>OZ005659.1:73428921-74176174 GCA_963930645.1 Salticus scenicus
ACACACACACACACAGACATACACACAGACACACACACACACACAGACATACACACAGACCATTTTCTAAAAACTAAATTTTCGTATTCAGGGTACCTCAAAACGTGTAAGTATAACAAAATCTCGCGTTCGAAAATTTGACCTAAAAACAATACTTTCTCTACCTTATGGGTAAGAGAAAGTAAAAAAAAACTGATTAAAAGATATATTATCCTTAATAATATCTTAATATGCTTTCAAAAATAAAATTGCAGCAGTTTTTAACACTATCCAACAAGGTTGAAAAGTGTTAATGACTTCGGTTTGTCTGTCTGTCCGTCTGTCTGTCTATCCGCGCTCTAACTCCCGTAAATATTTATGGAATTTCTTGAAACTGATATATGTTATTCAAGTTCACTATCGGATGTTCCCTATTGAAAATGGAGGGAATACCTCTACTGGTTTGTGTACAGGGACATCCGAAAGTATTTCAAAGCATTGCGTTTTATGAGAGGTATTTCTATAAACCATATTTTCATATCTTTACTGTACACAAATCTCAATGAAATTGAAATATGTAATTCGAGTTCACTATTGGATGTTTCTTGTCTAAGATGGAGTAAATACCACCACTGGTTTGTGTACAGGGACACAAAGTGTTCCAAATCATTGCGTTCTATAAATCAAATTTTAATAACATTACTTTGCACGAAGTTTTAGGAAATTGAAATATGTTATTTATCTGCACAAAAGAATGCTTTGCATAGAATATAGCATGATTAGCATTAGATTTACAGGGTGACACAAAAATATTCAGTTATATTAAGAGCTATTAATAAAAATTTACTAGAATTGTACTTTCGTTCACATTAAACCTTTTGAACACTTTCTAACATTTTTTAAGTGTGAATATGATTTCAATTTGTGTATCTCTCTGACTGATGTTTTGTCCGTCTGTCTGTCTCTCTGTTTGCTTTTCTGCACTCTAACTCCGGTAAATATTTATGGAATTTCTTCAAACTGATATATTTTATTCAAGTTCACTATCGGATGTTCCCTATTGAAAACGGAGTGAATACCTCTTCTGGTTTGTGTACAGGGACACCCAAAACTATTCGAAAGCATTGTGTTCTATGAGAGGAGTTTCTATAAACCATACTTTAATACCTTTAATGTACAGAAACTTTAATGAAATTTTCTTATGTTATTCAAGTTCCCTATCGGATATTTCCTATATAAAATAGAGTACATTTCTAACTTGTTTGTGTACAGGGACACTTGAAAATATTCCAAAGCATTGCGTTTAATGAAAGTTATTTTTATAAACCAAATTCTAATAATTTTACTTTGCACAAAACTTAATGCAATTGAAATATATTATTCGTATGCACAAAAAAATGCATTCTATATAATATACTATGATTAGCATTAAATTTATAGGGCCACACAAAAATATTCAGTTACATTAAGAGAGATTAATAAAAATTTGCTGGAATTGCTCTTTCGTTTACATTAAGCTTTTTAACACTTTCTTATGATTTTAGTGGGAATATGATTTCAATTTGTCTATCTGTCTGTCCGATCTATCTGTTTGTCTCCGGCTCCAGCGTCCGTAAATATTTTGAGAATTTTTTTAAATGATACAACGAAGTTCACTATGGAATGTTCTCTATTTAAAATGACACTAATTGGTCCTGAACAGGGACTGTTTACAGGGACCACAACAGCAAAAAAATTCCAATGCATTACGTTTTAGGACAGACATTTTTAAAAAGTATATTTAAAAAACTTTCTACTGTAAAACTCGTAAATTGTTGACATGCATTGTTAATATTCTAATGTAATGTTTTGTATAGAATATGATATGATTAGCTTTCAGATTTACAGGGCTACACTAAAATATTGATATAGATTAAAGCTGTTATTATAATCTAACTGCTGCATTTTCTTTTGTGTTAAGTCTTTTTAACACTTTCCAAAATGCCTAAGAGTGATTTTAAAATCATCTATTGTCTATCTGTCTATTTTGCAGTCCTTCTGTCTGTTGTGTGATAACGTAGGCAAAGAATATTAAAAGTTATTCGATACAGCTATTACGTACAGTTGGAAAGTGTTACTAATCAATGCGTACTGCATGATTTATCTCTCTTGTTTCTTTTAGTTTTACGGCCTGTAATTATTGATTTCTACTTTTCCTTCATTCTTCTTCTTCTTTTTAATTTTTTAGCTGAAAAATTTTTTAGATACAAAATTTAAATTTTGAAAATAAACATATACAATTTTAAAATTTGAATGAGATGCTAGTTATAAAATTAATCCATTATTAAAATAATGTTATATATTCAGAGAAATGTAATAAATTATCTTTATTGCATGCATAACTTTTTTTTTTTTTTTTTTTTTAATAGAATATAATTATTTTTTCCCCAGTAACTGCGTTATAAATTAAATTATAAATAATAGTTTGAATGAAATTTCAGCAGTAAAAATTAGAGGAAGAAATTCAAATATTAGTATTTGTATTGGTAAAATATTCAGCTTTTGTTTCCTTAATATTATATTCGTTGGCATTTAAAGGCTTTTTCCCCAGTGTAACAACAGTATTGACTATTAGAGAGAACCCGCTCATAGTGAAATCAGTGTATCTTGCCGCAGTATTGACTATTGATATTCGATCGCTTACACTATCTGAACGAGAGAACACTATACAAATAACTTAGAGAATTTAAAATATTTATGGCATGTTTCAACTTTGAGAGATATATTGGATTTAAAACTTGAATACACGTAATTTTTATATACACGTGTGTAACAAAGAAATATTGTAGTATGATATTACGTTTAGAAATAGCTGATACCGATTCAATAAAGCATAATATTCAGCAAGTTTCCACTCTTCCAATATTGAGATAATATCTTTGCAAAAATTTCAAAGGAAATAACTTCTAACGAAATATTTGTTTTATATATCTTGCATTTCTCAAACAACATTATTTTAATCTTCTTTAAAATATCAAATAAACACATTTTAATATTTTTGTTTTTGCAAATAAATCATTGGCTTATAAATTCAATGTTTTATAGGTGTCTCAACGGATTTATACAAAATGACTTATGGATGGTAAGACGCATAATCGAATTTTCAGTAAAGAGTTTTGATTTTTTGTAAGTTTAACTCTATACAATTACAGTTTTATATAAAAGTAATGCTTATTGTGTGTTAAAATTGTCTGGAAAGAGTGACTTATAAACATCTAGACGTTTTGTAAACTGATATTAAAAAATTCACCGAAGTGTATAAAATACATTAATAGAGGAGAATAGGGGGATATGGAATACTATTTCGATTTGAACTCATTATAATAAACTAAAAAATTTTGGTCCATTGTGGATTCTACTGTTGCAAACTTTCAAATGTTGTTAATACGTTTTGGTGGTTTTTAAATTACAAAAAATAGAGTTTACAGTAAAAGGTTTTGCTAACAAAATTAAAAGCTATTGTAGGGTATTATTGTAGGGACCAAGCGGGTAATCTGGAATACCCTTTTTTTGAAGGGTAATGTGGAATAGGGTAACTTTTTTAACGAAAAATCATATATAATTGCAATATAAAGATTTTAATTGGAAATAAGTAGTTAAAAATTGTCGACGTTCAAGTTCTATGAAATAGCAAATAATATGGAATAGTCGATATTCCATGTTGCCCGAATCACCATCTTGGATAATAAACCAATCTCAAGTACCTGTTGGTAAATATAAATTAAAGATAATCAGCTCACCTATAGGAAATGACACAAGATTTCCCTCGACTTTACTGCTTCGTAAATAGATTTCAGAATTTGTAATACTTACCTCCAAGAAAATCTGAATCTGGATAAACCAAAGAAGTTGACACAGAAATTGCTCTTATCACTGACACAAGATAAACTACCGTTTATGTCTGAAGTCTATAGTGAAGACATTTAACGTTTCTTCGCAAAGTTACAGCTCCGTACAAGTGAGATGTAACGGTACTCTATTTTATTCAACTATGTCATATTTCCCACCGTAATAAAATATGCTTTTTTTTTTTTTTTTTTTTTTTTTTTCTGTTGGTTTTAAATTGGAAAATATTCACAAAAAATCTGCTTTGTTCACTTAAAAGTGAACATTTTTTTTTTTTTTTTTTTTTTTTTTTTTTTTTAAATTTTATTCTGGAACAATTTTTCATAATTCCCAGACAAAAGTTTTGACGTCTCTGATATGCATGCATTAATATATTTTCGTGCAAAATTAAATCTGAGAAATTTATTTAAAATAATTTCCTCAAAAAAAAAAAAAAAAAAAAAGAGAGAGAGAGAGAGAGAGAGAGAGAGGCTTATTTAGTATCTTTTAAGTATCGACGGTGTGGAAACACAGCATTTCATCTTCCACAGACAGTAAAAATATTCATGTGCTACGAGAGTGTTTTAATAACTCCATATCAATGATTATTTAACTTTGTCTTTTATATTAACGCATATTTTTTGTTTGTTTCAGTATTCGGGAATTGTATGTAGTAATAGCATAATACGAAAATACGTTCCACTTCTACTATAAATGTAAAAAAAAGAAAAAGAAAAAGAAAAAGGGGAAAAAAAAGAAAGAAAGAAAGAAAAAAATTCCAAAGTTTTAAGACAATGAACTTATTATATTAAACAATTATTTATTTAATATCGAGAAAAAGCGAATAATTAAAATATTCTTATGAAGAATAGTAGAATTAAATGTTTAAGAATGCATAATCAGGACTGATGCATGCGTCCTCATTTACATAATTTTTATTAAAAAAAAAAAAAAAAAAAAAAATCTTGTTTTGTATATAGTGACCTTTTGCTTGCGTTGGATCACTTTGCACATTTAATTATTATGGGCTAAAATTGTCTAGAAAAGTTATAAATAAGAAGAAGAAAAAAAAAAAACATGCAGGTGCCTTGTAATTAGAATATTCATGAACGTGAATAAAAGAATACTGACACGCTATCGTAAGCATGACTCGTGAAAATATATACAGTCGAACCTCGTTAACGTGAATTACTTTTAACATGAACTGTTTCCACAATCCCCGTCAAAATGAAGATTAGTTTAGTTATATGAAGAATAGTTACCCATAGCATGAACTGCTAATAACATGAAAAACTCCCCCCTCCCCCTTGAGATTCACGATAACAAGGTTCAACTGTATCAGATGTGCTGTTTTTTATATTGGTTTTAAAAGTAAAATATTCACAAAGAATCTGCTTTATATATTTAAAAATAATACACACACACGCATATATATGCTGAAATATTCTTTCAAATCTTTAAATATATATATGTATATTTATTTATTTTATTTTATTTTATTTATTTATTTTTATATAAAAACTATGTGTAATATGAGCATTACTATTCAAAATATTATCCGCACAAAAAACAATCGTGTGATATTTTTTTAGAATCCTTCAAGTATCGTCAGTAAAAAAATGCGGAGCATATGTGGTTAGTAAATGCGGAAACACAGCATTTCATCCTCCACTGCCTGTAAAAGTTGTTTCCCTGCTACTAGAGTTAATCATCGGGGGAAAAAACCTTCCCGTTTAGAATGGAAAAAAGTTTTTTAACTCCTCTCTTTGTAGGAGAGAAAAGGGAAATAATAATGAAATTAAATGTTTAGAGTAGTAATAAATACTAAATGATAAACAAAGAAATGTTAAATATTTCATTAAAAACTTTTATTGATCGTTAAGATTTGTTTACGTTTAATAACTTTTACAAGAACTGTTGTTAAGGAAAATTAAAATACTTAAATTATTAAACACCTTTTCTTTATCGTGTTCAACAGAAAATAATAACAATAGTACATAAAAATATTTATGTTATTTAAATTATAAGGAAAGGAAAAAGAACAAATAACGTATTTCAAAGGCATTATTACTATATTTATTTATTTTTTTACTATTTATTTTATTTAATAATAATAATAATAATTTTTTTTCCCATGAATTTATATTTGAAAAGGAAATAATGAATATTAAGATTTTTTTAAGGGTTTATTATTATTATTATTATTATTATTATTGCCGTCAATTTTATTTATTTATTTATTTATTTGAAAGTAAGGTAATTGCAGCATAAAATTCTGAGCATTTTTTAAATTACGGTTAAATTTTCGACAGTGAAACTATTTTAAATTGTACCTGTTTACAAAGAAAGATTAATTTATTACAAAGTTGTCAAATTTAAAAATAAAGTTTTGTTAATAAAACATTTAAGTGTAATACAACATTCTGTTAAAATAATTTATATTTTAATTGATTATATCTGAGAATTATTTCCTCATAAAACGTAACTATCTTTCTATTACGATATTACATTTTTGAATAGCCTTTCTAAGAATCTAATACCTAAATTATTTCAAAAGCATCGTAACTGATAAAACATTATTATTATTATTATTATTATTATTATTATTATTATTATTATTATTATTATTATTATTTTACTTCAACATAATAATCAAACCCCTTTTTTCTTAAACAGTAACTTCTTGGATGATCGATAATTTAATGTAAAAAATCAAATTATGAAAAACATATGCCTATGTATAGACAAATGTGTCTTGATTTAAAATAGATTGGATTTACAGAACTAAAATATATTAAATGTATTATATAAATAATAATATAAAATAAAAGTTATAAAAGTTTTAATAAAATATGACTTGTATTAAGAAATTTTATGCATTTTAAAATGTTTTATGTCATGGGAAATGTCAGTTGGCATTAACCACATTCATTCATTTATTTATTTATTCATTTATATATTTTTTTTAACCCAATGAAAAGTACTTTAAAATTGATTGTGTTTAAGGCTTGTTTTAGTTTTTATAAAATTTAAAAGTTAATTAATTAATTACAATAAACTAATAAATTACAATAAATTTACCTGGTAAATTATTAATATAGTAAAATTTTTCAGTATAACTTTGCTAAAACTAAAGTTTCCTGTTATTGGGTCATAAGAAAACTTAATATAATGAAAACTTCTGTTAAAATGTTGTCAAATCTATGTTCTTCTGAATGAATATGAATTGGTATGTTTTGGATGATTAAATATTTTCATTATTTTTCATAATAAATTAAATAAAATATCATACATTTTTGCGTTCTTTCAGATTTCCTCTTTATTTTAAAATATTTTTTCCTAAGGAATTACAATGTAATTAATTAATTCTATAGAATGTAGTTGGGATATTTTAATCCAAGTTATATGTATGTTCTAAATTAAATTATTTTGCAGATTTTGAAATCACACTAACTACTTTTGTCTCACTAAAAATTTGCTACTTTCTTTATTATGATTAACAATAGAGTATTTTATTTTATAATTTTCTGAAAACTTAATTTTCCAAAAGTGTGTAAAAGTGTGTAAAGTTGTGTAATTTTAAGAATAAATTAAAAAAAAAAAAAAAAAAAAAAAAAAAAAAAACTAATCAATTGCAAAATAGTATTTGTTTTTCACTTAAACTAAAACATTTAAATATATATCATACCCTTTGATTATATAGCATTTTATCGATGATTTGTAAATTGTATATTTTTCGCACATGGTATCATACTATAACTAAGGGTTGTGTAATATGGTAAAAATTGTTAATTAATTTGTAAAAAACAATGTGTAAGTAAATAGTCAAATATGCTGAATGCGGAAGATTATAATTTAATTAATTATAAAATAATTGGTTGAAATTAAATTAATTAATTCCAAAATAACTGATTAAAACTTATCTAAATAATTTTAATGTTATTGGTTAAAATTTAATTAATTAATTCTGAAATATCTTTTAATTCATAACTTATATTGAACTAAACAAGTGGATTTAATTCTAAAGATATAAAATAATTTCAATGGACATTCTAATGGCTGAAACTTTTCCCAAAGTAAAAAAGAAAAATGGAGAGATTTAGTTAAAGGATTAAATTTCATATATAGAAAAGTTCTGAAAAGTAAACAAGCGTTATTTAATGTTTCTGTAATCAAAAGTAAAATTTTTCCTACTGTAAAAATTGATTCTCTAAAAGAAATCTAAAACGCTTTCATAATTGAAAATATTTATCTAATCGAAATTTTAAGTATAATAATAATAATAATAATATTTTTAAGTACGACAGGTCGCATTATTTCTTTCAGAGAGCGATTTCGGCGTCGTTAGTAATTTTTATCTATCATCTTCAATAACCGTTCAAACATTTTCGTTTTTATTTAACCCTTTATAGGGCCATTTTTTTTCTAGTAATGGTACGTTAAAATATTTTTGGGATTGAGATTGTTTATAAAAATAAATTCATTTAGCTTATTACCTAAAATTAATTTGATTTATATATATATATATTTTGGGGGGGGGGGGGGGGTAAGTATGTTTCCCACCGCCCACTGGGAGCTATTAAAAGGTAAGATATAATCAGGCTCTGATTACCCAATAGGCACGAGAAGCATGTGCTTCCTCTGGAAAATTTTGAAAAGGCCCCAAATTAAGCAAAAAAAAAAAAAAAAAAAAAAAAAAAAAAATGGGCCCCGAATTGTAAGCTTGTGGTCTAAAAGCATTGTTTGATTATAAAACGTCACAGTCCTACCTCACTGCTCAACTACCATTTCTAGATTATATAGGATATATGCTAATAAAGCTTTTACACATTCATTTATAATGGAATAATTTCATATATTGTGGTGAATATAGGCTTTCACCAGTTTATATCTTGGTACAAAAATCAAGTGAATTTGCTTGTCTATGTTTTAAGCGAATTTACTTGTCCTGAAATTCCAGGTAACTACAAAATTTAATGAAAAATGTATAAAATTTTCAAGATGTTTGTATGAGTCTTTATACCAAGTCAGTGGGGGCCCCCAAATGTATTTGTGCTTCCCCTCAATTGTAAGGTTAATCGGGCCCTGGATATAATATATTTTCCATTTATTTTTTATTTCGCATTGCATTATATATTTTTTGTACAGCTGGCATATGGTCACCAACTTTAGTCAATCGTACATCATCTGGAACAGTTTTCTTGCTGCTCAGGAAACTTACAGGCCGTCCTTTGCATTTACGACTTGAAAATCCAGAAATCAGTTGTCGTGCTAGACGAAGTAGAAAATTTAATTGGTCTCTATGTCTCGAATCTCTTCTACTCACTTTCCAGAGAATGGAGGCATTTACAATTGCCAGATCAATTAGGAGGTATAGGATTCGACATTTAAAAATTAATAAATAGTTGGTGGGAAGTATACTTCCCACGGCGTTATAAAGGGTTAAAATATATATAGCTGGATGTTTGTCGTTGTATTTCTCCGAAATTTTAGCCCCGATTATTAGATTTTATCAAAAATTGGTACACTTAGGATTCAGGATAAAGTCTAGCTAGCGCCTTTTTTAAATAACTATATTTGATATTAGATCCTCCTCGGTAGTGCAAATTATTGCGCTTTCTTAATCATTAGTATCTCTTATAAAAATTATATATATATAATTTTTAATATAGAGCGCTTGTATTATATTATATTTATATTAAATAATATTGACAATGAATAGGTAAGATTTCACTTACCTGGATAAGACAAACAGCACTGGTACAGCATGCGTCCAATTAATTATTTAATCCATTTTAAAGCCACATTCTTGATTCACCAACGGGCTGAAAAATAAACTTGTGAACATATTAAACTATTATTTAATTGTGTAAATTATGATAAATGATTTTGTAATTCTTCTTTTTCTTTTGTAACTTTAATATTCTGGATTAGATACAGATCTTTTATAATAAAAGGGTAATATAAAATATATAAGAGCGTTTTCAAACGCCCTGCTTAGTTGCTGCTACATATTCACAGAAAGACAACATTACATATACATCGGAGATTGAAATCGAGCAGAAGAGAGTTTTATAAAATGATGACTGGACAATTTCACTTCCTCCTTTAGCTGGGAGTGCCGCGTATTTTTCTCTCTACGTTTGCATTGAAATTTACTCGGGATAACTGATAGTCTTTAAGACAATTCTTGATTAAAATGAAAATTAACGGTCACACAAATGTCAATTTAATGTAGTTTTGTGACACCCCTACTTGACCGGTATTTTCAATGTTCTACTAAATTTAGTTTATTTTTTAAAGTTTTAAAAGCCGGCCCTGGTAGGGGTTTAGTAAAGATGTCAGCAATCATTTCGTTGCTGGGGATATATTGTAATCTGATGGTTCCTTCTTCATACAAATGTTTTATTAGATGAAATTTAACATCCACGTGTTTAGTCCGCGCTTGATATTTGTCAGACTCAATTAATTTAATCGCTGATTGGTTATCTTCATAAATTGTGATTGGTTTTATTTGATCTAGATCTAAGTCGTTTAAAAGTCTAATGATCCACATGCTTTCCTGAGCAGCGCATCCTGCTGCTATATATTCCGCTTCTGCGGTGGATTGGCTGACGCATTTTTGTTTTTTTGAGTACCAATAGATGGGATTATTCCCAATAAAGAATACGTTTCCTGTAATGGACTTTCTGTCCTGGGGGTCATTCGCATAGTCTGCGTCCGCATATGCGGTTAGTATAGCAGGATTCTCGTTGTCATATTTTAATTTTAAATTAATTGTAGTTTTTAGGTACTTGATGACTTTCTTGGTACTTTCCCAGTCACACACTCTAGGTCTTTCGTTGTGACGAGATAAAAGGTTGACGGCAGCACTGATATCAGGTCTGCTGACAGTGGCTATATATAGAAGTGCCCCTACTGCCTTTCTATAATCAGTATTGTCAGTTAAATAATTTTCATTGTTATAATCCTTTAAGTAATTTGTATCTATGGGAGTATTAGTGGGTTTCGCATTTTCTAAATTAAATTTATTTACTAATTGTTTAATCTTGTTTGACTGATCTATTAGCAAAGTATTGCTGTCTGGTCGTGTTATATTTATTCCCAGATAATTAGTAACGCTCCCAAGGTTGGTAATACTATATTCACGCCTAAGTTCTTCTATTATTTTGTTTATATCATGTTTGGTTCCAGCAATTAATATATCGTCTACATACACTAGTATGTAGACGGTTTTGTTATTTGTGTTTCTTTTGTAAAGGCATTTGTCAGTGGAACTTTGTGTGAAATTCAACTTTGTTAATGTTTCGTTTATTTTTGAATTCCAAGCCCTGGCTGACTGTTTCAGCCCGTAGATGGCTTTGTGTAATTTACAAACTTTATGTTCTTCACCGGGATTTATGAATCCCTCCGGTTGTTGCATGTAAATTGTTTCTTCGAGCTCACCGTGTAAAAACGCGGTTTTTACATCCAAGTGGTTTAATTCTAAGTTTTTATATAGGGCCATTACAAGAAAAGATCTAATTGTCGTATGAGACGCCACCGGGGCGAACGTCTCGTCATAATCTACCCCATACTTTTGGCTAAAGCCTTTGGCGACAAGCCTGGCTTTATATTTTTGGATTTCACCCTTATCATTATATTTCGCCTTGAATGCCCATTTTGAGCCTACTATGTGTGTGTTAGGGGGAGGGTCTACCAATTCCCATGTATTATTTTCGTTTAAAGAAGCAATTTCATCTTTGGCTGCTTTTAGCCAATTTTCCCTTTCTATGGAATTTTGTATCTGCAATATTTCATTGAAGGTTTTGGGTTCGTTTACGTTCATAGTATTTGTCATTAAAGCAAATCTGTCAGGTGGAACACCTTTGTTAGCTCTTTCCGACCTTCTCGGAATTGTTCGATCTGTTATGTCACGATTAACATCCTCAGTTTGGTCCGAATTTTGATTTATTTCATTTAGTATCACCGGGAAGTTATTTTTATGATCGTTTGTTTCGGTAGAATTCCCTTCATTTGTATTATTGTTTGTCTCTAACAGTTCATTATCGATAGACTCAAAATTATTATCCTTTGTTTTTGTTTCAACGAACTTTACGGTTCTACATATCCTAACATTATTATCTATAAATACTCTATAACCTTTACTTCTAAGGTCATAACCAACAAGTATTCCTTCCTTTGCCCTGTTGTCTAGCTTCCCTCTTGTGTTTTTGTGAGTATACACATATGCCTTACAACCAAATGATTTTATATGCGAGAGATTTGGTTTATTTCCATTCCATTTTTCATATGGTGTTTTATCGCATGCACTCGTTGGCAATCTATTCTGCAGATAATTAGCGGTCATAAGGGCTTCACCCCAAAATTTATTTGGCAAGCTGCTTTGTCTTAACAAACATCTGGTCATTTCAACCAATGTTCTATTTTTTCTCTCCGCCACGCCATTTTGAGGAGAACAATGCGGTACTGTTAATTGGTGTTCGATTCCTTCATTCGCGAGAAAGTTTTCAAATTCATTGCTTGTATACTCTCCGCCGTTATCGGTACGCAATATTTTTATTTTCCTGCCGAACTTGTTTAAAGTCAACGCATAATATTGTTTAAATTTATCAAACACCTCACTTTTATTTCGCAATAAGTATGTAAATGTGAAACGACTGTAGTCATCTATAAACGTTAAAAAATAATTTTTCCCTCCTATTGTGGAAGTTTGAAAGGGTCCGCAAACATCTGAAACAACTAGATCTAATGGTTTTTCTGCCCTAAAAGTTGCCTTTTTCGGATATGTGTCATCCTCCAATTTTGAAATGATACAGATTTCGCATTCTGTGTTGTGTTTACATTTATTTAGCTCTATTCCGGTTGCCATATTTTTGTCGACGAGTTCTTTTATTTGTTGTAGATTTTTATGCCCTAATCTTTCATGCCACAATTTAGTACAATTCCTGTTTTCGCACGCTTCTACAATATTTACACTTTCGGAAAATTTTTCGCTCGTTTGTAGTTCATATAAATTATCTGTCAAATTCGCCTCTATATAAGTTTTATTCCCGAATTTGATTTTACATTCATGATTTTTAAATATGGCAACACAACCATTCTCTGTTGCTTTCTTTACCGATATTAGATTTGTGGCTATATTGGGTATGTATAAAACCTCCTTTAAAGTAACATTGTTTATTTCCTTATCCGAGTTAATTACTTTAAGATTTACGTCGCCGCAACCCTGTGAGACTACGGAGTGCCCGTTCGCTAGCATAACACTAACTTTTTCGTTGTCTTTCAGATTTGTAAATTGGTTTATGTCGTTGCAGATATGCCTGCTACTCCCACTGTCGACTATCCATGAGTTATGCTCAGTTTTATCAATGATAAATGTAAGATTCTTTAATTTATTCTCAGTTTCCCTTATGAGTTGTGTTTTGTTTTTGTTTTTGTACTTGCTGGGATTGTTACCGCTGTTATGAAAATTATTATAATTCCTTTGGTTATGATTTGGTCTGGCGTTTAAATGCCAGCATTCGTTACGGGTGTGTGAATTCTTTCCGCAAAAATTGCAATGTTTACTTGGTGGTGTTTTACGCTTAATTTGAGTTTTATACGCGTTTTCACCTTTTGTTTGGTGATTTTCTGTCCTTTTAATATATTCATCGAACAATTTGCTTTTAATGTACTCTGGTGTAAGTTCATCGTCATTTCTGGCTTCGATAGCCGTTATCAGGGTATCATAACTAGGAGGTAGCGAGCACAACATCAACGCTGATAAGTGCTGTTCATTTATTTCTTCTCCTATAGCTAACAATTTGTCCCTTAACTTATAAATACTAGTTATGTGTTCTATCAGATTTCCCCCTTCTGTTAGTTTGGTGGAATATAATTTTCTGAGTAAGAATAATTTGCTGCTCAGATTAGCCCTCTCATGTATATTTTTAAGTGCATCCCATGTCTCCCTGGCTGTGGACAAATGCTTAACATATACTATTTGTGTATCTTCTATAGCTAAATTAATTATGGCACGCGCCTTTCGATCTTTAGATCGCCATTCATCAGTTAATGGGTTTGGGGGCGCTTCTATAATAACCTGGAAGAGATCCTCCTTCGTGAGGAGCATCTCTATCTTGAATTTCCAGTTATCATAATTACTGGAGTTCAATTTCTCAACTAATGTTATTTCTTTTGCGGAAGCTGCCATTTTGTTTATTTATTATTTTTATTTTTATTTTTATCAAAACATATTTTTATATATCACGTATATTTAATTCTTTGAAAAGTTCAAATAATATTTGGAGAGAGAGTATTTACTGAGTGTTTATCAATGTCTATCAGTTATAAAAATTTTATGTTTAGTTATGAACACATACCAGTTGATTTCAGTATATAATAATTTCACACACACTTATACTATTTGTATATATATATAATATGCTTAATATTGAATTTCTTCAAACACATATGTTAATTATATTTTATAATTTCTTTCTTTTTAAGTCCCAGTGCTGCAATTTTATTTTGCGCTCTTTTATTTAAGAGACCTCTTTAATTAAGAGAATCGGTCTCGTAATCTTTTTTAAATAACTATATTTGATATTAGATCCTCCTCGGTAGTGCAAATTATTGCGCTTTCTTAATCATTAGTATCTCTTATAAAAATTATATATATATAATTTTTAATATAGAGCGCTTGTATTATATTATATTTATATTAAATAATATTGACAATGAATAGGTAAGATTTCACTTACCTGGATAAGACAAACAGCACTGGTACAGCATGCGTCCAATTAATTATTTAATCCATTTTAAAGCCACATTCTTGATTCACCAACGGGCTGAAAAATAAACTTGTGAACATATTAAACTATTATTTAATTGTGTAAATTATGATAAATGATTTTGTAATTCTTCTTTTTCTTTTGTAACTTTAATATTCTGGATTAGATACAGATCTTTTATAATAAAAGGGTAATATAAAATATATAAGAGCGTTTTCAAACGCCCTGCTTAGTTGCTGCTACATATTCACAGAAAGACAACATTACATATACATCGGAGATTGAAATCGAGCAGAAGAGAGTTTTATAAAATGATGACTGGACAATTTCACTTCCTCCTTTAGCTGGGAGTGCCGCGTATTTTTCTCTCTACGTTTGCATTGAAATTTACTCGGGATAACTGATAGTCTTTAAGACAATTCTTGATTAAAATGAAAATTAACGGTCACACAAATGTCAATTTAATGTAGTTTTGTGACAGCGCCGTATTCTTTAGTTCGGATAATTAGTTCAAAAGATATTAAATAAAAACCGGATTGTAATTTTAAAATAATTATTGAAAAGAAAATAAACAAATTGATGTCAAAAATAGATAAATAAATAAGTAAAATAATACACATATATATATATACATATATATGTGTGTGTGTGTATTTAATGTCGGAAAAAAATTAACGTGCAAATATATATATGTATATATATTAAATAATTAAAATGAAATTGAGAAAAATCGTGCTTTACAAATAGGACAACTTCAGTATTCATTATACAACTTCTTTACAAAATTTGAAATTTGACACCAAATTATCTCGGACATTTCTTGCTAAGATGTTTGCTTATACAATTGTGATAGCCATTTGAATTCATCGCCAAAATAGAAAAAAAAATATACTAAATATATTTCCTATACTAAAGATATGCCAAAGAAATTTTACAGAATTAATATAGCAACAAATACTTGGTAATGAAACAGATTTACTGCATGCCTTTATATATAATAATAGATTAAAACGAGTCCTGTCATACTAAATAAAATTCTGTTTTGTGCACAATTTTATATCTGTTACTTAAAAATCAAAATTGGGTTAGTTTTTCTTTATTTCTTTTCTTCTTCTTCCTTTTTTTTTTTTTTACTTTCCGAACACTATAGTGAGGAAAGTATTGTAATCATGTCAAAAATCCGAATTCGAGATTTTGATGTTTCTATACGTTTCGAGGTCCAACGAGTCCGTTTTCACTATTTTTACGATGATGTATGTATGTGTGTGTGTATGTATGTGTGTATGTATGTGTGTATGTATGTGTGTATGTCTGTGAGTGAACACGCTAGCGTCTAAACGCTTTGTTCGAATAAGCTGAAAGTTGGTACGTATATTGTAAGTCACTATAGTACGAACCCTATAGATTTTGGTGAATCTAGCACTTATAGTTTTTTTACAGGGACACAAAGAAAAATTCTTTATCATTATGGCCAAGGGACCAAAATCTTAAAAGTGCGATAGCATCTAAACGCCTTATTCAATTGAGCAAAAACTTTATACACATATTATAGGTCACAGATACTCAATCTGTATAGATTTTGAAGAATCTAGCACTTATAGTTTTTTTACAGGGACACAAAGAAAAATTATTCGCCAAATTTTTAAAAGTGTGATAGCGTCTAAACGCCTTATTAATCTGAGCAAAGAATTTGTACACATGTTATAGGTCACATTTGAACCAACTGTATAGATTTTGGTGAATCTAGCACTTACAGTTTTTTACAGGGACACAAAGAAAAATTCTTTATCATTATGGCCTATGAGACCAAATTTTTAAAAGTGCAATAGCATCTAAACGCTTTATTCAATTGAGCTGAAAATTTGTATGAATATTATAAATCACTGTTGCACTACCTATAAGCATTTTGGTGAATTGTGGCCACCACGAGACTTTCTTCTATATTTTCCTATACAAATTCACTCAGTAACAATAATTAAAAAAAAAAAAAAAAAAAAAAAAAAAAAAATTGGGACTTTGACAAAATTGTGGGTAAAATGTGAAAATTTGTTTAAGTTTGTCAGAATTTATAGATTTTTACAGGGACACAACGAAAAATTCTTTATCATTATGATCTAAGGGTAGATGATTATGATCAATGTTCAGTAGCGTTAAATAAAACCTTGTGTGATATATGGAGAAAAATACTCAAAGACTCTGTTTTGGTTTTCTCTCTTTTGTTTGTTTAGCAACTCCTCTTTCTTTATTTTATCTACAAAACTGTTAGTTACTCAATGTTCGGAAAGTCGAGTGGAGTCACTCCAGATTTTTTTTTTTTAATATCGATATGCTTAATTGACAATGATAAATGTTAAGTAGTTATAGATAAAATGTACTGTAAAACTGCATATAATATATATATGTATATATGCAGTTGAAGTTTCCAAATAGAGTGAACTATTAGCATTCGATTCCTAGTATTCATTCACTGTATTCAAAACTAGTCATTTGAACATTTTTATAAAAATAATAAATAAAAAGGCACTGAAAAAAAAAAAAAAAAAAAAAAAAAAAAAAAAAAAAGAAAGAAAGAAAAGAAAAATATATTGTTATTTATACATTACTATTAAATATGTTTTTAAATTGAATATTGATTAAGTTACACTTTAGAAAATTAGATAAACACAGAAAATAGATAAGAATATACTCCATAATACGTAGTTTTATCTATCTTTCCAGTAGCATTTTATCAGTTGTGGAATTCACACAGATGAATGAGAAAGATATCAACAAATAAGTGCTAATATTTTAAAAAATAATAATAATAAAGAAAAGAAAAGAAGGAGAGGGAAAGAAGAAAAAGAAGCAAGAAAGAAGAAGAAAAAAAAAAAAGAAAAAGGGGAAAAAAGTAGGAGCAAAAGAATAGATAAGAAAGTAATATTCAAGATTTGAAAGTATTTCTTTACGATTGTAAACCTCATTTTATAGTAATAGAATAAAGAGTTATTAAAAATATTTTGGAAACTATTTGCAGGATTTGTTTCTTTTAGTGCAATGGATAAGCTTGCTGCATCTTAATCGAAGTTGGTTTGGATGAATAACAATTCACAAGAACAAAGACTTTTTTTTCTTAATAAAATTCACTAAATTTAAATATACGTAAAAGATTCGCTTGTTCACAAAATTTATATTTATGAAAATGCATAATTGACAGTTGTGAAATACGCATACATATATATCCTAACAAAATAATTTTATTTATCAGTACAATAAAAAGATAATAATAATAGTGAATAAAGAAATTTAAATATTTTTTTGTATAATTGACGCGCGATATAGTGATTAAAAACTTTAATAATAATAAATATTACTGAAAAACAAGTGATTTAAAAATTAGTCATTTTAACTAAATATTTCCCTTATATTTAATATTTTAATATATATTTTCTTTTCTTTCTTTTTTTTTTTTTCTTTCTTTTTTTTTTTTTTTTTTAATTTGTGTCAGTAAAAACATTGTTTAACTCATTAAAAAGAAACAAGCACACTTCTAATAATAAATTTTTACTAGTTTGTTTGATATAATTATAATAATGTAATTTCTAGTGTAGTTTATTATGAATTTTAATTCTGAATATATATTTACGACATAAACATTATTTTATTATTTATATACTAAAAAATGAGGGTGAAAGTAAAAATATATATAAATAAATGAGAAAAGGGAAAATACACCCATACATATAATTTCTCAAGCATTTATAATGAATAAATCGCAAAGATAGATTAAAATGAAATACAAAATTTAATATAAATTAATGTTATTATTTTTTCTTTTCCCGTTAATATTGAAAATAAATTGAATTGTTATCATTCTTAAATTTTTGGCAGATTTCAATTTGTAAGAAAAGTTAGAATGAAGGTATGAGCAGCTTAGAAACATTGTATTATAATGCATTGACAAGTTCAGTGACCTACCTATTGTTACTTGAGTGACGTCACACGAAGAGCAAGATTCGTGAGATCTCATTGGGAAAATTCTTAATTTTTCATTAGTGGTAATCATTAATTAAATCCGGTGTAAGTAATTTTAATTTAAAAACTCTAGTAATAATCGTAGGAACAATCTATAATGTTCCTTATAACTTGACAATAAATAAACCTGCTTAGTCCGTATGCATGTTTGTGTTGCTGTTATCTATTGCTAGGTTACCAGGCGAAGAAGATGTCATTGCCTAAAATTTCAAAAATTATCAAATATAAATGTTCATTTAAAAAGGACCTCACAAAAGTTTTTTTTTTTTTTTTAATTAAATTCTTATTATTTATTTATTTCAGAAAAGGGATGATATGTGGATAAATATGCGACAAAAGATTTATTTTAGAAAATTAACGCTGATAAACGATTAAATTAATAAACGGTGTATAGATAAGTAGTATTTGCGTAAAGAAAATGAACCACATTTACTTATTAATAAATAAGGTTTTTGAAGATTTTTTTGTTTGATGTTATAATTTACCAAAAAATTCTATCAACATTTTTCGAATTGGCGCATACGCAGTTGGCCCTATTTAACGCTTTTGTGAACTTCTCCATTCTGCGAATTTTTCCACCAAAGTAAGATTAGCCTAAGAATTTTTTTCTAAAATGACATCTAAATAGCGAACTGCATTTTCTATTCAACTTTTTTTCTTGTTGTTGTTGTTGTTTTCTCTTTTTTCTTTCTTTCTTTCTTTCTATTTCTCAAAATATAATTTTCCTTTATCTGTACATTTTCATGAGATGACGTTCAATTAACTAAACATGTTTTTTTTTTTTTTTTTTTTTTATAGAACCGCTGTAGAACTGAATCCATAGATGCTTGTGAATTTAGAATTTGTCTTTATATAGTTTGAAGTACTATACAAATTTAATCGCTATTTAACAAATTTTTCATATAACGAACTTTTCTGCTGGGTTCAGTGACATCCATTTAGAGGCTCGACTGTATTTTAAATTCATGATATTCATTGCCCCATTAGTAGCCGAGAGGTTTTGCTCCCGAAGCTGGTAGACAGAAAGTACCGGGTTCGATCCCAGGTCACTCTCATCGACCTAGCCGTTTGGACCAACATGGCCGCCGACCTAGCCATTCGAGTTTGGGACTCGAGTAAATATGGGCTAGGGCCCCTTAAAAAGGATGGCACAGCATTCAGGCCTAGGACCCTAGTGTGGTCAATTGGTCTTAACCATAACACGAACACCACATGATATTAATTACCTTTTTAATCAATAAATATTGTCGTATTATTTTTATCAAAGAGACATAACATTTTCAACATAATAAAGACAATTTTTTCATAATCGAAAATTTAGGTGTTTTTGTTGTGAATACTTTGTCGTTACAGCTGGGGTTTATTTTAGACATATAGCACTGTAAAGTAACTATGCAATTTTCACACTATCGAAATCCTTTTTGACAAGTAAAACTCATTTTATTTTTCATTTTGTTGTGAATTTTTAAAAATGCACACTGTAAAACTTTAATTTTAATTATAGTTCCTTCCAGAATTAGCATTTTCATAACCTAAAAATATTAACTCCTTTATCATCATTTGTCATTGTTATTGTTATTGTTATCATAGTATTACAATGTATTTGCGATGTATATTAAGAAATTTAGAGAGTTTTAAAAGATCATTTTATCTGTCTTTTTGCAATATGTGTTTATAAAAAAAAAAGAAAAAGAAAAATTCTTCTCTGTACAGTATTTATAATCATAAGAATAATAGTATATTAACTTTTCTCCATAAATATTTTTTTTCATTAATACCCCCCCCCCCCTTTTATATAAGTATTTTTATTATTACATTGCTAATAATTATTGCAAATTTTGTGAGGTTACAATTTCCTTTTTTTACAATTTCCTTCGTTACAGCTGGGGTTTATTTTAGACATATAGCACTGTAAAGTAACTATGCAATTTTCACACTATCGAAATCCTTTTTGACAAGTAAAACTCATTTTATTTTTCATTTTGTTGTGAATTTTTAAAAATGCACACTGTAAAACTTTAATTTTAATTATAGTTCCTTCCAGAATTAGCATTTTCATAACCTAAAAATATTAACTCCTTTATCATCATTTGTCATTGTTATTGTTATTGTTATCATAGTATTACAATGTATTTGCGATGTATATTAAGAAATTTAGAGAGTTTTAAAAGATCATTTTATCTGTCTTTTTGCAATATGTGTTTATAAAAAAAAAAGAAAAAGAAAAATTCTTCTCTGTACAGTATTTATAATCATAAGAATAATAGTATATTAACTTTTCTCCATAAATATTTTTTTTCATTAATACCCCCCCCCCCCCCCTTTTATATAAGTATTTTTATTATTACATTGCTAATAATTATTGCAAATTTTGTGAGGTTACAATTTCCTTTTTTTTGCGCTTGCAAGGTTTATATTTACTACACGCTTTGAAACAACTTTATGTAAAACTCTTTCTTCTGAAATTATTATTTAGAAATAGTATTGAAGATATATAAGTTATATGTCAATATCCCAATTCTATATCAAATTTAAATATTTTTCTAGGTATCGGATAACAGAAAAATTTCAAATTTAAAAACTTTTTACTATGCATTTCTTATTTATTACAAAAAACCTTTTCTTATTTATATAAATATATTTATATAAATATAAATATATTCTAATATACTTTTTTATATTATTTCATATTTTAACTCATAAATTCAATTAAAGAACAATTTTTAACCCTTAATAAAACCCTTCATTTAAAACCATAATGTGCTATAATCAAAGGAGAAAGTTTATAGCATTACACAGAAAGATCTTTTACGTTTACGAAACTTACAACGTTTATTTATTTATTTATTTTTTTTTTTTTTATCTTTTCTTAATTTAGAAAATATTTTTTTTTAATCCATTTAATCTCTATATTCTTTTTTATTACCCCTTTTGACATTATACACTATATATTTGTTTAAATTAAGTATATCGTACATTCATTATCACGCGTTAATAGAAATTTATTAATATGTACACAAATATAATAAATATTATACCAAAATATACTAGAAAAATACATGAATCAAAAAATAAAAATAAAATAAAAAATTTTAAACAACATTTTAAAACTATTTTTGTGTTCTTACATAACAAACTTTTTGTTTAAATGTTTATTTTCTGTACTTGATATATTAACAAAAAATATTTGTGTGAATTATAAAACTTAATAGTACCCTTAAATCTTTTATTTTACAAACAAAATAAGAGAATTTCATCCAAATCATAAATAAACTTACAGCTTAGGCCGATTATTAATAAGAAAAACTTTTAAATGAAAAATTTGTTTTAAAAATATGGAAAAAAAAGTTTTTAGAGACATGTCTTTCATTGCACTGAATTTAAGAAAATTCAGCAAAATGCTAACTAAACTTTTTCGAAAAAAAAAAAAAAAAAAAAAAATTCAGTCTCCGTTTTATGAATCAAAGAGCTCAAACACTGGATTTTTGAAAGCATACATAAATCTGTTTTGCTCCTAGAATTTCTCCTCTCCCAAACGTGTCAAATCCAAAACTCAAATATTTTGCTTACCTTTATGTTTCTGCTTCTCCATTCTCTTGGGGTTTACAAAAAACAGAGGGGGGTTCCAGCCATTTCCCCCCTCCCCTTCTATTTTGTGTCAAACTTTGCGAAAAACCGCGTCCCTCCATTCGCCGAATCCTTTCGCCGCTGTTCTCTTTCAGATTCTCAGCGGTCGGCAAACACTTGCAAAGGACTGCCGGTGTTGAGTGCTTTGATTGGACGGAAGTGTTGCTTGAAGGCGGAGCCTATAGTTGTTATGGGGCGTTGCCTAGCCACTGAGTGGGCGCGGGGTAACAGAGAGGGCGTCTCAACAGCTGAGAGTCGTATTTAATGTGTCAATTGTGGTTGGGGAAAAGTTTTCGTGTGGTAGCTATGGTTCGGATTCAGGGCACGGCAGACGCGATGGTGGTGCCACGCAGAACGACCTCGTTTTCTATCAGCAGCTTGATCGACGGAGGGGAGCCGGATGAACACCCGGCCGATATCGCCACCCCACCGCCGCAGACGGTAACTGATTCTCCGCGTGATCTTAGCAATCGCCGAGCTGCTACTCCAGAAACACCTAAAACTTCTGTGTCTACACCTACTACACCAGAAAAATCGTCTAGTGATAATAAAGATGAAAAGAAACCGCAGCATGAAAAACCCCCTTTCAGCTACAACGCTCTTATCATGATGGCGATAAGACAAAGTCCTGAAAAGAGACTGACTCTCAATGGCATATACGAATATATCATGAAAAACTTTCCCTATTACAGAGAAAATAAGCAAGGCTGGCAAAACTCCATACGGCATAACCTAAGTTTAAACAAGTGTTTTGTCAAAGTTCCTCGCCACTATGATGATCCTGGAAAAGGAAATTACTGGATGCTTGATCCTAGTTCTGACGATGTCTTCATAGGTGGTACTACAGGAAAGTTACGCAGACGATCTACAGCAGCATCTAGGACTCGCTTAGCTGCTTTCAAAAGAGCTGGTGCTCCTGTTTTTCCTGGTGTTCTTAATCCCGGTTTCCATCCTCATGACAAATCTGCTCTGGGCTGGTCCCTTGCAGGATACGGAGGCTTTCATACACCTGGTGGACTCTTATCTTTCAAATATCCTTATTCCAGTTTAACAACTAATTTAGCTGGTATCCAGAATCCTAAACCAACAGGATTCAGTGTGGACAGGCTACTTGGATCGGAAAGTGCTGTGAACCTCCATGCACCTTTGTGGTCAAGTCTTGGTTACCCACCGAACTGTGCACCAGTAGGACTTGGAACTACTCAAGGCTATCCCGGAATGCCAGGTTGTGGTTACCTACTGTCATCTCTAGTTAGTCCAGGGCAAGCGCTCTACGATTTACACGCGTTGAGGACAGTATCTGCATTGAACTGTCAGACGAGAAATGTGAATCAGAGTTCTACAGCTGTTAGTTCAGAAAATGCCACGACTATCTACAAGCCCATCCCCATCATGTCTAAGCAGAGCTAGCAACAAAATACATGATTAGTAGTGTAAATAAAGACATTGTATAGATAGTGTATATAAGTATATAAATTTATTACAAAGGACTATTCCTTAGACTATGTACTTGAAAAACAATCAAGAACTATACATGATCTCTACATCCCTGTGAAAATTTATGATTACCAATATCCTTAAATGCAAGAAAATAATCATCACTTATATCAGGTAATCAGAGCAATATTTTCTGCTTTGAACGCCGTATTATGTTAACATTAATATTGCTGATGACTAACATATTTTTAAATCTAGAATTCAATTTTTAATTTTAAATTAGTTTTCCCATTTTTTTTTTTTTCAATTATTTTTTTCAATTCTGTTTTTCTTTAGGGTTATTTGCTTTTTTGTTCATGATTCAATGAATATTAAATTTATGATTAACAGTAGTTGATAAACTTAATCGAAAACTGATTTACATTTTTGATATTTATTATTAAAAATTTTAAATAAATTATCAAATGAATCAGAAATTGCGTAATAAATGTAATAACTTATGATTTATATTATAGAAATTTATTATATTTTAGATGCAGAACAATGCATTAGAATAACATTTTGTAATTTAATTTTCCTCAATTACATCATTCAAAAAAAATTTTGTTTACTGTTGCCATTCATTACAATATTCTAAAGTTAATGATAAGTGGTATCCGGAAAATCGCATAACCTAACAGCTGTACTCCATGAGTTGGCGGGATACTTCCGTAGCAGTAAAGTTCAAATTTGTTAGCAATTTGATTTTTATAGAATATTTGAGATATTCAAAATTTTTATAAAATCAAAATTTACGTAATCAAAACTAATGCACTTTATTTTATTTTAATATTTTTTGTAAATGCTTTATCTAACTATGTAAGTTATGTTATTATTACTTTTTTTTTCTATTTTATTAACTGTAAATTTTGATTTTATTTGTCAGTGTAACAACGGTTACTATAATTTGATTTCTTTGTTTTTATTATTTATTATTATTTTCAATTTACATTTCAATGCATTTTTAAACATTTTATTGGTATAAGCTCAGATCAGAAAATTTTTCAGTACTAACTATATATGTACAATTAAAAACATGTTCATGATACTAAAATGAATTTATTTTTAATGGCATAAAAAATATTTATATAAGAGCAAATAACCCTTTTCAGGTGACTAAAAAAAAAAACTTTAACGTTTCAAAAATGTGAAAAATGTTTAAAGCATTTCTTATATTAATTAAATTCATTCTTTTTTTGAAGGTATTACTAAAAATAATAATCGAATGTTTTCAGAACGGGGTATTTTAAATGCTTATTTTTCTTTTATTTTCTTTATTTTTTTTTTATTTCTTTCTTTATTTATTTTTTTAATGTCTAAGCTTATTTATTAAACGTCTATATTATGTGATAGAACAATGTTATTTAGCTTTTGCTATCGGAACATCATGTACTTAATTATTGCATTTATATCTTTCATTACATTCATTTTGCTTCATTGCTTTATAATGTTCGGAATATAAAGTTGATATACATATCTATACAGTTATTATTGTACTTTGAAATAGATCTCCTCTCAGAATCATGTTTAAAAATGATTTAATCTTATAAACCTGAGCATTTTAGTTTTCTATTTGCAATAGAGAGATAAAATTTATTTATTAGACGTGCAAAAATTGTGTTATATGGCCGGTGGCCTGTAAAGATACTATAAACAAATTTTTAACAATAAATTTTTATTATAAAATATTTAACTTTGTTGTTTTTATTTAGTGTTTGTTGTTCTTTATTTTTAAGTATTTATTACGTAAAGGAGGAAGACAGGCATAACTAATTTGCAAACAAAATAATCACCGACTCAATTTAATAAAAAATAAGTCAATTATTTTGAAAAATTAATAAACTGATACTTAATATATAAATTATTTTCATTATTCTTTTAATAAATTAAAGTGTTGATGCTCTTTTATTTTAATTTTAAAATGAAACTTTGTTACAATTTAATATATATACTTAGTGTATATCTCACAGAATTATTACTTCTAATTAATTTATCAAAATATTTATTTTTATAAAATTTATTTTTATTTACTTAGTTTTTAAAAGCTTAGTTAGCAGAATTAATAGTACTGATATTAACTAATTTATCAGAATATTTATTTATTTTTATAAAAGAAATATTTTTATTTATTTATTTTATAAGATTAATTTTTGATGAAAGTTTTTCTTTCATCAAAAATTAATCTTATAAAATAAATAAATAATACGTATTTCTTTTATAAAAATAAATAAATATTCTCATAAATTAGTTAATATCAGTACTAATAATTCTGCTAACTAAGTTTTTAAACACTAAAAAATATATACGTAAAAATTAACTCCCCCCCCCCCTCCCCTCTCGAATTTAAGACAGCAATCTATATTTAAAAGTGAAACTCTGGCAAAGCTGTGAACACAGAATGTTGATTTCTGTATTCTTATTATACGACTAATTGTTTGAGCATAAAAAATGGAATACAAACTTTAAATATTCTTATAAAGCAAAATCTGTAAACATAACTTATAATAAATATAACTCTTAAGAAATATTTGGGACTTTTGAGTCTTTCCAATCTTAAATACTGTTTTATTTTTTAAATGGTTATTTTAATTTTATTTAATAGCACAAGTTAAATCTTTAAATAAACCAAGAAATTTTATAGTAAAAAAAAAAAAAAAAAATCTGGTATTCAAAGTCGGGAAGATTTGGCAGCTACGGTATGAAGATATCTATTATTATGGAATGATGTTTTTATTTTAAACGTCTACAATTCATTTATTTCAGTGAATTTTTTTTTCAAGTTTTACCTTTCCTGGCAAAAGAATTCTAGAATAAGATCTAAGATTAAATATCTGGCTTATTCGTGAATAAATTTATGTAATGTTTACAATTTTTGTATTTTCTTTTAAATTATCTAAGAATCCAATTTTCAATGCACATAAAAAATTCATGATACGAAAAAAAAAATTAATTAAAAGTAATAATAAATAAATAAATAACATAAAATAAAAATTGTGCTTTGTTTTGCAATGAAAGATATACAAATATGTATTTATATGTTGAACAAAAAAATTTAGTTTTAAGATTTCTTTTGGATTTTTAATGGAGAATACATATAAGCTGTAGTCTATTTTTATTTATACAGGTCTTTATATACAATATATATATATATATATATATATATATATATATACACATTTCAAAATATTTCTACCTGAATAATTAGTCTAAAATTAAGACGTGGACAGCATTTTAATGACATAAAATTATATATATATATATATATATATATATAACTTTAATAATTTAATTCCTTTGCAACACTCAGCAAATGAAAGATAGATGAAAATACCAACATATGAAATTTTAAATGAGATGTATTTCGAATAAAATTATTGTCACGATGATAATTTAATTTAAGTACACTGAGTAGTAAAAACATGTTAAAATACTTACGCAGAAGAAAAATGTCACAAACATAACACATAAGCCTAACGATGAGATAAATTGCATAATCCATTAATTCAATAGAAACATTCATCAAACAATACAAATGGAAAGAGATACATTAACCAAAAGGATCTGCTAAAAGAAAAGAGAATTCATGAAATGAAAAATAGAATTTTAAATGCTGAAAAACCAGAAATGTTCACTCATCAGGAAACTTGCATCTATGTCAGCATTATGCAAGATTTCGAAAAGCTGTATAGCTAATTCAAGCAATATACAACTCAAGTCTCTATCTTGCAACAAAACAAAGTAAAAAAGGAAATTAGATTAAACAGTAACACAACCAAAATTGAAAAATGGAATAAGTATTTTTAATAAGTTCACATGTAACCGATTCCATACAGAGATAGTAGAAATAAACAGATTTCCAAAACGAACATTAGTGATAAGAAAAGATTAAAAGTAAAGAAATGATTAATCGATCTAGTTGCTTCTGAAATGAAATAAATGAATGCATTAAGTGATAGTTATTAAGATTTAAGATTTAAAAGCTAAAAACACTATTAAAAAGATGATATTTAACAGGGTTATTTAATATTATATACATAAATATCATCTTAAGGGAAAGCTATAGAAATACCAGGTGATTCAAAAGTCACAGAAAAAATAAAAGATATATAATTCAAAAAATACTAACTGTAGGCCTAATGCAGTTTTCTCTAAAGTGTACAGAAAAGCATGGGATTTTTTTTTTTTTTTTTTTTTTTAAATAAGTGTAAGAAAAAATATTAGTTACATTTTTCATCAACATATCGCGCTGTTTTCACAGTATCCTCTCACATTTTAAACAGATCCGCCTGATCGAATAACGGCATATTGCGAATACTGAAGCTTGTTTTAGGAGAATTTCCAATGCTCAATGCCTGACGGTCCTTCTAATGAATGATGGCCGTCACACTGAGCATTTATAATCCTAGTTATACGTTGTCTGTGCAACCGTAAAAAAAAAAAAAAATTACAATTAAAATGCCATTTGATTAAAAAAAGCTTAAACTACTTTGCTAATAAATCTTTTGTTACCTTATAAAATCCCATGCTTTCTATGGATTTCACTGAAAACCGCATAGTGCTACAGTCAATACTTTTTGAATAATAATTATTTTTTAAAAGCAAAAACTGTTTTATTTAAGAGACAAAAATGTAAGTTAATCGTTAGTTAGTTGAGTTAAGTCAATCTTAAATAAAACAGTTTTTGCTTTTAATATATATAATTGAGACGGTTTCATGTTTGTGTACGTTAAATAATTATTTTATTTTTTCTGCCTGACTTTTGGATCATCCTGTATATTTGTGCACTCACCATGCAAAATTTACCTATCATCAGAATTGTAATTTTTTTTTTTTTTTTTTTTTTCATTTTATTTAACTGATGACAGTTTATAAGATATTTTTTTTTTAAATATTAGAATGCTTTATTGGTCGGTTGATTATAATAATAAAAACACAAGCCTACAAAATTAAAGTTGACAAAATTTGATTGAATGATTTTAGCTGAACTTTATGTTTGTTGATGTGCTGAAACTGAAAATGCAGCCCATTTTTCTCTATCACGTATAGATTTTTGCCAATACAGGGTGCTTACCACCACAATTTCTTACATATACCATCATAACAATAGGTTGGTTGATTGGTATGGTTTTACGTCGAACTAGTGCCGCGTTATTACAACAATGGGTATCCATGATTAATTAATCATGAAAACATACTATAAAACTTACCATATAATTATATTGGTGGAAGAGTAATGGAAGAAATTATATTAGGTAGGCACCCTGTATCGACAAAAATCTAAACGTGCTAGAGAAAAACTGACTTCGTTTTCGGTTTTAGTACGTCAAAAAACATAAAGATCAGTCAAAATTAAAAAATCAAAATTTTGCATGTCGGCCTGTGTTACTTATTTATTTTTTCTGGTAATTTGAAAATAAACAGCCTCTTAAATAGTATTGAATTTCATAAGATGTTGGACATAATTTTAATAATAACAATATACAGTCGAACCTCGTTAACGTGAATCTCAAGGGGTACAAAAATTTTGCTCATGTTATCAGTAGTTCATGCTATCAGCAACTAATCTTTATATAACTAAACAAATCTTCATTTTAACGGGAATTGTGGAAACAGTTCATGTTAAAAGTAATTCATGTTAATAGTGTTAACGTTAACGAGGTTCGACTGTATAAGTTATTTTGAAAAAATTAGTATTTATTAAAATTTAATTTCTAAAGGATGAAGGTCAGAATCATGAGATATCTGGAAATTAATTTTTGAAGTAACTTCAATTTGAAAATTTTCATTTTATTATTAATTAATTAATAATTGAATTTTTTATTAATAGATGAATTTTTAGCTAATAAGATTTCATCAGAACATATTAACTGTCTCTTCTTAGAAATAATTTAATAATGCTTTAAATGAATTTTTAATTTAATTTCTCATGTAATTTTCTTTCTTGTTCCATCATTTGTGAAACATACGTCTTTTTCAATTTTCACATGTTTTACGGAAAGCTTTTTAAATGGTCTAACAATTTTTCTTTTAGTTTTTCAAAGCTTTTTCGCAACGTTTAATATTTAAGTTAAATAATAATAACAATAATAATATAAATTTTATTTTTAGACAAATAAATAAATAAATAAAAATAAAATTCCAGACTATTCTTCTTGTTGGAAATTGATTTTAATGAATAAGTGAAAAAAATTTCCCACAAATTCTCTAAAAATTTATTAATTTAATTTGTATTATCAAATACTATATATGTTTTATATTTGTGAATTATAAAACAATTTATGCACTATATTTCTTGCATATTATGGTACAAAACAAAACAAAACAAGAAAAAAAAAAAAAACGTATAATTAGAGCATCAGTATTAAATATTTCTGCTCATTTTGAAAATTTTTGAATGAGGCTGTATTTGAACATAGAGATATTGAACAAAATTTTGTTGCACAGATCTAAAAAACGATAGTGAAGTGTTAAATGAAGTGTTAAAACATTTCATAATGCCATGATTATTTTCCCCTGGTGCATGAATTTTTATTTTTATTTATTTTTAATTAATTAATTAATTTTTGGATAAAAATAAATCAGAAAAAATAAATGCCATCGTAACTCTTGTGTATTTTTTTTTAGCCCCCCCCCCCTCCCCACACCCCACACACACTTTATGAAGCTTCTTATAAATTAGAATTACAGAAATGTGTGTAAAACTAATAATTTCTTTTTTTTTTTCTGCAACTAATACAATGATATATATAATAAATTGCACAGAATTTTAGTTGTCTTTATGAATTTGTTCTTTTATATTCAAAGTTTGTAATTCAAAGCTTCCTGAATTTTTCCGGCGCCATTTTACTTCTACTTAAAGTTCTTTAATAGAGTTTTGAAGAAAATCTATTAAAAGTAATGATAGCTGTTTTACTACACGTATTTCGGTTAAAGTTTTTCAAAAAGCTTTTAACATTTTAAATATCTCCTTTATTAAAAGGAAATATTTAAAATATTAAAAGCTTTAAATATTTCTTTTTATTATTTTAAATAGAAACATCTAAAAGTTAGTCAGAAGAAGGAAAAAAAAAAACTTATACATTCTTAAAAATTTTTGAATTTACTAAAAGCAAATTGAAAACGCAAGTTTACGAAAGTTTAGTTTTATTTTTACAATTTATTTAACTAATTTCAATGAAGACAAAAAATAATACTCACTTTTATTTATTGTAGGCTGATAGACTTTGCTCTAATCCTTATAAAACTTATTATTGTCTTTTAGAATGACTTTTGCAATTAAGAACATAGTACTTCTACAGAATACGTTTTTAGAAATTTTTCTTTAGAGTTAAAAATTTGTATTATCGAAAAATATTATGCCTATACAATTCCTTAATATTTATTCTAATGGTTTGTATAGTGCATGTTTCCTTATATTCTTCAGATAATAAAGTTAGAGAGGAAGTTAAGTTCCCCGGAAAAAATAATTAAACATTATCGGATTATTTTAATTTTCTTTACAAAAGCAGATGTTTATTTTTTAGTGTTAAATTATTAAAATATATCAAGATGTTGGCAAAAAATAAATAAATAAATAAAAATAAATAAATAAAATAAAAATAAAAATAAATAAATTAAACATTTAATAAACAATGTTAATTATTGGTATGAAGAATTTAATTTAATTAACCAAGAATAATTTTTTAACGATATAATGCGTATCAATTAAATGAAGGATTTCTTAATATAATTAGTCATCTGTGATTCTAATCCTCAAAAGTTAAACATGGAAATTCATTATTTTACGGTTCATATCCTTTGGAAACGGTGATTATTTTTCAATCATCTTGTTAAATAAACATAATTCGTTTTAGTTCTGATTACTTTATATTTTTTCCGAACGAAATTGTTAGTTACAATAATAACAATAATAAACATTTGATTTAAATAAAAAAATATAGAGATATATGATTCACTATCTTTTAAAAAATATTCTATTTAGAAATTGTGATGAGAAATTTCAGTATTTGAATAACCTTTGTATAATTAAATATTAGGGAAATCAAATGATTTTTTTTCGAAATGAAATACATTTTTTTTAGTGATTTCACAAGTTAGAGTAATTTTCCTAAAGTTTTTTAAAAGTTCATACAGACGAATTCAAATAAACAAAATAAGATATAATGAAATATTCTTTGATGACTCTAGTATAGTCAAAATCGAATTTATGCTGTTTAGTGTTTACAAACCAATCTTTTATATCTGTACACAATAGACAAGGTGAACAAATATAATCTTTATAATTATTTTCTGTTTTATTGATGGCAGTTATAGAGTTGTCAACTTTCACGTTTTTTTAAATAGTATTTATTGCACCCCTATTTTAACCCATTAACCGCCAAAACTCGAAATAATGATTTTTACAGTAATAGTAATATAATTAAAACAGTAATAGTAATTTCTTTTGATCATATATAACAATAATTTGAAATAAGATTATTAAAATCAGTCTTATCTTACTAAATACAGGGTGTTGTATTTGTACAACTTCAGTGGAATAAGAGTATAGAATTAATGCAAATAAATGTTTACGGAAATTTTCTTGGGGGAGCATGAAACAGAATAAACTACAGATAACTACAAAAGTAATTATTTTATTACGAAAGCATTTTTTTACAAGTTATGTAAACTCATTTAAATATGAAGATTTTCAGAACTTTTCACTTGAAATGTGTTTCAAGTTTGAAATCCATTTTTAAACTTAAAACTTTTTTTAGATCAAATTTTTTTGTAATAAAATAAACATCTATCCCTTTTTTACTTAAAAACAATACTTAATATAAAAAAAAAACTTTATTAGTTAACTGAAAACGCGATTATTTCTGGTGTTGCGTGAACACAACACCAGCGGGTAATGGGTTAAAAAAAGAAACATCTGACATTTATTTATTTTATTTTATTTATTTTATGATTTAATAACTTAAAGTTTATTGTTATAAAATGTATGAAGGAAATTTTCCACAAAAAGCGTAAGAGTTGGTAGTTGTTTAGTTGTATCTTTCATATACGTGTATATAGAGATCCACAATTTCATTCACTCTATATATTATGCATAGTAAATATTATACAACTTGCAGTTTTTAAACCTTTTTGTAGCAATGTATAAATTATTTTATAAGCTGATATTTTTAAATAGGCAAATTTTATTTTACTTCATTAATTCATTTAAGTTTTTAATATAAATATTGTTTAATTTTACGAATACTGAATATAATTTAAATGCTTTTAGGTATTAATTATTTAATACAGTGATGAAGTATCACTTTATACAGTATGCTGCGTGCACAAGAAACATCAGCAAATTTTTGTGTGGAAAAAAAAGGGGGGGGGGGGGGGTGCAGAAAAGTCTCGTGATTTATATTGCAATGATCTGATGATAGTTTACACTTGACGCATGCATGTGTTTTCGTAATAAATAGCAAAAGGGGCTTTGGAATTTTACCTACTCACACACATATATATTGTAAAGCAACGCTGATACGTCTTTTACATTTTCGTCCTTTTAGCGAAGACCCGATTCATTCCTATTCATTTTAATGCAAAAATTTTCGCCCTCAATATCGTTTTTTACGTCCTTTTTACTATTCTTAAATTCACAAAATTTCTCGACCGGTCATTTTTCCGTTGAAAAAAAAATATCTAAAATCTGTTCTAAATATCAATTTTTATAACTATCTGAGCTCTGATATACCAATATCACGACTTCAGAATTAACCACAATCGATGAATTAAATGTAAACAAATTGTTTGATGCTAATTTAAGCAGTGAAGACGTAGAATGGTGAAGAAGTTAAGAAACCTTTCTTTAAAGGTGCAGTGGACTGAATTGGAAAACTTTGAACTTATTTGGTTTGTCAAACCAAAAGTAAAAAAATATTCAATGAACCTCAGTTCAATTCACAATGCAGTTAGTTCTTAGTACTCACAGACAATTAGCACGTCAGGTAAGTATTAAAGATTTTTTAATGTAATTAAATAACTATCTGTATAGGCATAAATCGTAGAATACTTACAATTAAAGATACGTAATATGTATAATTAATACTCAAGATGAGTTCATATAGTATTCAAGATATGTAGTACAATACTCAAGATATGAGATATACAATTAGTACACAAGTCATGCATTAATGGTTGATTTTTCTCATATTTTATAATAATTTTTTGTTTAAATTTAATTATCTTCAAATCCAAATTCTATTCTAAAGTAATATACTAGTACCTATACTAGTATCTACTAGTATGTATATATACTAGTATGTATAAAGTAATATACTAGTATACTATATCTTAAAAAGCTTTATTAATTAGTGTTTTCACATAAATTTTGCTTCAGTGCCATTAAATTTGTAGTAATCAAAGATTTAGTTTTAAAATTTTGATTATACGTCTTTTCATTTATAAGTCCTTTTACGTCAGTACCTTAACCCTTTCACTACCAATATTTTTTCTGTGAAAAAATAAGTATGAAATAAATTATCTGAATCAGCTTCATTTAATAGACGGTATATTTCCTCAACTAACCGTTCTACTTCCCTATTCAAGGTAGTTGCAGGTCTAAAAGAAAAAAAAAAAAAAAAAAAAAAAAAAAAAAAAAAAAACCTCCAGAAAAAAGTCTCATAGTATATGGTAAAATCGCCTTGGGACATATATGTCCCAGTGGTAGTGAAAGGGTTAAAAGACGTATAAACGATGCGACACACATATATATATATATATGTGTGTGTGTGTGTGTGTGTATTGAAAACCTTTTCAAACATTGAATAGATGAAAACAAGAAACCTTTATATACAAAGTTTCTTTACACACATTTAATATTTTTTATGCATATTTCGTCATTTGTATTATACTTTAATTATTTTACAGTGCAATCGAATATAATTGAGTTAAAGACTGCCGAGTTATTTAGCTTGTAACAATTATAAAGGCCCATTTACATTTACCATTTCATTTCACTTTTCTTAAAAATTTACATTTTGTCAACTATATCAATTTTTTTCTTCTTTACAATAGCGAATAAAATTAAGGTAAAAAGTTAAACAAAATTAAAGTAAACAGTTACTACTTTAAAGTAGCAAATATAATTGAGGTAAAAACTGTAGATTTACTTAACTTCTAATTGTTGGAAAATTTCTCTTTTTTACATGTACTATCCACATTTATTCAGTTGTTTTGAAAATGTTTGAAACGTACACTAACTATCATTGGAAAAATTCGCAATTGTACTATTATCAGTTTTTTTAAAATGCATTATTATTACTTTTTTTTTTTCTTTTTTTTTTTTTTTTTTTTTATAAACACGCAAGCATAGTAAAAATATAAATACAAATTTTACTATGTGAGTTTATAAAATATAAACAGCATTGAAATATTTATGTTTTTTTGCTGTCTTAACCCATTAGCACGCAGTGTCCTCATTTGAGGACAGCTAATAAAATGGCACGTATGTTTTTTGTGGTTTTTTGAAACGATTTCTACTTTTTAGCGACTGTTTATAGCGTCAATCTAAATGATCCCTGAAAGCTTTATGTGCCTACTATTAATTATTATTTCATACTTTGGATAGTCGTTTTATGATTTTTCATTCTTCGCACATATATTTGCTTTTTGCGCAAGTATACTAACTTAAATCAAGTTGAATAATAATACATATTTTAATACTTTATTTTCGAGATCTTTGTCAACATATATTGGGAAATTAATCTGTTATCTCAAAGTTTATCTATCTCGAAGTTTTCTCGCTAGAACACTAAACGTCAATAAATGAGGATAGGTTTTAAATTTAAAACTATCAGAAGTATTATTTAAGTTAATATATTTTACTGTCAGTTGTCTATATTAATTTAGAAGAGAAATAATCAGCTAATAATATTTTGCAAAATTAATCTGGTCGTTAACGGGTTAATTGGTTAAAACATATAAAAATGAATAAAAATAATAATAATGTACATAAACATTGAAAAAAAAAAAAGCCTTTATTAACTTTGCATTTTTACAGTTTTTAAATTTAAATGCGCTTCAAATCAGTACTTTATTCACTGTCTAACTTTTTGTTAGTTTAGTTTTATTTTTTAAAAAATTATTTAACTAAGCTTCAATTAAAAAAAAAAAAAAAAAAAAAAAAAAAAAAGTACTTTTTTGTTATTTGTTGTAGGTTGATAGACTTTGCCCCAATCTTTATAAAACTTATTGTTGTCTTTTAGAATAATTTTTGCAATTGAAACTATACAACTTCTACTGATTTTTTTTTCCAGTGAAGTTTCTTTAAAGGCTGAGAAATCTCAAAAAATATCAATGTATTGAAACAATGTATTAACGGTACACATTTTAATTTAATAAAAACTTTACTGAAAGAAAAAAATATATATATTCATTCAGTATTGAACAAATTCCTCATGCGCATTTTTAATCGACAAAAAAAGATAAATAATAATAATAATAATAATAATTGTGTATATTTTAACTCCCTTAAAGGTACGTATTTCTGCGGATAGTTGCATAAATTTAGGAGGGGGGGGGGAATAAAAGTATTATTTCCATTTATTTATTTATTTATTTTTAAATTTTATCCTGATATCTCCGATGTTTATTTGTTTATTTAATTTATTTAATTTATTTGTTTATTTAATTATATTTCTAAATATATATTTCGTTAAAAGTAATAACAATACCTTCGTTTTCGTTTTTTAAACTCAATCTCTCTTTCATTTGTTCATTCATTCAGCCATTCATTTTCTTTTTACTTTCCGAACACTGTAGTGAGGAAAGTATTGTAATCATATCAAAAATCCGAATTTGAGATTTTGATGTTTCTATACGTTTTCACTATTTTTACGATGATGTATGTCTCTGTGTGTGTATGTATGTGTGTGTGTATGTCTGTGAGTAAACACGTTAGCGTCGAAACGCTTTGTTCGAATAATCTGAAAGTCGGTACGTATATTGCAAGTCACCATAGTACGAACCCTATTGATTTTGGTGATTCTAGCACTTATAGTTCTTTTTACAGGGACATCAGGAAAAATTTTTTATCATTAGGGCTATTGGGGCCAAATTTTAAAGTGCGATAGTGTCTAAACGCTTTATTAATCTGAGCAAAAAATTTATACACATTTTATAGGTCACAGTTGCACGAACTGTATAGATTTTGGTGAATTTAGCCCTTACAGTCTTTTTTTACAGGGGCACAAAGAAAAATTCTTTATCATTATGGCCTATGGAGCCAAATTTTTAAAAGTGCGATAGCATCTAAACGCCTTATTCAATTGAGGTGAAAATTTATATGAATATTATAAATCACTGTTGCGCTAACTATAAGCATTATGGTGAATCTAGCATTTATAGGTTTTTATAGGGACAGAACGAAAAATTCTTTATCATTATGATCTATGGGCTCAAAGTTCAGTAGCGTTAAATAAAACATGAAAAATACTCAAACACTCTATCATAGTTTTCTTTCTTTTGCTTGTTTAACAATCCCTCTTCCTTTATTTTATCTACAAAACTGTTAATTACTCAATGTTCGGAAAGTCAAGTGGAGTCACTCCAATTTTTTTTTTTTTGTGAGACATTGTTTAAAAATTCATAGCTGAAAATGAATTTTTATAATCCAGTATTAAAAATAAATAAATTACGATACAATTCTACAAACATATTCATGTTTATAGAATGCCCAAAAAGATTATTTTAACATAAATTTCCAAAATAAAATAAGACTCACCTTTAAATTTACATGCGTTAAATAAAGATACATAAATACTGTAATGCATGATCATATCTAGTACATGAGAACAAATGACATTTCTGCACGACATTTTCATAAACTTTAACATATTGGTGCTTATAATATGTTAAGAATCCAAAATAAATAAAATGTTCATTTTAATATTTCTGTTGGAATTTTTAGATATTTAGTTTTTAATTACAAATTTTGATTGATCTATATAAAATTTTGATTACCTGATATTGTAATCGAAATAATTTTCTGAGTTTATAAGTTATATTAAAAAAATCAAAATTTGAGTAAAGGAAATAGTCGTATAAATTGTAGAGTTTGTGTTCCTGCAAACTCCATCTTAACTAGATACTTAGATTACTAAGAGAACACAAGACTTTAGATAACAATAACTAAAGTTTATTTGAGCAGATTAATGGGAGGGCGGCCTGGTAAATTTATATAGCTCAGCCAGCGTTTTACTTAATGAAAATATATGAATCAACAAATTAAGTAGATAACTTTAAATATCTCACCCCAGTAGATAGTCGAAAGGTGTACAGACGGTCACACTCGTACTCCAACTACGGCTTCACTATGGGACAGAGGATTCCCTTCTCTCCCAGCTTGAACTTCCGAAAACTAATACACTCGCCAACACTCCACGCTACTTAACTTCACGCCACTAAATCTCCACTACTCAACTTCCGATATTCTCCAAAATAAGAATCAACACCATTCGCTATAAGATCCTCCAACATACACTATCGATCCTCCAACATCCACACATCTACTAAAACCATCTCTATTTTTATACTTCTTTCTACACCCTCCTTTCACTACATTTCAATCCGTACTTTTAAAAATCACTTCTAATTTAACTAATATTCAAAATCTAAGTCTTTTAATGCAGCACCCTGCCGACGCAAAACTACTCCGACCTCAACCGTCACCGAGCCACTGGCGACGGAGTGATTTTAACCGTCCCCACTTCCTATCTTGCTGGATCCAGCTTAATTGAAACAACTGTGGTGACGTTCTAACGTCTCAACCTCACAAAATGTATAATAGTTATATAATAGTTATAAATGTATAATAGTTAACCAGAGTTATGTTTCTATTCAGTTGAAAAAGTGTATTTCTTACAAATATTGTTCATGTTATATGGATAAATCTAAGTTTATATGCATTTTACTTTGATTATGGAGATGATAAATCATCTACATTTTTAAATATTATCTGTACAATAAAAATATATATATATAAAGAAAGCAAAATAACTAATAATAGCTTATTTTTGTTCTAAAGTATTAATATTTTTCTTTAGAAATCATAGTCAGTCACGCCTGGTTAACGTGAACACAACTACTGATAACATAAACAAATTTTTTTTTATTCTACTTGACATTCATGTTAATGAGGTTCAACTGTATTACTAAAATGTTTTTATAAGTAATTTGTAATATTTAACTATGATAGAGGAAAAAATACTCTTAAAAAGAAATAAAACTTATTTCGGTGCTAGCTTATTCAAACAAAATTACATTTGAATTGGAATGACATTAAATTACAAATTCCAATAAATGTGCATAACTATCTTTTTATATAAAATAAAAAATGTTTCGATTTAATATTATTCCGGAGTTTTAAGCATGAAAATTACATTACAATAAATTTTAACAAATCCAAAATGCGCAATTTTTCAATACTAATGTTTATTTTTAGAAATAAAATTCGTAATCAGCGAAAAATGATTTAATCAGCTATATATTATTTTTTCTTAATTTCTTAATTTTTAACTTTGTTTAAATAAATATTATTAAGCATTATTAGCCACTCAGGAATTTTTAAACATTTTCATTAAATATCCATTATCTGAATTTTTTAGAATGAAAATATGAAATTAATAATAAAATTAACATTTAAATTATATAATTTGACCAAATCATTAATTTGTTAATTGATTTTTATTATTTATTTATTTATTTATTTAATACCGTCTACACTTATTGGAAAAATTGTATCTAGGTCAACTTTGAAAAAGGCGCCTTTACTGAATAGAATTAATTTTAAGAGATTCTGCTCCGGACCTTTGAAATTTTCAAGTAAGCCACAGTAATTAGTTCAAAATACATTTTAAACCTCTTTCATTAAAATTTGTATTAAAATAGTTTTTTATTTTGAAACTTGTGAGAGAGTTAAAAGCTCTATAAAATAAATAAATAAATAAATAAATAAAATATACTTTAGAGGGTTGAAAGCCTTTGAGACAAATACTATGTAATATTTAGATAGTCTACAACATTCAAAATTGCAGTATCCAAAAAATTTAGTTTCGACAATTTCAAATATAATTTTAGATTCTTCTACACTGTAAAATAAAATTCTGAAACGTTCCTGCAAAATTTTAAAAATAGTGATGATGTAGTATCAATTACAATTTTTGGGAGTCTTGGATGAGTAGTAGCTCTTGGTGTAGGAATTAGTAACCCAACATCTACTTGTAATTTGCCGAGAATGTATCAGTATCCATTCAATAATAACAATAGAAATTTGTATTAAAATAGTTTTTTATTTTGTAACTTGAGAGATAATTAAATGCTCTATAAGATTAAAGAAAAAAAAAAAGGTTTAAAATATATTTTAGAGGGTTGAAAGCATTCGAGACAAATATTATGTAATAGTCTACAACATTCAAATTGCAGTGTCCAAAAAATAGAGTTTTGGCAATTTTAAATATAATTTTAGATTCTTCTACACTGTAAAATCAAATTCTGAAACGTTCCTGCAAAATTTTAAAAATAGCGATGCTGTAATATCAATTACAATTTTTGGGAGTCTTGGATGAGTAGTAGCTCTTGGTGTAGGAATTAGTAACCCATTATCTACTTGTAATTTTCCGAGAATATATCAGTATCCATTCAATAATAACAATAGAAATACGACTAAACGCCTTTGAAAACGTTTCATGAAGAAAAATAAATCGGTAATTGTCAGGAAACTGTCCCAAACTTATAAAAACCAGAAATATTTGCTACATGTTATAGTTACGTTACCAAAAAATTACAAATATATAAAAAATTTTCACTACTTCAAATTATATATTGCACTTAGAGTAAAGAAATAAATAAGGCTAAAATTGAGAAAAATTCTCTTTCAGTACTACTAATATAATAAATTAATAAATAAACAAATAAGTACAGCTATTAAAACAGAATTTTTTTTTTTTTTTTTTTTTTTCAAACATCTGTCTTTATTCCACGCTTGTCATTTTATCATGACATGGACTCATTGTTAAAATTCTTTTAAAATTTTCAGAGAGTTCTAGTATTGATAATAAAGGAATGTTATTTGATATAAAATAATTATAAATAAATAAATAAATTATTGAAATCCAATTTAAGTTACAACTTAAAATATACACAGGGTGATCAGTTTAAAAGAGTACCCGTTGGTTTTTCTTATGATCCTTAATTCTGACGGGTGTGACAACTAAATTGTTTGAACCTTGTTTAAGTGTGGGAGACAATTTCTAACACTGTTGGACAGTTAAAACTTTATTTGGTTGGTAAAACAGAAATGGAGACGCACAATGTTGGAAATTGTCTCCCACACTTAAACAAGGTTCAAACAATTATACTTCAGTGTTAGAATAGTTGCCACATCCGTCATATTTAAGGGTAATAAGAAAAACCAACGGGTACTCTTTTAAACTTATCACCCTGTATATTTTTTCTTCGATTTATATTACCACTAAATAAAATAGTTTGAATATTTTCTCTGAAACAACGATTTTTTAAGTTAGACGTATTTTCTAATTTCTTCTAAGAATTTAGCCAAAAGATCTAAAAAGTTCTCACACTCAAAATAATAATAATAATAATTATTATTATTATTATTATTCATTAAAAATTAATCTTTTAAAGATAGTTTGCCATGCCATGGTTTATTCATAAATAATTTATCAGTCAGTAATGCAAAACTGTTTGTGAATTGTAGTTGTATATAGATATCAAATATATGAAATTTATACAGGCATTAATACTCGAATGAAAATCGAAAGTTTTTTTTCCATTATTCTTCTCTATAAAAAAAGAGCAATATATTAATATTATTATAAGTGGGAAATGTACTGAGTTATATCCTGAAGTAATCTGTAAGGAATGAAACTGTTATTGCACTTTTTAAGAAATGAATTAATGTAATTTAGAATACTGCATTTAAACTTTTGTTAATGAGTTCAATTTTGAAAAATCTCTTCTAAAAATTTTCGGAGATTATCTAACATTATTTCAAGTCACAAAATTGTTTTAAACCCGCTGAATTAGGAACTTTGTCCTTGATGTGGAAGAGAGCTAATTTTTAGGGGGTATACAACATATGTGAGGCTTTCCTTTACTTTTTATGATGTATTTACACACTGCAAAGCAAAGCTCACCCACTGTTTATTATTGAAACTATAACAAATTATTTTATTTTTTCTTTATGACAATGAAAAAAGAGGTGATTCTTTAAAGTGCAGTTTCAATCAGAATTTTTATTCTAAATATCCTTAATATTGCAAACTTCATAGAGGCTGATAAAAAGAGAAAAAAAAATTTAAACATAATGACAGTTCTTTCTTTCTTTCTTTTTTTTTTTTTTTATTAAACTTGAAGGTTTTTTATAATTTTAAATCAGGTATTTTAAATCAAATAGCTTTTCATCTTTCTATAAATGTAAAAGGGATTTCCAAAATTCATGCCAGATATAGATATGTTCACACAGTTGAAGGCATAAGTCATTGCAATCTATGGGAGCATAAAATTCTAATTTAAAATGCAACGCATGCATTGAAAAACATAAGGCATCATTAGATTTTTAATAATTTGTAGAGATTCGAAAAATGACTCCATAAGTAGCAAATTTCTAGTTATTGTTAGGAAATGGTATATTTAGGTAATTCATTTCCATCCAATTCTTAATCATGTACAATAGCGTTGCCTAATCATGACGTACATTTATACGCCGAAACCACTGTGTGAGTGCTTACTTTAAAAAGCTTCATAGAGTTATTTCTTTGATTAAATTTATATTTTATATATAGATGAATAAATTCATTAAAAAATTGAAATGCTTACACAGTAAAGCAGCATTTATGTATTTTTCAGAGCTTACGTGAAACGATGGAAAAATAGGCATATAATCGATTTTTTAATAAACAACTTTGATTCGTACATATTAAATTCTATACGAATGCAATTTTATAGATATATAAAAATATAGTACGTTGTGGCCATCACAAAACATTTTTCTACATATATATATATATATATTTAATAAAAATTCATGCAGTGCAAATTATTTTTTAAAATTATTACTAATTAAAAAAATTTTTTTTGTTGAATGCAGACAATTTTTATCTCAGAGAAATACAACACTACATATCGAAGGAAACACAAAACTAATACAATTTACAATGCATATGTTAAAAGAAGTATTTATTAAGTTATTTATGTTCATATAGGTAAACATTTATATATATATAAACATCTTTAATAACAGTCTAATGAACTGATAGCATATGAGTATTAAATTCAATATTATAAATTTAAGTAAGTAAATGGATAATTTCTCTATTAATGTGACAAAGAATTAAAAAAAATAAAAAATAATAAGAAAATTATTAAGAAAATTATTAAAGAAGGAACATACATAAACAAGGACTTAGAAAATTTGCGAATTTTAAAAAGTTGAAACTGGACATATTACCGATTTGCATCATATATAAAAAATAAATTTCGTATTAAAATAAGTGAGAATGAACCGGCCTTACTCTAACTAAAGGGTAGTACTATTATTTTGACCCAAAATAATTGTTGTAAAATAAATATGTGATAATTTAAAACAAAGTTATAGATTTTTTTTTTTTTTTTTTTACTGAGTAAATTTGTATAGGAAAATATAGAAGAAAGTCATGTGGTGGCCACAACATACTAGTTAAATCTTGGTTTCGTAGGTAGTTTTCCTGCTTTACATTTAAATATTGTTTGTAAGACACTAAAAGAGGGCGCTGCTTAAGAAGCGGGTGGTGGAACGAAAAAGCGAGGGACGACATGTCCCATTGATTAGTGTTTAAGTTCTAAAACTGTTGGGTATGTACATAATATGTTAATAATATTTTATTAAACGTGTGTGTTCATCTTTAATTTGTACTTTGTGGGAAATAACACTGATGAGATTCTGACATTAATATTAAAGTTTAATTTTTATTTGTTGTGAATACGGAAATGAATATATAGATTTTTGACGTAATATCTTGAAACATTAACTTAAAAGGAAAAAAAAAAAAAAAAAAGATAAGACTTATTGGTGATGCGTTGAAAGTGAAAAATAATTTTGCTGATTATATTTCTTACTTTTTAAATGCTAATTTTGAATTTCTTTATGTTTATTTAAAAAAAAAAAAAAAAGTTACGTTTTGACAGGAATGTAGAATTAAAAACTGCTATATGTCTCTAGCAATTCTCCCTAAAATGCTGTTACTATCAAAAATGCGTGAAATATCTTCAAAGTATTAATGAAAAAAATGTGTTCATTTTTCATACAAAAACTCTTTTTAATGGTTATTCGACCCCCCTCCCCCCCGCCTCACTTCCCTTTCAAGAACTAGGCACTAAGTAGACTCAATATTAAATCCAAATAACACTTTTAAACCAATACCTTAGTATAGTAAACAACTCCATCAAGGACAAAATATCACAGACTATTTGGTAAACAAAATCATTATAAGTTTTGTGTCACAAGCTAGACACAAAAGAAGTCGCTACTTCCTGCAGCCAAAATATTTCTATTTGTCCCATCCCTATGACATCATAACAGAGCTCAAAAGACCAAATACCTAATAAAATCGTCCATCAATGACCTAAAAGCCCGTAACTGATGTATTTGCTCAGGAGCGTTACATATGTTCCTCTCAAAGATGATCTCAGAGGATAAAACGAGCACACTCCTTCCCGCAAGCACCCCTTAGGGATGTCAATTAGCGGATGGGGGTGCTCTTCTACGGTAGGAAATACAGGGATGGTTTCCGTTGTAGAATCGATGATGAGACACATTGTGATAGGTTAGTGTATGAAATTACAGAGCGGAATTAATAAGGAGTAGTGGAAACATGAATATGATGTCATACATTCATATATTGATGTATTGTGATCTATAACAAACATCAGTGTACTATGTTGGATCATATTTTCCAACCAATGATTAATTACAACCACTAAATATACTCCGCGACAAAAAGATAGGTGCAAAGATTTTTTTTCTTTCATTTTTCATAAAATAACATTATCTAAATTGTGCTTATCATTTATTATTATCATAAAATAACACTATTTCAAGACTTTTTATTTTCTTTTTTTAAGACTAATTTAGAAAAATTGTAAGACTAAAATTTTTCTAATTTAAGACTACACTCCGCAAAAGATAGGTACAAAGGTTTTTTTTTTTTTTTTAATTTTTCACAAAATAACATTATCTAAACTGTGCTGATTATTTATTATCATAACAAAATATTATCATATAAAAAACATACTAAGTATTTGTATCGTATTCAAAATATTCATATTAAAAAAAAAAAGAAAAAAAAAAAAAAAAAATCCTTTGTACCTATCTTTTTGTCGCGGAGTATGGATAGCTATATACATATATATATATATACATATATATATATATATATATATATATATATAGGGGAATATATATATATATATATATATATATAAATTTATGTTTATAATGTGTATAAGTTAGTATTTAATCATTAATACTTCATTACATAATAAATAAGTTCATTTATAATTACTAGAAAATCTTTTATAACATTTTGTTCGCTTGTATACACTTCAAAGATACGTCCTTTTTGCCTACACTTTAGAAAATGGGTAAAATATTTTCTGCCCATTTTAAAAATTATATTGATGTTTTTTGTTAATCCCTAGGTTATGTTGATTATGTAGAACTATCATTAAGTACAATATTATATTATTTAGGATCTAATATTAAAATAAATGAATTTCACAAACACATTTATGACAGTTAATTTTCGAGCAAACATATTTTTAGGATGGATGTAAATAATAAAATTTAAAAACTATTGGCTGATTCAGAATTGTTTCCAGATGTCTTTTATTATCCCACATGATTTTACATTGTTATATATGGACAGTTAAAAGCCTGGTCTCTTATTACCCCCACGTGGGGTTATTAGAGACAAGGATTTAATGAAAATTTAAAAAACAAAATTAACAAAAAATTTAAGTTCAAAAATCACCTAAAAAATCAAGAGGAGTCCATTTAATGAAATTAATACGAGACATTTATTTCAAGTTATTTAGATTAATAGTATAGATTGTTTTAATATTTTTTGTCTCTTATTACCCCTTTTGTCTCTTATTACCCCGGCTTCCCCTATCTATATATATATATTGTACATACATTATAATCTGAATATTTTTGTCAAAATTTATTTTCAAGAACTGTATAGATTTGCAAGTATATTGCTGAAATTTGAATTTTTTTTAGCAATTATACAATTTAGCTACCCCTTATACAGTTGTTGTCAAAAGGTGTGCCGAGGCGCAATGATGCGCCCTATACGATTTTCAGATGTGATCTGGGGGTATTCCAGACGAACATGTGTCCAGATATAACAATGAAATTTAGTCTAATACAGAAAAATAAGTGAATATGGAATACCATTTTTATTTGAACTCACTATAATAAACTGAAGTACACTGAGAAAAAAGTCTATAACTGAAATATAGAAACTAAATTGGGACTCTAGTAAAAGTAGTTCCATGCCATCCTTATAAATTCTAGTCCTCATTGAAAGCGAATTCAAAAAGCCCTATTAGAAATCTAGAGCGTTCGCCTATATTATCGAGGTCAAACTCATTTTAAAATATTGGCAAATAAACACTGGGAAAAAATTCTGTAACTGACATTTAGAATCTAAATTGTGGCTCTAGAAAAAATAGTTCCATGTCATCCTTATAAATTTTAGTCCCCCTTGGAAAGCGAGTTCTAGAAGCCCCTTTAGAATTCTACAGCTATATTCGCGAGAGCAAAGTTATTTAAAAATCTCTGCAAATAAATGAGACTACGAGAGGCAGGTTTCTGCAACTATAATCTTGGTTTATTACCAAATTCTAGAAAATCAAGCGAGAATTTCTCGCAATATAAATGATTCAGGATATTTAGGGTATTCAGAATATTGTTTCACCCTCTAGAAATGTGTACACTAGAAAAAGAAATTCTCGATAATTTCGTCTATTCAGTTTATTGGCGTGCCTTATGCGCATAGCTCGGAAATCTATATTTCTAGTTAAAGGATTTAGAAAATGGCCACTTATTCATTCTAGAGAAAGGCGGTATATTTTTTTTCTCAGTGAATGCAAACACAAGAGACGAGTTTTAAAAGTTATAATTCGAGTTTATAAACTATTCTAGGAAATTAAGCGAGAATTCCTTGTAATACAAAGGATTTATAATATTCGTGATATTCATAATATTGTTTCACCATCTAAAAATGTATGGACTATAAATTCTCGATCATTTCTTCTATTTAGTTTCTAGACTTAACTTACATGCATAGCTCGGAAATCTATATTTCTAGTCTGGTGTTTTAATTTGGTTAGTTTTTGCTTATTTGTTTTAGATGAAAGCGGTATATTTTTTTCTCAGTGTATTTTGTATGATTGTGGTTTCCATTATTGCAAATTTCCAAGTGTTGTTAATGTATTTTGATGGTTTTATTTTACAAAAGTTAGAGTTTATGCGCAAAAATTTTAATAAACGAAAAAAAGAAAAAAAAAAAAAAAACTATTGTCGGGTAATATAGAAAAGTTATGAAGGGAAACATAAAATGTTCATTTTCTTAAAGGTTAATTTGGAATAAGGTTGTATTTTTACAGAAAATCATGAATAATTGCTATACAAGCATTTTATTTTGAAACTATTATTGAAAATAAACAGCATTAAAAATATTATCAACATTCAAGTTTTACAAAATTCGCAGATAGTAGGGAATAGTTGGTACTCCATATTACCCGCGTTGCAATCTTTGAGAATAAATCAATCTAAACTATCTGTTGGTAGAAACAAGTTCATGGGAATCAGACAACTAGCTAATTCAACTCCCCTATCGGAAATGACACAAGGTTTTTCACTCATTTTACTGCTTCTTAAATAGATTACAGAATTCGTAATACTTATTCCCAAGAAAGTCTGTCTCTTGATAAACCAAAGAGGTTGTATGACACAAAAACTGCTCTTCTCACTGACAGAAGGTGAGACGAGCAGTTCTACCGTTCATATCTGAGGCCCAGTGAGGACGTTTAACGTGATTCGGATAGATTGCAGCAGAGTATAGGTGAGATATAACTCCATTATTCTCCACAGTTTCTCTATTTAATTTCATTAGGGATCTACCACTTTTTTTTACTCGCGTTACTAGCGTTAACTCCATTACTCGCGTTGCAATCTTTGAGAATAGATCAATCTGAACTACCTTTTGGTAGAAACAAGTTCATGGGAATCAGACAACTAGCTAACTCAACTCCCCTACCGGAAATGACACAAGGTTTTTCACTCATTTTACTGCTTCTTAAATAGATTACAGATTTCGTAATACTTACTTCTAAGAAAGTCTGACTCTTGATAAACCAAAGAAGTTGTATGACACAAAAAACTGCTCTTCTCACTGACAGAAGGTGCGACGAGCAGTTCTACCGTTCATATCTGAGGCCCAGTGAGGACGTTTAACGTGATTCGGATAGACTGCAGCAGAGTATTGGTGAGATATAACGCCATTCCTTTTTACCCGACTATTCTATATTCTCCACAGTTCCTCTATTCGATTCCATTAAGGATATACCACTTTTTTTTTTTTTTTTTTTTTGGGATGGGGGGGGGGAGGGGGTCAACACATCATTTTTATGTTAATTAGCAGCCCTATATTTTTGTTGTGTATATTATTTCTTTTGAAGGTTTTTGAAAATGAATGGTATTAGCGTATTTTTAGGGGACTTAGCCCCTATTACTTTGCACCACTGAAGGTTTCATACAAAAGCTTATATTTCCATTTTATATTTATAGATTGAACTATATTAGGTTTGTTTATTAAAATATATATTCAAGCAATAATTCAGTGGACGAGCGGTTCTGCTGTCAACGTTGGTAGATGGGAAGTGCCGGGTTTGATCCCAGGTATGTTCATACACCTAGGTTTTCGGAGTTTTCCATGGTTTTCTCCGAAACTCGCGTAAATACGGGCTGGGATCCCTTAGAAAGATCCGCATGGAGAGCATTTCACCTGTAGGCCTAAGACCCAAGCGCAGTCAATCGGCCTTAAAACGTACAACCAACATCAGGCAACATTTCGTATGGTTTTTGACAAATTTTTTACAGATTTAAAATATTTAAATTGCGTTTTCTCAGGTTTTTTTTTTTTTTTTTTTTTTTTTTTGAATGCATGATTTTCAAAATGCCAAAATTTCTACAGATATTTAAGAAAATACTTAATGTATTTATTGAATGTTTAATAGAACCTACTTAAATGAATTAAGAATAGGTTTTTTTAATTTATTAATTAGTTTTCGAAAATAAAAAAATAAAAAGAGCATATTTATGTAAAAATTTGCAAAAAAAAAAAAAAAGTTATATATATATATATATATATATATATATATAAAGATATTGCAAAATCCATCCTTATTTCTTTTAAGTATTAAACATATAAAAAATATTAAGTCTCTTCTGAAATATCTGTTGAAGTTTCATCTTGAGGATCATGAATTCGTGAAAAATGCAAACTTGAGAAAACGCAGTTTAAAGAATTCAAATTTCTAAAAAATCTATCAAAAACCATTAAAAAAAATTGTTGCCTGAATATATTATATATATATATATATATATATATATATATATATATATAAACCGAATATAGTTAAATTCATAAGTATCAAATGGAAACATAAGCTTTTATATGAAAATTTAAGTTGTGCCAAGTCAATTCGATGTCAATGGTGCCAAGTCACCTTAAATGATAAATACGTCAAAATAAATTTATTCATTTCTCAAAATGAAGCGGTATATTGAAAAATCTTATTCTGGAATTGAATAAAAGATAATTGTACGAGTAAGAAAACTACTAATTCACAACTTACTTCGAAATATAATGAAAGTTATTTTTGGACGTCGTATTTCTGTGAATTGGGATTTCATTTTCTTCCTTAACACCATTAAGTGTGAAAAGAGTAAAATTTCATATACTGTTTAGAAAACGTGAGAATTTATTTTTCAAATTTTAAACTTGAAACGGCCCTCTTCACTTACCGTCGCCGGAAGCCCGAGCCAATGACATTCTATGGGAAATTTTCTTTACAAATAAGTTATTAACTAATGCAATTTTTGAATTCTGTTTTCACATTCAGAAATTTCCCAACTGTTAAATTGACGGACCTTTTTTTATAAATGCATTTTTTTAATTTTTAATATTTTATTTTTAAATTGAAAAATGAAAAATTTCACATAGTGAAAATTCGTATTTTGCAGCTTCAAAAAATAAAAAAATATAAATTAAAATAAATAAATAAATAAATTAAAATAAATAAATAAAAATAAATTTAAAAAATAAATAAATAATAATAATAATAATAATAATAATAATAATAATAATAATACTTTTTTAAAAAGATCCGTCAATTTAACAGTTGGGAATTTTCAGAATGTGAAAACACAATTTAAAAATATGTATTAGTTAATAAGTTATTTGTAAAAAAAAAAAAAAAAAAAAAAAAAAAAAAAAAAAATCCCATAGAATAACATTAGCTTTGGCTTTCGGCGGCGGTGAGTGAAGCGGGCCCTTAAGCCCGTACATTAGTCAAATCCCCTCCCCCTTTTTTTTTTTCCTGCGCCTGTTATCCTATGGGATTTTTATCTCGTTCAAAAATAAAGTTTTTTAAAATTCTGGTTTTTTTTTTTTTAATATCTATTATTTTTTGAACATGTCGCCTTTTAACTTAGCAATAAAAAATAAATAAATAAATAAAAAGTAGTAAATAAATAAATAACATGAATTTAAATATTTTTATTTCATTAAATAAACTTAGAACTGTAATTTTCAATCCTTATAAGAAATATATAAATTTATTTTTCCAGAAAATAAGAATGAAAGAAACAGAACTTGAAAAAAGTTTATTTTTGAATGAGATATCCCTATAAAACGAAGCAACGAAAATTTCATAGGATAAAATGGGAAAGGGGAAAGGGGAAAAAAGGAAATCTGATTGATTTGTAAGGTGTTCGTATAAAGTGTGCCTTAGCCTTACCCTTATTTGCCTTTTTGAATTCCTGACTTCAAGAAGTTTCAGAATCACTGCCTCAATAGGGGGAAAAAATTAAGGGGAAAAAAATTATGTTCTCACACATTTACATAAAACAGAGAAAATTAACCAAATCTTGTTGAAGCTATGCATATTCGTGCATCTTCATTTCGATATTAAAACACCATGAGCATCCATATATACATGTTTTCAATGAGAACAAATTCGCTTTAAAACTTTTATGGATTTAAGTCAGTTCAAGATGTTATAATAATTTTTTCTTAAGTAGATTATGATTTTCCGCAAGTAATCTAAACTGACGTGAAAAATTAAAGCAAAAAAATTTTCTCGTTTTTTTTTTTTTTTTTCCTTATAATTTTTAAACAAATGATCGTATGATTCGACAAGGACTTATTTAACAAAACAGTTTTAACTGTATTTTTTTTAATATCGGAATTATTGGCTAGTGCTCGGATACATTTGCTGCCGACTTTATAGTGAATGTATCACGCTGCACTTGTTATCAAACTTTGTTTTAATCTGTCCTGATGATGCCCAGATAAGCTGGGCGAAAAGCTTTGACCAAATATCTTTGTAAAATTTTAAAATGATTTTAACCCTTTAACGATTATTGGTTTCGCAGCGAAACCAAACATTTGGCATAATTTAACAATTTTTATGCAGCAGATTTTTTAACATTTCCTCCCTTGTTTTAATCAGGTTTTAAACTTTTGTTCCTTTTCTGTTCTGTAGATAACAGCACCATTCCAAAAATTAACAAATAATGCTTCAAAGGAAGCTAAATGCTGAAGTCACTTGACGTTCCTTAATGTGCGCGGGTGCGAATTGCTGGTTTGATGATGCACTCATGTCTAGTTTTTATCATTTAATGAAGAGCTGGACTATTATTTTCACCCGAAACAACTTTTACGAGTTTTTGTAGTCGATAATGTTTACTTACAAAGTGTTTTATTAATTAAATTAAATGTTATTTGAATTTAATAATGTTAACTTATAGATGTTTCGAACCAAAAATTCTCGAAAAGGAACAATGCTAATTTTTTATTTTTTAAATATTTATGATCAACTACGTGTCTAAAAGCCATTTTAAAAATTAGTTTAGTAATTTTTAAAATAAAGTATGTAGTGAACGTTAAAGGGTTAATTAAAATATATCTTTTTTAAAGAAAATGTATACGTGTTTTTAAAGTGTAATTTTTAACTAATTTATACAATGACACGTCTTTTTAAATGTCTCTTTATGAGATGTGATTTCCTATAGTTTTCATTATTGTCTGTTACTTGATTGTTAAATTTGGGCATTATACACACATATACACAAAACTTCCAATATATATTTACGCATTCAATAACATTAAAAAAATAATAATAATAATAATAAGCGATGCATAAAAATTGTAAAAATATACATATATGTGTTTGTGAAACGGAAGAAACTTGAAAATAAAAATATAATTCAAAGTAAAATTTTATAAGTTTTAAGAAAAACAAACAAACTAAAAAACACAACAACTCGTTTTAAATATGCGATACTTTTTTTCTTTACAGCGAAGCCAAATAAATATCCTTTAAAGAAATGTGTGTTTTTCCCAGTTGAAAAAAATTACTTGGCTTAGTAACTTTTCAACTGAATAATTTAATTTATTTACATTGTAATGTTCATTTCAACAATTGGCAGTATTTGTTCATTCATGAATTGTAAATTTCTATACCAAACTGGAATAAAATGAAAAATTTAAATATTCACGGAATTATGTAACATTTGAATAATGCGTATCCTAAAAGAAAGAGAAATATATGAAAAATATGTGTGAAAGCAATAAAAACAGTGCACAGTTGATTCTTTTTAGAAGCAAATGTTGAATATAATATTTTTAATTTAAAAACTCTTGACTGAAATTATATAGCTAAAAATAAATTGATAAAAAAGACAAAGTTAAAAAAGAAAATGCATTTTTGACCTAATGTACTTGTAAAAATTAATAAATATATAAAAATAGCTGTAAAACATGAAAAACATCTAATAGCCCCGTATACAAATGAAGGTAGTATATTTTTTAAATTTTTCTAATGAGGAACCTATTCGATGTTGTAGTTGGTCACAGATTCTGATAATATAGGTTTCTTATCAATAAAATTTCATCTTCACTGATAAAAAGTATTTGAAATTACTATTAATCAAATCTTAACGAATTAATTAAATAAAACTATGTACAAAATTTGTTAGGGTGTTTTTTGAAATTATTTTTATTTTTGTTAACCCTGTACGCCGTGGCATTATCTTCCGAATGGGAGTTTGATTTTTTATTACAGGATCTTCGATTATACTCATCAATAATTTTATTTTGAATAAATGTAGGATTTAGATCCTGTTCATTCCTGCCTTCTAACGCCGTAATCAAAGGATCGTAAGAGGGAGGTAGAGAGCACAGAAGCAGTGCGGACAGGTAGGCATAGTCAATATTTTCCCCCAATTGCAGACAGTTTTTGTTTGAGTTCCAGTATTCTAGTAATGTGATTGTTCACATTTTCGCCCTCGGACAATTTGCAACTGTATAATTTTTTAAGTAAATATAGTTTGTTTGAGAGATTTGGGCGTTCATGAATACTTTTTAATTTCTGCCAAATCTCTGTAGCATTGGTTAATCTTTAATATGAGGTATTTGTGGGTCATTAATGGATAGATTTATCAGGGCTTTTGTCTTATTATTCTTTTTTGACCAATCGGTAAGTGGCGTATGCAAGGGGGGGGGGGGGTTTAACCCCCCCCCCCTTGACAAAATGTATGATAAGAAAAATTAGGCTGTTCCTTACATTTTTTTTTCACATTTCAGGCGGAAAAAATGTATGGCAAGCGTAGAATATTTTTTTCTACGAAGTGGTTTAAAATTATGACTAACTTATTTTTTCATTACTCTGCGATAAACACTCCTGAAAATAACTAAACCACTTCATTTGCGCGGCGCGAAACATGTTTCCCCTGAAAACAATTCTCTGAAAGTATTTCACCTTTACGAGTTCATACTCAAGGACAAGAGGGGTCGACCATATGGGGAAGGGGTGACCATTGAAGTAGTGACCTTGAAGGAGTGACCCAAAGAATACCCCAACAGTAGAAGACATTTTAAATGAATTAGCGAAAACTTCTCGTCGATTAGACTTCGCTCTGTAAATAAGAAAATTCAATGAAATATTTTGTGTAACAATGTATTGAACTTTATGTTTTGTGTAGCAGTTTGTACAGGCTCTACGTTATTCGTCGCTAATTAAAGATTTTTTAGTTTGATCTTCTAATTGGTGAGTTTGTTTTACTGTTTTTCATTTTCTTACTCTTATTTTCGGCAAGTAATTATGATATTTTAAAAGAATGTTAAACTTAATTAAAAATAAACTTAATTAAACATAATTAAACTTAAATAAGCTTAATTAAACGTAAATAAACTTAAATAAACTTAATTAAACTTAATTAAAAATTCGGAAGGACGAACCCCCCCCCCCCTCTCCTCCTTGGAAAAATCCTGGATACGCCACTGGGTAGTAACTGTTCTGGTGGAGCTTCAGTTATTACTCCAAATAAATCTTCTTTGGTCAAAAGCATTTCAGCTTTAAATGACCAAGTCGAATAGTTTGAATCATCGAGTTTATCGATGGTTATATTTTCTCTTGGTGCCATTTTGGCTGTTTATTTTCTATAATGCTTAATTATAGATTTATGGATATTATTTGTTAGAGACATTCATCAGTCTCATAATCATTGATAAAAAGCGTTTGAATTTGTTTATTTAATTATTTCTTTAAGATTTGATTAATAGTAATTTCAAACACTTTTTATCATTCACTTTGTAATTCGCTGAATGATGCATGAATAGAAATTTCTTTTAGAAGGTTCGGAGAAAATACATTCTCCCTCGAAAATTTTATACACATGTATATGACAGTATATGTTTAGAAAAATAATTTTTATTAATATTCTGTAACTCTACGTTTTATAATTTTGCTGTCACAATTTTTAGTAATATTTTCAGTAGTGGTAGTAATCATGTGAGTAACCTTTTTCTGTATTTTTATAATATAAATTATTATTATTATTATTTTTTCTATTCTATTCTTTTCCTTACTTTTTATCTTCTATGTATTTATTTATTTTTATTTATTTACTCATTTATTTTGAAGATTCACATTTAATAAATTATAAATTATATCTTTAAATGCCAGAGAAGAAACTTAACGATTTTATAAAATATCAAGTTAATTTCTTTCTTTCTTTTTTTTTCGTAATTAGCTAGGGATTCTAAGTAATGAAATTTCTATTTAACCAAATAAGTATTTATTATTATTTTTTTAAATTATTTAATTTAGTTTCTCATAGAATTTACCCTCGTAAAACAAGGATACCTAATAAAAAATATTCATCAATTTTTTATAAAAAATAAAGGTATGTATGTGTTTATGCGAAGGAACAGGAATGTGGACCATAGATGAAAATATTTTAAATGAAACATAAAAAATTGAAGTCTGATAGATTTTTTTTCTTAGGGGAACCAAAGTGCAGTAACTTACATCTATTGATACTTTTAAGGTTGCACATCAGTTAAATTCCCTCTTTTTTTTTTTTTTTCCCATGTAATCTATAAAATTTTGGTTGCTTCGCATTATAAATATATCCCAGTCAAAAGTAAAGTTTTTTCGAATTCTATTGTTTGAATTCTACTCTTTGAACATTTAGCCTTTTATTTTTGTGGGAAATTAAAAAAGTAAAAAAAGTAAACAAATAAAAATCTGTCTTTGACAGAATTTAATTTAGGTCGACAGGACTAATTTATATATTACAAACTTGTAACTAAAAGCTATAATCAATGCATATTCAGAAAAATATCTTCAGAAGCCAGCTCAATATATATTTGGAAGACAGCCAACAAATATGCAAAAGCCATTACCGATATATCTGCAGAAGATATCGCCAACAATATCCAGAAACCATCATCAGTATATATTTGGAAGATATCGCCAACAATATCCGGAAACCATCATCAATATATATTTGGACGGTATAGCCAACAAATATTCAGAAGTTATCCAGTTTATGAATATTGGTGGCCTTGGATACTAAGATTGTCAATTGGTTTCTACAGGCGATCGAGGAAGAATCTTTAGCTTAAGTGTATGTTTTTAAAAATGTAAAAGTTTTTATAGATTTGACAAAATATTTTAAGACATTTTAAGTAGTTTGCAGTATGATGTTGATTTTTCATGCTAACTATGTGAAAAAAGTCGGGAATCGAACCCAGTCCCTACGCTTAACGTGCGGATGCTCATCCACTGATCCACCCTGGCTGAAAACCAACTCGACATTTCTCGCATAATAACCATTACATCTGAGTTTGCGGATACGGTGACCTTGTCAACGTTTGTTATGCGAGAAATGTCGAGCTGGCTATCAGTGAGGGTGGCTCAGAGGAAGAACATCCGCACGTTAAGCGAAATTCCCGAGTTCGACTCCCGGGCATGTCATTTTTCATATAGTTAGTATTAATTATATATACTCCAAACTACTTAAAATAAATTTTCCCGGTCGATGAGTTTATCAATAAAATTTCTAAATATTTTAAGATAGTTTAAGAAATTAAATGGTAAAATTGGATATTAGCAGGCATCCTGGCATATTGGAAGTGGAACACCACAAAATGGTGACATCGCAAAATCGCTATCTGTAAGAAATAGTCCTGTTGTACTAATAATTCTTTTCGAGATAGAAAATTAGAGCAGTGAGGTTACTTAATGAAATAAAATATTTATCTATTTATTTATTTATTGTTCATTAAGATAAAAGCAACGGATTGAATGAGTAGAATTCAAAAACAAAATTTGGAAGATTCTATTTTTGAATGAGATATCCTTATGATTATACGAAGCAACAAATATCCTACTGTATTACATGAAAAGAGAGAAAGTGTGAATTTGATAGGTGTGCAGCTTTAACACATTCTGAAAATTTTCTCTGTAAATTTACTTCATTTTCCCAATGTTTTTACTTACGTTCTTACAATAAGAGATAGAAAAGCAATCCCAAAATGACATTCAAAAATCGAATCACCGTTTGTATTTTTTCTCATTAATAAATTTGTTTTTCAGATATGCTTTCGGGGATCATATATATAACCTATAACATCAAAATCGTTATAATTGTCAAAATTCAGATAATAATAAATAATAGCCTTGCTACGATTTTCCTAATATATATATATATATACATTTATCCTCGAAATTCGAGGATATATGTTCACACTAGCCTAGATTCAGTGTTCTGTTTTGGAATGAGGTTATTCGATGAAATGTTACATCCATCTCAAAATTAATTTTTCTTTAGGAAATTAAATAGTAAAATTGTTTTGTTATTGACATCACACAGAATACAACGTAGGAAGCTGAAGTATTATAACTAAATCAATAACAAAACAATTTTACTATTCAATTTTCTAAAATTAATTTTTTCGTTGATTTCGAATGCAACATAAGATACAAAAAGGTGTTATAATTAAAACACAAAACAATTCTACTATTTAGTTTTCTAAAATTAATTTTTTGATTGATTTCAAATATAAGGTTGGAAGCTAAAGTATTGTAACCAAAGCAGTAACACAAAATTAAATCTTAATTAAATGCTAATTAATATTTCTAAATTTGACTAACAATTAATTACATTTAGAAAATTAATTAATTAACTAATAATTAACTAAATTGTTAATTAGTTTCTATTTAATTTTCTAGATGTAAATTTTTGATTGGTTTCAAATATAACGTAGGAAGCTAAGGTATTATAACTAAAGCAATAGCGAAACAATTCTACTATTTAATTTTCTAAAATTAATTTTTGATTGATTTAGGATACAACGTAGGAAGCAAAGTTATTATAACTAAAGCAATAGCAGAACAATTCTAATATTTAATTTTCTAAAATTAATTTTTGATTGATTTAGGATACAACGTAGGAAGTAAAAGCTATTATAACTAAAACAATTGCAAAACAATTTTAGCAAAACAAACAAAAGTCGCCTATGGCAGCCCTGATATTATGATTGCATACTTTAACAAATGAAATTAGTCCAGTACAAATTCTTTATTTCAGCTTTGAATACAAAAGTTTAAAAAAGTTCGAAAATGTTAAATGCGCACATGCCTCAGTGACACTATAATTAGTATTCCTGTAGCGATAGAATGAGTAGCAATAATACTATTAAGTGCAATAAAACTGATATAAATAATAAAATAATAAATAATATAAATAATAAGTAATGAGTAATAGCAAGATTTCGGGTATAATGAACTGCGTTGTCAACTTCACTACATTAAAAGAATAGTATTACCTATAATAATAATAATAGTAATAATAATAATAATAATAATAATTCATCATCACAATGATCACACTTCACAAAGTAAGACTTAAACTAACCAATAAATAATTACATATGAAAACTTATACAAGGCAAAAAATATTGTAAATTTAATAAGAGTTATTTCTCAGACTTTGATAGATGAGATCGTATATAACAATATGAACAAAGTGTAACAGGAAAAAAAAAAATAATCACTAGAAGAAAAAGAAGGAACAGAGACCACCACGAGTACAGTGGGTTAAACAAGTTTACCGGAAATACCATATGGTAACAAAGAAAAAAGTTAAAAGGAAGATAATAATTACTTCTGATTAAAAAATAAGCAAGCAAAAATTTAAACTTAACGAGAAATCCTTAAAAGATTCAATTAATTAACTCAACAATTTCTAGAGACACCTAGAGATGACAGATGTTTAACCTTTTATTTATGTATTTTTTTCACTAACTGTAAAAAACTGTATTACAGTGCAGCCACATATCCTAAAACTAGCAGTGAGGACGCGTCCAAAATATTGGAGGGATGCCAGCTTGACCGACAGTTTGAAATTTAGAAAAACATCAAGTAATTCCGCGCTGTGTTATTGCTCATTTTCTCTGAGTCAGATGACTGTCACCCTTATTTTAGCACTAGACTCGTTGAGTTAGCACTTGCGCAGATGCTTCTATGGTTTCATGAAATGTGGTCGAAGAATATTGCATATTATTTATTTCCATTTGAAGTCAGTGCGAAGATTGATATATTTTTGTTGATAAAACTGTGCGTATATCATTTGGCTTTTTTTTTTTTTTTTTTTTTTTTTTTTTTACAATACGCGCTATTGGCTATTGAATGATATCGTGTTTTACAGTCTGTAAATATTTAAATTGAAAAAATTATGTCCAAAGCGTAATTATAAAACATTGTTGTTATTGTATGTAATAAATGAGTACATAAGCTATAAAATAAATGCCTGTTTGCAAAGTAACAATTCAAGTACTAAATAATAAATATAAATAATAAATACAATAATAAATTTTGTAATAAAAAATAAAAATGTATTCCTTTATCCTAAATATCACACACACACACACACACACACACAAAAAAAAAAAAAAAAAGTCTCCCCTTCCCCCCCCCCCTGCAAATAAGTCGAGAGATTTAACGGGTTTACATAGTATTATATTACTTTATATGACCATAATGTAGAAAAACTGGATTTTTGGTTTAAAATTAGATTTAAGATTATATATGAGTTGAGTAATTTTAAAGATATATCAACAATTAGTTAGGTAACATTTTGCATTATTTAAAAACACTCATTGAAATCAATTGCAATTTCATAGAATAATTTAACAATTATCGTATACAGAAAAAAAAAATAATAATAATACTGTGATGCTAATTTAAACTTATATCATATATCAATTGCATTTACAACCTCCATTTTAAAACTGAAATATTTATTTAAATCCATAAATGTTACATAGTAGTGTTAATAATTAATAGTAATAACAATATAATATACTTCATTTCAAGTATGTTTGGAGTGTGAAATACATAGGATAAAAAATTTAAATATAATCAAAATGCAGCGATTCTCTCTCTCTTTTTTATTATGAAGTTTAACAACCCACCTAATCTACCAAGCCAAACCACACAACCTTTCCTCCTTAATCAAATATCTACTCAACCAACCTCCACCGTTTTTTTATTTTATTTTAATTATTATTAAATTATTATTATTATTTAAACAAAGGTCATAATCTTACAGATAAATTAATGAATAAACGATTTTATTAAAAAATCCACAATGCAGTATCATAAACTATTTCGTTGATATTTTTATTTTTAAATTTTGATGAACGCAATTTTTCATTCTAAATAAATAGTAAGAATTATATTTATGAAAGTAGACAAATGAAGTCAAGTTTTAAAATTTGTATACAGTACATATAAGATTTAAAACTAAAATGATTACGCTTGTCATTTAAATTAATAAATATTGTTTTACTTTTTAGTTTAATCTTTAAATCGAGATAATTTATAGTATTGTTATTTAGACAATATGTAATAATAGCAGATTAAATTATAGAAATATTTAAACTAAAAATAAGAGGTGTAAACTGAATAGAAAAATTTAAAAATTAAAAATATTGATGACAAAGGAAAGACGTCGTAGTTAATTTTTTTTAGAAAAAACTTTCATTTTTTAAACAGAATTCTGTGTTCTAAAATAAATTGAAAAATATCAGACCAATATTGCTATTTTTAAAATAAGGGCATGTGCTTATCAGTTTTCTTTTTTTTTTCATCTTTTCAAATTTTAGCTGATGTTTTTGTAGAAATTTTTGAGAAAAAAAAAAAAAAAAAAAAAATGTTAAGGTTTATTCTTTTAATAGTAATAATAGAACAACAAATAAAATCTAAAAAAAAAAAAGATGAGCTATAAAGTAAATAGCTACATATAAAGCTTTGAAAAATGTCCGCAACAGCTTCTAGTATGAATTTTCGAAAGTATAATTCGTCTTTTAATAAGTTTCGCAATATCTGAAAAGATTTTAATTTGAAATTTCATTTCGTAATATCAGTATTATAAAGTAATTTTGTTAATTGTCTTTTGTGATGAGAAATTTTTATATGAAAAATAACTTTCACTAACATTAAAAATTCCAGGAAAAAAAAAAGGCATTTTGATTATTAAAAGAATGATCAACTATAATAATAATAAAAATGATTCATATATATACATATATATATGAATAAATATATATGTATAACTGCATTCTCTTTACTTTGACAGTAATATTTATTTTTTTAATACTTAAGTCATTCTTAAAACGTTTAATTAAAAAAGTATTTTGTAATAACCTTTAAATTAATCAGTATATTATATACATATATCTTTAAAAAATCCCGATAGAATTTTAATGATCAATAGTCAACGAGGCGTAATTAAAGCAACCAAAACTAAGATAAAATAAGTATAAACATATAAAAATATTTGTTTATGAATGATTTTTTACTAGATTCAATTATATTTTTTTATAGAATGGATTTTAAATATTTTTAGTATATTAATGATATGTAAAAGTTTCTATTTTACATACATTTTTCAACATTTAGAGAAATATGTGACATAGAATATGTATAATAAGTTGATTAAACATATCACATACATAAAAAACAATCACACACATTCACTGAATAGATTATTTAAAAAAAATATTGTAAAAAAGATGGAATTATTCGTAAGAAGGTAAACACTTAAGTTTTTTTTTTTTTATTAATAAATCCGAGAACTGTGCGAACATTTTGTGAGCTATTAAAATGAGCTGCTCCAGAAATTTAATTTTAATAAAAAGTTTAAATTATTTGCTTTCGAAAAAAAAATTTTTTTAAAGGACTGAGGACTATTAGTCTCAATCTACGGATTTTAACGATGCTAGGTTTACGATAGTTGGACATTTATCGAAATCGAAAATTTATAGAAAATATAATTGAATAATTTGAAAGCGATGTTATAATTTGAAAAAAAAAAAAAAAAAACTAGTAGTCCTCCGTACTAAAATAAATTCTGCTTTTACCAGAATTTCATCAGTTTTTTTTTTTTTTTTTTTTTTTTTTTTTTTTTAAGAAAAAGAAAAGAAAATTAATAATAATCAGTTTTGAAAAAGACAGTTTCGAAAAAGTTTTTTTTTTTTTTTTTTTTTTTTTTTTTTTTTTTTAAATAATTATGAGTTAGGAAATAAAACGCGCTCGTGCAAAATTAAAAAAAAAAAAAAAAAAAAAAAGATAAGATTTATAAATGGACAATATTTAAGCTCGTGGACTCAGTTCAGTGATATAATAAGAAAAAATGACGACATTAGTCTAATGAGATTTTTTTTTTCACATCACAGTATAGGACAAAATTTCGCCTAAATCCATTCTCACTCTCTCTCTCTCTCTCTCTTTTTTTTTTTTTTTTTTTTTTTTTTTGTGTGTGTGTGTGTGTGTCATCAAGCTATTTTCTGAGAACTGGTTTTCGTAAGCAACATTAATAAATTTTTCATGTAGATACCTCAACCTGCACTGCAAAAACGATTGTTTTAACATTGCTGTTGTTATTTCGATTTAAACTATATTACTGAGTAGTCATTAGTGAGTGTAACAAGAATTAAAAATTTATATATTAACCCTTAAACGCCTGATTAAAAAAAAAAAAATCAATTTAAAAATGTTTTTCGGCTTTCATTTCTTAAACAAATCATGAGGAAAGAACTTAAAAAAATTCTATATTATTTTAAATATGGTTTACAGCTAAAATGCAATTTGTTGCCAATCGGCAACATTAATCTTTAATTGAAATAATGATTTTTCCTTGATAAAATTCTAAATAAGGACTACATACTTCATTATGTAATAATTTTTTTAACACTAGTGTTGCCTCTTCATTAGGAAAACTGATTTAATAGTACTATGAGTATGTAATTTATTGGAAACATTAGGAACTATAGTTTCTATATTATTTATTTACTATATAATAACTTTTAACACTAGTGTTGCCTCTTCATGATGAAAATTGATTTAATAATACTATCAGTATGGCATTCAGTATGGCATATCAGTATACTATTCATTGGCAACATTAGGAACTAGAGCTCAATATTATTTACTTACTATATAATAATTTTTAACACTAGTGTTGCCTCTTCATGATGAAAATTGATTTAATAATACTATCAGTATGTAATTTATTGGCAACATTAGGAACTAGAGATTCAATATTATTTATTTGCTACGTAATAATTTTTAACACTAGTTTTGCCTCTACATGATGAAAATTGATTTAATAATACTATCAGTATGTAATTTATTGGCAACATTAGGAACTAGAGCTTCAATATTATTCTAATAGTACTTTAGAAGACAAAATTGGGTATGTTGCCGAAAGGGCACACGCAGTATTTAAGGGATATTATTTGAACAATTTGGACAGCTGACGTTTATTTTATTTTATTCATTTAACATTTGTTTAAAATAACATTATGCAATGGAAACATACAGATAGCCAAATATTAAAACAAACCAACTGCAAGTTTACAATTCGATTTAAAAGTCAGGTATCAAATTTGAAACTTAGGCCATTTAAAGGTTTATAATGATAACAATAATAACAATAACACAGTTAAAAATTTCAACAGAAAACTCTGTGTAATCTGTTATCTTAAGTCTTACGTAAAACTACAGAGAAAAATAAACGGAGATGTTAAAAAACTTATTTTATACATTCATTTTAATAACTAATATTATTTTAATTAATTATTGTTGAGAATATATTTCGCACTTGGAATGCTTTTTCTGAAGTAGAAACAGTCATTTTTACTTTTAATTAAAAAATTAAATAATTAAATTACGTAAAAATACAGAATAAAGATTGAGAATCTCGATTATTCACTTTTAACTAAGAATTACTGTAAATTTACAAAGACTGTGGATAAATATTTACATTAAATTTACAGAAATTTTTAACAGTGAAGGAGAATATGAATTTAGTAGTATTACACGAAATGAAGACGTTATTAAAATATAATACGCTAGATATATTTCACCAATATATTTGCCAGAATTTCACAAACACTGCGTTTGTCGGAATATTTAATTATGGTTGACCCGTGGTTTAGAAATTTAATCTGCGCCATTTAAAATCGCGAGCAGTCCGATAGCATTTTTACTGTCTTGCCAAACTATTTGCTGAAAAACAACTTTTACAGGCAATATACTGTAAAAGGTTTAATTCAGATTATAAATTATTTTTAATGGAATCAAAACTTACGGCTAATAATAGCTGCATTGCATTTAACATTGCTTCTTTTATTATTGTTATTTTTTCCCCCAATAATTACTACTAGCTAATGATTGGTGATGATAATAAGAATTACAAATTAACAAGTACTAATAACGATAAATAATACTAATATGAAATTAGTAATATTACTTAAAATGGAAATGAAGGCTTTATTAAAATATAACAGGCTACATATATTTTAATACTAAATATTACATATATTTTAATATTAGTCTTTTTGTTATTATTGCAATAATTATGCTAATTAATGATTGGTGATGTTAAGAAGAATTACAAATTACCAAATATTAATGATGATTATGATAAAAATAATATTACTATGAATTAAAAGTTATTGCATGAAAGGAAGGCATTATTGAAATTTAATACGCTATTTTTATTTTATTTTATTTTATTTTATTTATTTATTTTTTACATTTCCAAACTCTGGATTAATTGAAACATTTAGTAATATTAAATTGATTCATGTTAGAAATTAAACTTACGTCATTTACTATTACAAACAATCTGAAAGAATTCTTACTGTCTTAGCAAGCTGTTAGCAGAGAAACAAGTTTTACAGACAACATTTATTAAAACGTTTAATTCAGATTATAAATTATTCTTGTTGAAATCAAAACAAACTCTAATAATGACTTTGTTTAACATTGCTTCTTTTGTTATTATTTCAATAATTACTACTAAGTAATGATTGGCGATAATAATAAGAATTACAAATTAGCGAATATTTATAATGATAAACAATAATATTGTGAAACTAGTAATATTACGTGAAATGAAGGTATTATTAAAATATAATACGCTAAATACATTTTAATATTAGATTTGCAAGAAATTCACATCAATCAGAACATTTAGTAATATTAAATTGATTGATGTCAGAAATTTAATTTATGTCATTTTATATTGCGAGCAATCTGAAAGTAGCTCTACCGTCTTATTAAGTTGTTTATCGAGAAACTATTTTTGGAAGCAACATTTTGCAGCATGTTTCTTTTTTTCTTTTTAGAATCAAATATATGCTGCAATAATGGTTGCTTTATAAAATTGCTGCTATTGCTTCTATTACAATTAATACTACTGTCTAAGGGCTAGTAATTATAATAAAAACGGTAAACTAAAAAATATCAATGATAATTTACAAATTAACTATATATAACCATTGGTAATAAGAATGCTATAATATTACATGAAATAAAGGTATTATCAGAACATAACGTGTAAAATATATTTTAATAATAGGTTTGCAATAAATGCACAAACTGTGGAACATATAGTAATACAAATCGATTCATTTTAAAAATTTAAATCACTTAAATTTTTGCGCAAAATGAACAAAAAAATTTTAACAAGAGGAGAAAAAACTATTACAGGCAATATTTTGTAGAATTGATAGTTTATAAAACAATTTTTTTCTTTATCTCGAATTCAAAATCTAATATGTAATAACGATTGCTTTTTAATATTGCTTCTGTTATTCATATTACAATTATTACTAGAAACTAATGATTAGTGATAATAAAAAGAATTACATATTAAAAAATAATAAGTATAACAATAATACGTATATAACCATAAGACACGAAATGTGTTATTGAAATATAATATGTTAAACATATTTTAATAATGTATTAGCAATAAATTCACTAAATATCCATTTGTCGGAATATTTAATGATATCGTGTTGACTCGTTTTAGAAATATATTTTAAATCGTGTAAATGCGTGTGCAATTTGTAAACAATTTTATTGTCTCAGCAAGATATTTGTTGTGAAACAACATTTACGAGTAACTTTTGTAAAAGGAATAGAAGGGTGAAATTAGTTTGTGGAGAGAAAAATGTGGCGAAATTTCAAACTCTTAAATCTCAATAGAGTAAAGATTTTACAGAGGAAAATTTTTAGATGCGTTTTGTGAAAAACAAACTTTTGTGCGCGGGGAATCTGATACCGTTAAAAATTTTAAGATAGTTAGATAACGATTTTGCATATTATTTTAAAGATAATTTTCTATCTTATGGACATTAAGGTTAAGGTCTACGTATAAATTTAGCGATTTGACAGTTGTTTGTACATAAACTAATGCTTTTTTTTTTTTTTTTTTTTTTTTTTTTAAGAAGAAGTAGTAGTAAAAGAAGAAGAAGAATGAAAGAAAAGAAAAGAAAGAAAAAACATTTATTTTATTTATTTATTTTAAATACGATTTGGCATTTTAAAAACCTTTGAAATATTACAAAACTCTTTGTTCGTAATGCAATGCAGATAAGAGTAACATAGAGTAAAAAGGAAATTAAAATATTTTTAACTAAATCAGTTGTACAGTGCTTCGTTAACTTTTATATAAAATTATTTGTTCTATATATGTGAAAAATATATGCATTTCCTTTACTTTATAGTACATTTAAACTAAAAATGCGTATATTTAACGCTTTTGCTCTGTACGAGTCTTTTTGAACAGAAGTATACTTCATTTTCCTATAAAAACGACAGTATAAAAATATATTCCTGTTATTCTGTGACTTTGTTTGTTAAAAATTCCTCCAACTCGCTCCCTGAAGCGTATCTTTCTTCTAATTTTAAGCATTTTTATCCAATTATTTCTGTGGTTAATTATTTCTTTTCTCTGTCATTAAGTTTAATGGTCCTTTTTTATTATCATTCATGTCGGCGTAAGTTTTTTAAGTTATTATTGTCTCTTATTGGTTCTTAATCTAAATCGCAACAATTTTGTGTCAGTCTCTACTCTAAGTTAAATTCAGTTCTATATTTTTGTGTGTTGGTATTGTTTTAGATCTATTAATTGCTAAATTTTAAGATAAAATTTTATTACGTTATCTATCATTTATAGTATATATATAAGAAATTTTTTATAAGAAGTATTTAAATATATGAAATTAAAATAAAAATTTTGAAGATTAGAATAAACAATAGGAGATTTACAAACCAATGCGCAAAATTGCTGCAAAAGGAAATGTAAAACTTTAATATAGGAATAATTTAACAAATGAAATGAATTAAAACCCCAAAACACACAGAAGTCTTCATCAGGGAGGCCCTTCCATGTAGGAGTTAGAGAAGTATCTGAAAGGATAGTAGCAATTAGCTAATAACCATCCTTAGCCCCCAACTTCTCTCCAAACAGAAAACCACCTTTAACAGCAAAAGAAATCAAAAAGATCTGAAATAGATCGAAAGAGGAAAATACTGAAGCATTCGGTTATAAGTTAAGACGTGACAGTTAATTTGCAAGGATTTTAAGAGCTATTTTTAAATCACAATCATTATTGCATAAAATGCGAATTCTTTTAAACTGTGTGAACATATAAAAGGTACAAAATATTTGTAAAGAAATCCTACTGTCAAGGTCGTTAACTAAAAGGTTTAAAGTCATTTAAAAAAAGGGGGAAACAAATTTAAAATTTATTATAATTATACGTAAAACAGAGAAAGCTAGCGCTAAAAGCTGCTTAGCCAAACAATGTTTTTTAAATAAGAAATATTTTTAAAATGAATATGTATACGATATAAAATTAAAGATGATTATAATATAACGTAAAACAGAGAAAGCTAGCGCTAAAAGCTGCTTAGCTAAACAATGTTTTTATTAAATAAGAAATTTTTTATAAGAAGTATTTAAATATATGAAATTAAAATAAAAATTTTGAAGATTAGAATAAACAATAGGAGATTTACAAACCAATGCGCAAAATTGCTGCAAAAGAAAATGTAAAACTTTAATATAGGAATAATTTAACAAATGAAATGAATTAAAACCCCAAAACACACAGAAGTCTTCATCAGGGAGGTCCTTCCATGTAGGAGTTAGAGAAGTTTCTGAAAGGATAGTAGCAATTAGCTAATAACCATCCTTAGCCCCCAACTTCTCTCCAAACAGAAAACCACCTTTAACAGCAAAAGAAATCAAACAGATCTGAAATAGATCGAAAGAGGAAAATACTGAAACATTCGGTTATAAGTTAAGACGTGACAGTTAATTTGCAAGGATTTTAAGAGCTATTTTTAAATCACAATCATTATTGCATAAAATGCGAATTCTTTTAAACTATGTGAACATATAAAAGGTACAAAATATTTGTAAAGAAATCCTACTGTCAAGGTCGTTAACTAAAAGGTTTAAAGTCATTTAAAAAAAGGGGGAAACAAATTAAAAATTTATTATAATTATACGTAAAACAGAGAAAGCTAGCGCTAAAAGCTGCTTAGCCAAACAATGTTTTTTAAATAAGAAATATTTTTAAAATGAATATGTATACGATATAAAATTAAAGATGATTATAATATAACGTAAAACATAGAAAGCTAGCGCTAAAAGCTGCTTAGCTAAACAATGTTTTTATTAAATAAGAAATTTTTTATAAGAAGTATTTAAATATATGAAATTAAAATAAAAATTTTGAAGATTAGAATAAACAATAGGAGATTTACAAACCAATGCGCAAAATTGCTGCAAAAGGAAATGTAAAACTTTAATATAGGAATAATTTAACAAATGAAATGAATTAAAACCCCAAAACACACAGAAGTCTTCATCAGGGAGGCCCTTCCATGTAGGAGTTAGAGAAGTTTCTGAAAGGATAGTAGCAATTAGCTAATAACCATCCTTAGCCCCCAACTTCTCTCCAAACAGAAAACCACCTTTAACAGCAAAAGAAATCTTTAATTTTATATCGTATACATATTCATTTTAAAAATATTTCTTATTTAAAAAACATTGTTTGGCTAAGCAGCTTTTAGCGCTAGCTTTCTCTGTTTTACGTATAATTATAATAAATTTTAAATTTGTTTCCCCCTTTTTTTAAATGACTTTAAACCTTTTAGTTAACGACCTTGACAGTAGGATTTCTTTACAAATATTTTGTACCTTTTATATGTTCACACAGTTTAAAAGAATTCGCATTTTATGCAATAATGATTGTGATTTAAAAATAGCTCTTAAAATCCTTGCAAATTAACTGTCACGTCTTAACTTATAACCGAATGTTTCAGTATTTTCCTCTTTCGATCTATTTCAGATCTGTTCGATTTCTTTTGTTGTTAAAGGTGGTTTTCTGTTTGGAGAGAAGTTGGGGGCTAAGGATGGTTATTAGCTAATTGCTACTATCCTTTCAGAAACTTCTCTAATTCCTACATGGAAGGGCCTCCCTGATGAAGACTTCTGTGTGTTTTGGGGTTTTAATTCATTTCATTTGTTAAATTATTCCTATATTAAAGTTTTACATTTCCTTTTGCAGCAATTTTGCGCATTGGTTTGTAAATCTCCTATTGTTTATTCTAATCGTCAAAATTTTTATTTTTATTTCATATATTTAAATACTTCTTATAAAAAATTTCTTATTTAATAAAAACATTGTTTAGCTAAGCAGCTTTTAGCGCTAGCTTTCTCTGTTTTACGTTATATTATAATCATCTTTAATTTTATATCGTATACATATTCATTTTAAAAATATTTCTTATATATATATATATATATATATATATATATATATATATATATATATATATATATATATATATATATATATATATATGTATATAATTATCTTGAAGATGCTTGAATTTTATTTGTATAATTTCTATATACATTTTGAAACAGTCCTAATGTGGGAATAGAGCATTAGGGTCAAATAAAATTATGTGCTTTTCCTCCGAATGTAGGCAGATACATCAAACTGCGTGTGCAGACTGGATATGTTTTCACCGTCTATGCAAGCTGTTTGTTGAGAAACAACTTTTACAGGCAACATTTTGTAAAATGTTCAGAAGATTAGTTTTTTATGCTTGGTAAAAAAAAATACTGCAACCATAACAATTGCTGATGATGCGACTGTTATTATTATTATTATTATTATTTAAATATTTCTATGAAAAACTAATAATAATAAGCGTATTACTAACTAGAAATTAGCAACTGTAATAATACATATTTATTAAAATTAATACGAGCTAAATAATATAATAACAAAATGAATTTTATTCCTTGGTGGGGAAAAAAAAATCAACGATATTCATTATATGTTTTGAATAAAAGCATTTTTTTCACATTTCATCGAGATAGTTTAACGATAGTTTAGTTTGAATTGGTTCAGTCTTTTTCTTTTGCTAACACCAATTGAATCGTCTTAACTTAAGAATTATTTTCAGAAATATATTAAAAAACATTTTTTGTTATATATTTTTTTATGTTTAGGTAGTGATTTTTGCATTTATTATATTTTTATTTCTTTATAATTTTCCGTGGCAAAATCTTGATGGAAAATAGAAACTAACTCGAGGCAGATATTACACAATAAATTATTTATTTTGGGATGTAAAGTAATAACGGTAATAATAAATAAATTAAACAACAGAAGGAAAGTTTAATGTAGCCAGTGAGAGCTGAAATATATATATATATATATATATATATATATAAAGGGAGAAAGAGTGTTGAAAAATTTTTCTTTTAATCTGTTAAAAAGTTTTATTGTGACATTGTTGCTGTTTTATTGGTATTTAAAAATGTTTTAATTTTTTGTGACTTTTCCGTTTTTGAAATGAGCTTTAATTTAGTTGACATTTAAATAATACTATTAAAAAACTTGAAAAGCTTGTTAAACTACTTTTTTTTTTTCTTTAATTGTTAAAATACAGAAGGCTAGCTTAAAAGTACAGTCGGCTGCAAAATTATTCGAGCACTAGCCAATAATTCCTATATTTAAAAAGTACACTTAAGACTGTTTTACTAAGTAAATCCTTGTCGAATCATGTTCTTAGACTGATTAAGAACATGGCTCGACAAGGATTTATTTAACAAAACTGTATTAAGTGTACTTTTTTTTGGCAAGGATTATTGCTAGTGCTCGAATACTTTTGCAGCCGACTGTATAACGGAATGGAAAACAAAATCTCACGCCTATTAAGATTTTGCTGTCTACAAAAGATTCTGATTGTAATCTTAAATGTTTTTTATTTAATTCATTTATTTTTCTATTTTACAAAAGTTTTTAAAACGGCAATGTTTATGTGATATAATTAATTAAAAAATGAATTAAATATATCTCAAAAAAAAAAAAAAAAAAGTCTTCTTTTCTTAGATTTCTTATTATATTTATGAAATTAGATTAACAAAACAAAGCCTCTTAATGGCTTAGATAGAAAACAATGTTCTCTTCCCAGATGCAATTTTTTAGGTATCCAGAAGCGGTTAGGGAAAAAAAACGATAAGATTATTGATGTTTAGAACTTTCTCTATAACGATATCTTTGTCTGGTGTGCAAAATATAGAAGCAGGGAGATTTCATTTCATTTTTAAAACAAGATAGTGGTCTAGCTTAAGGCGGTAGCTTACGTCAGTATACCATTTGATGCATAGTTTTTGATAAACACGTAAACCGTTATCAATCGGCACAGAAATATGCATAGAATAATACGAAAGAGAATGAATTCATTGTAACAAAATACTTTCTCCTTTTGAAGTAAAATAGTACAAAACACGCACAAAAGCTAAGTTAATGGATTTAATTCAATTCTCTTTGTGACAAATCAAAGAATATCATTCACAATATGCCATTCTCCGATTGGATGCCCCGACTCGTGTCAGGAGTGCCCTTCCATCCCTTATCGCTTTTGGAACGCGACAAATTCCCGGGGCGAACACCCTAGCACACGTGACTCGAGTGTCCATGGAGCACCGGGTACACGTGCGAGGAACAAAGGAATCCGCGCGGCGTAGCGACCGCATCAGCAAATAGCCCGCGCTTTCTGTTACACGGATCTGCCCGATTGTTTGCCGATAAGTCCGCACGAAGCAAAAAGGCTGACTCAGGCGATTCCGTCGCCAAACAGAGCCAAGGGACTTAACACGAACATAAGGTTTTGTTCGCCAGCAAAGGTTTCTGACGTGTAAGCAGGAATTTGCGCGATTTTCTTTTATGTCATTTTTTGTTCTTTTTACTTTTTGCCTTGCCGATGACGACTGCAGATTTTATTTCTAGGTTGATAAATTAATCAGATTGGAAGCCAAATGATATATCTGATTTCAAAATCTTTTTTCCAGCATTCAATTCCAGGTATGAATTGTAAATACTTTTAGCAAAGGCCCTTCCTAGTATTAAACAGATAATTAAATAAATTCAATATTTCTGAGATAGAAAAAAAGAGAGAGAGAGAACTGTTCTTGCATTTATCAAGACTACTAAAAATTGAAATCTGACCTCAAAATCTCCTGGTAATGTAGTGTTACGATGGCAGATTTAAGCATTAAACACCTTCATTTATGCAAAAATACTTCATAGGAAAAAATAAGTAAATAAACGTATCTAAATGCGTATATGTATATCAATATGAATATGTATTTATCAATGTATCTATATTTTTTTATTTATTTAAATTTTACTCAAACAAAAAACAATTTCTTGTGATTTCTAATTAATATATAAATATGAAAAAAAAATCTTAAACATTTGGTCTTATTACAATTATTTGTAAAAGGAATTTCAACATATATATATATATATATATATTAATCTTAATATGCGTAAAACAAAACGAAACACTATGCGTAACAAGTACTTACTTTTAAACATTTTAAAGTGCAAGATATTTGTCAATATATATAAATATACTTTTTTTCACGTTGAAGTAGTCCCACCCGTGACTGAGATGTTCTGATTACAGTGTTGGCGGACGCGAAGTGCCGTGTTCAAATCCAGGTAACTTTCATCGATCTAGCCATTCGGATTTTCAGTAAGGTTATCCGAAACTCGCGTGAATACGGGCTAGGATCCCTAACAAAGAACTCCTCATGATGGGCGCTCTAGTCAGGAACAGAATTTTCATGTTGTCAAATGGTCATAATACCTTCATCACACTACACAATCTTTTAAAAATAAAATAAATTGTAAATATTTTTAATAAACATCGGTATGAATTTACAGTACACATCAATGTATTACAGCAAATTTTTAATAGTTTTCGATTACAAATTGTAAAACGCATAGATATTGGCAGCAAACAAGAATTGCAAAAGCACCGGAGATTTCATTATTGTGTGAGATCATCATAGATAGAAGATTTAGTAACATTTATGTGGTGAATTGCTTAGTTTTTGCTTGTAAAAACACAGGTCGACATGAAAAATTTTGATTTTATAATTTTGGCTGATCTTTATGTTTTTTGGCGTGCTGAAACTGAAAATAAAGCCAGTTTTTCTCTATCACGTATATAGATTTTTGCCAATACAGGGTGTCTGCCTAAACAATTTCTGCCATTACTCTTCCACCAATACAATTATATGGTAAGTTTTATAGCATGTTTCCATGATTAATTAATCAGATACCTATTGTTGTAATTGTGGAGCACTAGTGCGACATAAAATCATATCAAGCAACCAACCAACCTGTTGTTATGATGGTATATGTAACAAATTGTTTCGGTAAACGTATTGACAAAAGTCTATACGTTATAGAGAAAAATGGGCTGCATTTTCGGTTTCAGCATATAAAAAACATAAAGATCAGCTGAAATTATCAAATCAAATTTTGTCAACTCCATTTTTGTAGGCCTGTGAAAGTATTCAGGGTATTTCTACTATGTATAAGTCGGAATAGTTTAAAATGTATGTTTTATTATTATATAAATAATACAAGTGTTGTAAATTTTAAATATAAAACACTAATAAAGGTATAATAAGTGTAATTGAATTACGATTTTTATGTTTAAATGTTTCTACATACTGTCCAATGTGTCCGATGTAAGAAAAATAACGTCGAAAGCAGTCTTAATGTAACATTTCCCCCCTAAATAATCATTCAGCTGAATGAAACCTATAATAGTGCGCAAGATATGGTCCTTATATAACATATTGTACTGGCAAACCCGTGCGAATTTTTCGCAATTTATTATTATTTTTTTTACTTTCTCTTACCCATAAGGTAGAGAAAGTATTGCTTATGGGTAAAATTTTCGAAATTAAATTTTTGTTATATTTGCACGTTTTGAGGTCTCCTGAACCTAAAAATCAGCGGTTGGTCTCTGGGTGTGTCATCTGTATGTGTGCCTGTGTATCTGTCTGTTATCAGCATATCTCAAAAACAAAGTATAGCAGAAAGTTCAAATTTGGTATTCTAAATGGGTATAGAGAGGCTACACTATATTATATAGAGATGCTACACTAAGCTTTTCGTTGAGATCAAGCAAATGGTTCGTGTACAGGGACACCCGAGAGAATTCAAATACATTGCGTCTATGAGGAAATTGCAGGTAAGTAGAGTTTAACATCTATAGACTGCACTAAACCAAATGAAACAAATATATATTTTTATAGGCGTAAAAACACGTTTCATGTAGAATATGGTATAGAAATCATTCACTGCTCGTTTGCAGGGCTACACAAAAGAACTAGATATGCGAGATGCGACAATACTTGAAAATTGATGGAAGTGTATTTCAGGTTGTGCCGTGTGTTATTAATGTAGGATTATATTTATGTGCACCATGTGATGTGTGCATAACTTTCAAAAGATATACAGGACTGCCAATATTTAAGCCATTACACTCTTTTTTAATTGTTAGTGGAAATGCTTTACTACAATATACTATATCATATAATATTTTAGCATATCCAGGAAAGCTGCCCAGGAATTGAAATTAATTCCTCAAAGGCATATGGTAAATAATGTATTATTTTAAGCTAAATATTCATCGATAGGTTTTTTGCATATTAACACGTTTTGAGACTTCCTGAATACCGAAGTCAAGTTTTATAGTTTGATCTTTTCGGTGTCTGTTAGAGTAAAATAAAAACAAATAATTTCAGGCGATACAAATGATGTGTTTTGAAGTGAATACGTTTGTTACTAGAAAAGTTTGTTCAAGATTGATAAGTTTCCAAGAATGATGCGTGTGAAAATTTTCTTAACAATTTTAAATGAACTTTCGAACTTAATAACAGATTTTAATTATCTATAAATGTAGGTACAATAATGAAACGGGGGGTTGAGGGGAACGGTAGCCCCCTCACATACAATTATTTGTCAAATAAAGCTGTTCCGAAGCCTAAGTTGAATTGTTTTAACATAGGTTTACATAACAGTACTCGTTATCTTAACTCTTATTCTCCAATCCGTACTTATAGTATTAAATTTCAGGGTAAGAGAAAGTCGTGTGAGTGACACACCAGATTATTTTTCTTACCATTTAAATCTTATAAGCTTTATACTAATTTCCCCACCCAATTTAAATTTTAATTCATCAGAAACTAAATTATTATCAGTTTTTGTGGGATGAAACGCTAATGATAGTTAAACCAAATCAGTCAAAGGGAAGTTTCAAAATGTAACACATGTTTGATGACCCAGTTTTCATACTTCCCCAGGCAGGACAGTTTAGTATGCGGCCTCTATGGTGCCTTTTTAATTTTTGCCGCCATGTTGACGATGCCTTTTTAAACTATTTTTTAATTAATTTATTTTGGCATATTAAAAAAAAAAAAAAAAAAAAAAAAAAAACTTAGTCCCTATTTTGATTACACTTTTGATTATTACTTTTTTTAGTTAATTTATGACAAAAATCCATATTTAAACATTTATTTCAAACTTTTAGTGCATATTTAAACAATTATCCTTAAACAGTTGCTAGGTTTAAAATGACGATTCGTAAGATTGTAAAGATGCAACTTTTAAAAATAGATTTTTCTATAAAATGATGTTATCAGACAAATATCATTATTTTTTATTAGATCACTGAACTGAGTCCGCGTGCTTTAATATTGCTCAAGTATTATTTTTTATCCTCGCACATTTTATTAAGTAACTATCGTATCCTTTTGTACAAAAAATATTTGTTAACTGTCCCTTGTTAGAGAAATATTATATACATATTTATATTTTTGGACATAATATTATCATTAGAAATGAAATAGATTATACAAAGTTTTATTCTTAAAATTTCGTGTAATTGATTTTGAATATCTTATAAACTCTTAAAATGCAGAAATATATAATTTTTATCATTTATAATGACGAAATAAACTGTGCATAAGACATTATAACATATGCGTACAGAAACATTAAAAATTTTGTATTGGGGGTCATTTTTGCTCCATTGGTATTCAGTGAAAAAAAAAAAAAAAATAGTAGCAGAAGGGTATTTAGAACTTCAACATATTATTATGCAGGCTTATAGTAAAACCTACATTAATGAGAGTAAAACTGATTTAAAAAATAGTAATCTAAAATATATAAATAATAAATTAAATTTTTGTGTACTCATCAAAATATCGTACGAATCCAAATATCTCCGATATAGTCAGAAAACATTTGTTGAAATTTTGGAATTTGCTCATTTTGGGTTCTAATTACATATTACAATCTAAAATGCATGAATTCATGTAAATTAGGAAATGCAAATTGAAGAAAAAAAATGATACTCTGTCGTATTATTTTTAACTTTATTTATCATTACCTTTGTTGTTATTATTATTTTATATAAAATGAATTTGGTACAATAACAAATATATTAAATAATTAACAAATAAAACAATAACAAATAAATTAAATAAATTATAAATTATTATTGCCATAAAATACTTCTCTATTGAGAAAAATACATATTTTAAAATAGAATGTCCATAAAAGAAGGTAAAAATAAACAGACAGAAATAACATTTTTAAATTCATGAACTTGACAAAAATTGTGAAAAACTTGAAATTTACAGCATCAAATAATATACTTCTTACATTATTGTGAATTTATGGTGCCTCAATTCATTCTATGAATTAATTGTAATGAATAATAATTTTTTGTACATTGGTGAGGGAAATTTCTCTTGAAGTTTATGAAAGCTCCTCACTCCCTCCACCCCCGAATTCTACGCACCATAAGCAAGTGAAGACCAGCCCTATCAACGAAATGGCACTGATAATACTGTTCTTATTATTCACAATTAGGCTAATAGATTTGATAAGGGATTTTTTTTTTTTTTTTTTTTTTTTTTTTTTTTTTAAACCAATGTAGTATGTTTTCCAAATTATTGGATCTTTATATATGTCTTAAAATTAGATACTTTTACATTTCAGTGGCAATGAGATGCCAATTCAACAACAGACATTACAGAGATCGAAATTCGATAATTAAAAATTGTTTTAGGTTGACGCAGGACAATTATAAATACAGCTTAATTTGTTACAGAAGTATGCCATTTGTAAGCGACTTCTTCATTGACTATAACATTTGACTAGGATAAGTCAATTTGTTTGTTTGGCAGCAGGTCTGTAATAGACTTATTTATTTATAATTATATTATCTTAAGGTTCTGACACTGTTGCAGAATCTGATGTTTGTCACTTGATATTTGATAAAGCATTTAATTGTTTTAAATAAAACTTACGTACTCACATTGCATGACATTGTCCTAATCTATTAGGATTTATAGAGGTGTTTCAAATTCACGTCACTTCCTTTGTGTGTGTGTGTGTGTGTTTTTTTTAATTTCTATTCATTTTCAAGCAATCTTTTTTCTTTCAAACAATTCAAACTTTCACACAGTCGTAAACTGAAGTACGTAGGGGTTTCAAAGAGTAATGTAACAAGAGCTCTTACAGGTATGCAAATTATCCGTGATGAATAAAAATCTCTCTGAAGGTAACGAAAACGATCACAGGAATCAAACCTTGCCGATAGATGGAACTGGCTGTCCAGTAACATGACTAAATCTCAGTTAGAAGATGGCTGCGTTAACAGAAACATGGTATGGGATTAAAATAAGAAGAGTGATAGGGTTTCTGCGTTTAAAGAAAAATTTTCTAACTGAAATTCATCGGCAGTTCGTAGAAGTGCACGGTACAAGTGTTATGCCCCGAAAACAGGTGTGGTTTTGGTGCACGTAATTTGACAAAGGCAGAACAGATGTGTGAGATGAAGAAAGATGAGGGAGACCAAGCACGTCCACCGCAGATGACAATGCTTGCCATGCCGAAGCTTTGATTCAAGGTGATCGCTGCATTACTCTGAGTAAAATTGCACAAGAACTCAATATCGCCATTGTCAGTGCACACAATATTGTGCATGAACAATTGGGCTATCGAATGGCAAGTGCTCGTTGGTTACCAAGACCACCTTCATTACAGTCCCGACCTCGCATCAAGTGATTTCCATCTCTTCGGACCTTTGAAGAAACACTTGGGAGATCAGCGTTTCAGAACTGATGCTGAGGTTCAGCTGCCGTCTTGACGTGTGGTTGACCAACATTGATGCTGATTTCTTCGATGCCGGTTTCGATGGTTTGGCGTAACGAAGGGACAAATGCCTTGATAAGTATGGTGATGATGTATAGAAGTAATGTGTACCTATGCCTTCCTACATTGTATGTATTTTTTTTTTATTTCCTGAATAAACATTTACTCTGAATGGGCGTTTTACCTTAATTTTTGAAGCCCCCTTGTATTTGATGTGAACTGGTACTCTCACAATCCATGTTTTTAAAAGAAAAATAGTTTTTCCTATTGTTATCCTTATAATCAGACTCAGACTTTGATTTTTTATTAGGCGCAAATAGACCCAAGCCTATGAGTCCCCAATTTTTAAGGTCGTCTAAATTTTTTAATTTAAAAGATTAGTTTTTTTTTTTTATTTATTTATTTAAATATTTGTTAAAAATGCTACTTTTTTTAAATATAAATTTTTTTCTACAATCACAAGCAATAATACCGAAAAGCACACATGTAAGGGTAAGCAATTCAAGGCTATATTAATTAATTAATTATTTTATTTGTTTTTTAGTATTATTATTATTATTATTATTATTTTTTATTATTATTAGTTGGATATTTTAGACAATTTAAACATAGGAAACCACCAATAGCCAAAATGCACTCAATTAAATCTAACGTATGAAGAGTTCATAATTCACAATATCAACCAGCAAAAAAATTAGCGTATCTTGCAATACCAATAACCCTTTTTTTTAAATATTTAATTCAACAACAAACCCTCGCAACCAACCAGCCATACAACACCATCCTTCCTCCTTAATCAAACATCTCCCTACACATCCAACAAATTTTTTTACATACATATTTTTAATACCTTATACAGTTTTTTTTTTAAGTTATACAGAGACATTTAATAATGTACTATTGAATAAATAATTTCTTTGGGATAACCCATTTTTGTAGCAGCTTTAATTATGTGGTTGATATTTTTTATTTTTATACATAAATGAACAAAGATTATGTATGCAAAATAGGTGACTGAGAATGATATTTCTGTAAACAGATATATGAAGACAAGAACGAAAATGTGTAAATAAATTTACTTTGAAACACAAATCTTTTCTTTTGTCATATAGATCAGTATAAATTTTACTTCCTATTAGTTTAAGTTTTAAATCTAAGAAACGAATACAGTTGTTGTTAAGAAGATTATGAGTAACTACGTTAGTAAGGTGAGGAGGATATTCAAATTTTATTGAATTAGGGAAAAAGTTATTGACATAAAAAATTATAATGTCATCAATGTACCAGTAAAAATAGACATATTCATTACACAATCGTTGTTCGTAATGGTAAAAATATAAGTCAGCTAACAGACTCGAGCTACTTCCTCCTTGTGGAATACCGATCATTTGAATAAAAAATTTATTATTATGTAGAATGTAATTATAATGAATAATAAAATTAAAAAGTGTCTTAAATGATGCTACAAAAAATTATTTAGGTAAAGATATTTGACTTTTAAATCTCTCAAAAAGATTACAGATGATTTGGTGAAGATCTGTTAAATTAATATTATTAAACAGGTCAGCAAAATCATATCTCATAATATCAGTGACATTGTTCATAGATAAGACTTTAGCTTTAAGTTGATAGCTATTTTTAAGAGAATAGAAATTTTTTGATTTACTAACTAAGCCATAGATTTGTTTGAAAATTTCAAATAGAATTTTGTTAGAATTCATGTATGTATTACAACATACTGTGGCAGTTCTAAATTTAATAGAAGTTTTGTGAAATTTTGGAATAAGTATAATATATGGATATTTGAAATTATTAAAAGGAAGTTTTAGTAATTTATAAAAGCAATGAATTTTTCGATTATTAATTTTAATGTCATTATTGGCAGGATGAAAGTTAGAACTCGAAGATATGGATTTACTGAGAAGAGAAATATAATAGTGTTTACAGATGATAGCATAATTGTTAGGAGATTTATCAACATAAGTTTTGTGGCAGTTCTTTAATAGAGTTAATAAGATTTGATTTATTGTAACGTTTATTTTTGATCGATGTTGAATTAATCCAGCTTTAATTTTTGAAATCACTAAAAATTTCCATTGATTAAAAAATTCAGTAGGTTTATTATAAGAGATGGAGATCTTATAAATAAACAAATCAATATCATATGATAACTGTTGTAGAATCTGTGAAGTATTAGTTTTTGAAGGGAGTCGATATTTAGTACATAATCCGTAAGTTCCTTTAATTTAGAGTCATTAATAATTTCAAGATTACCAGTTATTATATGCATATGGTCCCTGTCAACATATTTTACATAAGAAGGATCTTCACAACTACAAGACACATCAGAAGATATATTAGACTTAGAGACTGAATTGTAGTTAAAAAGCAAGCGACCAAGTGTAATAGGATATTTAAAAGTGCGAGAAATATGTATATCTGTAATTGGAAACATGCAAGATTTATCCTTAATAATGGATGAAATATTAATGTTATTAAATATTTGATTTGAAAAATTTGTAATAAACTGTGAATTAGATCGGATTTTTTGAACTTTTTTAGAAATATTTAATTCGAAGTGTTTTATTCTATATAAAAGTATATCATGGAATATATCAGAAAAATGTTGATTATAACATTGGTTTTTAAAAACATTCAAGTAATTGGTCAAATGCTTTTTTTTTTTTTTTTTTTTTTTTTTAAATGACAAATAAAAACTTTTTAATGGTGAGCCAAGCATAATTATTAAGATAATTTTACTACAATTCAAGGACATTCTTAATAATGAGATTTTTTTTACATTAAACATTCATTAGATTTTTGACCTCGTTTTGAACGAGAAGTTTTCTGGTTGACACTATGGGAATAATGATGGAGGGGATTTATGTTAGTATATACCTTAACAACCCTATTAAAATATTCATGATTCAAACCTTATAGATAAATTGTATTACAATATTTCATGTAGAAAGAAAAGGTGTTCACTTTTATTTTATTTTATTATTTTTTTTTTTAATCTGAAGAATTTCAATTGTACATGAGCAGAAATTGGGTAAATTAAAATGTTTCAACTCAGTAGTTCATTTACTAGTAAGGACAGTTGATGATATTTTTTTTAGAGTCTGAGCGATGTTGATTAATTCTAATATGTAATGGGGTAGAAGTTTAACCAATGTATTGCATTTTACACATACCACAGCTTAATTTATAAATGGCATTACCTGACAAAAAGAAACCAATTTTAAATTATCATAAATTTGGGATTGTAATGCATTAGGGCAAGTTTTGCAATGAGATGAATCACACTTTCTGAACTTAAGATTGGAAAGAGGAGAATATAGGTAACATGATTTCGATCCAGGAATATGCCTATAAATATTCCTGTACCGAGCACAACACTGTGTGAAACCAAAGCATTTCTTGCCAGGCACTACAAACTTACTTAGAACATTTATAATAAAAGAGTGATTTTATAGAACATATGTTAATCAATTTTAAATTTAAATTCATATTATATATTTTTTATATTACTACATTAACACAATCCAATTGAAAATTAATAATTTTTATATTATTACATTAACACAATCGATTTGAAAATTAATAATTTCTTGATTAATAAATGCATTACATTAGTAAGGTAATATACATACATATATATATATGTATATATATATATATATATATATATATATTTAACCTTGTATTTGATCTTGGTTAAATTCATAGCGATCTAGATTAAATTCATAATGATTTATTTACAATATTTACAAAATCTTCCAAATCAAAGTATAAAACATCCCAAAGGAAAAAGAACACTATAGATATACATGTTTTTTTTTTTTTTTTTTTTTTTTTTTTTTTTAGATACTTAATCAGATAAAAATGAAAAGAAAAGTGATTTCAAATATTGTTACAAACATAAGTCATATTTCCTTCACTGATATTGCAAATGAAATTATAGAATTTTGTAGCAAGTATGTATTCAGTGAATAAATGTTTGGTTTTTCATCCAATTCATACATATGTTTCTTTTCTATTTTTAAATCTTGCCGCCCCCTAACATATGCTGCGGATATCATCCTTTCACAGTGAGAAAACTACCGCATACCATCGCTTATCGATTATCCGAGAATTGCAAAAGGTGTTGCAAAAATATATCTTCCAACTCCCACCTTTCTAGCAGGTTGATATAAATCGTGAGAAGACGTGATGAACGATTCTTTTCGGTGCACCAGGTTAATGGTGCGTAGAGGGTTTGAATCAAAAGAGAGTAGGCGTTACTACACCCTGGAATCGGATTACTGCAGCTTGTTCACCAATAATAGGCAAAAATCAGGGCTCTTTTGTCGAAAGCTGCGGGACCGACCAGCTTCCCTTGTTCCAGACGTGGTGTTTTGTTGAGCCCAAAAAGCGGCTCGATTACTCAGTGAAAGAAGTATTAAGTTTGTAAAGCGCGGTATCTTTGTATGCATGATGTATGCGGGGTTTAAATTTTGTTCATGGGAAAAATATACATTAGACATGTGTAGTTATGGGCATCATTATGTTGTAGCGTTCTCTTGTTGTGGCTGCAACGACGATGTTGCTTTTTTATATCAGAGGGCTAAAACTGGAAATAAAGTCGTCAACGTCAATTCAGTCGCATTTTGAGATTTAAAAATTTTTTAGCTTCAGTTGTATGATCATAGTATTTTTTCTTGTATAGGTATAAAACTTACAACTCAATCTTGTTAAGCATCTTTAATTACTTAACGCCATTTCATAAAGTGTTTCTTATCATTCTTGACATTAATTTTCTTCTATTTATGCTTTTTTTTTTTTATTCTTGCATTTCCCTATAAGCAAAGCAGAGACGTTTGAAACTCGATTCTCAATGGACATTCATTCCACAACGCAAATGTACTCTTTTAATAATCAATCTTTTAATGTTCATAGTAGAATGGTTTAGTTGGTTGGGTTTAACGTCGCACTAGTACTGTGCAAATGGTCTGGGATGCACTTCTGAGAATGGTCCGAAGACATGCCATCACAATTTTGATCCACTACGGTGGAGATGGAGAATAGTTTGGTTTAGAATGTAGCTTTGCGGTCTTTTTTTTTTTTTTGGTGGGGGGGGGGGAGGGGAGGGGTACAATAAGACTCATTAGACCATGACCAATAGCTTAAGGTGAGTTCCGAATCACTATGGACATTCATATGCCTGATTTAAACCCAAAACGTGGCAACCAAAGACCACAGCTCTAACCAATTATTTACCAGATGGGTGTTCAAGTTTGTAAAAATGCCTTGTAGTGCCCCTGCAAGTGTCGAAGAATTTTACATAACTTAAATAAAATAAAATAAAGTAAAATGTTTAATGGTGCATTTGTAAAATTTAAATTTTTGACCTCTGGTTTTCGATTAACTTACAAGTTTTAAGATAGCCTGAAGATAAATTCACTGGCATGTGGCGCTTTGATTACTTTATGAAATTACCCAGATGGCTGTATCGCAGTATCTATTGGTGAAAATTGCACTAAATTGCATCGATAAAATTTTATTTATGTGAAGCTAACTTGATTAAATTCTTGTGTCTGCCAATCGATAGGTGGAGCTCTTATATAGAACAATATAAAAAAGAAAGTTTGCTGATGGTCAGAGGATACTAGTTTTTGTTGTTGTTGCATTATAATATGCTTATGTTCAAATTTAGTATAGTGCTAGAGCACTTCCAGAGCTTTCAACATTTACTCTTTTATCAGACGATATTTAAATATATATATATATATATTATTATTATTATTATTATTATTATCTTCGTTTAAATAAGGGGAAGACAGCTGTTTAAGAATATTTGTCCGAAATCTTCCAGAACAAGCTTAATACTTAGAAGCTATGCTATGCATACAGATAATTTACTACTAACTTTCGTACTTTCTGAAGCATATAATACAAACAAAAATGTAAAATTTCTCTGAAAATTTTAGATGTAGATATTGCTTCATAATTATAAATAAAATTCGACAATCATCATTTAATTTAAGTTCTACTTAACTATTTTATAACTAGTTATAAAGTAGTTTATTTATACCAAATTTGTATAAGAAAATGATTTTAAGCAAAATTGTGTTTTTATAACAATAAAAAATGGCAGTTATTACTGTATAATGGCAATATAGTTCAGCAGTAATTATTTACAAAGGCTGAAATTATTAATTTTAATTAAATTAAAACATTTTGAGACTTGCTTTTGCTGATACATTTATTTATTTATTTATTTTTTCTATTATAAAACCATTTCTTAATATTTCACAACTGTGTAATTTTATATTTCATGATTATACTTAATTTTAAAAGGAAAAAAAAATCAACTTTTGTTTGTTTGTAATATTTATTATTATTTGTTATATTCGCTGGAAACTCACTCTTTAAATATTAAATTAATAAAAACTTTAAAGATCTGATAAAATGTTTAAAACTAAAGCAAATTTTCTATTTGTTTCTCTAGTAATTAAAAAAAAAAAAAAAAAAAAAATCTTGGAAAAAAAAAGGGGGGGGAATACTATTTTAATTCTTTCTCGATGTTTAAAAAATTTTTCAATGAGTTCATTCTTTCTTGATTCAAATTGTTATAATTGACAAATATGCTACAGTCGTTTATACAATTACAGCTTTATAATTAGCAAAGTTTCTCATAGACTGAATAAAATAACATCAAATTCTTCATAAACAAAATTATTATTTTAATGTTGTTTCTCAATGACTTCTGCCAAATAATGATTAATTATTGCATCACACAATGAATTCAACGCAATAACAAAACCAGTAACCAGTATCTATACCTAAATTTACGCGCATGGCTGTCAAATCAAGGAAGCGTTTAGTGACCTGAACGCCCATGCATATTTTCATGCAGATGCAAATAAAGAGGTATAATCTTTGCAGGCCTGGGGAGAAATATTATTCTTAATATAGATATCGCAACGTGATATTGAAATTTCGACGGGGGATTATTCACTTTGGTGAGGGGAATGAAAAGCGTGTCGAAAGGTATGTTGTCCCAGCCGTGCCATATGTTTTCAGAAGAGCATTGTATACCTGCCCTTTGTGCCTCGCCGACTAACTCAACTGGAATAATCCGGCTCTTTTGGTCCACAAAACCATGTTTTTATGATATTTTTTACCGACTCCTTTCATCGAAGATGGACGGAAAGGATCTCTTCTACACTTCCTGCTGACAGAAAAATGGCTTTTAGTAAGAATGCCGATGCCCCAAATGAAGTGGTTAGAAGTGATTGAAAGATATTTGAGGTTCGGCATTCCTTCTGAAGTCTCATAGAGCAGAAGCAAAATTTGGGGTTGAACTTTTAATTCGTGGTTTTATTTTATTGCTTTTAAATTTCAGTTAAAAACTATACAATAAAATACAAATATGTAGTTTGGGAATATCTAGCTGAATTTATTTGTTAATTAGATTCATAACTTAAGAAAAGAAAGGTAGTCAAAGAAAGAAAGATAAAAGACCAATTCAATTAAAACTTTGGAAAAGTTAACTCAGTTGATACTTCCCTAATAGAGCATATTTTTTCCAGGACATATTCGAGATGTCTTCACGATGAAAAGGCATCCAAGAAACACCCTGAAGGTGTACTGTGGATAAACGTACTGTTAAGGTTTGTATTTTAAACTTATTTTTATAGACTGCTTCATCGAAGATGGACGGAAATGATCTCTTCTACACTTGCTGATGACAGAAAATGGCTTTTAGTAAAACATACCGATGTTCCAAATGAAGTGGTTTCCCAAGTGATTGAAAAATATTTGGGTGCAAAGTGGACGGTAGCCTTGTCCCATGTTATTCTATGAGGAAATTTGTTTTCAAAATTACTCATCACCTAAGAAAAGCAAAATTTAGGGTCGAATTGTTAATTCTTGACTCTAATCTATTGATTTTAAATTTCAATTAAAAACTGTGCAATAAGATGCATGTATGTGTAGGATGGAATTTCCTAGTTGTACTTATTTTTGACTTCTTTTATCGAAGATTGGCGGAAAGGATCTCTTCTACACTTTTTGCGAATAGAAAAAGGGGTTTTGTTTAAAGCATACCGATGCCCCAAATTAAGTTGTCTCCCAAATAATTGAAAAATATTTGAGGGGCAGTATTCCTTCTGAAACCTTTTAGGGTAAAGGAAAAGTTTAGGGCTGAAATGTAAATTTTAAATTTTAGTTAAAATTATACTATGAAATGCATGTGTGCATTTTAGGAATTCCCAACTTTATTTTATTAAATTAAATTTATGACCTAAGATAAGGAAGCTGAAACTTGTAACTTTCTATGCTTTACTGCGGACTTTCTTTGCCATTGTAATATCAGATAGAGTAATTGCTCCAGATAAATTAGATATGCGTTAAATCGCATTCCACGAGTACTATCGAAATTTACTAGAAATCTTCTGTATATATAAGAAAAATGAGATATGGTTTTAAAAATGTGGGATTACGAGACTACGCAAAGACGGAAAGGAAGGGGAACTTTTTGTCAAAGGAATACATCGAAGTTCATTTGCTCGTGCGATTTTGTTGTTTATGTTGCCTTACTTGTGTAAATAAAACAATACAAATAATCACACTTTTTAAAAATTTAATGATCAATTGGGAATTGAAAAAAATACATGACATTTGCATTTTAAATTAGTACTTGTATAGCAATATAGTATGATTAAAAAGAAATATAACAATTATCAATAATCAAACGAACATAACAATTATCAATGAAACTTTATTTCAATTTCCATGAAATTTCTGTTTATTTTCTGATCGTTGTTTTCAGAAAAGTGAGATATGCATTATGCTTTATAGTTGCAATGAATTATCACAACTGATACAATGTTATGATGGTTTCTTGGTTTGAAATGTAGTTAGATAAAGATATCACAAAATAAAACTACGTTTAATTGACGTGGCATTATGAAACTAATGAAGAAGAAGAAAAAAAAAAAACATACAATATCATCAACAAAAATTTGTTCCCAGTTTGTAATTTCTTAAAATATAACAGACAGATTTGCCGAAATTGTATATTCTAATTGTTTTCTATCATTTTATTTTTTCCTCATGTAAATCACTGGAGTAATTTAAGAATTATTTATACATATACGCTACACTTATCTCGTTTCATCTATACTGTTAAAAATTTCCGTTCAAACTTGAACCACTGTATGCAGTAAAGTTATAAGCAATAGTATAATAATATGATTCAACCTCACTTTTTAGTTTTATACTTCTTGCGATTGAATTTCAGTTGCACCAAAACTTGGAGAAGTGTTTCGGCGTACATGCAATTGTAATTCCTTTCTATTCAGGAGATGGCGCCACTAGCGCGTTGAAAATCGCCGGCTGTAAGCCTGAGAGTGAAAATGAAATCTGTGAAGTGACATCCCGTGTGATTATGTCATTCAAAACTAACATTCATTAGAAGAAAAAAAGAGTTCTTTATTCAATTCATCACTAACCAGATATTACAATAAGAAAGTTTATTAAAGTATATCCTTTTAAGAAAAAAGAAAAATCTGTTATACAGTCCGGGAAGTATGAATCAGTAAATTGTTTTGAAACCAAACCAAACTTAAATCAAAGAGCGTAGTTGAAAACATAAGGTAAAGTGCAAATTTTGTGCAACAACTTACCCATGGATGATGATAAGACCCTAAAAAATTTAGCCCTTTTTATCAAAATCAATTAAACAGAATTGCCGGGGAAGAAAGCGTAGTGTTGGGCTTGGGACACTGCCAGAGTGTTGGACTTAAGACACAAAGGTCTTTAATTCGATTTCCGCTCCGGTCGAAAGTTGAATTATTTATTTTATTATTTCAAACATAACACTAATATTTGATTAAACATAAAATTAACAAATCATCGTAAAAGGCTGGTTTCAACTACTTCATTACCAAGCTTTTGATTAAACTAACACTGAATTTTTAACAGTGTAATGCGCTTTTCAATCCATTATTTAAATTTTTAATTTTGAGAAAACTTTTGAGATTATTATTATTATTATTATTATTATTATTATTATTATTTTATATATACTGATTTGGATTGCAGTATTCATTTACAGTAGAATATAGATTATCCACCACCCTTTTGATAGTTAATAGTTTCTAATTTTCTTCAACTGCAACAAATAAATAAATAAATAATAAAATATTATAAAATAAATAAACATTTGCAGAAACATTTTAATGAAAAATGGTAATGAAAGAATTAGAAATGACAATTATGAAGGAGGCTTTGAAATATTAAACGACGATAAACTTGTAGCAAACGTAAGGACATCAAGGATAAATAATAATAATAATAATAATCAAATTAATCACATGGAAATTGTCACTATGCTTTTTAAGTCACAAAATTGGTTTGAGGAAGAACAGGAGGTAAATTTTACCTTGTTCTTTCTCTTAGTTACGTCTATGACATTGTAGCAAAAAGGAAAGTGATGTATTTAAGGAAAAGGGTGGACTTTCTCCAATAATATATATATCATTAATTTAACACATAATAATTTGCACTACAAAAATATATTTCTACTCTGTTTCTGCATTTTTATTGGGTATAGTTTTTTAGTAAGTAATCTCGAATATTGTAAAGTTTTTCCCTCTTTTTCTTATCTTTACATGGCTTTCTTTGCCATAGCTTCTAACACTGCAACAGCAGACAGTAGTTGCAGATAAATTAGAAATATATTAATTTGCATTCCACATTCCACATTTCCATATTATTACACCGCATCCAATATTTTCTTTTAAATTTCCATTATCAGTCTATTCCCTTATTCATCATGGTAACGATCCCGAGATGGACATATAATCAACAATGATGTTTGTACACAGAAAAAAAAAATGTTTTTGTCAATTCTACAGGAATTTTTATTATGTATAGTTTTTAGTAAATTTCTAATATTTTAAAACTTTTCACACTTTTTCAAATTTTTGCCTACTGCTGGCTTTCTTTGGCTGCTATTAATTTTCTTTGCCATAGCTTCTAACACTGCAACAGCAGATAGTAGTTGCAGATAAATTAGAAATATATTAATTTGCATTCCACATTTCACATTTCCATATTATTACACCGCATCCAATAGTTTCTTTTAAATTTCCATTATCAGTCTATTCCTTTATTCATCATGGTAACGATCCCGAGAGGGGCATATAATCGACAATGATGTATCTACACAGAAAAAAAAAATGTTTTTGTCAATTCTACATGAATTTTTATTATGCATAGTTTTTGTAAATTTCTAATATTTTAAAACTTTTCACACTTTTTAAAGTTTTTGACTACTGCTGGCTTTCTTTGCCTGCTATTAATTTTCTTTGGCTTAGCTTCTATGACGGAAGCAGCAGATGCAGAGTAGCTGCAGATAAATTAGGAATATGTTAATTCACATTCCTCTTTTCCATATTATTTCATTGGATCCAAAATTTTATTTTAAATTCCTTTTATCCGTCTATTCCCTTATCCGTCGTGGAAACGATCCCGAAATGGACATATAATCTAGAATGATGTACGACCACAGAATGGATTGTATATGCATTTTTATTATGCATTGTTTTTTAGTAAATGACTTTTAATAATTTAAAACTTTTCTCTTTTTTTTCAAACTTTTGCGTACTGCCCACTTTCTTTACCTGCTGTTAATTTATTTGCCTTAACTTCTACCACTACAACAGCAGACAGAGTAATTGCAGATAAATATCAAGATTGATCTTAAAACACACACACACACACACACACACACACACACACACACATATATATATATATATATTTTTTTTTTTCTTTTCTTTTCAATTAGAAATAAATATGACACATAAAACAGTTGTTAACCAATTAAACATTACTATTACTATTTTAAAATAAATACCTAAATTCACTTAAAAATTATTCACGAACGTTTACTTCAATTGTACTGTCGTACAAACCGAATACAAACACAGTACTAATGCGAAAAGTTATTTCAGGATGACATCTTAAAACGTCATGTTCGCTGAGGTAAGGTTATCCCATGACATGCGTATACGTCTTGACCACCGAATTAGTTAATACAAATGTTTTTTAAATAACAGATTTTTTTCCCCTAAAAATATTATAAAATACATAAATATTTTGTTTAACGAAGTTATTAATAACTTTTTCATTCGATTTTAAAGTGCTCTTTACCGGAAAAGAAATTAATGATTCATTAGGACATGATATAATATTTATAATAAAAAAATTAATTGAAATATATGCTATGAACCACTTATATGTGAATAAATTATAGTATTTTTAATATAATAACAATGAAAAGCAAAATATTTTGAAAATTTCCTTATTTCTATATTAATTTTGAGGCATCGAATGTTTTAAAGTTTAAATATTAACAATAAACAATGCAAGGAGCTTATTATTTACGTATTAATAAAATAGATTTGAAAAAGCATTTAAAATTGTTCATTTATTATTTCTTTCTTTCTTTACATTATTTCCTTTTTCTTTTCCCTTACTTTTTCTTCTTTCTTTTACTCCCCCCCCCCCCCCCCCATGAATTTCTGAAGTTTAAATTCAACATTTCATTATGGGAATTCTCATCACTTTAAACTGGCCTTGAATAATTATGGTAATAATCGAAAAGTAATTGATTTAAAATTTTCATATACGATACACAAAGTATTATGAAATTAAATATTTATGCAAAAATCCATGCATTCCATACAAAACTCAAACTGCCTGCTTTCTAACACGCTTCTGAACGCAGGTTTTTTATTGCATGAAATTTACAGACATGCTGTTTCATACATTTTAAATTTGAATTGAACCTTCTTTTATATATTCACTTATCCGTACGGCAGGAGTATTACTTTCTCCTAGACGTTCCGTGCTGTCATCATTTGCAGTATTTCATCTTCAATGTGTCAAGTTGTTTTAACCTTCAGCAATAAGTTAAAAAAGTATTAAATTAAAATTGAGATAAAACCTGCAAAAGAAATTTTAACAAACAAATATAGTAACTGCTGCTAAAGAATGTAACTTCAAAGTTTAAGGTAAAAAATCAGTTTTTTTTTTTTTTTTTTTTAAATATGAATTAATTTATTTCATTATATTTATTTGCTTACTTATTTATTACGGTTTTTGTACATTTAGATCATTTAAAAAAATGTCTTTCTTTCTTTCTTTCTTTCTTTTTTCCCTCTTGCATCAAGTAAATTTTTTTTTTTTTTTTTTATTAAAATTGAGAAAAATCCTGTGAAAGAAATTTTAAGAAATAAACATAATATAACAACTGTTTCTGAGGAACACAACACAGTTATTACTTCCATTACCCTACTTACCGTAGGTAATGGAGGTATTGTATTCGGTCTGAAAATTCGATATCGGGTTTTCACCTGATTTACACGTTTTAAGATCCCCTGAGTCCAAAAAAGTGGTTTTTGGCAATTGGTCAGTGTGTATGTATGTGTGTGTGTGTGTGTGTGTGTGTGTGTATGTATGTGGAGAATCTTCTGGCTATTATAGCTCAGAAACTAATAAAGATAGAGCTACGAAATTTTAGAATTGAAATATGTCTCGTGTACAGATGAAATTTCCAAATTTTGGTGAAAATTGAAAAACCGGAAGTGGGACATCGGAAACCGGAAGTGGGACCGTAAATCCGTATCTCAAAAACGGCTCTAACGATTTTCTTCAAACTTGCTATATAAACACTCTATTAGATGTCCTTTCGAATGATATAGTTGGTTAGTTCAGGAAAATTGATAGGCGTCCTGTATAAATAGCTCAATTTCAGGCCTCGCAAAGGCGTTCCTTTAAAAACGGTTGTCCGGATTTTTTTCAAACTCACCATTTTAACTCACTTTTAAATATGCTTTTGTATGTAATTATTGTTTTCTTGTCTATAATTGAGTTTAACCGGAAGTGGAACATCGGAAACCGGAAGTGGGACCGTAAGTCCGTATCTCAAAAACGGCTCTAACGATTTTCTTCAAATTTGCTATATAAACACTCTATTAGATGTCCTTTCGAATGATATAGTTGGTTAGTTCTGGAAAATTGATAGGCTTCCTGTATAAGTAGTTCAATTTCAGGTCTTTTAAGCGCGTTTCTTTAAAAACGGCTGTACGGATTTTTTTTTTTTTTTTTTTTTAAACTCGCCCTATTAACTCACTTTTAAATATACTTTTGTATGTAATTATTGTTTTCTGGTCAATAATTGATTTTTTGTAAAAATTGGTATCTCAAAAACGGCTCTAACGATTTTCTCTTTAAGTCATTTTTATGTTTTCTGATCACATTATCTCTCAAAAATGCCTATAATACGGGTAATAGTGGGTAATGGAAGTCGTGTGGTTGTTTCACACCAGATTTTTTTTATATCTATTAATTAGAAAACAAAAATAGGTTTCGGTTTCTTTTTATATTTTCATTTTTTTTTTTTTTTTGTAGTTGTTGTTATTTGAGAGTTTTTTTTTTCTCTCTCTAAAGTATAAAAAATTATGCAAAAAAATCTGGTGTGAAACAACCACACGACTTCCATTACCCACTATTACCCGTATTATAGGCATTTTTGAGAGATAATGTGATCAGAAAACATAAAAATGACTTAAAGAGAAAATCGTTAGAGCCGTTTTTGAGATACCAATTTTTACAAAAAATCAATTATTGACCAGAAAACAATAATTACATACAAAAGTATATTTAAAAGTGAGTTAATAGGGCGAGTTTAAAAAAAAAAAAAAAAAAAAAAAAAAAAAAAATCCGTACAGCCGTTTTTAAAGAAACGCGCTTAAAAGACCTGAAATTGAACTACTTATACAGGAAGCCTATCAATTTTCCAGAACTAACCAACTATATCATTCGAAAGGACATCTAATAGAGTGTTTATATAGCAAATTTGAAGAAAATCGTTAGAGCCGTTTTTGAGATACGGACTTACGGTCCCACTTCCGGTTAAACTCAATTATAGACAGGAAAACAATAATTGCATACAAAAGCATATTTAAAAGTGAGTTAAAATGGTGAGTTTGAAAAAAATCCGGACAACCGTTTTTAAAGGAACGCCTTTGCGAGGCCTGAAATTGAGCTATTTATACAGGACGCCTATCAATTTTCCTGAACTAACCAACTATATCATTCGAAAGGACATCTAATAGAGTGTTTATATAGCAAGTTTGAAGAAAATCGTTAGAGCCGTTTTTGAGATACGGATTTACGGTCCCACTTCCGGTTTCCGATGTCCCACTTCCGGTTTTTCAATTTTCACCAAAATTTGGAAATTTCATCTGTACACGAGACATATTTCAATTCTAAAATTTCGTAGCTCTATCTTTATTAGTTTCTGAGCTATAATAGCCAGAAGATTCTCCACATACATACACACACACACACACACACACATACATACACACTGACCAATTGCCAAAAACCACTTTTTTGGACTCAGGGGACCTTAAAACGTGTAAATCAGGTGAAAACCCGATATCGAATTTTCAGACCGAATACAATACTTCCATTACCTACGGTAGTAGGGTAATGGAAGTAAAAATGTTGTTAGAATTACTTCCATGATCAACTTTTAACAAAAGAAACAAAATAAATAAATAAATAAATAAATCTACAATGTATAAAATTGGATAACGTTCAATTGCCCATTTATAATTTAATAGTTTTTCATTTTACTATAAAGATATAGAAAAAGTTTTTGAAAATCATATCGATGTGGACATCTTGAGTCTTTTATTATTATTTATTATTATTTATTTTTAATTTACTGCTTGAAAACGAGATAATATCATCAAGAAGCAATCGATTCTCGATCAGATTCTTAGTTTTTACTAGGCACAGGAAACCCTGGCCTACACTCATACACACACACACACAGATTAAAAAAAAACTAGTATGTTGTGGCCACCACAAGACTTTCTTCTATATTTTCCTACACAAATTCCCTCAGTAACAATATTAAAAAAAAAATAAAAAATAAAAAATAAAAAACGATTTCGTTAAAAGTAAAAAAAAATCGATAACTTCGTTTTAAATTATCACATGTTTATAGTTCAACCATTCGTCTTAGATTGACGAGACCTTTCGAAAGATATCCATCTTGAAAATTTACCCTTCCCCCCAGGAATGGGAGCGATGCCCCCACACGCACAATTTTTTTCCCAATTAAGTACTACTATTATGAAAAATTCATATTAACTTTACAATCACAGGTTAAGACTAACTCTCATTATGTACATTTATAGGAAATTTTGTCCTATATTGCCATGTTAAAAATTTTAAAAAAATACGATCACAGTGCCACTTGTTTAGCGATTGATCCCCAAATCGAATCAGCACCAGTTTATGTCAGGGGTGAAATAAATACCAAGTTTGGTTAAATTTCGTTAAAAAAAAGAAAAAAAAAGAAATTCTAAGGTTTTTTTTTGTTAAAAGTAAAAAAAATCGATAGTTTTGTTTTAAATTATCACAGATTTATAGTTCAACCATTCGTTTTAAAGGAATTGGCGAGACCTTTCGAAAGATACCCATCTTGAAAGTTTACTGCCCTCGAGGGGGACTTCCCCCCAGGGGGGGTGTGGCGAGGCTCCTACACATAAAAAAAAAATTTCCCAGTTGAATATCTCTATTATAAACAATATTTGTAAATTTCATAATGATTACTAAAAAATAATTCTCTTTATGCACATTTATGCAAAATTTTGTCCTATATCACCATGTTAAAAATTTAGAAAAAGCGGGATGGCAACGCAACCTGTAAGACAATTTTGCCAAAAGTTGGTAGGCACTAATTTATATCAAGGTGCAACTACATACCAATTTGTATGAAATTCTGTGCAGTAGTTCCTGTGATACAGTTGCCACAAAATTTTGTCACACACACACACAGACAGACTGACAGACAGACAGACATTTTCTAAAAATGATCAAATCGTGTTCTACAGCTCTAAAACGTGTAAATCCATCAAAAACCCGAGGTCGAAAATTTTTACGAATCCAATACTTTCTTCTATTGAATATAGAAGGAAGTAAAAAATGTTAGAACAACAAAATAAAATTGTTAAATCAGATTTCTTGTCATATAGCCTTAACATTATTATTATCTATATATTAATTTGAAACATGTTTTTGTCTGTCTCCACTATATTGAGAGAACTACTTGGTGTAAAAATTTGGTTGAGGTGTCTAAAAAAAGATCTTGGTCAGTAGATGTGCTATGAAAAGAGAAAAATAAAAAAAAAAGTCGAACGGTTTTCCCCCCGGGGGGGGGGGGGGACGGGTTAAAAACAGCTTTACTAAGCTCCAAATTACTTCACGGTGAAGAAATTGTACATATGGAGACTAGAGTCGAATACTAAAAAATCAATATCTGCGAATTTGGAATTTTCGATTTTAAAGGGGGAAGAAATGGGGAAATTAGATTTGGAGAAGAGGGGAAAGGGGGGAAATTAGTTTGAGAGGGAAATCCGTTCTAGACCCACACATGTAGCACCTCATTTTAAAGGTCTTGAAATGTCATGTCGATTGGGGATGTTTGTAGACAGTAAATTGCGACCCCTGGTGGTGAAAAATGGAACTAAGTGATTTTGCTGTAGACCGTATCATGTTACATCTTATTTTAAAGGTCTTGGTATTTCCTGACCGTTGGTGATGTTCGTACAGAACACAGTGCGCCCCCTGGTGGTGGAAAGTTCAACTAAAGGATTTGACAGTTGGCACCACCATGTGACACATTATTTAAAAGGTCTTGGAAATCCAAGGCGATTGGTGATAGAGGTCTTGAAATTTCATGTTCATTGGGGATGTTCATATACAATATACTGCACCCCTTGGTGGTTAAAAATGGAACTATGTGATGTTGCAGTCGACCCTATCGTGTTACACCTTATTTTAAAGGTCTTGGTATTTCCTTGCCGTTGGTGTTGTTCGTATAGAACACGCTGTGCCCCCTGGGGGTGGAAAGTGCAACTAAAGGATTTTGCAGTTGACACCACCATGTGACACCTTATTTGAAAGGTCTTGGAAATTCAAGGCGATTGGTGAGTTTCGTATACAACATACTGCACCCCCTGGTGGAGGAAAGTGGATTTTGCAACGCATGCGTAGCATGCATGCCTGCTATAAAGTGCAGCAGCCACAGGCAGAGGTAACATGAGTCAGAGGTTCTCTCGGTTCAAGGTTCATTTTTAAGAATTTTTTCATGTTATTAGCGGCCTGTATATACGCTGCCGCAGGCACCGGGTCACGAGCCCGAGTTCCGTTCTGTTTGAGTTTTTTTTTTTTTTTGTGTGATACTTTTATTTAAAAATAGAAATTCAAACAAAATTGAGTTAAAGATATAAAACCATACAAATTTAAGGTTCATTTAAGGTTATTATCATGGGCCCGGGCATTGACGGGCGGGTTCGGTTGGTTCCAGGTTAATTTTTGGAATTTTTTTATGTTATTAGCGGGCCACGTATGGCGCTGCCGGTTGATTACGCTGGGATCACAAGGCAGAGTTTTGTTCTGTTCGAGGTAATTTTTTTTGTTACAGCTGATTATTTTTTTCGTGATGCTTTTATTTAAAAACAGAAATTCAAACTAAATGGAGTTAAAGGTATAAAATCATACAAATTTAAGGTTCATTTAAGATATCGTGGGCCCGGGCAGCACCGGCGGGTTCGTTCGGTTCCAGGTTAATATTTGGGAATATTTTTATGTTATTAGCGACTGGCGTATGCGCTGCCAAAGGCACCAGGGTCACAAGGCAGAGTTTCGTTCGGCTCGAGGTAATTTTTTTGTTACAGCTGATTATTTTTTCACGATGCTTTTATTTAAAAATAGAAATTCAAACAAAATCGAGTTAAAGATGTAAAACCATACTAATTTAAAGTTCATTTAATGTTATTACCATGGGCCCGGGAAACGCCGGACGGGTCAGCTAACATGTAGTCTTAGTAATAAACGAAATAGAAAATAAAAGATAGCAACTGTTTATTTGGAGTCAGTTTGACGTCACATTGACTGTATTTTGTAGAAAGTGATGTCATATATAGTATTTCTATTTATAAGCATTTTTCTGACTTTCTTTTTTTAAGTGAAATGTCGCAAATTATATTAGATGTTTTAACTTGAAATACATTTAAATAATGATGCGACGTTTTTTGAAACATTACGGTCAATAAAATGATCGTCGAATTCAACGGTTTCCAGCTAGTTATTATTATTTTAAATAAGAATCGAAAGGATTTCTTCACTTTCTCCTTAAATGTTTACAGAGAGATCTCTGACCTAGCTCTTCAGATTATCCAATGATAGTGACTTTTCTTTAAACTGTCATTTTGGTCTATCGAAATAAATTCGTTTTAGTTAACTGTATCAAATTGTAATAAAATGATTTAATAAATCTACAAAATCAGTCAAAAACGTAAATCTGGCTTTCCGAGCAAAACATTTTTTACACTGGAATGGCATCAACTTTTAAGAGGCCTTTAAAGTTTTCATAAGAAGACAGGTTTTTTTTTCTTTCAATTTAAAATTTTGTTTAAAATCTAATTTTGTTCAGACTTTCTAAAACCGTTTTAAAACTAATCTTCCTAACTTATCAATCAGCAATCTACATCACTCAAGTCAGCGTGAGGTATGTATTATGTGATTGAAGATTTCAGTTATTTACATGACTTAGTAAGTTTTTGTTTAAAAGAAATGACTTTGGTAGGCATACGAGAAAGATTTATAAAGGGTCCTTTTTTAATATGACAGTTTTTTTAAAGGAACCAGTTTTGTCCTAAACAGATACCTAGATTATATTTCTGGAATCTAACAGAGTAAATTTAGAATTGATTTATGGTACCTTTCAAAGTGTCCAGACAAAATGACACCTTAACTAAGTCCTTCTCGTCAGTATTACCGTAGATATAGTAATAAGACATAGATTGATCATTGGGGGGGGGGGGGGGAAATGGTTCCTTTTTACTCGGAGAAAAGTCCACAATATGGCCGTCTTTTTCCGAGTGAATGCACACAGATAATTTAGAAAATAAAATTTATGATTAATTTATGTATGATGAATGTACGGTGAATGAAAAACTGCAGATACAATTTCAAATTCGTTTTTCTTTTTCTTTCTTTGTTTTATATATTTATTAATTTAGTTAATATTTAAAGTTAAACTATTTTTATATACTAAAACTAACGTTCTTTACCTACGCTGCTGCTAAATATATTTAAAAGAATGCTGAAAATTCTATATTACTTACTAATGCAAAATCTTAAAATATATCAAACTTTGAAAAACGTATTCCATTAAAAAATCAAACCAGTTTTTATTTCATAATAATAACAAAGCAACTGATTATAAAAAATATATTTTTCATAATTTAGTCAAATATAATTTACTTTTATGATAACTTATCCATTTCTTTTCATACATTTATTAGAAGAATTAAAAGACACAATATTTCGACATTTTGAAAATTCATCAACATTCTATTCTATTCCATTACAATTGCCGAGTTTCAATGGTTTCAATACCACTGCATGGCTGATGCCAAAAAAGTTTTTCGGCATCAAAAATTTTTGCACGATAACAATGGGATGATAGATCTATATAAATTACTATATCTATGAGTATTACTTTAATGTACAGTATTTTTCTTTTTTCTTCCTTTTTTTTTTTTTTTTTTTTTTTTTTTTTTTAATTTTATCGTAACCCTGTTGTGATTAATAGTCAAGAATTTCCTAAAATAGGCTTCTCTCTCGGATAAATTTTAATCATTTTGGAAAAATCGGAATGGTTATGATATCTTTCTGGATCATTTTTAAGGCGTGATTCCCGACCGTCGCTAATTGCACAATACATAATTTTAGCGTAGCGTTAGGTCCAAAAATATACAGCAACAAATTTAGAGAGAGAGAGAAAAAAAAAAGTCATTTCGAATGATTTAATCATGCTTTGTAAATTTCGTACATTTTCGGGCAAACTTGGTTTTGTAAACGCTTTAAGAAGTTTTGTATTGTTGAGTGGGACACACTTTTTTTTTTCTAAGAAATTTTAACGTGACACTACCAGATAAGTCATACGAAATAAATCATGACAACTTTATATTTGAAGTCAACAAATGATGGTCATTTCAGAGTTCTAGTGTAAATAATTGAAAAAGTCATGTTTCAATGATGCGGTTACAGATGATCATATTAGTTTATGATTATAAGTCATTGTGATTTTACTTGGGCAAAATGTAAAGTAACATTCATAAATTGTGTACTTTCTTTAGAAATTTTTCATGTAATTCTTCAAAACAGATCTATGCCTAATGCATGTATAATATCTTTAAAGGTATCAATTTCCATTCTAGAGAAATATTTTCCTCTATTATCAACTTTAATAAAATGTATAACACCAGATACATAAATGAAAGATAAAGTCATGGGACTTATTGAGACTGAAATAATTTATGAAGTCACTACTATATATACAGAATGATTTATCCATGTATTTCTTAAAATGTGCTAAATTTCTTTGGCATAGCTTTAGCATAGGAGCCCCTTGGCGACTTTTAAAATTTTGTTGTCATTTTGGCGATGAATTAAAATGACTATTACAGTTGTAAAATCTTGGCGAGAAATGCCCAAGCTACTTCGGTGCCAAATTTAAAATTCACCAAGAGGTTGTATATTAAAGCAGTTCCTTTTCTGTAGAACAATTTTTCTCGATTTTATTTTAATTATTAAAAAAATGCTTACACGTTCATTTTTTTTTTTTCGACATAAAATGAAAAGTATTTATTTATTTACTTATTTGTTTTCTGGCGTCAATTTCTATTAAATAATTTTAAAGTTAAAATAGGGTTGTTATTTAATATCTTTTAAACCAATTATCCTGTTGAACAAAAAAAATTCGACGTTAGCTAGATTTTGTCCTGATTAATAAGTGGTTCAATTTTTGATAAAATCTAATATTCCAGACAAATACAATGACAAACTTTCAGCTATTTATATTTAGATAAAAACAAAAATGTTTGCACGTTCGTACAAGGTGATAGTTAAAAATTGGTAACAACGCTGTCTGAAAATAATAGTACAATCTGTCGTACTAAAAAATGAATCTATAGTTACATTCTTATAATTAACAATTATCACAACCAAATACATATTTTCTGCAAATACCGAATATTGTTTAATGTAGAATTCCAGCTATACGAATGTAGGATAAAAAAATTTGTTTTAGTTTTTGTTTAAAAATGTACAATAAACAAGCTATTATAATAACTGAACTAAATATTATATCATTTTTGCTTTAAAAAATAGCATGCCTGAAGTTTGATTCACAAAAGTTTGTTTAAATATTGAGTTTATAAAACACATTTTCCAAAAAAAGTTTATAAAATATTTCGAAATGTACCATGCATTATCTGCATTGAATAAATTGTATGCAAAGCGTTACTAACACCGATTTTCATATAAACCACACTATGGGAGTTGCATAACAAGAGGGTTATTTGATACCGTATGAGATTTTGGAGGGACTTTTTTATGAAATGGGGGTTGCATGTAATTTGACTCCGTGGTCTTGTAACAACAGAGAACTTGGCTCATGGTGCACCCGGATACATGGGCGGGATTTGATAGCTGTTTTTAAACGAGTTTCATAATATCATTGTATTGTTACAACAGTCAGACAGACTGTTTTGAAAGGCATATAATTCATAGTACACAAACGTTGTCATTTATCTATAGTATTTTGTTCGCTGCACGTCAAACTGTAAAAACATGCCAGTATAGTTTCATGACAATACTGAATTGTAACATCTGTAGTAAAATTTATTCTTTACAAAAAAAAAAAAAAAAAAAAAAAATCAATTATTGAAAGCTAATATTTCTTTTTACTTTTCAAGGAAGTTTTGTAATCATGACAAAAATTCGACTTTGAGATTTTGGTGTATCTATACGTTTTGAAGTCTCCTGAGTTTACTTTTGCTATTTTTACGATGATATGTGTGTGCGTGTATGTATGTTCACGCGATAGCGTCTAAACACTTTGTTCAAATGAGCTGAAAGTTCGTACGTATGTTATAGATCACCGTAGCTCGAACTCTGTTTATTTTGGTGAATCTAGAACTTTTACAGGAACACAAAAGAAACTTTTTATCATTATGGCTAATGGTCTCAAATTATTTAAAGTTCGATTCTATTGAATCGCAGGGAGCCATGGTTATAGAGAGAAAAACTGGCTTCATTTTCGGTTTCCTTCACACCAAAAAACACGAGTATCTGTTAAAATTTGCAAGCCAAATTTTGACAATATTATTTTTGTAGACTTTTTATGCGGAGGTAGATCTAGATTTAAAAAAAAATTTCGAATTTTGCACATTTAAAAAACTTTTTCCATTTAAAAAAAAAGTTTTTCTCTTTATTATCATTATTATTATTATTATTATTTATTGCCTATGCACCTCCAGAAATATCCTGTAATTATTACAGGTGATATACTTAGTGAAATGAATGAACTAAACTTAAACACCATCAATGACGATATGAATGAGCTGATTTAATCACATTCAATGTCTCTGTTAAGGAACCCTCAATTGAACAACTAAAGTTAAATGAAATAAGTAATAAAAATCAGAAAGAAGTAACTGATAAAATTGTCAAGTCTTTGACACTTTAAATTATGAGTGAACCATAAACATCTTGACAAATTTTTCATGTTCTTTCAATAAAGGGTTCATAAAGTACGCAGCGTGATTTAAAAAAATGCAGGATGTAATAAATAATTCTCTTTATTAAGATTCATAATCATATATATCAATTTTAAATAAAATAAAATTATTCAAAATCGTTCAGTTTTGATGTGAATTATCTATTATCGTTCGTATATGTGAAAAATCACAAATTTTATTATTATTATTATTTTTTTTTTTTAAAGTTCTTTGAATTTAAATTTTTGTGAAGCTGTTATTGTTAAGAATACTTTGTAGATGGCCGTTGGTTATTTGAAGTTAAATTTGAGAAACATCTTTATAATTCTTGCGAAGTGTCCAGCCAGTAACACAGTGCTCCTTAATCCAAATAAACAGGCATTATCTTGTAGATATTATGATGAATTTATTATATACGAATTGCTGACATATTTAATACGACTATAGGTGATCAGATAAGCAATTTATTACAAAATGGTAGGTAGAATTGGGGTAATTCAATAACTTGGAGTGGGAGGCCAAAATCGTTGAATTCTTAGCTCGAGTCATGATGATGAAGTGACGCTCCGATTTCTTCATTAATTTCGCCAGAGCTCTAGTCGAAGCCAAATTCAAGTTATTAGAGAAAAAATGATTATAATTGTGTACAATTTTTGTAAAGGTTACCACATAATTAGAATTCAGACAGTCTTCATTAATCGCCAAAAAAATCCTCATGAGAACCAGGAACTTTTAAGCAAAATTTGTGAGGTTGAGACTACAGAACGTCTCCACAGTTGTTTGAATTAAGCTGGATCCAGCAAAGTAGAAAGTGGGGACGGTTAAAATCGCTTCGTCGCCAGTGACTTGGCGAAAGTTGAGGTCGAGTTAGTTTTGTGTCGGCAGGGTGCTGCAATGAAAGAATTAGATTCTGAGTGTTAGATAAATTAGAAGTGATTTTAAAAGGATGGATTGAAATGAAGAGAAAGGAGGGTGTAGGAAGAAGTATAAAATGGAGATGGTTTTAGTAGATAGTGTGGATGTCGGAGCATATTATAGTGTGGATATTGGAGTATTATAGTGAATTGTGGAAAGTCTTATTTCGGCGAGTATTGAGTAGTGGAGATTTAAAGGAGTGAGGAATAAGTTGTGATGAGTGTTAGTACGAGTATTTGCTAGCGCTCGTGAAAGTGAATTTCGATCTGTAGGGAATCCTCTGATCGAAAGTGAAGTCGCAGCAGTGGAGTTACGAGTGCAACCGTCTCTACACCTTCAATTGTTTGCTGGGGTGAGATATTTAAGATTATCTAATTTAATTGTTGATACATATATTTTGATTGAGTAATACGCTGAATGAGCTAGTTTGGTTGCCAGGCCGCCCTCCCATTAATCTGCTCAAATAAACTATTAGTTATTGTTAATTTAAGTCTTGTACAGTCGGTAACAAAAGTGTCCGAACACTAGCTAAAATTCCTATGTAAAAAAAGCACACTTCATATGGTTTTGTTAAATAAATCCTTCTCGAATCCTATTCTTAGTCAGTGTAAGCACATGATTCGATAAGGATTTACTTAACAAAACCATATGAAGTGTTCGTTTTTTACATATAGGAATTTTTGCTAGTGTTCGGACACTTTTGTTACCGACTGTACTCTCTTACTTAGCATTTAGTGACCTAATTAAGTTATAAAGACGGAGTTTGCATCAACTCAAACTTCACAAATTAACGCACCATGTTATAAAACAAGTAATGCACCCGTGGCGACAAAACTGCATTTATTTGTAAGATGAAAAGAAACCGAATTAGGAAAAGTCATTACAAGCTATTGTAGATCTACATTAACGTTAAAGAACGAATAATACATGATCAAAGTTTTCGATAGAGTTGCAGTTAGCAAAAGATACGTATGTGGGAAGAGGGAGAATGTAAAAATTTAAAGACCATACTGTATGTGAATTTAAATTGCAATTTAGAGGTTATAAAAATGTGTTCGTTACATATTTTATTTTATTTTATTTTATTTATTTATTTATTATTATTATTATTTATAAATGAAAATATATTTTTTTAGAATATGTGATAATCGGCATCACATATTTTGTCGATTATCACAATTATATGAAATACATACATATACATATGTATATATATATATATATATATATATATATATATATATATATGTGTGTGAGTGTGTGTGTGTGTGTGTGTGTGTGTGTGTGTGTGTGTGTACTATCTAGAAATAAGTATTTGGACACTTTCAAACATAGACTTTTTGTCGTTTTGTCATGAAGAGAGAAAAGGGACCAATAAAAAATTAAACAAAAATAAAACTCTTTTGGGTTACCCTGTAAAAAATAATGCTTGAATAGCGTTTCGGCTGTAGCATGTGATTCTGAGTATTCTAATTATCTGTATAAAATTTTATGAGGCTACCACATACATTCATGTAGATATAACAGTTTCTTAAAAAAAAAAAAAAAAAAAAAAAAAAAAAAAACTTTTTTTAAATTATAACACGTAGGGTATTGGACACAGTGCAAAACTGTTTTTAGGAAATTTGGAGTGCTACTGAAGACCCAGCATTCATACTGTAATCAGAACACAAAAATTTTAAATATCTTACGAAATATGAGCATGTTTAGTAAAGTTTTTAACTACGCGTGGCGACAGCTTTATAAAAATATCATTTTCATAATTTAATAGCCAAAAGTATTGAACTACTGATACGAAAACTCCAAACAAATATCGTGTAAATAAAAAAAAATTGTGAGGTATAGAATGACTAGAATGTCAATTCCTTTCAAAAAAAAACAAAAAAAAACTGCATTACCATTTGACATTGATTTAATAAAAATAAAAATGCGAGTAAAACCCGTTATAGTTTAGCTTTTATTTAGAGAGAATGGAAATTCTGTTCATTCTATCGTTCATAACCTTTTGAATTTAAACAATATTTGTTTGGAGTTTTCATATAAGTAGCTCAATATTTTTGGCTAATAAATTATACAAACGAAATTTTTTAAAAGTTTGTGCATTCGTAGTTAAAAACATTTAGTAAACATGCTCATATTTTGTAAGATATTTAGCATTTTTGCATTCTGATTGCAGTATGCTGCGTCTAAGGTAGTGTGCCAAGTCTCCTAAAAATGGCTTTTCGCAGGGTTTAATTACCCTACATGGTATAAAGAAAGAAGTGGCAATTTATTTTGCAATTTTTTAAAGAAACCATTATATCTCCATCTCCATGAATGTATGTCGCAGCCTCATAAAAATTTATGCGGATAATTAGAAAAATTCTCATAAAAATCTGTTTTATATATGTATCTTAATGACTAATATTAATTTAATGAATTATTGGCAAGAAAAATTCATTTATAATTTATTTATAAACATTTTAGTAAATGTACAGAATTTTTTTACAGTATATTATGTTGTCTACATAAATGCTTATAAATGAATTCTTTACATTTTCGAGTTTTGTGACAACATAACTCATATACACTGTAAAAAATTTTAGCAAAATTCAGAGATTTGACCGTTAAATTTTACGGTCAGCTGCCTTCTTTGAGGGAAAAGTCCAATGCCCGTATTTGTAACAAAGTCCTGTAAAATTCAGTAAGTTCACCATTTATTAAAAGTCACTTCTCTTCTTCGAGAAAAAAATTATAGAACCTTTACGGGCACAATTTTATTTTTATGGGCAGTGACTGTAAAAATTTTAACGGTCACTGACCGGCAAAATGTGTTCAAATTTTTTACACTGTATAAAATTTCATGTTTGATAGATTAAAATGAAAAAAAAGAACACACTAAAATTATCAGGAGTTTTCTAGAGTTAAATGTGCACCTTATTTTCATATAGCAGAAAATCTTAAAAATTAAGTTAAAATATTTTTAATCTTATCAAATTCTCACTGGCGATCCGTAAAAAAAGGCATATTTCGCCAAATACGACACTCTTTATAAAGTCTGGAGTCATAGGCATTCTCACATGTCACCCGTATTGTGTGAAACATAAAACTCCCTACAAAAAAATATCCAATATAAAAACTTTATTTTAACATGAGGGTAAGAACCACTCCAAACCTCAACAGGGGATCCAGACCTCCTGTTGCTTCTTTGTGGTTGGCCCCAAAAATCTGAAGCATACAAGGCTAATAGTTTATAAGCTTCTTAAACTTCTTTCAAGTATATGGTTTAATCAAAAGGCTTCTTTTGCCCTTAAAAAGTAGAGGGGGTACAATAATTTTTATGAAATCTAGGAAATGTTACATTTGAGTCATGATCTTTTCATACAAAGTAACAAATTATGAGTGCTCTCCACGTGAAGAGAATTTACTCAATATATATTTTGAAATCTATACAAAAAATTTTCAGAATTTGTATAAGTATTTTATAATAAGTATCAGTGTCATAACAGGGTTAAGATATCATTGTAGAAGAAACAGATTGTGTATAAGTGTGCACATGTGTTTGCTACTCACAATGTATATGATGCATTCATCAAGTATGATGAAATAGTGCTTCAATTTTTTTATATGCTGACGACAGGATCATTATAAAAAGTTTGTAAAGAAATAAGAATAACATGAATTTTGTAAAGTATTCTAAAAATATCTGGATTTCAACTATTAATAAGATTTTCTTCTTTAGTTTGTGTTGTATGTTCTATTCTTAGATTTTATTTATATTAAAGCAACAGCGCTTCGAAAGAAAAACTTATTGTATTCAATAGAAATTCCAACAGAAAAGAAATACTTATATATATATATATATATATATATAAATTACATTTCTGTAAAAATAAAATAAAATAAAATAAAAGCTATTTTATTTTTCTAGAATTAAATCATCTGACGATTGAATGGTGTTATTAAATATTTATTAGTTGATTTTTAAACAAAATAATATTAATTTTATTTATTTATTTATTTATTTTTTATCATTTGAAATATAAATGTGAAAATCAATAGTTTAGCATTTCAAGAGGTTCTGTATTTTATTTTATTTTATTTTATTTTATTTATTGTTATTATTATTATTGTTTTGGTTTACAGTGAGTGTAAATAAATAAATTATTTGTCCCTAAACTAAAACTAAGACTTAACTTTATTGTTAAGATAAGATTACTTTTCAATTGCTGAATTAAATAATCACTCAAACAAAGTAAATCTGTTAAACTTGCTCAAAGATGAACAGGAAGAATATAACAGAAGAAATTTACTATCCCTTAAAAGAAAAAAAAAAAAAAAAAAAGAAAGAAAGAAAGAAAGAAAGAAAGAAAAAGAAAAAGAAAAAAGAACTGATGTAGAAAGATGAAGAATATAAATTTTGCAAAAAAAAAAAAAAAAAAAAAAAAAACCCTCTAAATTGCAAAAGCACATTTAATGTTAACAATTATTTAGTGTCGTAGTAATTAACCACTTCGCATCCTCATATTTATCTATTTTGAATAATACGCCTCGCATTTTGGCGTTCCTCTAAAACGTTGCTGTATTTATCAATAATAATAATAATAATAATAATAATAGTAATAAGTTTTGTATTTAAATTATTTTAATTTTATCATCAGTAATCGATGCAGTAAAAGACATTAGTATATATATACACAGATGCACGAAAGGAGTTAAATATTCATATGCAAAGTCCTCTTTTATTATAATGATAATAATGAGGCATTATTAAAAAAAAAAAAAAAATGTTGCAAGGTTTTTTTTTTTTTTTTTTCTTCTTCTTCTTCTTTCCTGGATCGACTGAAAAGGGTTAAGCGCGAAATAAAAAACAGACGCAAGTAACAGGAACAGCATAAAAAGAATAAGACACAATACCTTAAAATTGTAACATAATATTTTAAAAAAGCAAGTTGTAAAATACTGGTGTCACTTAAATGAAATGTAAAAAAAAAAAAAAAAAATATATTATGATTATTGTACTTTTTTTTTTTTAAACAAAGGCTTCGTTTTTCTATGAAATTGTTTATAAATAACTGACATGTTTAAATTCTTTTATGTTTTAATTAATATGTTAACACCAAGTCTAGATTTCCGCATGGAAAAAAAATTGTTAAGAAACTGCTGATAACAAAACACGTCGGCAAAAGCATAACCAGAATTGCTGATTTTCAGCTATTTCGTGATGAAAAAAGGTGCTGAGAATTGGACATGTAGATGAGAAGATAATAAAATAATGAAGAAGCAGGAATTTTTTTTTATGAGGTCACTCAGTTTTATTTTATTTTTCTACATCTGAATTTCTTTCCTTTTTCTTTTTACTTTCGCTTACCTATACGTGGTAGAGAAAATATTGTTTTCGGGTCAAATTTTTAAAATTGGGATTTTGCTGTATAAACATGTTTTCGGTCCCCTGAATCTGAAAATCAGTCTTTTTAATGTTGTGTCTGTCTGTGCGTGAAACTGTTCTCAGCATAACTAAAAATCAAATATTAGTAGGAATTTCAAACTAAGTTAAGTATGTAATGGGTATATTACTCGAAACTTTTATTGAAATAGGTCAAATGGTTCGTGTACACAGACGCACAAAAATATTAAAATTTACATCTATTGATCAAATTTCTGGAAAGTGCAGTTTAACATATTTAAACTACACTAAAAAAAACGAAACTGACATACTTTCATTATGTGCATAAAAGCATAGGGTATGGACAATATTTGTCCTTCAGTTACAAGGCTACACAAAACTATTCCGATATATTAGTGCTAAGTTTGGAAATGGTTCAAATTGTCTATGCATTTTATTTATTTATTTACTTATTTTGTGATGTGTCACGTTCAAGTACATTCTTTGGTAAGTGTAAAAATAATATACAACAAATTTTTATAAATAATACTCATGTTATGTATGTTATAAATAATATACAGAGCTATACAAAACTAGTCCAATAAGTTTCCGAAATTGGTTTGGACATCAATAGTCTAAATAATTTGAAATATATTTTTAATTTAGTAATAGCCTTCAGTGTGTTATGAATGTAGCTAAAATATTCAAACAAAGGGTTTGAGGGGCGACAGCTCCCCTCACGTAGAATTTTTCGTCAAACAAAACTGTTTTGAACTGTCGTCTAAAATGGACTTTAAATGTTCAAATATAGATCCTCTCATGTTGAACCTTGAGCTGTAATGGTAAGTCTAGCAATATGTGATAAGAGGAAACAGTGAGGGTGCCACACCAGATTATTACTTTCTCTTACCCATAGGGTCGAGAAAGTATTGTTTTAGGGTCAAATTTTCAAATGCGAGTTTTTGTTATATTTACATGTTCTGAGGTCCCCTGAATACGAAAATCATGTTTTTAGTGAATGGTCTGTGTATCTGTCTGTGTGTCTGTATGTCTGTCTGTCTGTGTGTCTGTTTTCAGCATATCTCAAGAACAAATAATAGCAGAAATTCCAAACTCGGTATTCTAAATGTGTATCATATAGGGATGCTACACTAAGCCTTTCGTTGAGATGAAGCAAATGGTTCGTGTACAGGGACACTCAAAAGTATTCAAATACATTACGTCTATGGGGGAAATTGCAGTTAAGTAGAGTTTAACATCTATAAACTGCACTAAACCAAATGAAACGAATATATATTTTTTGTAATAGAGATAGTCAACTGGGAAAACATTTTTTGTGTATGTAGGAGCCTCGCCTCCCTCCCTGGGGGGGGGGGGAAGTCCTCCCTCGAGGGGAGTGAATTTTCATGATGGGTATCTTTCAAAAGAGCTCGCCAATACCTTTAAAACGATTGCTTGAACCATCGATTCTGCGATAATTTTAAACAAAGTTATCGGTTTTTTTTTACTTTTAACGAAAAAAAAAAAAAAAAAAAAAAAAAAAATATTGAGAATAAAATCGACTTTTTTTTTTTTGGATATTTAGTGTTATACTACTTCTCTAATATGAAAATTGTCTGCATTATCATAACAGATAATTCTTTTAAATAATAATTTTAATAAATTATTTTTTAAAAAGAGAATTACTTTTTAATAATCGAATTAAATTCTATATAACTGTAGGTGCATTAATGAAACGGGGGGTTGAGAGTGGCGGTAGCCCCCCTCACACAGAACTAATTATCATATAAGACTCTTCTGAAGCCTAATTTGAATTGTTTAACATAGGTTTACATAACATCGTTATCTTACCTCTTAATCTCCAACCTGTATTTATAGTATTAAATTTCAGGGTGAGAGAAAGTCGTGAAGACAAGAAAATATTAAACATTCTTTTTTTTTTTTTTTTTTTTTTGTAAATTTAATGAATTAAATAACAAGCAATAGCATAAAATTAAAAATTTGAAACTGAAAATGAAATTGCAATACCTTTTTCATTGTTTTAATATAATATAACATTTTATTTATTTAGAATATTCATGTTTAATCTAAATGTATTATTATTATTATTATTATTAGTAGTAGTAGTAGTAAAATTAGCAGTAGAAATAACAATAGTAATAGTAGTATCAAAAATTATCATAATTATTATTAATAATTTTATAATTAATTTTTTATCTTATTTTATTTATTCTTCTTTTTTCATTAAGAAACTCTCGTATAATCAGAACAAATTATTATTTGTAGTAGCGATAGTAATATTGATAATTTATAAAGCATAATTATTAAAATATATAAGCAAAAAATAAAAACAACAATTTCCATAGTTATCCACGCACCTATATTTTGTGCATCCTTGAATATGATGCACAAACTTTAAATGTGAAACTTGGCCCAGTAAAAATTAATTCTGGTAGAATCCTAAGAACAATTGTGAATATATTACCGTACGGTATTACATATATGCTGTAATATATCTCTACTAATTTTTAGGTAAATATGAAAGCTACAAACGTATCAAACAACATAATTTTATAATTAACTTTTACTACTCCCAAGAAGCCCGAATTTCTGGGCCAACGTTGGAAAACTATGAAACTGCTCAGAAATTGTTGGTTTGGCATGCAACAGTGATCCAATATAATCCCAACAGTTTCAGAGTGCTGTTATACCAACTGAAAATAATTTCGGTGGAACTATCAACTATGATTTAACGGAATCCTAACTTTTTTTAATAGCTATTGTTGGAAAATTATGTTGGGCTTTAGTCGTGAAATAGTTTGTTGAGTGACAGTTGGCAAAGCGAACCAAAACGTCGGCCACGACTAGAGTAAACAATTTGCCTTCGACGGCCCAACCGTTTGTGCTACAATTGTTCAAAAGAGTTTCGGAATAAAAATCTCAGCAGCACATAGTTATTTTATTTAGTTTTAAATAGCATAACATTATTAAAACGTACTTCAATTTTTTTTTCAACAGAAAATTCTTTAGTATATTCTTATAAATGAACAAAAGGTGATATGGGTATACTATTTTCAAAAAGAAAATTCTGTACTGTATCTAAAAATTGTATATCCTCTTCATTACTTTTTAAGTAATAGAACGCAAAAAAATTTCCTTTTATGTCATTTCAGTATGTGTTGTTTTTAATTTATCTCAAAATATTATAGTTATTTAATGTGTTCTTGTAAATAAATTGCAAATGCTACAAGTTCCATTTTCAGAAAGATACATTCAGATGTAATTCTCAAAAACACATCATTTTCAGAATAGTGCGAGCTTATTTACAGATTAATAGACAGAGAAACGAAATCATAAACACGTTTCAATATTACTGAAAAGGATTGAGATACACGAGACAGCTTATATCAAGAAACACAAAAACAAAAATCGTTTTTGTATTTGCAAACCATGTTCTTTCTTTAACATTCCAGATTATATTTCTAGCTGAGTAATGATAAAGAACTTTCCTTTGCAAGCAAACATTGTTGGCATAGATAAAAATCTGGCATTTAACTGTCAATGTTTTTTCAAAATTTATTCAACTAACTTATTACCCTTAACAAATTCATCCAGTTCAAAAGTACAATTTCTTATTATCTACCAAAATCAAAACGTAGTTAATCACACTGATTTTATTTTTACGGACATTCATATCTAAGGAAATTAATGTAATCATGTCAAAAATCCAACTTCGAGATTTTGGTTTTTCTATACGTTTCGAGGTTCTCTGAGTTCATTTTTACTATTTTTACGATGATGTATGTATGTGTGTATGTGTGTGAGTGAACATGACAGCGCGCCTAAATGCTTCGTTTGGATGTGCTGAAAGTTGGTACGTATGTTCACTATAGCACGAACCCTATTCCTTTTGGTGAATCTTGCTCATACAGTTGTTTTTACGGAGACACAAAGAAAAATTATTTAACATTATGGCCTCTAGGCCCAATTTTTTTAAAGTGAGATAGCGTCCAAACGTCTTATTTGATTTAAATGAAAATTTATACACATGTTACAAATCACAGTCTAATAAACTGTATAGATTTTAGTGAATCTAGTACTCAATTTTTTTTTACATGGACACAAAGAAATATTCTTTATCATTATGGCTTATGAGCCCAAATTTTTTAAAGTGTGATAGCGTCTAAACGCCTCATTCGATTGTGCTAAAAATTTATGCACATGTTATAAATCCCCCTCGCACAGATTGTATAGATTTTGGTGAATCTCGCCCTTATATATTTTTACAGGGACACAACGAAAGTTTCGTTATCATTATGATCTATGCGCCCAAATTATTTGAAGTGCATAATAGCGTAAAATTAAACAATAGAGAAAAATATTCAATCACCCTATTATAATTTTCTCTTTTGTTTATTCCACGACTTGTCTTACTTTAATATTTTTATACAATCGTCAATTACATAATGTTCGGAAAGTCGAGTGGAGTCACTTCAGATTTTTTTTATACTGTGAAAGAAATTATGACCTTTCTTAAGAAGGAATAAATTTAAAAGATGGATTTGTCTATAATTCATAATAAGGTAATGGAGAACATAACAATACGAGGTAATGAAATATTTATATCCTCCCTTTAAATAATTTAAAGTACAATGCCTGAAAACATTTAACTATTTGCACTCTTTTGGACAGTGAGCCTTACTTTTGGTGTGTCTCTAAAACTTTACAGTATTTACAAAAAAGAACTTTAAATTTTATCCCCTACAATGGATTCGATAATGCTACTTTTATATATACAGGATAATCGTAATTAAACTTGGCGTATTCAGAGAACTCTGTAGCTGTAACTTTTAAATACGGATTTAGTAAAAATTTGTACATACATAGTTAAAAGGATGCGCTAAAGAGGTCAGAAAAAAAAAATACAAACTGATTATCTACGTACAGTATTTTGTTCAATACAAGCCTCATCATTAAGTTGTAAAATGTGCAGCAGATAAATAATATGTTCAACAGCTTAAGCTGACCGAAATGGTTGACAGTTTGTCTACACTACACATGTACCGTTATATGGTCTTTCACTTGAAATGCCACAATTATCATAATTTTTTTTTTTACTGTCATATAATGCTTCAAAATGGAAAAATAACAATTTTAAGTGCTATAATATTTGAAAAATTAAAAACAGACCAATTATTTATTACAAATTTTTTATTTGACGTAATCTATCACCTAGCGGGATTTTTTAAAATAATTTTTTTTCCTTGCAGAATCTTTCAGCACATCTTTTGCAATGTCTATCTACAAATATTTTATCCAATCCCTGTTTTAGTTACAATTACAGAGTGCTCTGATTAAGCCACGTTGAAGTATGATCACACTGTGTATGCATCAACAGTATTTGAGATTCAAATGCGGATACACAGAATCCTTATTTTAAAACATAAATTGCTGTAGAGGAACGCCTAAAGGTGAGGTTTGCTGTTTTCTTTTGACTCCGCTACGTAGCCCTCGAGTGAAAAGGGTTAATATATAGAATTTTAAATTTTATTGTATTTGGAATTTCACTTTAATCTTAACAAATCACAGAAATCTCACAAATATAACTTAATGGTAATGTTGAAACTGAATAGTACTGCTAAAGTTATTTCGAACACATTAACAGTGGCCATTGAAAATGCAATAATTGAAGTTTACATTATACATTTCCTTTATTTTTTAATTTTCTCAATAAATAAAATAAAATACAAGTTACCGAAAATAAATAAATAAATAAATAAATAAACCTGTTCAATTGTTCATGTGTCTTAAAACTTTGAATTAAAAAATAAAAATAAAATAAGTCATCTTTCTATCATCTTGACACATATTAAAACCTTGTTGTTGTTAATCATAAATAGAGCTAGTTCATTTCTACTTAACATCAAAGTCAGAACATGGGTATAAACTGCAAACAACAAAATCGACCTTGACTTTTGAGAAAAAATTCCTTTGTAGTTTATCCTGAAGCCGCCTAGAACCATCCCCGGGAAATATGTATATATAACAACAAGACAGGGGCAAAAAAATGCTCCCCGCCTCATAAAATCGGCATCTCGGCTTACAGAAAAACGAACGCAGTATCAACAACAAGTAAAAGAAAAAAGTCCAACAATACTGACCCAGGTACTGCTGGTACAGCCACCGCGGTGTACTTCAGAGGACGAAATGAGGCGGTACCCTGAAAAGGTGTGCAGTCAAGGGTAGGATATTTGACACCGCGACGCAGAAAAACAACCGAAAACATACGCATTGGTCACAGGGGGTTCTCCATACTCTTGCAGACAAAGCAGTCAAAACCCTGTTGTGTTAACTCACCCAGTATCGGTTCAACTTGTGGGTAAACAATTGGGATAGCGACCACAAAGGTTTTTACGTCTCAATGCTTGGGATAGTTTGTAAGGGGGAGGGGGCTCTTTTCATGGTCTGAAAAGAAAGGACCAGGGATTTGTGGCAGAGGAAGATGGGGACTGAAACATGGATCCCTTGCTGACTTGCGCGAAAAAAAGATTGTGCAAGCCACCGAGATTTTCAGAGTCTGGGGCGTGTTGGGGAAGTGACATATATCGCCAATTTGCTAAATTCAATTGATTGTCATATGTAGCTGCATGGGAAAATCTCCAGTCTAACTGTAAGAATCAAATATTGATCGCATATCAAAATTTAAGTTTTGGATATTATTGTATACATTAATGCCATGTGTATATAAATGTAGAAGAATAAGTCATTCTGGAAAAGTTTAAAGTTGTTAAAATTACAATATGAAACAATTTTAACATAAAATTAATTTTGTTAAGGAAAGTCCGTAAATTTTATATCAAATAAGAGAATTAAAAAATTGTGCGTGGGCTTATTACAGTGATACTACATAAAAATTAGTACAGTACAGTTGGACACCAAGAGTTTCAGAAAAATGTGTCCAACTTATGAAGGTGCTTACAATTTTTGGTTTTATTGAACTTTATCTATGGATGCTTCATAACAATTCATCGTATTAATTACATCTAAATGTAAAATTATTAAATATTCACAGTTTATGTACAAAAAACAAATTAATTTACAAATTGAAAATCGAAATTTAAACTAGTATGTCGTGACCATTACAATACTTTCTGAAATATCTTTGTTTGTAACAGCGCTATCTGCCAGTTAACATGCACAAAGTTTAATCAGCAAAGCTTCTCACAATAATGATTTTACATATAAACTTTCGTGCAATTTTAGCAAGTAGATGCTAAAATAAATTCATATAGAACATCACAGAAATTGGTATAAACAGTGCTACTTGTCGGCTGATAGGCATCAAATTCTTTTTCATAGTAGCTATCTCGAACATATTAAGTTTGGTGAATATATTCGTTATAGAAACATTGTTACAGCTTTTTTGTGAAGGAGGAAAAGTGAAACAGAAGCACCACCTGTCATCTGATATACACCCCAATTGAATCAGCATTGTTTTCACTATGGACCTTTTGTACAATTGCATGCATAAATTGAAACTCAGCATGGAAATTTAAGGTTCAAATTAAAAAGGTTGGTTGGTTAGTGGATTTTACGTCGCACTAGTGCTGCGCTATAAATTGGAAAAGAAAAGGATCCCTTTTAAAATGTACTTCCAATGTCCATTTTTAAACAGTCAAAGTCAAAATTTCTTATGCCTGTAGGCTCTCTACTGTATATTTACTGAATGCCTGAAAAAAAAGAAAAAGAAAATCACAATGGGGGGGGGGGGAGGGGGGTCATTAAAAAGAAATACTTGCATGATATTATGACTTGTTAAATAAGAGTAATTCAATTTGTGTATGTTTCAACTAATAAAAAGAAAGATTTTTGCAGGTTAAGATAGTGGCAAATATACTGACACAATAAATACTGCTATTAAGTATTTACAGCTCTTTCCACGAGAGGTAAGTAAAATTTCTAAAGAAATATGAGATGACATTTTTACTTCCCTCTCTCATTAAGTAAATAATCTGGCGTGTCACTCACACGACTTTCTCTTACCCTGAAATTTAATACTATAAATACAGCTTGCAGATTAATAGGTAAGAAAACGAGTACTGTTATGTAAACCTATGTTAAACAATTCATATTAGGCTTCTGAAGAGTTTTATATGATAATTAGTTCTGTGTGAGGGGGGTCTACCGCCCCCCTCAACCTCCCGTTTCATTAATGCACCTACATTTATATAGAATTTAATTCGGTTATTAAAAAATAATTCTCTTTTTAAAAAATAATTTATTAAAATTATTATTAAAAAAATTATTTTTTATGATAAGGCAGACGTTCCATATTAGAGAAGTAGTATAACACCAAATATCCAAATAAAAGTCCATTTTATTCTCAATATTAAAAAAAAAAAAAGTACGATTTTTTTTCGTTAAAAGTAAAAAAAAAATCGATAACTTTGCTTTAAATTATCGCAGATCGATGGTTCAACCATTCGTTTTAAAGTTATTGGCGAGCTCTTTTGAAAGATATCCATCATGAAAATTTACTCCCCTCAAGGGGGGACTTCCCCCCTAGGGGGGGAGTCGAGGCTCCTACATACACAATTTTTTTTCCCAGTTAACTACCTCTATTACAAAAAATATATATTCGTTTCATCTGGTTTAGTGCAGTCTATAGACGTTAAACTCTATTTTCCTGCAATTTCCCTCATAGTCGTAATGTATTGGAATTCTCTTGATTGTCCCTGTACACGAACCATTTGCTTGATGTTAACGAAAAGCTTACTGTAGCGTCCCTATATGATACACATTTAGAATACCAAGTTTGAACTTTCTGCCATAATTGTTTTTGAGGTATGCTGATAACAGACAGACACACAGACACACAGACGTACAGACATACACACAGACCATTTGCTGAAAAACTGATTTTCGCATTCAGGGGACCTCAAAACGTGTAAATATAACAAAATCTCGCGTTCGAAAATTTGACCCAAAAACAATACTTTCTCTACCTTATGGGTAAGAAAAAGTGTAAAGGTCTAACTAAGAGCATCATTTGCGTATCCAACTTGCAGAAGTTGGGCCAAATGTTAATCCTATGAATCCATTCCGTTCTGCGAAAAAGTGTCCAATATAGAGGGGTGTCCAGCTTCAGAAGTTTCACTGTATTTGATTTATATTTAATTAGAAATAAATTAGGTATTGAAAAATATATATTTCTAACTAAACACATAGAATTGTATTAGAACCCATGTTTTTATTATTAAAAAAAAAAAAAAAAAAAAGTAAGTATATATACAGAATAGGAAAAGTGAAATGTATCAAATGAAATCTAAAATTGATACAGAAATAAAATCTAGTATTGATACAAATAAAATCTAGAATTGAACTGCATTAAAGGATTTTTTATCGTTATTATATTTTGAATACAAAGGCTGCATTATCTATACTTTGAAAATGATTTCAGTGGAACATCAGTTTTTTTTTTTTTTTTTTTTAGTAAAAATAGTATCAGCATCTTCACCCCTTCACTACCAGACTTTTACATTTTCTTACCCATAAGGTAGAGAAAGTATTGTTTTTGGGACAAATTTTCGAAAGTGAGTTTTTGTTATATTTACACGTTTTGAGGTCCCCTGAATGCGAAAATCATGCTTTAGCGGTTGGTCTGTGTGTGTGTGTGTGTGTGTGTGTGTGTAAATTTTTGACTTAGTTTTTTTTTTTTTTTTTCTTTTTTTTAATGATTTAAAAAAAATTAGTTGACGTTTATTTTTACAATCATAATGACATGAATTAAAAAAATAAATAAATAAATTTAACTTTCAAAATTTTGAAGTTTTAAGAAATAAAAAGTGAAAAATTATTACCAAGTTTTGTGCTAAGATATATATATGTACGTAAAACATTAAATGCAGTTTAAACAAAAAATAAGACACCTGGATTATTTTAAAGATGATACAATTTCGTAAAAGTTAATTTTGAGATAATAGTGCTTAAAGTTTTCACTTTACCACAGATTCAATAATTTTTCCAAATGTAAACGCTTATGACTAAGCATAGAAATATGGAAATTAAAAGATTCTCTCTCTCTCTCTCTCTCTCTCTCTCTCTCTCTGTGTGTGTGTGTGTGTGTGTGTGTGTGTGTTATCAGCATATCTCAAGAACAAATATCCCCAGAAAGTTCAAACTTGATATTCTAAATGTGTATCATATAGGGACGCAACACTAAGCTTTTCGTTGGGATGAAGCAAATGGTTCGTGTACAGGGACACTCACAAATATTCAAATACATTACGTTCATAGGGGAAATTACAGGTAAGTAGAATTTAACATCTATAAACTGCACTAAACCAAATTAAATGAATATATATTTTTTATATGCGTAAAAACATGTCTCATGTGGAATATGGCAGTGAAATCATTTACTGTTCATTTACAGGGCCACACAAAAGAACTAGATTATAGTGCGACAATAGCTGAAAATTGATGGAAGTGCATTTCAGGTTGTGCCGTATATTATTACTATGGGATTATATTTAGGTGCACTATGCGATTTGTACATAATCTTCAAAAGATACACAGGGCTGCAAATATTTAAGCGATTACATTCTTTTTATTGTTAGTAGAAGTGCTTTACTATACTATTTTACCATTAAAACAGGAATGAACTACTACGTCAAAAACGCCAAAGAAAAATTATTGAGGTGCATACAGCTGTTTCGGTAGCCTAAAGCGTACCGTCATCAGTGCAAAAAAGAATACACTTTGCACTGATAACGGTAGCATGCAGGCTGCCATAATATATCGCAAACAGTCCAGAACGACATCGTTATCTTTCAAATCGGCGCCAAAGAAAAATCGCCAAATTCAGCTGTGGGGAAGTACTATAGTTGTACCTTTAAATCAAAAGGTAAATCAAAATTCGAATGTTAACCATTGAATTAAATTGTACATGAATGCACTTTTAAAACTTTAAGCATGCGTTAAAAAAAAAAAAAAAAAAAAAGGGCTAATACATTCAATTATCATAGACTAGAAACTACACTATTAAAAATAATAGTTCAATGTTTCATCCTAAAAATAGTGAATATTAAAAATTTTAGCTGCAACCAACATTTTAAGAAATTTAGTGCTATATGCTTGACCATTTTAGTAGTGTTATTTGAAACAAAAGCCCCATTAAAAAGGTGCTTAGTATTCAAATATCACTAGAACAATAGTGAAACATGAAGCACCAAATAATTAGACATGTTTGTTGCAGCCAAATTTTTCTAATTTGCACCTTTTCTAGGAGGGAAAATTGAACTGTCATTTTTAACATTGTACACGATTATACTAAATGCGTCACAATATTGGTTGAAATAAGAAATACACAAATGTTTCATATCAGAAAGTACTACAAGTATTGAGAAACAATGGTCTGTAGGCAGAAAATATCAGTTGAACATTTAATTGAAAAGTTGAAGTAATACATGAATGTTAACTGTATAGAACAAATTTGCCCTTTTTAAAAAAATTATAATTTTGTCTTAATATCAAAAATATTAATACCCCCCCCCCCAAAAAAAAAAAAAAAAAAAAAAAAAGAAAGAAAAAGAAAACTGCACAATTATACTAAGTCTATCCAAACAATGTTTGAAAGGAAAATTCATAAGTCAACAACTGCGGACTTTACAACTACATACTGAGTATTTCACAATACCGGTCTGAATGAAAGATAAATCCAAGATTTAGTTGAAAAGTTCAAGTAATATACACTTTTAAAAATAATAGTTCAATGTTTCACCCTAGAAAAGGTGCAAATTAGAAAATTTAGCTGCTTCTTAAAACATTTGGCGCTCGACGTTTCACCATTGTAAGTGCTATTTGAATAGTAAGTATCTATTTAATGGTGCTTTTTTAAAAAAATAACATTATTAAAATGCTGAAACATACAGCAACAAATTTCTTAAAATGTCGGTCGCAGCAAAAATTTCTAATTTGCACCATTTTTAGGGTGAAACATTGAACTATTATTTTTAACAAACTATGAATGTTACTTACAGTAAAAAAATTAATGAGTTGTATTCATTTAAAGCACATAATTATAGATTATACATGAAAAATAATCATGATAATCAACAAAGAAAAGAATATCAATTATATATTTTGTAGATTTTTATGTGATACAATATATATCACAACAATGATTGATGTAACAATATGCAATTTTTTTAAGTGCTGAATACAGAATAATACTGAGTATTTCCCAACAATGGTCTGTGAGAAATATAAATTTAACTTTTAACTCAAAACATAAAGCAAAATACGAATGTTAAACATGGAATTAAATTTAACATACTTGCATTTTTAAAAAATTTGAAGCATGGGTTAAAATAAAAAGCTGTTAAGACATTCAATTTACTACAAAGAGTAGAAACTACGCAATTATAGTAAATGCGTCACAACAATGGTTTAAGTAAAAATACACAAGTCTTTCAAGTCAATAAGTACTACAAATACCGAGAAACAATGATCTTCAGATAGGAAATATCAGCTCAACATTTAATTGAAAAGTTGAAGCAATACATGAAAGTTAATAATTATAGAAAAAATGCTCTTTTCAAAAAATTATAATTACAGGTTTATCATAGATGCAAAAAAATTAATTTATTCCAGAGTATTTTTAGCCCCGCCTTTATTTCGCACCACTTTATTTATAGAAAATTTTTCTCCAATATATAACTACGATAAATTAAGAAAAAATTACTCTTAAAATAAAACGTGAACAAAACTGCGAGTGCAAATAAAAGTAAAACTCATTGTTATCGCTGTGGAAATAGCTCTCATTTAGCAAATGTTTGTAAATTTATTAATGCAGTTCGCAAAACGCGGTCATTTGAGTAAGGTGTGTCGGAACGCACAAAACAATGTTACTCAAAAGAAAAATGTAAATGTTCTTGATACTGTAGACATTTTGTCATTACAATCTGAAGGCACTAAACCTATAAAAATTTCGGTTTTGATAGAAAATAGTGCTAAAGCAGAAATTTAGCTTAATACAGGATCGGCGATTTCCGCTGTACCGATAAATCGTTTTCGGAGATTATTTCCAGAACATAAAATGTTTCCTGCTGATATACAATTAAAAACAGCTACTGGAGAAATTTTCCAGCCCGAGGGATTTGTTAGAGTAAATGTAACTTACGAAAACAAAACTAGGAATGTTAAGTTATATTTAGTTAAAAAAGACAATTTTCCTTTATTGCTAGGTAGGGATTGGATAACTACATTTAATATATTCCCAAACAATTTACAAACTGTTCCGGTAAACAAAGTACAAATCTCGGATAATTTAAATAATTTACTGAATGAATTTCCGGATTTATTTACAAATAACGTAGGTGAAATTAAAAATGTTAAAGCTGAATTACATTTAGAGAAAGACTCATCACCAATATTTTGTAAACAGTTACGTATGCATTAAGGAATGCAGTAAATGAAGAATTAGAATGATTAGAAAATGAAGGGATAATAAAAGCTGTTAGTACTAGTAAATGGGCAACACCTATTGTTCCGGTGGTAAAACCTAACGGGAAAATTCGCTTATGCAGCGATTTTAAAGTCACGGTAAATAAATTTTTAAAGGTTGACAAATACCCGCTACCGAAAATTGAGGATATATAAGCAACTTTAGGGGGTGGATTACATTTTACAAAGATTGACTTAAATCAAGCATACTTGCATTTACCGGTAGAGGAAAATTCACAAGAATTACTTACTATTAACACTCCTAAAGGCTTATTTCAATTTACGCGATTACCATACGGAATTGCCAGTTCGCCAGCAATATGGCAGAGAACTATAGAACAAATTTTAAAAGGTATAGAGGGTATTTCAGTTTTTATTGAAGATATATGTATCTCAGGGGAAACGGATGAAATACATTTAGAGCGATTAAAACAAGTGCTAGAAAGGTTACGTGAATATAATCTTAAAATAAATAAGAAAAATCTTTTTTTCATCAATGATGAAATTACATACTGCGGTTACAAAATTGATAAAAAGGGCATACACAAAACGCAAGAAAAAATTTCTGCTATTTTAAATGCTCCAATACCTAAAAACGTAACTCAGGTAAAAGCATTCTTAGGCTTAGTATCTTACTATTCTAGATTTGTTCCTAAATTATCTACGATTGCTTATCCTCTAAATGAATTATTACGTAAAAATGTAAATTTTCAGTGGACTAAAAAATGTGAAAATTCATTTAATGCAATTAAACAGGAAATTACTTCCGAAAGGATTCTCACCCATTTTAATCCTAAATTACCCTTAATTTTAGCCACTGATGCTTCTCCTTATGGAATTTTGGCAGTACTTTCGCATACAATGCCAGATAACTCCGAAAAACCCATAGCTTTTGCTTCTAGAACTTTATCTTCTGCAGAAAAGCGGTACAGTCAGGTAGATAAAGAAGCGTTATCAATAATTTTTGGAGTAAAGAAATTTTTTCAATTTTTATATGGTAGGAGATTTACATTGTATACTGATAGTAAACCCCTAGTTTCCATATTTTCACCCGTAAAAAGTATTCCGGTACTTTCGGCAGCTAGAATGCTAAGATATGCATTATACTTACAAACATTTAATTATGATATTAAATATAATAAATCTGCAGAGCCCGGAAATGCCGATGCTCTATCACGTCTTCCATTACGTAGTGAAGACCTACTGCTGCCGTCGTCCGATTCGCTACAGCCAGAAAAAATGTCACCAACTTTGTCACCAAATTTATTTGGCAACCTTGAGGAATCCGATTGTTTATTTATTCATCAAATCACTTCGTTACCGTTAACTACAAAAACGTTGTGTGCAAGTTCTAAGCGAGATCCAACATTGAAAGAAATGTACCGACATTTAATATCAGGCACACAGATGCCAAATTACTTACTTTTCGGACATAAACAACAAGATTTTTCATTATTAAATAACTGCATATTACAAGGAAATCGTGTTGTAATTCCGACTGTTCATAGACAAAAAGTGTTAGAAGATTTACATTTTGGCCATTTTGGCATAGTTAAAATGAAAGCACTGGCACGTAGTTTTGTATGGTGGCCAGGTATTGATAAAGACATTGAGAATTTAGCAAATAACTGTTCTGTTTGTGCTACATTAAAACACAATCCTCCTAAAACGGACAACCATCACTGGGAATGGCCTACAACACCTTGGAACAGAATACATGTAGACTTTTTTGGTCGATTGATGGGGAAAATGTTTTTAATCGTAGTAGATGCCCACAGTAAATGGACAGAAGTGTTCATTGTTCCTAATACTACTGCTGAGAACACTATAAACTGTCTTTCTTCGCTTTTTGCCAGATATGGCTATCCTGTGTTCCTTGTGTCTGATAATGGGCCACAATTCATTTCAGAACAATTCGAACATTTTTTACAAAGTAAAGGCATAAAACATAGTTTAACTGCACCATATCATCCCTCTACAAATGGTCAAGCCGAAAGATATGTCCAAATAATTAAAAAAGGATTGAAATCCTTAAGTTCAGAACCCGGAAATCTCCAATTTAAGTTAAACGAATTTCTATTCCAATACCGAATAATGCCTCATATTACAACAGGGGAGAGTCCCGCATCATTATTTCTCAAGAGAAATATCAGATCAAAACTGGATTTGCTTGTACCAAATGTTAAAAATTATGTTGAAAACAAACAACATAAAAATGTTTTTAACAAGAAAAAGATAAGAGAATTCCAAATAAATGAAAAAGTTGCAGTACGCAATTACACATCAGGAGAGAAATGGAAAATAGGTAAAGTAATTACCAGACTAGGTAAACTACATTACAAAATTCAAGTAGGTTCATGTGTATGGAAAAGACACGTTGATCAACTGAAAAGTGTAGGTTCCAGAGTACAACTGGAGGAAACTACAAGTCCTGGTGAAATTGAAAAGAACACTCTTGATGCAAACATTTCCATGGTTCCCGATAGCAAGAGTCCACACCTACAAAGCAATGGAGAATCTAAGTCTGGTAGGAGGCCTGCCATTATACCAGATCCAGTGCCAACCGATCCTGCCATTATACCAGATCCAGTGCCAACCGATTCTGCCATTATACCAGATCCAGTGCCAACCGATTCTGCCATTACACCAGATCCAGTGCCAACCAATCCTTCCATTACACCAGATCCAGTGCCAACCGACAGTAGATCAGTGTCTACAAAGCCTGGAGAAATTGACTGTGATAAAAATATTAACAGTACTCTAAATAAAAATGAACTAAAATCTGAACATTCAAAACTTAAAAATACTAATTTGTCTTTTTCTGAACAGGTTGTAAGAAGATCATCTAGAGTAAGAAAACCTCCCATCAGGTATGGTATACGGAATTAAGGGGAGGAGAATTGTGATGTATTTCGTCATTGTATTCCTGATTCAATCTATTGGACCTTTGGTAAGTGACGTCATGTCCAATCAATGATCATTTCATTCCTCTTTACTTTATCTCTGCTAGAACAGATCAGTCTTAAAAATGTAGTCGTTTATGTTACTTGTGTATTTCATCTGTAATTGTCATAGTCATCTATTAAATTTTATGTGTTTAAAATGAAACGCCTCGTCATATCCTAGTTATGGCTTAATCATAAATCTTCTGCTGCCCATAAAATACTATAAAATCAATCCAAGTTTTAATTAAAAAGTTAAAGCAATATACACTGTTAAAAAAAATAGTTCAACGTTTCACCCTACAAAAGGTGCAAATTAGAAAATTTTGCTGCATCCAATATTTTAAAACATTTGGCGCTCGCTATTTCACCATTGTAAGTGCTATTTGAATACTAAGTATCTTTTAAATGGTGCTTTTGTTTCAAATAACACTGTTAAAATGGTGAAACATATAGTAACAAATTCCTTAAAATGTTGGTTGCAGCTAAAATTTCTAATTTGCACAATTTATAAAGTGAAACATTGAACTATTATTTTTAACAATATATGAGCGTTACTTATGGTAAAAGATTTGACGAGTTATACTCCTTTGAAGCATATAGTTATATATGCTTTAAAATAGGTTATATATGAGAAATAATTAAGACAATCAATAAGAAAAGACTATCAATAATAGATATAATCTGTATATTTTTATGTAATATATCACAACAATGATTGAAGTAACAATATGCAATTTTTTTTATGTACCATGAATGCAGAATAATGTTGAGTATTTCTCAACAGTGTTCTGTGGGAAATATAAATTCAACTCAGAACTCAAAACATGAAGAAAAATACGAATGTTAAAGATCGAATGAAATTTAACTTAGTTGCATTTTTTGAAAATTTGAAACATGGGTTAAAACAAAAAGCTGTTAATACATTCAATTAACAAAGAGTAGGAACTACTCAATTATACTAAATGCGTCACAACAATTGTTGAAGTAAAAAAAAAACACAAATATTTCATGTCAATAAGTGCTACAAATACTGAGAAAGAATGATCTGTAGGTAAGAAATATCAGTTCAACGTTTCATTGAAAAGATTAAGCAATACATGAAAGTTAACTATTATAGAAAAAAATATTTAATGCACTCAGTTAACGAAAAAAAAAAAAGCACAATTACACTAAATGTGGTCTAAACAATGTTTTAAATAAAAATACACAAATCAATCCTGTCAATAACTGCGAACTATACAAACATATTAATCATTTCACAACAATGGTCTGAATGAGATATCAGTTCAACATTTAATTAATAGTTGGCGCAATAGATGAATGTTAACTGTGTAAAACAAATTTGCCCTTTTAAAAAAATTATATTTATGTGTTAATATAAAAAAGGCACACTTATTTTAAATGTGTCTAAACAATACTTGAAATAAAAATACACAAATCATTCAAGTCGGTAACTGCGAGTTTTACAACCATACTGAGTATGTCATAACAATGATCTGAATGAAATATCAATCCAAAAATAAATTCAAAAGTTAAAGAACACACACCGTTAAAAATAATAGTTCAATATTTCACCCTACAAATTGTGCAAATTAGAAAAATTTTGCTGCATCAAACATTTTAAAAAATTTGATGTTCTATGTTTATCCATTGTTGTAGAGCTATTTAAGTATTAAGCACTTTTTTTTATCGTGCTTTTGTTTCAAAAAACACTACTAAATATGAGTGAAACATATAGCACGAAATTTTATAAAATGCTGGTTGCAGCTAAAATTTCTAATTTGCACAATTTTTAGGGTGAAACATTGAACTATCATTTTTAACAATGTATAAATGTTACTTAAGGTAAGAAATTTAACAATTCCTTTGATGCATATAATTATAGGTTGTATATGAAAAGTAATCAAGACAATCAATTATATAATTTGCAGTTTTTTTTTTTCTTTTTTTTAATGTAATATATCACAACAATGATTGAAGTAACAATATGCAATTTTTTAAAGTGATGAATACAGAATACGTTCAAGTAAAAATACACAAGTCTTTCAAGTCAATAAGTACTACAAATACTGAGAAACAATGAGGTAGGCAGTATCAGTTCAACGTACAATTGAAAAGTTGAAGCAATATATGAAAGTGAACTATTATAGAAAAAAAAATGCTCTTTTTAATGAATTATAATTATAGGTTAATATGAAAAATATTCATTACACACAATCAGCAAAAAAAAAAAAAAAAAAAAAAAAAAAAAAAAAAATGAAAACAGCACTATTATATTAATTGTGTCTTAATCAATGTTTGAAATAAAAATATATAAATCATTCAAGTCAATAACTGCCGACTTTACAATTATACTGAGCATTTCACAAAAATGTTCTACATGAAATATCAATCCAACATTTAATTAAAAAGTTCAAGCAATATACGCTGTTGAAAATAATATTTCCATATTTCCGCCTACAAAATGTGCAAATTACAAAAATTTAGCTGATTCAAACATTTAATAAAATTTGGTGCTCTATGTTTATCCACTGTAATAGTGCTATTTCAGTATTAAGAACATATTTAATTGTGCTTTTGTTTCAAATAACACTACTAAAATAGTGAAACATATAGCAAACATTTTCTTAAAATATTTGCTGCAGCTAAAATTTCTAATTTGCACCATTTTTAAGGTGAAACACTGAACTATTATTTTTAACAATGCATGAATGTTCCGGTAAGAAATTTAACATTTTGTATACCTTTGAAGCATATAATTATCGATTATATATGGAAAATAATCAAGTCAATCAATAAAGAAAGCTATCTATTATATAATTTGTAAATTTCTTATGTAATGTATCACAACAATATTTGAAATAACAATATGCAATTTTTTAAAGTGCTGAATACAGAATAATACTGAGTATTTCCCTACAGTGTTCTGTGGGAAATATAAATTCAACTTTTAACTCAAAACATAAATCAAAATATGAATGGAAAACATCGAATTAAATTTAACACAAATGCATTTTTTAAAAATTTAAAAAATTGTTTAAAATAAAAAGCTGGTAATACATTTAATTAAAAAAGAGTCGAAACTTTACAACTATACTAAATGCAACAATGGTTGAAGTAAATATACACAAATCTTTCAAATCAATAAGTACTACAAAAACTGAGAAACAATGATCTGTAGATAAGAAATATCAGTTAAACGTTTAATTGAAAAGTGATACAATGCACAGCAATACATGAAAGTGAACTATTTATTATAGAAAAAAAATGTTCTTTAAAAAAATACATAATTATGGGTTAATATGAAAAATATTTAATACACTCTATTAAAAAAAAAAAAAAAAAAATGAAAACAGCACAATTATACTAAATGTGTGCAAATAATGTTTGAAATAAAAATGCACAAATCATTTTAGTCAATAACTGCGAACTATACAACCATACTGAGAATTTCACAACAATGATCTGAATGAGATATCAGTTCAACATTTAATTGAAAGTTGGCGCAATACATGAATGTTAACTGTGTAAAATAAATTTGCCTTTTAAAAAAAAAATATATTTATGTGTTAATATAAAATAAGCGCACTTATTTTAAATGTGTCTAAACAGTATTTGAAATAAAAATGCACAAATCATTCAAGTCAGTAACTGCGAATTTTACAACCATACTGAGTAATTTCATAACAATGGTCTGAATGAAATATCAATCCAACAATTAATTCGAAAGTTAAAGCAATACACACCGTTAAAAATAATAGTTCAATATTTCACCCTACAAATTGTGTAAATTAGAAAAATTTTGCTGCATCAAAATTAAAAAAAAAAATTTGATGTTCTGTGTTTATCCATTGTTGTAGAGCTATTTGAGTATTAAGCACCTTTTTTATCGTGCTTTTGTTTCAAAAAACACTACTAAATATGAGTGAAACATACAGCACGAAATTTCATAAAATGTTGGTTGCAGCTATAATTTCTAATTTGCACAATTTTTAGGGTGAAACATTGAACTATCATTTTTAACAATGTATGAATGTTACTTAAGGTAAGAAATTTAACAATTCCTTTGAAGCATATAATTATAGGTTGTATATGAAGAGTAATCAAGACAATCAATTATATAATTTGCAGTTTTTTTTTTTTTTTTTTTTTAATGTAATATATCACAACAATGATTGAAGTAAGAATATGCAATTTGTGAAAGTGCTGAATACAGAATAGATTCAAGTAAAAATACACAAGTGTTTCAAGTCAATAAGTACTACAAATACTGAGAAACAATGAGGTAGGCAGTATCAGTTCAACGTATAATTGAAAAGTTCAAGCAATATATGAAAATGAACTAGTATAGAAAAAAAATGCTCTTTTTAATGATTTATAATTATAGGTTAATATGAAAAATATTCAAAAAAAAATGTAAAAAGCACAATTATACTAAATGTGTCTTAATCAATGTTTCAAATAAAAATACATAAATCATTCAAGTCAATAACTGCCGACTTTACAATTATACTGAGCATTTCACAAAAATGGTCTAAATGAAATATCAATCCAACATTTAATTCAAAAGTTAAAGCAATATACGCTGTTGAAAATAATATTTCCATATTTCCGCCTACAAAATGTGCAAATTAGAAAAATTTAGCTGATTCAAACATTTAATAAAATTTGGTGCTCTATGTTTATCCACTGTAATAGTGCTATTTCAGTATTAAGAACATATTTAATTGTGCTTTTGTTTCAAATAACACTACTAAAATAGTGAAACATATAGCAAACATTTTCCTAAAATATTTGCTGCAGCTAAAATTTCTAATTTGCACCATTTCTAAGGTGAAACACTGAACTATTATTTTTAACAATGCACGAATGTTCCGGTAAGAAATTTAACATTTTGTATACCATTGAAGCATATAATTATAGATTATATATGGAAAATAATCAAGTCAAACAATAAAGAAAGCTATCTATTATATAATTTGTAAATTTCTTATGTAATGTATCACAACAATATTTGAAATAACAATATGCAATTTTTTAAAGTGCTGAATACAGAATAATACTGAGTATTTCCCAACAGAGTTCTGTGGGAAATATAAATTCAACTTTTAACTCAAAACATAAATCAAAATATGAATGGAAAATATCGAATTAAATTTAACACAAATGCATTTTTTTTAAATTTTAAAAATGGTTTAAAATAAAAAGCTGGTAATACATTTAATTAAAAAAGAGTCGAAACTTTACAATTATACTAAATGCAACAATGGCTGAAGTAAAAATACACAAATCTTTCAAATCAATAAGTACTACAAAAACTGAGAAACAATGATCTGTAGATAAGAAATATCAGTTGAACGTTTAATTGAAAAGTGATACAATGCACAGCAATACATGAAAGTGAACTATTTATTATAGAAAAAAAAAAGGTTCTTTAAAAAAATACATAATTATGGGTTAATATGAAAAATATTTAATACACTCTATTTAAAAAAAAAAAAAAAAAAAAAAAAAAAAAATGAAAACAGCACAATTATACTAAATGTGTGCAAATAATGTTTGAAATTAAAATGCACAAATCGTTTTAGTCAATAACTGCGAACTATACAACCATACTGAGTATTTCACAACAATGATCTGAATGAGATATCAGTTCAACATTTAATTGAAAGTTGGCGCAATACATGAATGTTAACTGTGTAAAATAAATTTGCCTTTTAAAAAAAAAATATATTTATGTGTTAATATAAAAAAAGCGCAATTATTTTAAATGTGTCTAAACGATATTTGAAATAAAAACGCACAAATCATTCAAATCAGTAACTGCGGATTTTACAACCATACTGAGTATTTCATAACAATGGTCTGAATGAAATATCAATCCAACAATTAATTCGAAAGTTAAAGCAATACACACCTTTAAAAATAATAAATCAATATTTCACCTTACAAATTGTGCAAATTAGAAAAATTTTGCTGCATCAAACATTTAAAAAAAAATTGATGTTCTATGTTTATCCATTGTTGTAGAGCTATTTGAGTATTAAGCACCTTCTTTATCGTGCTTTTGTTTCAAAAAACACTACTAAATATGAGTGAAACATACAGCATGAAATTTCATAAAATGTTGGTTGCAGCTATAATTTCTAATTTGCACAATTTTTAGGGTGAAACATTGAACTATCATTTTTAACAATGTATGAATGCCACTAAAGGTAAGAAATTTAACAATTCCTTTGAAGCATATAATTATAGGTTGTATATGAAAAGTAATCAAGACAATCAATTATATAATATGCATTTTTTTTTTTTTTATGTAATACATCACAACAATGATTGAAGTAACATTATGCAATTTTTTAAAGTGATGAATACAGAATAGGTTCAAGTAAAAATACAAGAGTCTTTTCAAGTCAATAAGTACTACAAATACTGAGAAACAATGAGGTAAGCAGTATCAGTTCAACGTATAATTGAAAAGTTGAAGCAATATATGAAAGTGAACTATTATAGAAAAAAAATGCTCTTTTTAATGAATTATAATTATAGGTTAATATGAAAAATATTCATTACAATCAATCAGCAAAAGAAAAAAAAATGAAAACAGCACTATTATATTAATTGTGTCTTAATCAATGTTTGAAATAAAAATACATAAATCATTCAAGTCAATAACTGCCGACTTTACAATTATACTGAGCATTTCACAAAAATGGTCTAAATGAAATATCAATCCAACATTTAATTCAAAAGTTAAATCAATATACGCTGTTGAAAATAATATTTCCATATTTCCGCATACAAAATGTGCAAATTAGAAAAATTTATCTTCTTCAAACATTTAATAAAATTTGGTGCTGTATGTTTATCCACTGTAATAGTGCTATTTCAGTATTAAGAACATATTCAATTGTGCTTTTGTTTCAAATAACACTACTAAAATAGTGAAACATATAGCAAACATTTTCTTAAAATATTTGCTGCAGCTAAAATTTCTAATTTGCACCATTTTTAAGGTGAAACACTGAAGTATTATTTTTAACAATGCATGAATGTTCCGGTAAGAAATTTAACATTTTGTATACCTTTGAAGCATATAATTATAGATCAGAGCCCGAAATTTCAACTCAGATTACACTCGCCGAAAAAAAAGTTTTCTCGCCACAAATTAGGGATGTCTTTTTTTTTTTTACGCAATTTGGGTTTTTTATTTTTCTTAACTATTTGAAAGGCTTTTACAAATATGTCTAAAATCATATACATTAAAAGTGTGTCGTATATCATCAAGTTTCATAATCATCTATAATTAAAAATTATTATAATGTATTGTATTTGAGATTTGAAAAAGATTAAAATATCTATTAACATAAATGCATAGCTGCCAATATTTTAATTTATTCCGGAGTACTTTTAGCTCCGCCTTTAATCCATACCACTTTTTCTTTAAGAGTAAATTTTTCTTATTTTATCATAGTTGTGTATTGGAGAAAAATATTCTAAAAATAAAGTGGTGCGAAATAAAGGTGGAGCTAAAAATACTCCGGAATAAATTAAAATATTGGCAGCTATGTAAATGCAAATAGTCATTAAAGAAAAGTGAGGAAAAGAAACAATATTTTGTGATTTTTTTTTTTTATGAAAGATTAAGCTTCCTTATTTATCTATTTATTTACTTAACTTTTTATAGCAGAAATGTCTTTTTCATCCATTTTATTTTTTGTAATCAATTGAAATAGCCATTTCGAAATAACTTTTTCGATAAAATTGTTGCTTACAAATCATTACAAGCGCAAATAATTGGCGTTTCAGTAAAAAACTGGAAAATATTAACTGTTTTTTGGTCATTATTCAGCAAAATAAACATAGACAGTATCTTTAAAAGGGCTAGGGCTGATTTTCATGTGACAATACCGCATAGGCAAACTTTCGCATATCTCTTCTCTCGGATAGTGGGCGACGGGCAAAGAGGCTCTCTGCTCGTCTATTCGCACTCTGCTTGGAGAAATAACAGTGGGAGAAACGAAACTGCTGAAGAGATAAAAACTTATATGTGTGCGCTAAGCATTTTTCCTTTCTAAGGCTGGGACGATCTCGGGCTGCGCACACACAAACTCGGCTCTCCGAGAATCTGAAAAGGAGAGGTTAAATATGAGGTTGTAAGATGGCAAGATTTTGCCCTATTTAATAAAAATAATGTTTTCTGTCACCGTATTGTGTAAGAATTCTATCAATAACTAGACCAAATTTTCACTCGCCACAGTAAAAATAACACTCGCCAATGGCGAGCTGGCGAGCGGAAATTTCGCGCCCTGTATATAGATTATATATGGAAAATAATCAAGTCAATCAATAAAGAAAGCTATCTATTATATAATTTGTAAATTTCTTATGTAATGTATCACAACAATATTTGAAATAACAATATCCAATTTTTTAAAGTGCTGAATACAGAATAATTCTGAGTATTTCCCTACAGTGTTCTGTGGGAAATATAAATTCAATTTTTAACTCAAAACATAAATCAAAATATGAATGGAAGACATCGAATTAAATTTAACACAAATGCATTTTTTAAAAATTTTAAAAATGGTTTAAAATAAAAAGCTGGTAATACATTTAATTAAAAAAGAGTCGAAACTTTACAATTATACTAAATGCAACAATGGCTGAAGTAAAAATACACAAATCTTTCAAATCAATAAGTACTACAAAAACTGAGAAACAATGATCTGTAGATAAGAAATATCAGTTGAACGTTTAATTGAAAAGTGATACAATGCACAGCAATACATGAAAGTGAACTATTTATTATAGAAAAAAAAATGTTCTTTAAAACAATACAAAATTATGAGTTAATATGAAAAATATTTAATACACTCTATTTAAAAAAAAAAAAAAAATGAAAGCAGCACAATTATACTAAATGTGTGCAAATAATGTTTGAAACTAGTTGGCATAGGTGGACTCTGCTCAGTTCCCCATCATATTTATGTTCTCAGAAATTTTTCGTGCGAGACATATTACTAGTGGATCTGCAGATCAGGAGCCTCAACGTCCTATTTGCATCAGACATTATTCAATAGGTCATTTTTATTTATTCCTTATTATATAATAGTATATATTGATTCGATCGACTTATTACCAAAATCAAATACATTTCTGAGGGGGGCGGCAGCCCCCCTCAACCCCCCGTTGTATCTCTCTTTGTATACCTATTTGTATATGATATAAAGTGTTACGAAATTGTAAATAATTGCATTTATTTTTGTATAAATTCTTTCAAAGAGGTTTAGTAAGTTGATAAAATGCTAATTTTGTGCCTTTATAGTCGTTTTAGCGTTAAAATAGCCAAATTTTCCTTTAAAAACGCATTAAAAAGCTCCTATAAGGGAGGAAATAAATTTGGCGCCAAATTTGGCGACTACTTCCCTCCTTGGCGATTTTTTGGCGATCTTGGCGATAAAATCCTTTTTAGGGATATACCAAATATGGAAGCTCTAATCTCATTGGCTGATGTGATACGAGAATTTTCCAGAACAGTCTGTTTCCGATAGAAAAGTATAAAAGGAGCATTATTTTCGCCAAGGCGGTCAGTCTCAGATCTATATCAGTTTCGTCAAATGCTTGCTCAATGGGCTCATGAATATGTGTACCAAATTGCAAGTCAATAGCGTTATTTTGGGGGCCGCTATCGCGGTACATACAAATTCTTCCCATAGGCCATAATGGTAAAAAAAAACTTTGGCGTGTCCCTGTACACGAACTTACAAATGGAATGCACACCGAAAACTATACAGCTAATTTCGTGGGCATCATGAACATGTGTACAAAATTTCAAGTCAATAGCGTGTTTTTTGCGGCCGCTATCGCATGACAGACAGACAGACAGACGGAATCCAAAATCCTTTTGAGTCTCAACAGAGGGCCTCCATTCACATTTCGGCAAAAATTGGAAGTCAATAGCTTGATTTTTGCGGTGGCTATCGCGGTACATACAGATTCTTCCCATAGGCCGTAATCATAAAAAATCTTTGGCGTGTCCCTGTACACGAACTACAAATGGAATACACACCTAAAACTATACAGCTGATTCCGTTGGGCTCATGAACACGTGTACTAAATTGCAAGTCAATAGCGTGATTTTTGTGGCCGCTATCGCGGTACATACAAATTCCTCCCATAGGCCGTAATGATAAGAAAAACTTTGGCGTGTCACTACAAATGGAATACACACCTAAAACTATACAGCTGATTCCGTTGGGCTCATGAACACGTGTACTAAATTGCAAGTCAATAGCGTGATTTTTGTGGCCGCTATCGCGGTACATACAAATTCCTCCCATAGGCCGTAATGATAAGAAAAACTTTGGCGTGTCCCTGTACACAAATTACAAATGGAATACACACCCAAATCTATACAGCAGATTTCGCGGGGCACATGAACACGTGTACCAAATTGCAAGTCAATAGCGTGATTTTTGTGGCCGCTATCGTGGTACATATAGATTTCTCCCATATAGGCCGTAATGATAAGAAAAACTTTGGCGTGTCCCTATATACGAACTACAAATGGAATACATGCCAAAAACTATACAGCTGATTTCGTGGGGCTCATGAACATGTGTACCAAATTTCAAGTAAATAGCGCTTTTTTGGCGGCCGCTATCGCGCGACAGACAGACAGGCAGACACAGCCCAAAACCGTTTTGAGTCTCAACAGAGGGCCTCCACTGACGTTTCGGCAATAATGTTAAAAGAAATCAATTTGACCAAAGCTTCATACAGTGACAGAATGAAATCCCCGCCTAATAGGCTATCCACCGTTCATTTCGATATATTTATCTTATTCTAATCTATTAATTTATTTTATCAGGGTCAATTTCGTTGTTTAGTTTTCATGCTACTATTTCCAAAGCAATAATCCTCAAATTCATATTTATATGAAAAATTTACAATTTCGCTATGTTGGTAAAATCGTAAATTACGAATAACTTACAAAATTTTCCTATTAGAATATTTGTATTCAATCATGTTCAAACAAATATCATAAACTTAATTTTGAAGTTGTCTAACGTATTTAGGATCCTCAAAATGGAAGTTTATGCTCAATTTTGCTTTATTCTGACATGTTAAATAAATCGTAAATTCCAAATAACTTACGAATTTTTTAAATTCGAAAAATCATAGTCTATGATATCCATGCCAGTATCCTAAATATTATTTCGAAAGTGGTTTGACATCTTTACGATGAAAATATCCCTCAAGATTGACGTTTATGTGAAATTTTGCTCTTATTCAGCCATGTTAAGAAATTCGTAAATTTCCAATAACTTACGAAATCTTTATATTGGAAAATTCATAGTCATTAATATTCATGCCAGTGTCCTAAATAATGTTTCAAAAGTAGTCTGACATCTCTACGATGAAAATATCTCTCAAAATTGATGTTTATGTGAAATTTTCCCCTTTACTGCCATGTTAAGAAATTCGTAAATTTCCAGTAACTTGCGAAATTTTCAAAGTAGCATATTTATAGTTACTGATGTTCATTCCGGCATCAAAACTGATATTTTAAAACTGGTCTGACATTTTTACAATAAAAAGTTTTCATTTAATGCAGGTTTAATTGATTTTTTGTCCTATTCTCCCATGTTAAGAAAATCGTAAATTTCGAATAACTTACGAAGTTTTTAAAATCGAATGTTGCAAATGAATAGGGTTTTTGCCAGTGTCGAAAGTAATTTTTTAAAACTGATCTGACCTCTCTGCGACAATTTGTTCTTGAGATATCGTGTACACAGACTAACAAACTAACGGACTGACCCACTAACACACTAACAGACTAACAGACTAACAGACACCCTACAGACAGACACCATAGAAATTTTGTCATTTTCGGATTCCTCACACCTGAAAACGTGTAGAAAAGTCAAAAAAGCGAGGTCGAAATTTTTCACGATTACCTAAGTTCCCCATACCTATAGTATGATGGGAACCTAATAAAAATGCACAAATCATTTAAGTCAAGAACTGCGAACTATACAACCTTACTGAGTATTTCACAACAATGATCTGAATGAGATATCAGTCAACATTTAATTGAAAGTTGGCGCAATACATGAATGTTAACTGTGTAAAACAAATTTGAACCTTTAAAAAAAATATATATTTATGTGTTAATATAAAAAAAGCGCACTGATTTTAAATGTGTCGAAACAATATTTGAAATAAAAATGCACAAATCATTCAAGTCAGTAACTGCGAATTTTACAACCATACTGAGTATTTCATAACAATGGTCTGAATAAAATATCAATCCAACAATTAATTCGGAAGTTAAAGCAATACACACCTTTAAAAATAATAGTTCAATATTTCACCTTACAAATTGTGCAAAATAGAAAAATTTTGCTGCATCAAACATTTAAAAAAAATTGATGTTCTATGTTTATCCATTGTTGTAAAGCTAATTGAGTATTAAGCACCTTTTTTATCGTGCTTTTGTTTCAAAAAACACTACTAAATATGAGTGAAACATACAGCATGAAATTTCATAAAATGTTGGTTGCAGCTAAAATTTCTAATTTGCACAATTTTTAGGGTGAAACATTGAACTATCATTTTTAACAATGTATGAATGTCACTAAAGGTAAGAAATTTAACAATTCCTTTAAAGCATATAATTATAGGTTCTATATGAAAAGTAATCAATACAATCAATTATATAAGTTGCAGTTTTTTTTTTTTTTTTTTTTTTTTTTTTGTTATGTAATATATCACAACAATGATTGAAATAACAATATGCAATTTTTTAAAGTGCTGAATACAGAATAGGTTCAAGTAAAAATACACAAGTCTTTCAAGTCAATAAGTACTACAAATACTGAGAAACAATGGGGTAGGCAGTATCAGTTCAACGTATAATTGAAAAGTTGAAGCAATATATGAAAGTGAACTGAGCTATTATAGAAAAAAAATGCTCTTTTGAATGAATTATAATTATAGGTTAATATGAAAAATATTCAATACACTCAATTAACAAAAAAAAAAAAAAAAAAAAATGAAAACAGCACAATTATACTAAATGTGTCTTAATCAATGTTTGAAATAAAAATACATAAATCATTCAAGTCAATAACTGCCGACTTTACAATTATACTGAGCATTTCACAAAAATGGTCTAAATAAAACATCATTCCAACATTTAATTCAAAAGTTAAAGAAATATGCGCTGTTGAAAATAATATTTCCATATTTCCGCCTACAAAATGTGCAAATTAGAAAAATTTAGCTGCTACAAACATTTAATAAAATTTGGTGCTCTATGTTTATCCACTGTAATAGTGCTATTTCAGTATTAAGAACATATTTAATTGTGCTTTTGTTTCAAATAACACTGCTAAAATAGTGAAACATATAGCAAACATTTTCTTAAAATATTTGCTGCAGCTGAAATTTCTAATTTGCACCATTTTTAAGGTGAAACACTGAACTATTATTTTTAACAATGCATGAATGTTCCGGTAAGAAATTTAACATTTTGTATACCTTTGAAGCATATAATTATAGATCAGAGCCCGAAATTTCAACTCAGATTACACTCGCCGAAAAAAAAGTTTTCTCGCCACAAATTAGGGATGTCTTTTTTTTTTTTTTTTACGCAATTTGGGTTTTTTATTTTTCTTAACTATTTGAAAGGCTTTTACAAATATGTCTAAAATCATATACATTAAAAGTGTGTGTTTTTTTTTTTTTTTGTTATGTAATATATCACAACAATGATTGAAATAACAATATGCAATTTTTTAAAGTGCTGAATACAGAATAGGTTCAAGTAAAAATACACAAGTCTTTCAAGTCAATAAGTACTACAAATACTGAGAAACAATGGGGTAGGCAGTATCAGTTCAACGTATAATTGAAAAGTTGAAGCAATATATGAAAGTGAACTGAACTATTATAGAAAAAAAATGCTCTTTTGAATGAATTATAATTATAGGTTAATATGAAAAATATTCAATACACTCAATTAACAAAAAAAAAAAAAAAAAAAAAAATGAAAACAGCACAATTATACTAAATGTGTCTTAATCAATGTTTGAAATAAAAATACATAAATCATTCAAGTCAATAACTGCCGACTTTACAATTATACTGAGCATTTCACAAAAATGGTCTAAATAAAACATCATTCCAACATTTAATTCAAAAGTTAAAGCAATATACGCTGTTGAATATAATATTTCCTTATTTCCGCCTACAAAATATGCAAATTAGAAAAATTTAGCTGCTTCAAACATTTAATAAAATTTGGTGCTCTATGTTTATCCATTGTAATAGTTCTATTTCAGTATTAAGCACATTTTTAATCGTGCTTTTGTTTCAAATAACACTTCTAAAATAGTGAAACATATAGCAAAGTTTTCTTAAAATATTTGCTGCAGCTAAAATTTCTAATTTGCACCTTTTTTAAGGTGAAACACTGAACTATTATTTTTAACAATGCATGAATGTTACTTACGGTAAGAAATTTATTAGTTTGTCTACCTTTGAAGCATATAATTACAGGTTATATATGGAAAATAATCAAGTCAATCTATAAAGAAAGCTATCTATTATATAATGTGTAAATTTTTTATGTAATGTATCACAATAATATTTGAAGTAGCAATATGCAATTTTTTAAAGTGCTGAATACAGAATAATACTGTGTATTTCCCTACAGTGTACTGTGGGAAATATAAATTCAACTTTTAACTTAAAACATAAATCAAAATACGAATGCTAAACATCGAATTAAATTTAACATAGTTGCATTTAAAAAAAAAAAATTTAAACATGGGTTAAAATAAAAAGCTGTTAAAACATTTAATTAACAAAGAGTCGAATCTTCACAATTATACTTAATGCAACAATGGCTGAAGTAAAAATACACAAATCTTTCAAATCAATAAGTACTACAAAAACTGAGAAACAATGATCTGTAGATAAGAAATATCAGTTGAACGTTTAATTGAAAAGTGATACAATGCACAGCAATACATGAAAGTGAACTATTTATTATAGAGAAAAAAATGTTTTTTAAAAATATATATAATTATGGGTTAATATGAAAAATATTTAATAAACTCAATTAAAAAAAAAAAAAAAAAAAAAAAAAAAAAAAGTAAAACAGCACATATATTCTAAATGTGTGAAAATAATGTTTGAAATAAAAATGCACAAATCATTTAAGTCAATAACTGCGAACTATACAACCATACTGAGAATTTCACAAAAATGGTCTGAATGAAATATCAGTGCAACATTTAATTGAAAAGTTGACGCAATACATAAATGTTAACTGTGTAGAACAAATTTGCCTTTTTGAAAAAATTATAATTATGTTAATATGAAAAATATTTAATACACTCAAATTAACAAAAAAAATTTTTACCGTAGTTGTATTGTTTCAAAGCATGCCATATTACATGAAAAATAATTTTAAAAAAGACTACAAACTATCTATACTAAACGTGTCCCAACAATGGTTGAAGTAAAATTACTACACAAATCATTTTAGTGAATAACTATAAATTACACAACTATACTGATTTTTTTTTTTTTTTTACAACAGTGGTTTGAAAAAATATCAGTTTAATATTTATTTCAAAAGTTAAAGCAATAAACTAATGTTAATGATATATATATATATATATATATAAAGTAGGGTATTTTTTTTTATTATTTAAATATGAAAAGTATTAGATACGCTCAATTAAAATAGATTACAAACGATAATATTATGCTGAATATGCCAGAATAGTGTTTGAAATAAGAGTGCATAAAATCATTCGAGTCAGTATCTACAGACAAATGCAACTAATCTGTTTCATAACAATTATCTAAATTAAATATCGAATCATTATTTAACTCAAAAATTAAAGCAATATGTGTTACTCATGGGCCCTGTGGCAGAAATTTATTATGCTTTCTGCGACAAGCTTCATCAACACCAAAATCTTTCTGCAGGAATAGTTTGTGAAGTTAACATTTACGAATTCAAAATATATTATTTTTAAATAGTAAATAATATTCATTATAACCAATGTATTTAAATTTTAACTAGGCACAAATGCATAGTATATCTGCACTATTGCAAGAAGATACTCTTTTTTTTTTTTAAAAAAAAAAGAAAGGTGAAAATAAATCTATTCATCTTAATTGCTTCAAATGTTTTGTTCACATTAATATACACTATTGTTTATAAAATATTCAATGAATTCAAACCATAAAATGCAGTAACACATCAAAAAAAATCTGCAGATTTTTTAAGGCATTTAAATCATGAAATGTCTAAATTAAACAAATGTTACAAAGACTTTTAAAATTTCATTACTTTTTTTTATATTAAACATATATATTTAAATACACAAATGCACTTATTTCAAAAGGTGCAAACCAAACAACATAAAATATAATACAGAACTCAAAATTAAAATACAACAAATTAAAAGTAAAAATAAATAGAGAATACCGAATATCATAACGAAATATAAATAATTTACAACATTTATAGTTTTTGAGATTTTTAGAAAGATGCACGATAGCATTCTAATACACAAGATTCATTTTTTGTATTATATACAAATAGCATAAAGATGTGTATTTAAACTCTAAAAAATGTGATTTGACATTAAAGAATTCAGAATGTATAATTATACCATCATTTAAAAATATAATATAAAACAGAATACAAGATCAAAGTAACACAATTATAGACAAAGTATAGTCGAAATATTTTCATAAAGATTGAGGCAAGTGAAATATTTAATTTTTAAGGAAATGTTGAAATCTGAAATGTAACTGATTTCATGGATAAAATCTGTAATAGAAAATAATAATTACAGATGAATGAAATAAATAGAAATCAATTAAAAGTAATATTTGATGAATAAGTAAATAAAAATAAATTAATAAAAGCAATTGCTGTTTAATTCGTATTTATTCAAAACAACTACTATTAGATAAAATTCCTTTTCCTTACAAAAAAAACTACTTGGCACAGGTGGACTCTGCTCAGTTCCCCATCATATTTATGTTATCATAAATCTCTAGTGCGAGTCATATTATAATCATGTTAAAAGAAATGAATTTGACCAAAGCTTGATACAGTGACAGAATGAATTCCTTGCCTAATAGGCTATCCACCGTTCACTTCGATATATTTATCTTATTCTAATCTATTAATTTATTTTATCAGGGTCTGTTGTTTAGTTTTCATGCTACTAATCCAATGCAATAATCCTCAAAATTCATATTTATATGAAAAATTTACAATTTCGCTATGTTGATAAAATCGTAAATTACGAATAATTTACGAAATTTTCGTATTAGAATATTTGTATTCAATCATGTTCAAACAAATATCATAAATGTAATTTTGAAGTTGTCTAATGTATTTATGATCCTCAAAATGGAAGTTTATGCTCAATTTTGCCTTATTCTGACACGTTAAGTAAATCGTAAATTCTAAATAACTTACGATTTTTTTAAATTAGAAAAATCATAGTCTATGATATTCATGCCAGTATCCAAAATAACCCATAATTTTTAAATAAAAAGTGGTTTGACATCTTTACGATGAAAATATCCCTCAAGATTGACGTTTATGTGAAATTTGTCTCTATTCTGCCATGTTAAGAAATTCGTAAGTTTCCAATAACTTACGAAATTTTTATATTGGAAAATTCATAGTCATTAATATTCATGACAGTATTCTAAATAATATTTCAAAAGTAGTCTGACATCTTTACGATGAAAATATCTCTCAAAATTGACGTTTATGTGAAATTTTGCCCTATACTGCCATGTTAAGAAATTCGTAAATTTCCAATAACTTGCGAAATTTCCAAAGTAGCATATTTATAGTAAATGATGTTCATTCCGGCCTCAAAACGGATATTTTAAAACTGGTCCGACATTTGTACAGTAAAAAGTTTCCATTTAATGCGCGTTTAAGTGAATTTTTGTCTTATTCTCCTATGTTAAGAAAATTGTAAATTTCTAATAACTTACGAAATTTTTTAATTCGAATTTTGAAAATGAATTGCGTTCTTGCCATTATCGAAAGTAATATTTTAAAACTGATCTGACCTCTCTGCGAACATTTGTTCGTGAGATATCGTGTAAACAGACTAACAAACTAACGGACTAACGGACTAACACACTAACGGACTGACACACTAACGGACTGACACACTAACGGACTGACACACTAACAGACACCCTGCAGACAGACACCATACAAATTTTGTCATTTTCGGATTCCTCACACCTGAAAACGTATAAAAAAGTCAAAAAACCGAGGTCGAAATTTTTCACGATTACCCAAGTTCCCCATACCTATAGTATGATGGGAAGCTAAAAATAATCAACAAAACCTTTGGTTTTGATTTTTATTCAAAATAACTATTTAATTGCAATATTTCAATTAAAAAAGTAAACATTTTTTAAAAATTTAAATGTTTAAAAAATGAAATGAACAAGCTGTAGAAACTAATGATAAGAGTATTTTTGTAAAATAAATTAATATTTTTTGAACGACTTCATATGCTTAAACAACAAAATTTAAAGCTAAGAATCTTAATCATAATTAAAATAATTAATGATTAGTAAAGAAAAGAATTAGAAAAGTTACCAATTTTATAACTTGAAATACCTATTAATATTTATTACTAAGATCTTTTACTACATATAAAATGCTAAAAATCAATAAAGTATATTTAAGGTTAATTTCTTAATTTTCTATTTTTTTTTTTTTAAACAAGGTTTGAAGTTTCATTTTTTATTTTGCGTTTAATACAGACGTTACAAATTTCCTATAGTCTTATTTCCGTATATATTTGTTAAATGTATTGCATAGTATGAACCAAACATTAAAATTAATGCAGGTTTAAAAAATGTACGTGTATTTACTACCACGCACGTATGCACGCTTCGCATACATTAAATAAAAACAAAATCACTAGATACAACTAATTTGTTGTGCGTAAATCAGAAAATGTATGAAAATCGGCAAAGCAGCAATCAAGCACTTAAATAAATAAATTAAAAAACAAAAAAAAAATCACTGGATGCAGCTATTTTGTTATGTATGAATCTGAAAATGCATGAAATATGAAATTCGGAAACTGGTCGCAAAGCCACATTCTTACGAAAAAACTTCTTTTTACAATACAATAAATACACACGACACGAGCGGCAGGCGAAGGGCGAAAACAAAATATGGAGACACGAAAATGAAGTTCCGATGTGAAGAGGTTACGAGTGAAAAGTGTCGATACACCGAATTATATCATCGCATCACGAATCGCTAAAGCATGCCGTACCAAAGCAAACCCAAGTGAGTTACCACCGCTTTATCTCCTCTCCTTATTCAGGATTGAGGCGATCGTATCTGCAGAAACGAAAATTTGTTCTGCAGAATAGTTTATAAACCATTCTGTGAGTTTCATTCTCTCTCTCTCTCTCTGCTTTTTTCTCTCTCTCTCTCTTAAAAAAAAAAAAAAAAAGACAATGGCAAAATTTATTTGACTTAAGTAAAATCGTTCTGCAAGAACATTTTTGTTTCTGCGACATTGTCGCCGTGTCGCCGTGTTTCTGCCACGGGGCTCATGGGAAAAAACTGAACGTAGTTCTACTCATTTAAATTATAATTATAAGTTATACGAAACATACTCAATAAACTTAAAAAAAAATAGGAACTACATAATATATATATTTATACTGCATTTGTCACAACAGCTTTGAAAAATAAAAATATATAAATGATTTTTTCTGCAGATTACACAATTTTACTGATTATACACTAATTTACACTGCACTTGTCTGAATAAAATACCAATGTAACATATTTTAAAGTTAATGCAATATACGAAATTTTCCTATTAAATGAAATTTTGCATAGAACCAGCTTGTTAAGTTATCATTAGAGCTAATATAAAAAGTAGTTAAGATGTTTAATATCTACAAACTCTATATTACTGCTGACTATGCCACAAAAATAGTCGAAAAAGGGAATTTGATTCAACATTTAGTTATTCTAAAGTTAAAATAATTTATTAATATTGATCTGTAAATGAAAGGTAATTTAATGCAGATATACGTTTTTGGAGTGATGGTAGTTCATCTAAAAAATAGTTAATAATTCTCCCAAGTAATAAAAAGTATAAAAATGACAATTATCATAAATATTTTACAGCAATGTGTAAAGACGTATCGTGGCACCCTAGTGATGAAGTGGGACCTCCGTCTTTCGTATTTAAAACCTGCTGTAAGTGTAAGAGAATAAACACTGAGACGTTAATGTTGACTTAACAAATATTTAATTAAATCTCTTAAGTGGGGAAAAGGGAGCTACTTTTTAATCGTATACTAAAATGTAACTTATATATATCTACAATTCAAATATAATAAATAACTCTATATAACCTATTAACTTTGAGCAACAGAGTTACATAACGGCATGAAGCTTGTCTTTATTTATTTATAATCTGAGCGGCATTTGACTATCATCTCTACCTTCGCAAAACTTCTCAAAAACTCGCAAAACCCCTCCACACTCTTCAAGATTTCTCAAACAACCCCTTCTCACCTTACCAATACTCTCAAAGTATCGTTTTAATCCCCTTTTAAACTTTTTCAATTAATTTGCATTTCCTACGTCATTTGACTTCTGACCACTTTATTCTATTTCTTCTTACTTACTATATTTCGCAAGATCTGAAATTTTTACATACTTTGAGCTCGTAGAATACCTTCTTAAGTAGGTAATGACTCTTAACCGTACTAAGATTCCTCGCAACTCCGATTTTCGAACTAACCTCTTACGAAGTCATCCCCTAGCCTTACAAATGGTCTGAATAAAATATTAATTCAACTTCATTTCTTGAGTTAAAATATATACATACATGTATATATATATATATATATATATTACAATTAATTAGTAAATAGAAGAAAACTTAATGTTGATAAAAAATTTAAAGAGATTTTTCAAATGTATAGATTTTTTAAAATAAGGTGGAAAATTAGGGCAAAACTTAAATGTTCATAAGGATGAATTCTATTTGAATTGGTCCTTAAGTATACTTTTTCGCTCGTTTGGTTTTGCGTTACACAATTGCACAAACTTTTTTCTTTCTTGATTTCATATACGATGGCTGTAAATAAATAAAAAATATATATAATTTAATAAATTTTCTACTCTACTTTTTTCCTTCTTCTTCTTTTTAAAACTGATTCTTTTATATTTTGCGAACATTTTAGTGTCATTCTCTGTTCCTAAATTTTATTTAAATTGAGAAAAATCATGTAAGTTCACAACAATTGAGGGGGGGGGGGGTTACGTTATGGATAAATATCAAATGCCAAGTAAAATCATTTTCATAATAAAATTAAATTTTAAATGCGGTGTTTTGGCAAGGAAAACTTTAATATTTAATTATTAGGAGTCTGTGAGCTACACCCTATTAAACATTAACTGTTTTTATTTTGTTGTTGTTGTTAGGTTATGCTGTTATTTTGCATAAGAAATTGAATTCGACAAAAAATTCAAACTACTAGTACAACTACTAGTACAACTACTAGTACAACTACTACTACTACCACCAATGCAATTGCTACCGATAATAATAATAACAATAATAATAATAATAATAATAAATACTTTCTTTGACATATTTATGGAACAGAATGTTTAAAACTGCTAAATTTTGTTTTAAATTTTAAATAACCTTTATTCTATTCATCTGAATGTTTGAAATATAGTTTATTAACTCCATATACTCCATGCTTCTACGACTGTCATTATATACTACATCTCAAATATTTACATACATTTTGTATACTTACATGCATCTTATATCGGCTTACACAACAAATTCTATTTATGTAACTTTAGAGATACTGTTAAGCAAAATGAAACTCTCCTGCTTAAAATTTATATGCATACTTCAAATGACTTTTGCAGATTTCTTCAATAACTGATTTCTTTTCTGTCATTTCTTTCTTTCTTTCTTTTTTTTTTTTTTTTTATTCATATTTTATTTAAAAAATTAGAATAATTTTACCCAATAAAACCTTTTGATAAAGATTTTTATATAAATTTAAATTATAAATGAAGCTACAATTTCATTGACTGATGTTCTTTTATGATATATCTTTACTAGAAGCCATGAAAAGTACCTTTATATATAATCCTCGCCATAATCCTTTTAGTGATTGCAACTATTGTAGCTATGAAGGACCTTTAGGTGGTAGATTATTAAAGGTACTTTTGATTAAAACCAAAAAATATGAAGTTCTTTCAAATCAATGTTTCAAAAGTTAAAATATAACCATATAGTGAAATAGAGATTAGTATTGAGTAGATTTTTCAATACTTTTTTTTTCTTTTTTTTTTAAATAACCGATGTGTTATGCATGCGTGACGACATATAATTTCAGCCAGGATGTACGGTTGAATTCGAAGGGTTAAGAAATTAAAGAATGATACCCAAGTACTGCTGTCAAAATCATAAAGAGATACAGGTTAGTATTAATTAGACTTTCAATATATATATATTTTTTTCAATAACCAATGTGTTATGTATGTGTGACGACATGCAGTTTTAGCCAGGATGTACGGTTGAATTCGAAGGGTTAAGAAATTAAAGAATGATACCCAAGTACTGCTGTCAAAATCATAATGTGATAAAGGATACTATTGAGCATTGCTTACTCAGATGGTTGGTTACCATTATGACGTCATTTTTGTGGTTTCCGTAAACAAGGTTGCATGGGAAAAAGAGGATAACCAGAAGTCATATAAAAGGAGCAAACAATTCTGTAAACTACCGGATATACCGTGACGCAATAGGGGTGTTTTGTTGGAGGTAATTCTGTTACAAATATGAGTTCATAGTAATAAAATAGAAATACGATTTTTTTTTTTTTTTTTTTTTTTTTAAACAAACCATTTTAACTTTGAGTATTCTGTTCAGATTTAAAGCATAGCACTCATGCATAGAGAAGTATCAATGTAAAAGATTTATGTGTGTAAGAGTCCAATCCTCATGCACGCTTACTTATTGAAATAATTTTTAAAGAGCAAAATGTAACATGATTTAAAGGTTTTATAGCGACAGAATTTTTTGTTTACCGTTTTATTTATTTATTTTATTTTACTTTTTTACCGAAAAATATTTATTTTAAACTAAATAGAATGATCTAATTGGCCTAGATTCTTTCATTTTAAATATGAAGTTGTTGCTATTTCCAGATTCAAAGTTGTATTGTATGAATTGCATGAACATATTGCAAATTGCATGTGATGTATAGGTAATTCCAAATTTTATGTTTCTCACTCATCAAAGATGGAGTTTTCACATTTTTTATTTATTTATTTATTTATTGCTACAATTATTTTCTCACGGAAATATTTAATATTTATAGTATTTTTAAAGCCTTTTCTTATTATTAAACATGGATAATAATTATTGTTTGAAAATTGTGCTTAAAAAGAAAGGAAAAAAAAAAAATCAGAAATTTCATTTTTGTATGTGACTAACATAAAATGTACATCAAATTACCCTATATTCTATATAATTATTTAGCGTTTTATACATTGTATCAGAACTTCCGTTTTAAATGAGAAACAAATCTGAAAAATAAATATATAAATAAAATTAAAAATTTAATTATATTGATGCTGCTTTAAGACTAGTGAAAGTATTTAGTGCTTTTAATGTAATGATGAATATTATTGTCTGTGAATTGGTACTTTTTATTTATAGCTGATTTATATGTTGACATCGAAGTTTTTCATAGTTCATTCTACGTAGAAATGTCTCATAGTTTTATATTTCTATCATTGGTACGTTTTCTGAGGAATACGGTTAGCAGAATTTTTAATAAGTGCTTATTGAATGTAATTTTTATTTTTTCAAAATCATTCGTATCTTTTAAAACATAAAATTGTATTATGTACAAAATCTGTTCATGATAAAAATTGCAAATAACTAAAATAGAGTTGTGTATAAACTGTTGTGTCAAATAACAAATAACTGTTGTGTCATCTATTCCAGTGACATACGTTATGCCATAAAATAGAACATAAAACTATTGTGTGCTGTATTCCACCTGCAATTCATCTTATCTTGCTGAATTTCAGTAAATATTCGTAAGAAATTCAAATTAAAACAGCTGGTAACATCTAAACAAAGTCAAAAGTAATTTGGGTTTAATTATTTCACAAAATATAAATAAGAAACTAAGTTATTTAACAATAAGCAGAGAGAGTTGAAAAAGTAAAATAGATTAACGTAATCTTCTAGTTAGTACAAAATCCCTATATTGCCTTTATGGAAATTTAAGAATTGAAAGCTGCGTTTAAGCTAATCAGTTTTACATTTCCTATATGGATTTTTGCGTATATACATATTCACCGCAACATGAAATCTTTTACATTTATACTTTGCACAGTATATTATTCTTTACCAAATAGATTTTTATATTAAAAAATGTTATTGGATGTAAAATTTAATTCTAAAAATTTATTTCCATTTCATCTGCTTCAAATATTATGAGAAAAAAATATGTTTTAATAGCGATAACTCGCCAACTATTATATACGACCCCACGTTAAAACATCCCCGCTTTAAAAAGAGAAAAAAATAACTAAAATAGAAATAAAAAAAACATAACATCTCTATTCAAAAGCGGTGTGTGCATGTTCTGTTTTGTGTGGCTTATGTGGTTTACGGATCAGTTTCTGTTTGGAAGAAGAGGCCCGTATAAAAGGGAGACCCCCTATCAACTTGGGACAGGAGCCCTGCCAATTTTGAAATCTCTTTAACGTAGAGCTCTATTGTGTACTGCTTATTCGCATCGTCAAGTTTATATTAACCCCCGATCAGCCCTCTGCTTTCTTTTGGGGACCCGCTAATGTATTTGCGGTTCGACGACTGGAAACTAATCTTTTAAACTGTTTGTGTTTTTTTATATGCAAGTTTGAAAGTAATTTAATGAAAGATAACAAGCAAAAACCGTTGGTATGGAAGAACATTTTACAAAAGGGAAGTTTACAAAAGAATTGTTGACTTGTAAGAACTTGCTTCAGTGCGGAAGTTTTTGTTGGTGAACAAGCAAGCAGATGTTTTACACGTTTATGGAACAATGAATGAAATTGTAAATTTTATTGAATGACTGAGAGAGAGATGTGTAAAAAGTGTCTGATATTGCATTAAATATTGAGGTTATCCTCATTCATAAAATGACACATTAGCATTTGGCGATGAAGCATTGAAATTTGTCTGGGTTCGTTTTTAAATTTGATGTAGAATCCATTATATGTGGCGATATCATAGTTAATGCGGATTTAGAATGTTCGAAAGCAGCTTATGTATTTAAAATTAAGGGAATTCATCATCTTTATATAGTTTGTGCTTTAACTATCTTTAGTCGATCACCGTAATTTGAATAAACCATATAAAAATATATAAGAGTTCGCTTTGTGCCGAGCATTTTCTTATTGAACTAGTACAAGTGGTATTATACACTTGTACTGTGTTACAGTGTACCTACTGTAAAAACTGTACCTACAGTTTTATTTTCTGTTTATAGAACAGAAAATAAAACTGTAGGTACAGTCGGTAATAAAAGTATCCAAACACTAGCAAAAGTCCTGTATAAAAAAAGTAGAGTTAATACTGTTTTGTTAAATAAATTCTTGTAGAATCATGTTCTTAGACTGACTAAGAACATGATTCGACAAGGATTTGTTTAACAAAACAGTATTAACTCTACTATTTTTTAAATAGGAATTATTGCTAGTGTTTCGATACTTTTGTTACTGACTGTAATATTAACTCAAATAGAAATAAAGAAAAAGTGCAGGTTATTGCATTAAATATTGAAAATGTTCATAAAGCATAACACATTTATAATTTGCATTTAGCATTCAGTATTCAGAAGATAATATAAAATTGGCATTGTTTATATGCTTATAGAACAGCACATAAAATTATAGGTAGTTAAATCAAAGAAAAATAAAGAAAAAGTGTATATTGTTGTATTAAATATAGATAATGTTCATAAAGAACATCACATTTAGAATCACATTTATCGTTTAGCATTCAAGAACACAATACAATTAGCAATATATGCATGTTTATAGAACAAAACATAAAACCGTAGGTACTGTTAAATAGTTAAATCAAACAAAAATAAAGGGAAAGTGTATGCTGTGTAAGCTCAAATATTGTGTGAAAGTGTATGCTCAAATATTGAAAATATTCATAAAGAACGTCACATTTAGAATTTATATTTAACATTTAGCATTCAGAAAAATAATATATGATTGTGTAATATATGATTGCTCAAATATTGTGTGAATATTGTGTATGCTCAAATATTGTGGAAAAGCGTTTGCTCAAATATTGAAAATATTCATAAAGAACGTCACATTTATAATTTATAGTTAACATTTAGCATTCAGAAAAATAATACACAATTAGCATGTGAGGAAAACTACTCAGTTTAGCAGCAAATGCTTTTTCAATGAAAACCTAAAAAAAATATCGATTTCTGTTTATAAAGGTATTCTAATCAAAAATTTTTTGGGGAAAAAAACATCTTTTTTTCTCCATGTTTTTAAAGTTTAGACCTATAGAAATCGCCGATTAACAAATGAAAGTATAACGTGCCATTCTTGTGACTTGGATTGTTATGAGTGCCTGAAGTTTTTGTTCAAAATTTTAAACACGTTTTTCTGAAAACTACTCGTTTCAACATGGTTGACATGATATCTCTATTTAATCAATTTCCTCCAAGTTTTGTACAAACTTTCAATATAACCTTCTATCACTCCTACCACTTTTGTATCAACGTTATTATTTTTTTTAATTACTTTTGAAAAATTATAAAATAATATAGAAAAAAAAGGGTCTTTTTTTTTTAAACCTATACTCAATTTTTTTTTTCTGTTACGTAGAGACTATAATGAAATTCGTACTAATTAAGAATTTTCTTTTTAAATGTTGTGTCAAATGGCCAGAAGGGCTGCAATAGTGTCGTATCATCCAAGCACCCCTTTTTATTTACAGTTCCAATTTTTACGCTTGTAATTTCATTAATTTTATTATTATTATTATTTTTTTTTTCGGAAATATTTTTGTATTATATTTTTTAAATATTAGTTAATATATTGTAAAAAAATAAATAATACTTTCATTTTTTTAATCGAGTTTGACAAAACGCCCAAAATTTATTCCACTAGACCAAAATCTTCCCTTAAGGGACCAGAATACCCTCTACTACGTGCATCGTTTTACGCAAGTTTTTCTCATTCAATTATCAAACCAGAGACTTTTACATGCTTATAAAACGACAAATAAAATTCTAATTGATATTGAAGCGCATATTTATTTGCATTGAAAAATGGAAGTTTACAAACAAGTTGTTGAAAGAACTCGCTTCAAAAAAGTTCAGTTTTTTTATTTTATTATTTTTATTTTATTTTATTTTATTTTATTTATTTATTTATTTGGTGCATCTGTATTAGCTTATTGGTTTAGTAAGCAAGTTCAGATATTTTACATGAAAAAATAAATAAGATTCTAGACATTTTTTTTTTTTAAATTAGTATTATTATTGGCAGAGAGAGATGCAGAGAAGGTAGTTGTTATTGCATTAAATGCTGAAGCTGAAGTCGCGTCGCTCATAAAAAGTCTCATGAACAATTGTTGGAGAAGGACTCAAGTTTATATTTTTCAGTTTCATGTTGAGTTGAATTTATGTAGTATCATAGGTAATTTTGATTGAAAGATATCGATTTTACCTGAAGATTTCAGTATCATCATATGCATAGTTATTAACACTTAAGAAAATATTAATTAAAATGTCGACCTATGTCTAATCAAAAAGCGATCTCAGTGACTGAGAATTAACCGCGATTGTATAAAAATAGATATTTTAACGGAGTTAAAAACAGAAAAAGTGGACAATAAATTAGAAATATTAGTCCGATAGTTACGAATTCGGTACCAAATGAAAGAGGCAATTTTTCTGAACCTAAGACTGCAAGCGGCTTATCGATACATCCACTAGATTTTTTAAAATTAACTAAAGCATGAATTTTAGGAGGCAACATCATTTCAACTGCCAGACGACTGTCTGCGATGAAAAAGAAATGATTTTAACCAATTAAGATGTCACATGTTTTATAGTGGGGGGGGGGGGATTGAAATTTTCAAACTCTTTCAAATTTTCATTCACGTTACATTTAAATTAATACTCGGCCTAGACAGCATATTATGAAGCTACAGTTCAATTTTCGTGAAAATATGTGAATAAACAGAAAAATTCCGTTTTTATTGGGAATTATATTTATCACGACTCACGTGACCAAAAGACAACGTAAGATTAATTTTTCTTTCATATTTTGAGTATTTTAAATTGAGATATGCCGTTGAATATTTTAAAAGTGTAGAATTATTAGGAAGAGCTTGAGGAGGAGGGGGGGGGGGGAAGGTCCAAAAAAAAAAAAAAAAAAAAGAGTTACAGCGTTTGAAATTGGTATTATTAGGTCTTAAGGGAAGATAAATCGATTGCGGATATTTTCAAACGTAAAATTATTAGGAGGGACGTAAAGGGGCAAAAATGTAGAAATGGAACGGGAGTTTTAGAGAAAACAACGGAAAACCCAGAACGCCTTTATTGTTTTACATTTTACGGAGTTTCGAATTCTGATACTCCGTTCGCATTTCCTGCTAAGGATTTTTAAGAGTATTTAGCCCAGAATTACGGAAGTTTCGAAAAAAACACACGAAAAAGTAAGACATAAATCGTTTTATAACAGTATTTATATTATTTTTGTATCTCAGCTTCTAATCAGCATAATTTCAAAAGTAATATGTCATTTTAAAACTTATTTGAATTGGATTTCAAGAGTAGACATCGGAAATCTCTGCCGCCAGATGGCACTTTAATATTTTAAAATTTCAATATCACTAATTCTAATTATGATTAAATTACACTGTTAAAAATTTCAGTTCAAGGTTGAACCAAATGTTGGTACTACAGTAGCTTCAGTTTCCTCGGTTGAACCAAAACTTGGTACAACTATAGCTGCAACCATGCGATGGTGAAACCTTCTACTATGATTTGGCATTTCTTGTTTAAGAAAAGCACCAAATTATGGTAAAAAATTTCTCCGTCTTACGGATGTAGCTATTGAAGTACCAAGTTTTGGTTTAGTAAAGCAATGGTAAAAGGTTAATGGTAAAAGGTTTCACCATCGCATGGTGGCAGCAAAAATGTACCATGTTTTGGTCCAACAAAGGAGAAAATTTTTAACAGTGTACTTATATAGGGTAGATTAGACCGTAGCCGCCACCGGGTTGGGGTTTTGCCACGATCATAATTTTCAAGGGTCGTTTGCACGAGGAACGAACCGAGCTGGACTTTAATACGGTCAGATTTTTCAAAGATCTCTAACTTGCTTATACTTCTTTTAAAAATGCATGTCTTAAAATTACTCACTTACACACGCACTGTTATTATAAACTGCTTATAAAACAAACCTACGGTTGATTCATAAACTCCTTCTTAAGAATTGATATAAAATTTTCTCTATAACTAAAGTAAAATATTGTGAACCGAACAAGCTATAATATTTGTAATTAATTAACTTATTTAAAAATTTCAGTAGTTAAAACTTAATTTATTTCTAACAATCTGAATTTTATAAGATATTATATAGATATTTTTAAAAAGTGGTAATATTGTAACAAGAAATAAAAATCCTTCATTATTAATAGATAATGAAAACTTTCAAAATATTTCAAGGAAGAGAAATAGTCATATATTATAAAGTAAAACATGTTAAGTTGGACACTTTTTGTCGGAACGGAGTGTACGAGGGTTGCTATTTATATTTCTGGCCTAATAATGAAAAAACAAATATGTAGGATCGAAATTGGTTTTATTGTTTTTCAAAATATTCTCCATGATGATCAATACACTTTTGCATGCGTTTGAACCAATTTTCAAAGCACTTTTTCCAGTCCGATTGAGGTAACTCCAAAACATGCGTTTTGAATGCATCAACCGCTTCTTCGGGGGTCGAAAATCGTTGTCCACGTAATTTATTTTTGATGTGTGGGAATAAGAAGAAGTCATTGGGTGCCAAATCAGGGCTGTACGGAAGATGACCCATCAGTTCGATCTTTCGCTCAGTCAGAAATGCATTTGTTTGAGTCGATGTGTGGGAGCTCGCATTGTCATGATGAAGAATGATTCGCCTGTTCTGCTTTTTTCGAATTTCTCCGATGACTTCTGGCAAACAAATGGTCGTGTACCATTCAGAATTGACCGTCCTGCGTTGCTCTAACGCCACTGTTGCCACATGACCGTTAGTTCCGAAGAAACAGGCAATCATTTGTTTCGATGTGCTTCTTCCTCGAACAACTTTTGTTGGTTTTGCCTCGCCTTGGAAGACCCATACAGTTGATTGCAGTTTTGTTTCCGGCTCATATGCATAGATCCATGATTCGTCACCTGTGTAGATGTTATACACAGCCTTTGATGTACCTTGAACGTATTTTTCCAACATTTCCTTGCACCAATCGACACGAGCCTTTTTTTGAGCGTTTGTCAGATTATGCGGGATCCAACGCGAACAAATTTTTTTTACGCTCAAATGTTCATGCAATATTTTATTGATGCTAGTCATACTAATGTCCAAAGACGCCTCAATCTCACGGTATGTCACATGACGATCTTGCTTTATCAGTTCACGCACAGCATCGATCTTTTCTGGCACAACAACGGATTTTGGACGACCTGCACGGGATTCGTCCTGGATCGAACATCGACCACGATTAAATTCGTTATACCAATTTTTTACAGTGCTGTAGGATGGCGCTTTATCGCTGTATAAAGAATTAAGTTCATCGAAACACTCTTGTCTTGACAATCCACGTCGAAAGTTATGAAAAATAATCGCACGAAAATTTTCACGATTCAATTCCATTTTTTGAAAGAGAAGAACTTTTCAATTTACTGTCAACAACACAAATAAAGCTATAATGGTAAATCGTCTGCTGAATTTACGTTTAAAAATATCAAACTTTCGATTAAAATCGTCTGCGGTCGCCTAGCAACACTTACTGTTGCCAAGGCCAGAAATATAAATAGCAACCCTCGTATCCATAGGATTAACACATTATGTCTAATCTCTATAAGTTGGACACCCCTTTACCTTGGAAATTGGACATTCAAATATTGCCATAAGTTGAACACTTTTATCTGATGAGACAGGAAAAAAAGAAATAAAACTTCCATTTTCTCACCTTTTTTTAAAGAATTTTTACATATCCCTTGTAGATATAGCTGTAAGTATCTAAATCAATGTAGTCATCTCTGTCTTAGCTTCTAAAAAATATTTTTTTCTTTTTTTCAGTTGAAACATTAAAAAATTACGGTGATTTTAGAGCATAATGAAAGTCTTTAATACTATTATTATTATTAATATTTTGATTTGCATGCATTGTCCTTGTCCTTTTATTCGAAAAATATCCAGCAGAGAGTCTCCAAGCATGTTTTGACCCAGACTGTTTTAAAATGGGCATTAGACAATACACTTTGGTTGTTAGGGTTTGTTTTCATCTGTCCCTTATACTTTTCCTACCTTTTAACTTCAGTGTATAACTGCATTAAACTTAATTTGGGAGAGATCTATAGTGAAAAATGATGCTGGTTCGTCGATTTGGGGGCATATCAACCGACAGGTGTCGCTGCTATGCTGCAATTTTCCCTGTTCACGGGAAAACTATATATTAGCTTCTATAGTGAATAAATTCAATTTACATTTAATTCCAATCTACATATACGAAATGGCCATTATGAAAATGAATATCTTAATTTGAATGTGTATGAGCAGACAGGTGGTGTTACTTTTGCACACATTCTGCAATTTTCCATAGTGCTATTTCAGCATCTGTTGGATAAAGTTGCACTAAAATGCATATGCAAAATCTTTATTGTGAGAAGCTATGTTGACTACATTTTTGTGCCTGTTAACTGGTTGGTGGCACTGTTATATAAAAATATATATATATATGAGAAAGTATTATAATGGCCACAGCATACCAGTTTAAATTTAGATTTTAAATTAAAAAATTAACTTTCATTTTTTTTTTTTTTCGTACATAAGTCGTGAATATTTAATTATTTTATATTTAGATGTAATTAGAAGTTAAAAGGTATGCATAGATACAGGTTAATTAAATCGAAAAAGTACAAGCACCCTTATAAGTTGGACACTATTTCCTGGAACCATAAGTGTCCAACTTAGGGAGGTTTTACTGTATTTAAAAACAGATATCACAATAATATGATGAATATGTAATCAAAATATTTCATTAATTGTTGTGATTCCAAATATTTATCAATAAACAAAGGTACTGCAATATTATTAATTTAAATGTTATTATTATTATTACAGGTTACCTTTTCTTAAGGAAATATCCAGCAGATAGCCTACAGGCATGTTTTGATTTAATCAGTTTCAAAATGGACATTGGACAATACAATGCATTGTTAGGGATTTTTTTTTTCATTTGTCCCTTTTCTTTTTCCTATTGAGTTTTGACTTGAGTGTATAATTCCATTAAACTTAATATGTGAAAGGTCTAGAATTAAAAATGATGCTAATTCAGTTTGGGTGCATTTTAACCAACAGGTGTCGCTGCTATGCTGCAATTTTGCCCGTTCACGGGAAAACTATATCTCTGTTTTTACAGCAAATAAATTCACGAAACTTCATATGCGAAATGGCCAATAAGAAGATGAACGTTAGCTTAATTTGGGTATATATCAGCCGACAGGTGGTGCTACTATTACTCACATTATGCAATTTTTTATGTGACTATCTTAGAGTCTATTGGATAAAACTGCACCAAAATGCATATGCAAAATCTTTATTGTAAGAAGCTTTGTTGATTAAATATTTGTGTATGTTAACTTGTAGGTAGCGCTGTTGTATGAAAAATTATAGAAAACGTATTATAATTGGCCACAGCATACCAGTTTAAATTTAGATTTTAAAATGGCAAATTAATTATTTGTTTCTACATAATTTGTGAATACTTAATTGTGTTATATTTAGATGTGATTAAAAGTTAAAAAGCATGAATAAGTACAGTTTAATTGAGTCGAAAAATGTATGCACCCCTAAAAGTTGAACACCTCTCTAACTTGGACATTTTTTCATAGAACCATAGGTGTCCAACTTAGAAAGGTGTTCAACTTTGCTCTAGGTATCATAGCTCTAGGTATTTGCTCTAGGAGTTTGACATTTTTCCATAGAACCATAGGTGTCCAACTTAGAGAGGTTTCACTGTATTATTATTATTATGAATGAGTATATATTTGATGGTTACTGATATACTCGGGGAAACTTACTGGTAAATATTAGGCACATTAGCTGCCCAAAATTTCCCAGGAAAGTGCAGGAATTTTTTTTACGGTGCAGGATTAGAGGATTTCTTTTCTGTGTTTTTAATAATCAGTTTATTCCAGTAAAAAGAGACCGGACGATTGATAAATAAACTACAAGGAAAACATATCAACATACTAAGCTCCAAGAAAATATAAAGTGAAAATGCACTTTTGATTTTTTTTTTTTTCTTTTTATAATCCTGTTCGGCGATAGATATTACTTTTGGCTCGTTAGTATTATAAGATCAGGTAATTAGTTATGATATAAAATACAGAAATTACACATGATATTTAGAAGACCCAGCCATTTTAGTAGACAAGAAGACAAAATACACTTGAGAACGCACACAAACAACATGGGAACGTAAAACTTGATGGAAACAATCTGAATAAAGTAATAAAATATAGTCATAGAATAAGTGATCATAAATGCCATCTTTAAATAGATAACATTATTTGTCGAACATTCTCCGGTTTGTCCAGTGCTGCCCTCACAAGTTGAGAATCATTTCTCTATGTTACAAGTAGCGACGTCATACTAAAGGGCAACTTAAAGTGCTGCCACCAATTTGCACACATTACTTCCATAGATAGTCTTTCCTGGCATATCGCTGACTTCAGCGTGATATGGTTAGGTAAAAGGACCTGCAGCGATAAGAAGAAAAAAAAAAATTATAATAATTAAAAAGAAAATTAAAAGCATATAAGTAAAATATATTCTTAAAAAATAAAAATAAATAAAAAAATAAAAATAAAAAATAGGTTTCAGAAGTAAGTTTCGAACTTAAGCCCACAGTATATTGTATTTCAAAGATGTAAGTCTGTTCGGTTAGCCAGCATGACTTGATGTCTGACCATATCTGACTCATTTTGAAGGAGTATGATGTTCTTTTGTGACATTTTGCTACAGCAAATAAGAAAAGCGTTTTCTCTAGATGCTTATAAGACGAAAATTTAATCAAATATAAATCCATTTCTGAACATGTTGTCAAATCATTATTCACAACTCTGAACATAATGTTTTAAATTTCCTATGAAAATTAGATCATAGACAGCTTATGCTTGAAATTTGCTTTTATTGATATTTCAGAGGATGAAATGTAAAACCCATTTATAAAGCCCACTCACCTATGGACCCATGCGAGCAGTATGATTATCTTTTTGTGACATTTTACTAGAGTAATTGAGAAAAGCTTTTTCTCTATATCTCTAGATGCTTATAAGACGAAAATAAAACCAAATATGAATCCATTTCTGAACATGTCGTTAAATTATTTTTCATAACTCTGAACATAATGTTTTAAATTTCCTATGAAAATTAGACCATAAACAGCTTAAGCTTGATTTTTGTTTTTATGGATATTCACAAGGATATTTTTGGAAGAATGAGACATTAAATCCTTTTCTAAAGCACACTTACCTATGGAACCACGTGAGCATTTGAAAGGAAATTTTCTTATCTTATAAAATTTTTAGAGATTAAAATGATTAAAGTTAAATCCAAAAATTTCATGCTAGCAAGGAAAAGTCAAACGATTAATTAAAGAAGATTAAAAACAAATTAAAATATTAAAAAAATTACCAATTCTTAATATTTTTAAACGTACCATTGATTTCTTATTTTATAATCAGTTTGATACCGAGAAAGGATATAAAATGTTTGATATAAAACATATTTACTGAAACAAATATAGTACGAATATTTTAAAGATAGGAATGAATTTTCAGTTTTGATAAATGATACTTAATAAAATGGTTATAACAAAAATAAAAACACAAGACATATTTATATATATATCAGTATCATTATTTGGTTGTCATGTACACTGTTTACTCAGATATTCAGTCTGTAGATAAATAATATCTAATGATAGTCTCGAAAATATTTCATAATTCTTATAAAATAAAGGTTTATATTAGAAAAAAATGATCTTTTAGATATTCAATGATTGTCTTGGATTTAGATATACTGGATGTTTTTGTTCTATGAATTTGCAATTTAGAAAATAAAATAAAAAGATCTGCAAAATTAATTTTTATAACAAATTCCAAACAAACAAAAAACATGCTTTTCTTCTTATTACTAAAAATCATATTATTATATTTAAATATCAGTAGAATATTATTTTTATTTTCCTTTATTTTACCTCAGTAAAATTATGGCAGATGTTGATCCCCCCTTTTTTTTTCTATCTATAAATACTCTAGAATTACCTGACATTTACCTATCTTCAAAATGAACAAAAGTAGTAAATCACTAAAATAATATATTGTACTGAATAATTTTTATTTCCAATTTCGTTTTGAATTATATCTCTGAAATCTGAGTCAAAAAATTATTTACATTCAATCCTTTCTATAACTCTGTAGATCTGATAGGTTTCAAAACAGACTCATATAATTTACTTATATTTCATGTTATGGGGAAGAAAATAGAATAGAGGATAGATTTCTCCGGGGATGAACTAGCTCAGTATAAAGAACCCTGACAGGTAGAAATACTACAGCAGAGTTATTTTGGTTCACAACGTATAGGTTACAGCCTTCCCATACTTGACCACATGCTGGCTTGTCCACTTTTCCGTACAAACAAATCATATAACATTCAATAAAAAATATCTCTATCCACTCCTTTACCAGCTGTACCAACATGATATGAAGATGTTATCTCTCTTATTGTCCAAAGTATTCCCCACATCCCTGTGTTTGGGCCCAACAATGCCCCCAACAAAGTCAACAAGCAGGGAGATGTTTTTACAGGTTACCACAACGAGAATGCCACGTTTACATCTACAAGGTGGGCATGGATGGATTACCTAAAGCAAGCAAAAACTAACAGATTCGTGTGAAAAGGTGACAATGATTCTGATATCGAACCAGTGGATTCTTCGTAATGTTTACCTACTTTATTCACACAGCACAAAACGAGATGTCACAGCATGATAGCTTACTTTAGGGATTCTTTTACCAATTCTTTTGGTGATCCTGCATGAATTGTGTGGTCGGGAATTCATATGCAAATAGCTTGTCTGGTGTTATGAATAATATGGGATGAGTAGGATGGATTCAAAATACACTTATAATTTTAAGTTGTTGGTGGACTTCCAAAAGAAAAAATTATAAGCATAATTTTTTACTGCAAAAAATTACAGTTCATATAATCTTATTTAAGGAGGGAAAATTCCGTATTAAAATTCATATTCCCTTTATAAAAATTTAAGATTAAATTTGAAATTACTAATTAATAGTAAAATTCAAAATTCTCCTAGGCAATTAATTTTTGACTTAGACTTACAAATTCTTCTTTGCAGGTAACTTTAGATAATTTAAATTTTTTATATGTAATCCTAATTATGCTTTTTTTTTCTTTTTTTTCCCTAAAAATATTTCATAATTTTTACTTTTGAATATACATATGTAAGGAAAGTAGTGTAATCATGTCAAAAAAATTCGACTTTGTGAGTTTGGCGTTTCAATACGTTTTGAGGACTCCTGAGTTTACTTTTGCTGTTCTTACGATGATTTATGTACGTGAACGTGCGTATGTGTGTGAGTAAACAGGATAAAATCTTGACGCATTGTTCGAATAAGCCGAAAGCTGGTATGTATATTATAGGTCACTCTAGCACGAACCCTATTGATTTTGGTAAATCTGGCACTTATAGTTTTTTTTTTTTTTTTTTTCTTTACAGAGATACTAAGAAAAATTCTTTATTATTACGGCCTATAGGCTCAAATGTTTTAAAGTGCGATAACGTCTAAATGCCTTATTCGATTGAGCTGACAATTTATACATATGTTATAGGTTACCGTCGCATGAAGTGTATAAATTTTGGTGGATCAAACACGAATAGTTTTTTTTTTTTTTAACAGGAGTAAAAACAAATATTCTTTGTCATTATGGTCTATAAGCGAATTTTTTTAAAACTGAGATAGCTTCTAAACGCCGTAATAGATTGAGCAAAAAATTTATAAATATGCTATAGGTCACAGTTGCACAAACTGTATAGATTTTGGTGAATACTTATAGTGTTTTATTGGGACACAACTAAAAATTATTTATCATTATGATTTATAGGCTTAAATTATTTGTAGTGAAATATCGTAAAATTTAACGATATATACTATATGGAGAAAAAATACTGACACTTCCTATTATAAATTTTACTTTTGTTTATTTAACGACTACTCTTACTTTTATTTATTTATACAACCGTTAATTATTTAATGTTTGGAAAGTCTAGCGGTATCACTGCAAATGTTTTTTTTTTTTCTCAAATTTTAAATTTTTAAAAAACAAAAATGGAAAATTGTAAATAAGTTTTGTATTAAGATACATGAAAAAAAAAAAAAAAAAATCTTTAAATGAAATTTCATAAGGATTCTGTAAAAAAATGAGACTCAACATTTTAAACTTGACGCAACGACGTAAAAATTGCGCCAATTTTTGAGAAAATGATGTTTTAAGATTTCATTTTACAATAGATCCAGCATTACTTTACAAATATAAAATCTTATAATTCAGCAAACAGCAACAATGTTTTATTTATTTATTTATTTATTTTCCACACATTATTAATGTTTTTATAGTTCCATATTTTAGTAAAATTGAAATATTAAATTTTTAACCAAATTTTGGCATTTGGAAAGTCTACGCATAGCCTTAAGTATTACTTATTTGATACTTAAATACCATCTTAAATATTCTTGTTAATGTAATTATCCCATAGCCTTAAGTATTATTTATTTGATACTTAAATACCCTCTTAAATATTATTGTTAATGTAATTTCAAATATTGTATAAAGGCTGTTAGAAATGAAGTGCTCAAAATAAATAAATAAATAAATTAATAAATAAATGGACATACTCATTTCGAAATGAGTAATTTCGTTTCAAAAAAGAAAACATGCTTGTGTCATTTATAAAATATCGCATGTTTTCGGATCAATATCTATTCACATCATAATTTATTTTAAATATGCTGAACTAAACGAAGTTCTTTAATAGAATTGCTACAAATTTAAACACAAAATTTATTCCCTAAGATTTCCAGGATTATATTTAATGGCGGTTTAATATTGGTTTGCGGAAGAATACACCAATGAGAATCTATGGTGTATTGTGATTCACGATGGCCGATGCCTTTTTTTTTTTTTTTTTTTTTTTTTTTTTTGAGCATGTTAATATACTTAATAATAAGTACATGGGATTTTTAAATTTGAGTATATTTGCTTCGGAGCCATATGACTATGTAACATGCTCAAATTTGACACACTTTTACTCCTTTTTGAGTACCTTTGCTTCTTTATTTTATTAATTAATTAATTAATTTATTTTTTCAGTGAAGATAGAAAACAATAAAAAGTTTTTTCCCCCTTTTTAATCTGAAAGGCCCTTTCAGATAATAGAGATTTATGTGAACTTATATTTATTTAATCTAAAGATTTATCTGAAGGTTTAACTTAGTTCAGTAAAAAAAAAAAAAAGTGTGTATAATATATATATATAATTGTTTACATAAATGTTCATTATTTCATTCTTAATTAAATGTTATAATAAGTGATGGCTGAGATGAAAACTAAAAATGTGCATTCATTCTGGATATAAATTTAAAAGGGATCGTTTATAATAGAAATACGAATCAATATGAAATTTATTTTAGCATTTATATTACTATTTTTGCCCCATACTTTATTCAATGTAAAATAAATCAATAAATAAACGGAGTTTTAGGGCGAAATAATTTTCTAAACTTCCACATTGTTAATTAAAATTAAAGGTAATTTCTAAACAATTGCGAAAACAACACTAGTAAAACTAGAAATTCGAATTTAAAAATTTTTAAAAATAATTACCTTTTCCTTCAATCGGTTAAAATTACAATCTATGTCCTTCTCCAAATCAAATCAAGTTGTTCTTTTTTACTTTTAAAATAAATATATATGTATGAATATAAATCGACACATAATCAATATTTTGAATAATCTGTAGTAAAAACCTTCACAAAACTCACTAACAATTACAAGCAGCAACAGCAACAACGACATCATCATCATCATCATTAACAATAACAACAACAATAATACTAAATAAAAGGTAAGTTTCTTACATCTACTTGATTATTTTATCTTAAATAAACATCAGAAAATAAATACAGAAAATCATTTGTTAGTAAGAAATGAAAAACGTCGCACAATTGATTAAATCAAAGATTTTTGCTGAAATAAATGACGAAGCAACATTATTTTTTTTTTTAAATTGATTTTTTACAATACTTTATTCATTGGCAATGATAATACATTTATTAGTTTTCAATAAATCTTTTTCAGTCATCAAAATAACAATGAATTTTAGAGAAAAACTGGTTTCTCTCACAAAGAACAGTAATGATAAATTCGTATATTGAGGCCACCACAAAACTTTCTTCTGTATTTTCCTATACAATTTCAAGCTAAGTACTAATTATTTATTAAAATTATTTTCCTGGTGAATGCAGACTACTTTCATTTCAGAGAAACATAATACTACCTTTAAAAAATAAATAAATAAGTAAGTAAGTAATAATAATAACAATAGTAATAATTCTATGGGGAAATTTGTTCCCACAAATACTCATTACTTAACGCATTTTTTTTTTAAATTCCGTTTTCATAGTCAGAAAATTCATAAGCGTTAAATTAGTAGTCATTTTCGAAAAACTTATTATTATTTTTTATTTTATTATTATTATTTTTTTTAATTCCGTTTTCATAGTCGGAAAATTCATAAGCGTTAAATTAGTACTCATTTTCGAAAAACTTATTATTATTATTATTATTATTATTATTATTATTATTTTTAATTCCGTTTTCATAGTCGGAAAATTCATAAGCGTTAAATTAGTACTCATTTTCGAAAAACTTATTATTATTATTATTATTATTATTATTATTATTATTTTTTAATTCCGTTTTCATAGTCGGAAAATTCATAAGCGTTAAATTAGTACTCATTTTCGAAAAACTTATTATTATTTTTTATTATTTTTTATTTATTTTTTTTTAATTCCGTTTTCATAGTCGGAAAATTCATAAGCGTTAAATTAGTACTCATTTTCGAAAAACTGATTTTTTTTTTTTTTTTTTTTTTTTTTTAGGTCAAAAGTGCGATTTTTCACAAAGTGCATTTTTCTCATTTTTTAGTAACAAAATTAAATACTAAAAAAAAAAAAAAAAAAAAAAAATCAGTTTTTGGAGAATAAGTACTAATTTAATGCTTATGAATTTTCTGAATGTGAAAACGGAATTGAAAAATATTCATTAGGTAATAAGTAATTATGGAAACAAATTTTCCCATAGAATAACATAGGCCACGGCTGTCGGCAAGATTAGGTACTGTCTGCTCTTATTTGTTTTAAATGTGTTGACGAGATCTTTTAAAAGATACAAAGATACCAGTTTTGAAAATTTACAATCCCGGGGATTATCCCCCCCTCCCCCCCCCCAAGAATAAGCAATGTCACTACATTTACAAGGGGAAAAAAAGTAAGAAAGAAAAGAAAAGAAAGAAAGAAAATTAACAATTTAATTCAAACTATATATTTTTAGATTAAAGAAAAAAAAAGGGAAAGAAAAAACAGGGAGCATTTTAAATTTTAAACCCACATTGTTAAAAAAATGCAAATTTGCTGCCAGAAATTCTCTGTAACTCTGCGAAAATAGTTGTAAATAACGGAAGAATTACGTTGACAAAACGTATTTTTTCTGTCATTACAGAAAATTTCTGGCAGCAAAGTTGCGTTTTTTTAACAGTGCAATGAACATTTTCAATAAGTTAATATAAAGTTAATATAAACTCCATGCTTCATGACGCAAAATTTTAGAATAAATGGCCCAAAATTAAAGTGAAGATATAACGTTACAGCAAAAATTACACTTCATGAGAAAAATTTAGTGATTATTCCAGAACCCTCTGCCACCTCTTTATATCTGTTACGTCCTATAGTGCCATTCTTTCAGGTCGATGATTAGTCGAATGGGTTTTAAAATCTCTAATCTGATTTGTAATTTTTTAAAGCTAAAAGCGTACAGAGAGAAGGTCGCATTATTTGTCCAATATGCAGTCGGCAACAAAAGTATCCGAACACTAGCAAAAATTCCTATATAAAACAGTATTAACTCTACTTTTTTTACACAGGAATTTTTGCTAATGTTCGGATACTTTTCTTACCGACTGTACAAGGTTAAAGTAAAAAATAGATTTAATGAAGAAAATTTTGTAAAATAGAGTACAGCATTTTGCCACTTTGTTTTATTTCTTATGCTCTCTAGTGTCATTATTTTTGCTCAAACGAAATGATTCTTAAAATCTTATAATAAAATAATACTTTAATTTTCTAGAGCTAAAAGCTTTCAAACAGATCATATCTTGAACACAATATACAATATTAAAGTAAAAAATAGATTTAACGAAGAAAATATAATAAAACAGAATACAATATTTTGCCAATTTGTTTTATTTTTTATGTTCACTAGTTGCTCAAACGAATTCGCCTTAAATTCTATACCTTATTTGTAATTTTCTACAGTTAAAAGTTTACAAAGAGAAGATTATATCATCGGTTCGACATACAAGGTAAAATTAAAAAATAGATTTAATGAGGAAAATTCAGTAAAATAGAGTACAGCATTTTGTAACCTCGTTATATTTCATATGTTCTCAAGTGCCATTATTTTTGCTCAAACTAATTGTCCTTAAAATCTTTTTCACATAGAGATAAATCTTTTTCTCTTATCTTCATTAGATGTACAAAGTTAGAGTAAAGGACAGATTTGATGACGAAAATATAGTTAAATATAACATTTTGCTACCTCGTTACGTTCTCTAGTAACCGTCTTTTTACTCAAATGAATGAGCCTTAAAATCTTTAGTTTTATTTGTAATTTTTTAAGCTAAAAACTTGCAGAAAGACGATCTCAGCATTGGTTCACAATACAAATTATAGTAAAAGCGATGACCTAGTAAGGAATGATTTCAAGATAAAAAGATATTATTTATATTTTTTATTATTTTTTATATTCCATATTTTTAAATTTTCTGTTAGATCATATAAATACTACCGAAGGCAGCAGGAACCCGGAACAATTGGCTAAAAGTATTAAAAAAATTCATTGCTATCGTGTTTTGAGCTATTATAAAAGTTTCAAATGGCTAGCTAGCCGGGAAGTTGGTTAAAAATCAATTGCAAGTTTTGTACTGGTATAACGATGCCGAAGGCAGCAGGAACCGGAAACAGCTGGCTAAAAGTATTAAAAAATGCATTTTCACCGTGTTCTAAACTATTCTGAAAGTTTCAAATGTCTAGCTAGTCGGGAAGTTAAAGAAATTTTCTGTTGAATCATATAAACACTGCCAAAGGCAGCAGGTACCTGAAACAGTTGGCTAAAAGTATTAAAAAAGGGCATTGTCACCGTGTTCTGAACTATTCTGAAAGTTTCAAATGTCTATCTAGTCGGGAAGTTAGTTAAATAAATTTTCTGCCGAATCATATAAACGATGCCGAAGGCAGTACGGACCTGAAACAGTTGACTAAAAGTATTAAAAAAAATGTATTGTCACCGTGCTCTGAGCTGTCCTGAAAGTTTCAAATGTCTAGCTAGTCGGGAAGTTAGTTAAAAATCGATTGCAAGATTTGTACTGGACAAACAAACAAACAAGAATCGAAGTTAATAAAAACATGGTAAAATTTAATAAAATAAGATAAATTATTTTATCAACTGGTTATATTACGTTCTCTGGCGCCATTCTTTTTGATCAAATTAATAGGCCTTCAAATTTGTTGTCTGATTTGTAATTTTCTAAATCTTAAAGCTTACAATGCGAGGACTTTATGTCCAGTCTGAAAATTTATATATCCTTTTTCCTCAAAAGTATAATGCTCAAATATAAACTCTACAAATACGAAATGCTTTCTGGTAAAGATTCCAATAAAAAAACAAATTTCTAATCTTGCTTAAAATCGTTGCTGAAGACATGAATTTACTAGCAAAAAATAGGTTTGATAAAGAAAAATTAGAAAAATAGAGCACAGCAACCTGTCAACTCGCTGTATTTGTTATGTCCTCAAACGTCATTCTATTTGTGCAAACATCGTCCAATCAGAATCCTCATTCCATGTTCTTGATTATCCATTCAACTACATTACGGTAATCTTTCCACCACCGGCATCTACATAATCCCTTTGCGTGTGTAACTGTGTAACTGCTTAGACAGGAAGTCAAGTTGAGAGAACAAGAAAAGGCGTCTCACTTTTCGGTTTGAACATTCAGTTGACATTCGAAACAGGTAGAGTAGCATTAGAAAACATTTTCGAGAGACTTATTTATATTTTTTTTATGTTTCAGAGTTGGTTTTAATCCAGGATTAGGGAAGGAAAACAGTCATGATGGAAATTTGATATTGAAAGAACTAGTAGAAGATCCTGGTTTGGTTTTGTACGAGAGGTATCAGTTTCCTTTAAAACACAGATTAGTGAGCTGTTTGTTTAATGATAAACAGGTTCAACTAATTTTCTTTACTACTTTTTTTGGCAGCGTTAAAATTTAAAATGTTTGACTAGTCTGTTAAAAGACCTTCATGGCGGTCAAACTTGTTTACAAACTTGATTAATCTATTTTGCAAGAAGGAATAGGACCTCGGCTTCATTAAATCTTTGAGATTAAATAATTATTTTGGAGGAAATATTGTATGGTTCAAAAGCATTCCTTGTAAAAAAAATGTGCTTTTTATCGAAACTTACATTACGTAATACAGAGAGTTTATGGGTTACATAAAGCTCTAGCTTATTTTAATTTTTTAATTTTTAATTTTTTTAATGGATTTTAAAAATTTACGATACTTGCAATGAATTATTGTGCGCGTTTTATTAGTCTTTTTAGTAAACGGGATTGTCTTTAGTATATATTTTATGTTTTCTTATCGCTCACTTTTTACATAGTTTTTTTTATTTATTTAGAGATGGAGCGTGTAAGGTTGAATTTTTATACCAAATATGCGAAAAATGCTAGAGCCGTGAATCGAACCTTTCGCTGATTACTAAATTGGCATTTTTCACTTAATATCTGTTGACGAAGTCAACGTGCCTGCAACAACATGTGTAAGGTGAGCATATTAATCGTAGCATTTCCGATATACCACGCAAATTTCTTAGAAATTGTCGTTTATTAACCATAAATATTTATTTAGACATGAAGTGTGTATAGTGGAATTTTCATACGAACTATGCGAAAAATGCCAGAGCCGGAAGTCCAACCCAGACACTCCACACATCCGCACTCCATATAGTACATCTTCTCCATAGAACGTACAAGGAAGGTGTCTTTAAAGCGTATATTCAAAATATCGTGAAAAAATTACAGAGATACTACTTACATAGGGGATACAAGATCAGTCAAATTTATCGGCGGAATTGTGATAGATAGTCTGTAAAAAAATAATATAGTATTGGAATATTTGGCGCCAAAGGACAAAAAGTGCATGCGATTTGGCGAGCAACTTTCTTCCCGTCAAATGTAAGTAATTTTAATGAGTTTAAGAATTTCTTGCAAAACAAATCTTTCTGAATAGCGTAATAGTAAATGTACAGGGTGATTATAAATAAAGTTACGATCTCAAAACGCTATAATTTTAAAACTACCCAACAGAGCGATTTGATATTTTATCAGAGAAATCGTGAAGCAATGAAATTTTGTTCGAGGGAGGAAAAAAGTGGTTCCAACATGTTTCTATAGATGGCATTGTCATGGTAATGTCAGGGGAAACGCCTAAATTAACACATTGAACACAGGAATGTTGTTAGGAACACAATGGAATAGCAGGAAACAATAGACTTCAAGGGTTTATTACAATTTTTTTTTTAGAAAAAAGACCAAAATACGTGTTTACAGCGAAAACAGTCATAGTGAAAAGAGAAAAAGAGGAGCTTCATGAAACAAATATTTTACGGATAATTAACTGCACATTTTGAAACTATTTTTCTTTTTCTTCTTTTGCCAAACAAAATTTCATTGCCTTACGATTACTCTGTTAAAATATCAAATCGCTCTGATGGGTAGTTTATAGCGTTTTGGAATCGTAACTTTAATTGTAATCACCCTGTAGTTTGAAATTAATCGATGAAAGAGTTGCCTGTTTTTCATACAAGCTTGTATAGTATATGCATGTGGTCTTTTATTAAAAGTATTTAATTTTAACTTAAAAAAAATTTTTTTTTTTTCTTTGCGAGTTGCAAATATTTAAATTGCAGTCAAATAGACGTTTAAGTTAGACATATCTTTTGGTTTTTATTTGGTAATTGACACATCTTCTGCATTTTGCAAGTTACAAATATTTGTTTTTACTTTTAGTTAACGTTTAAAATGAATTTTACAATTTAGAATATTAAATTATATATATATATATATATATATATATATATATATATATATTAAAGACAATTTCATTCAAAATTAACACGTACAATATAGTTTGCATGCTGTATAAATAATAGATGGGAAAAAATATTGCACTCACAAATAGTATAGAAGAAGAAATTAAATTAAAAAAACACATTGTTGAGATATAAAAAAAATTATGAGTTTTTAAGTTATGAAAAAGAAGAAATAAATAAATGTTATTTCACAAGAATAAATAAACAGATAATACAAATATAGAATCATATAATATTTCTCTAACGTGGTCCAGTTACGATTATGTTTTGTCGAAACGATACGATAATGATCTAATTAATAAAATACGCGGGGGTAAAATAATATTTATAAATGGGCATTAATTAAGCACGCGTACTCAGATCAATGATCTAATATGAAAAAATGACGACATTTCTCTGATGAGATTATTTTATGGAAAAATGTATTTTTAAAAGTTGGTTCTTCAGTATCTTTGCAAGCATCATTTTAAACATAGCAATTTTTAAAGATATATACATAATGTGAATTATTATCATAAACTGACTGAAAAAAGCGCTGGTAAAAAGTGTAATCAAAGTAGGAATTAGACTAAATATATATATATATACATATATATATATATATATATATATATATATATATATATATATATATACCAAAATATATATATACCAAAATAATTAAATAAAAAGTCATCGCCAACATGGCGACAAAAGTTTAAAAGGCATCATGGGTGGTCCTATAATAAAACTGTGCTGCCTGCAGAAGTATGAAAACAGGGTCGTCAATCATGAATTTTATTTTAAAACTTTTACTTTGAATGATTTTGGTTTCACTGCTGCACAGTATTAATTTGATACTAATAATAATTTGACTTCTGTAAATTAAATTTTAATTAGGTCGTGAAATTGGTACAATATTTAAGAGTTTAAAATTTTAAAGGTAACTAACAATAAATAAAGTGCAAAAATTTCGCACAGGTTTGAAAGTAAGAAATATTTAGAAACACCAAACTTTAGAATGCGGGAAAAAAATAATGAAAAATGTCAAAAATTGAAGGAAAAAAATCCGAGTAATCATATGTAAAGAAAAAACTATTGACACCAATTAGAAATACAGGAAAAATAGTGAAGGGGAAAAACTGAAAAAACTAGAAGGATGCCCCCGGGCTTTGGAACTATTCATGGGGCTTTTTACGTCTCGCCTAGGCTTGGCGATGGGGACAGGGCCACCACTGCACTTGATGATGAGGGGGGGGGGGGCTCCCCCCCAAAAAAAAAATCAAGAGAAAAACCTTGAAAAAAAAAACCCAGTTATAAGTCAGGAAAAATTAGCACCAGTCAGTAAATGCAGGAGAGATAGTCAAGAAAGATACACCAGAAAGCATGGAGGTTGAGCTCGAGTTTCTGGAACTATCGACGAGGCTTACTATGCGTCGCATAGAATTATGGTTCAATAGATTTCCTTATAATTTTTTGAAGTAGTCAGATGTATTATTTTATTAATCAGTAAAGATGTATGAAAATTATTCGGAAAAAAAGGTCTGAATTTCCTATATCTGTATTTGGAATGGTTTAAATATTAAAAAATAAATAAATAAAAATAAATAAATAAATAAATGTGAAATAATAATAATAATAATAATAATTTGAAGTGAATAAAGAAAAATAATAATTTCATTTAACATTAAGTAATTTTTCTTTTTATTTTATTTAGCTAAGCAATTAATCTTTAAACTACATCGAGGCTTTTTGATTAACTTTTCTTTACGCCTTACAAATCATCTATATTTAGGTCGTGACATATTGACCTCACGAAACTATCTAATCGAAATATCACTAACGATATGCACAAAGTATAGAACCCCACCTATCTTCCTTGAAGTATCTCCGACAGTACTTTCTAATAATAGAAACAGGGATGCGTTATCCCGCACTTTTATTTGAAACCATTTTCAGATGACCGCAGGAGCTTTGTCGATGATAATCTCCCGAAACTGCTGAAATCCAGAATAATATTTCTAAGCAATCCCATTTGTTAAAATATAAAATGCCAAAAATTAAGATAGCAGTTATCATTCGTTGTAGAGAATGTTGTGATTTAATGAAGTCTTACAATCGCAGCTCTTAAAACTCGATATCATTACTACGATTTTCAGTTTTGTGCGTATTGGTTATCTAAATTATAACAAAAGTACGGTGTTTAGTGGTCTGTATCATAGTTGATTTGTACTTTCTCTTGTCCATATATGGTAGAGAATGTATTGTTTTTGGATCAAATTTTCGAAATTGAGATTTTGCTATATTTATACATTTTGAGGTTTCCTGAATCCGAAAATATGGATTTTAGCCCCCCCCCCCCCTCTCTCTTTCTCTCTGTGTATGCATGTGTATGTGTGTATGTGTCAGACTGTTACCCGCATAAAACTACAATAAATATTTGCCCGAACTTGGACTTCCAAATTTGTATCATAAAAGGATACCACTTGAAACATTTCGTTGAGACAGGACAAGTGATTCGTGTACAGGAACATACAAGAAAAAATTCAAATACATTATGTTAAAAGACAAAATTCCAAGTAGGTACAATTTAATATCTTTAGAATGAAGAGAATAAAATAAAATTATAGTTTTAATGTATGTAAAAGGATGTTTGACATGAAATGTGGTATGAAAAGTATTTATGCTTCGTTTACAGAGGCACACAAAATAATTTTGATACATTAGTGCTATGGTTGGAAAAAGACTGGGAGTGCATTTCAGGCTGGGTTATAAAATTTTTGGTTGTATAAAATTTTGTTTGTACCTTACATGACGCATATATAATAGTTCATAGACAATGAACAGAGCGAACTAAAATTACTCGAATAAATTCTTTTTCTGCTGTATTTTATTAACTAAATACTTTAGTATTTCACTATTTTACTATTCCATGCTAAGAAAATTGCTTAGGAATGATAATGACTTTCTTTTACCCATATAGTAAACAAAATATGTTGGAGTATATTTGGTGTATAAAAATTAAAATTTTACTAAAATTAATTTTTTTTTCTTTGTGTGTGTGTGTGTGTACTTTGAATACGAAAACCAACTTGTTACCGGTTGAATTGTTCGGATTTATTGGTTAACAAATAAATGAAGGACACTAAGGATGATTCGGGGATGCAACTTGAAAATTTTAACTAAAATCGATAAGTTTCATAGAGTGGTGTAGGTAAAAGTTCTCTGAATAAAGTGAAAAAAAAATGCTTAGTTGTCATAAAAGCCATAAGTGTTTCATAAATGTAGGTTCAGTACTACAATGAAGAATCGATGAGGCTGGTACCCCCTCGTACGAAATTTATGCCAAATAAAACTGCTTCTCAAATAGGAGGGTAAGGAAAAGTAGAGTGAGTGTAACACTGTATTATTTATGTAAAATTTATCATCAAATAGAATCAATATACTCACTGTTTTATAGTTATTTAATGATCTGTGTCATAGTTTATTTTTTATACTAAATATAGCATAAAATATGATTAATGTATTCATTGCTTTATTAAAGGGATTTTTTAATATACATAATTTTAGAAATTAATGTTTTCTGAAAGCCAGAATTAGCACTTTTTGTTATATTTTGCATTTTTTTTTTCTTAAGTGCCTTTAGATCATTCTGCAGATTCGAGAGGAAAACTAACTCATACTATCGTTATTGTTAAGGCGATAGTGAATTTTCAAAAAGAAAAAAAAAAAAAAAAATATATATATATATATATAGAATTATGTTTCTATTATTGCAAAAAGCTACAGTTTCATTAGTATTATTTGTAGAGGTGGAATGCCATTTTACAATTAAAATTCACATTTTAATTTAATTATGATATTAATTAAAATTATCAATTAATCGATAAATTTCAAAATGCTTGCGGATAAATTTTTGACTTAGGTTTTTTTTTTTTTTTTTTTTTTTTTATGATTAAAAAAAATTTAGTTGACATTTATTTTTACAATCATAATTACATAAATTAAAAAAAATAAATAAATAAATTTAACTTTCAAAATTTTGAAGTTTTAAGAAATAAAAAGTGGAAAATTATTACCAAGTTTTGTGCTAAGATATATGTATATATATATATGTAAAACATTAAATAAAGTTTAAACAAAAAATAAGACACCTGGAATATCTTTAACATGATACGATTTCGTAAAAATTAATTTTGAGATAATAGTGCTTAAAGTTTTCATTTTACCATAGATTCAATAATTTTTTCCAAATGTAAACGCTTATAACTAAGCATAGAAAAATGGAAATTGAAAGTTTATCTCCCTCTCTCTCTCTCTTTTTCACATTTTATTACTATTATGTAGTTTTATATTTTAGTAAAATTGAAACATCGAATTTTTAATCCAGTTTTGACAATTTGAATGTCCGCTATCATCTTAAAGAGTTAAGTTACTCTTTCGAGCTAACTTTTTATTTATTTATTCATTAATTATTATTATTGGTTTCCCAGTTTGGACAGAAACGTTGCCTTGGCACCTGAATTTCTATATCCTTGTATATATGAGAGGAAATTGGTAAATAAGTAACCAAATTGAGATGAAGAAACAGAGAAAGAAGAAAAAAGAAATAAATCCACATTTTACAGCAGAAATGTTCCCCTCAAATTTTAACCAAGAACGGTAGTTTTATATATAACATTGCATACCTTTTCTTTTCCACATATAGTCTAATACATTGACGTTCAAATAAAAATAAATTCTGAACAACTATGATCATCCCAAATTGCTCGTATTTTAGAATATAGACTTTGATGAGTAGACATTTTACTCACATTTGAGAAAATATTCGATATGTCACTTTTGAAGTTTGCTGTATATTAAAATTCTAACCTTTGATGACTTAATCAGAACTTTAACCTATCAAGTCATCTTTATTGGGCCAAAATATTCCGAAAGATGGCATTGATTACTTTCTACGCATGAGATTTTATGTTTAAATTCAGGTTTACAGTTAGCTAAATGTTGTGGTTAAAACTCAGAGCTTCAAACTTAATCCTAAAAAACTTTTTATTTTGAATATTGATGATGATGATCATCATCATAGGAGCATCAGAGATTCTTATGGAGAATAAGTTCAATGCTTTTTTCTACAGTTTCTTTCTTTCTTTTTTTTTTTTTCTTTTTGAACAATAATCATTCTCTACAATGATTATCGTTCAAAAATTATCACTGCAGACTTCATGACTATCTTCGTAAATTATTATTATTATTATTATTATTATTTATGTTTTATATACCGAAAACAGTCAATAATTGCATAAGTGCATACACATACACACAGACACACACAGATACGTTGTAATATTATATAATAAGATCTTAATACTATGCATAACTGAGGCAAAACGGAAACATAAATTATCTATCTATATAATGTAATCTGTTCACAAATGACACTAGGATGATTTTGTATGATAAAGTGTTTAACAGATACCTCTGCGCGAAAAACAGGAATGATAAATTTTCCATTTTTGAAATAACTTATATCTTTTATTTACTTAAGATTTTCTATATATTTATAATTAATGATTTCCATTAATTTATTTCGATTATGTGCGCATATTTTCCAGTACTGTACAATGGAGTTACTTGGACCTATAGGGGTTACTTGAACCCCAAACGAAAAAATGATTCAAATCGCTCCTGGGTACTGGTTTAGTGAACCAATGGGGTAGTTCGTATCCTTTGCGTACAAACTACAAACTACATAAATTACTTCAATAAACCAGTGCCAGGGACGATTTTTAAACATTTTTATCATTTTTAGTTTAAGCAAACCCCAGGCTCCAAGTGACCTTGTTTTAAAAGTATATGATAAATATTTCTCTTTTGAAACAATTACAACACTCAAACATTACGTATATATCTGAGAAACTCTCATTATGGTTATGGAATGCTAGAAAAAGCCAAAATGTCACTTATTTATGCTAGAGAAAGACGAAAACGAAATTTTCAATAAAATCATTAAGAGATTGTTTCATCTATAAATTAAATCGATATATTGGAAATACTTTTAAAATAAAATTTAAAGAGTGTTTTTTAATCTAAGTCATTTTTCCTGGTAAATAAAGTCTGATAAAGTTAGAGTTCTATTATATTTCTTTTCGGATAGTGATATGAAATTTTTTTTCAAAGATTTTAAATAAAAAGATCTTCCTTATTTAAAATAGAAAGCGTCGGAAAAAAAAGCTCATTAATAGTATCTTATAAATCTCATTAAACATTAATTTTCCTAATTTTGTTTTTTAATGTGAGTATAAAATGTTTGCATGTGAAATATCAATATATTTTACTATTTCGAGTAAAAATTTTTAGAACAACTATTCAGAAAATAAATTACTTCTACCTTCAAATTTTACATTCTTTTTCTTAAAACTTTATATATTTTAAAGAATATTAAAGTAAATCTACTTATAAAAAAAGTAATTTAGCACAGACTTAGTTTCAAGTTTAAAAATGACTCCACTGTTGCCCTTTCGTTTTTACCACAAAGAAAAGTTATTCATTCGTAACTAACCTCAACAGATTTTAACTTTTTTCTGTAGAGTTTGCTGATCTGTACCACTTCCGGGATTAACTTAAATACTTGTGTGAAACATGGTCTTGGAAAAGTGAAACATTGATATAAAAATGGAGTGTTTTTTTGTTTTAAAACACCCATATAATGTCAGCCACTGTTTCGAAAAAGAAGCCATACTTATTCCACTCCCAACAAGTTACTTGTTCTATAAGAAAAAGGTTGCGTGTACTCTGTTTTAATCCAACTAACTTCTCAATATCAGGATTTAAACAAACTCTGCTTTAAAGTTCGCACAGCAAATTTAGATAACCATTTATTTTTATAGATTTTAAATTAACTGAAATTAAAAAAGAAAAAACATAGAAAATACCAAATATCTTTATCGTTCTTTCATTTGGGGTAATAAGCAGCGTAACTCTTATTTTAACTACGGTTTTTAACTCAACAAACATATTAAAAAAAAAAAAGAAAGAAAGAAAAAAGAAAATTCAAATGGTATCGCATACCATGACTCCAGGGGATGACCCAGTATGCGGCTACCAAAATTTTGATTACCCTCAAAATTGCATCACTAATATAAGCGCCTTTAATGTGTAATCAACGACAAACCTGGACGCAGGAATGGCATAAAGTTGCCTTTCAGACACACATCACAATCCTGTTTACAGCATCAGGATTGCCTTATCCGTATTTAACTGTATAGTGAATAATGCACACTATCAGCTGGGATTCGACATCGTCACACTGTCCATCACCTGCAGTGATGATATGGGATCCCACTGGATACACGTCTCGATTATTCTTGTTCGCATTCCCGGCACTTTGAGTAGCGGCCATTAAATTTCTGGGGAGTTAAGGCCCGCCCATCTGCTTTATATTCAAGGCCTCCATAGCGCAATATTTAAGCGGGATAATATACGACCACACGTTGTCTGTATTGTCTGGACCTTCCTTGATAAAGAATGTGTTTAACCATTGCTTCGGCCAGCGTGTTCTCCTGATCTCGCACCAATAAAAATGACTGTCTAATAGGTGAAAAGCGAGTGGCCCGAGGCCGCCAGCACTCACCAGTAACTACGATCGATGAATTGTGGCATCGTGTTTAAGTTTCATGAAGTGCTGTACACGAATATGTCATCCAATTGCTGTTCGATTCAATGTCGAGGCAGATAACTGTAGTTATTGCTCCTAGAGGTCGCTGCTTTATGTACTGTTTTCTCAGGATCTATAACTCAAAACTTCCTGAAAATTTAATCAATTGTTCTTCCTACTATATTGTATGTGCCCAATAAATATCATTCTTATACTCGCATTCCTTCTTGGTGTTGCAATTTTCACAAACATGAGTGTGATAATGAGAATATAAAAGAATCAATATATATGTATATACATATATGTATACACACACACAGCCAAATTCTTAAAACAGTCAACTGATTCTTTTTTTTTTTTTTTTTTGTCTTTTTTTTATCCACTAGATAATTTTTGTTTGTATATTTTTTCTCTATTTGAAATGTATAAACGTTTTTCTGTATTATGACCAGAAGTATTTGGTGGTAGTTTAAGCACCATTATGATATGATAATATAATGGTCAAAAACAATATATGTTTTGTGATATGTGCAAAATGGGGGAAAAGTTGAATTAGTGTCGTCATTTCAAAATTATTACTTGTTTGTAAATTTTTCTATTGATAACTTTATGCTTATCTCTGCTTCGCTGGCGGAATGTTAGCTCTTTTAGCGGTATTCAGGGTAAATAAGACGCATAAAAGTAGGTTTTTGTGCATAAAGAGAATGTTACACGATATACAATAACAAACAAATGTTTAATGTAAAGAAACACTTTCCGTTCCTTAATACTTCCAAAAATCCTGCTGGTTGAATACCTTACGGATCTCTATTAGTTGAAAATGAATTGAAAGTGAACTTTTTGTTATTATTTGTTAGAGGCGAACCCTTGAAACATTTACAAATACTATTCAATAGTATTATTTCTCTACCGGTTATTTATCATTTTAATAACTAATTTTACAATTGCAATTACCCTGACACAACATAGTTTTATAACCAGGAGTTCCTCATAGTATGCATATATGTGTTTAAATACCGTAATAATTGATGACATAAATGTCAACAATGATATATATATACATACATATATATATATATATATTCTATTGTGTAACAATTATACATAAAATGGGTTAAAAAGTAGTTGAAAGTTCTACACTAAGCGGCTTGATGTTATGAGCTCTGACCATGAGTTTGATTACAGTCAATGTTCCGTGTTATACCATTCAATACAGCTCATATGCTATGTGTTAATGCTATGGTACAGTTTATGCTGTGATTTTTACGTTGTCAGCTGCTAATTAAGCTGTGATTTCGGGTAAAACGGAAGTTGATACTTGTTTTACTGACTTATGATCTTCTGGAATCTCTAGTGAATATACTTTTAAACCTCTGCAAGATTCGTCTTTCATTCACAGACAATTATCAAACCCTGGGTACAATACAAATTTATTGATAAAATTAAGTAATTTCCACATTTTTGCAGTGTGTGCTGCATGTGATTATAATAAATTTAAGCACTCAAAAAAGTTACCTTCTTAATAGAATACCTATATATCATGCCGTCCACGGAATTTTGGGCATTTAAATTTCTTTCAATGGTACTAGTGTAAGTAAGCGGCATAAAAACTTAAGGTTTTGTGCACGGATATAATATTACACAATGTACGATAACTAACAATTATTCACTTTGAATAGTAACTTTCCTTTCCCTTAATACCTTAAAAAATCCTTCATGATGACTCTTACTCATCTCTGCTGATTCTAGACACTACTTAAGCACTTACAAGAGGCATCCTCTAATTCTCGTTCTATGAAGATGTGATCAAAAAGACACCAAGTCCAGCAAAAGTCCTATTCCATGACTTTCTTTTCTTTAATACAAAATCAAATAACGTAAGTAAATTAATTTTTCTTTAGGTATTACCTTATCAAAGAGAATGGCAGCATTATATAATACTATATTTGAATTTACAAAATGAGGGTTGTTTTCTTTTTAAAAAATGTTTGCTTTGAGAATACATTTTCTAAGTATTTTTAAATTCATAAATGCCTAAATATTTTTTTTAATATTAATTAAAATCTTTAAATCAAAAGTTGATTCCCTCATCCATAGTCAGAAAAATATAAATACAGTAGAACCTCGATTATCCGAAGTAATTGGGACCGAACGTACTTCGGATAATCGAAATTTTCGGATAATCGAGAATTCATCAACAATAATCTAATTTAATATGTAGTATCGTCATTGAACTGGTATTATGACTATTTTAACTGTTAAATAAATTAAAATCATAAATGAAAATAAATTTATTTCTGAAACAAAAACTTACAATGGTTTAAATGGAAGCTTGATCTGGTGTAAATTGGCCATCCTTTGCCGTGCAGCTCTACCCCAATTAAAGAGAATAGGTTCTTTGTACTTGCTTATAATCAGAGTGTGCATAGCATTCGATTGTTCTGGGACTCGGCAGTATGACCTTCCAAATTTCGAAATGGGGTATATTTTTGTTTAGAACAAGGACGTTTGAAAGTGGGGAAGAGTACACTCATACCGAGAATTGAGCTTGCGAGAAGGAATTCTAAAAAAAGGAATTGCAAAATATTTATCTGCACTCGTACTTTGGAAAGGACGGCATACAAAAGAACTTTAAAAATGCATGTTTATTAAGAGAAAATTTTGGATGATAGTAGAAAGAGAAAAAAAGAAAGTGAAGAAGAAACCGACTTCGGTTAACGGAGAGTAGTTTCGGTTAATAGAGGTTCCGATAATCGAGGTTCTACTGTAAATAAATAAACATACATACATACCATTATCGTTTACAAATCTGTACCCCGGGGGTAAATGTGAAAAGAGTGTGAACCATGTCCTTTATGTGCATTTTTGGATTTATATAGAGGCATTAACACTAATGTACAGTTGATATAAAGAAGGTAAGACAGTGTAAAATAAAACCACGTCCATTTTCTTTTTTCATGACAAATGTATTTCAATGTAGCCTGGTGTGTGCTTACTTATTTTAAGGCTCGGTGCAGACTTCACATTTACAGCCCCCTATAACATGCATAAATTTGTGCAACAGTGTGCACACTATATCAGGAAACTTAATACATTAAAAGCTTAGTGCAACGTACCTTGATATAATGCTGGTTTAAATAATGATAAACTAACGGTTATCTATGATATCATTTACGCAAAAATTTAATAAAATTAATTTATTTTGTAAATTTTCCATCTTTGATAAAGTAGTATAGCATTAGTGCGATGTAAAACTTACTAAATCCTCCTTTATGGTGATGAAAATTTACAAAATTGTACTGCACATGCTAGTTAAAAAAAAAAAAAAAAAAAAAAAAAAAAAAAGCTGTTAATTAAAATGAAAAATAGTTTTTTGCATAGGAGTTTACGTTAATTTCCTGAAAGTAGAAGTCGGCATGATAAAAATTGTCCTTCCAGTATTTAATTATATAATTATAAATGTAATGGAATTAATTTTAAGCATCACTAATTATATTTTATAACATATAAATGTGCATACGCACATAAAAAGGCATGTGATCTTAATACTTGTTTTCTTATAATTTATTCTGTAACTGTATGTTTCGCCTTAACCATACAGTCAAATGTTTCAGAATTCAAAAGGCAGCGATTTTCGTTTGCTAAATGCATTACTTTTTTTATATTACTTATGCTCCAGCAATGGCCGAAAATTTGTGGGTTACCCGCTTTGCGTGTCGAGTGCGGATCGTGTTAGCATTAATTTTTGACCTGCGGGTAAAACCGCATGGTCTACCTGCAAAATAATTTTCTTCGGAGAATTCTTTATGTTGATTTTTTATGAACATAACTTTTGACTTTCTCTTCCTTCATAGCAGTTTAAAGCAACATGACTTACAACATACATTTAATTTGTAAAGGAAAAAAAATACTTAACGTTTAAAACGTTATTTGAGAGAATTTTTGCCTTCCAAGGTATATTTGCTTCCTTGTTTTACTTTTTTTTTTTGTTTTAATATTCTGTGAATATTTAAAACAGCGGAATTTTTAAAGCTAAAAGTATAATGCACAAGAAATTTTGTTATAATATGCACTGAAGTGTTTTGTTCATAATTTGACTAGTTATTTTTTATACAATTTTAATAAAACTAGTTTTAATTTAATTATATACTTGTAATACTTATGCAATAATTAATTCTCTGAAATATTTGTTTAATAATATAACTGTGTTTCGTGAAATAGAATTTTAATTTGATTTTTTATGCAATTTAAATTGAATTATACATTTTTGCGGGTTGCGTTTCGGGTTGTAGGTCAAGTGTGGGTCAGGTTTACTCTACCCGCGAAAGACTCTAATCCAAAGTCGCGTTTGCCGGTCTAGCCGTTCAGAATTTTTCGTGGTTTGCCTTGAAACTCACATAAATACGCACTATGACTCCTTAGAAATACTCGATGGAGGACATTCCACCCAGGCATAGTCATCTGGCCTAAGTTACCACATTATACTGTAATATACTATACTTAAGAAAACGTCGTTTTAATTTTTGCGTTATAGACGATAAATTCATACGCTGTAATTTAAATTTTACGGCTCTTAGGACTTCAAAATTGATTATTTTTATAAAATTATTTATTTTTCTTTAATATAAGGCTAGTTTTTCATTTTAATATTAGACAAGTTATTTCACGATAAAAACAGTTCATTTTCCTTAGTAGTGAAAACTTTGTAAGGTAGCAGTTTTAAATTTAATAACTTGATGTATGCAATGTTCACACAACAAAATTAATAGCTATGAGCGTTTTTTTTTCAAAAATTACATTACAGTATTTTATATATTTTTTTGTTAATTAACCAGTTCTTATAAAATCGCCGGTCTTGCTTCGGGAATAGCGATGCCCAGAATTGCCCCATTTGATTTCCGATAAACTTTTCGCTTTATTATAAGTAATGATGAGTTATGAGCCTGAAAATGTTCATTTTAAAATCGTCAATGGTAACTACTCCCAATATAGAGTAAGAATGCTTAGAAATAAACGTGTTAGACCAGACATTCAAGTGTAAATTGCTACATTTTTGCAAAAAAAACATACTTATAATTTGTGATTAAAAATTTTATTGACACACATTTTTATTTTGCTTATTAGATTAATTATTAACAGGAAAAAATAAATAAAATGTACGAATTATTTATTTATTGCAACAAGTTACATCCTTATAAGTTTAGCTTCATGTATGATACAAAGCATTAATACGTTTTTCCTCTTTGATTTTTACTTTCCGAACACTATAGTGAGGAAAGTATTGTAATCATGTCAAAAATCCGAATTTGAGATTTTGATGTTTCTATACGTTTTGAGGTCCCCTGAGTCCGTTTCCACTATTTTTACGATGATGTATGTATGTGTGTATGTATGTATGTGTGTATGTATGTGTGTGTGTATGTATGTGTGTGTATGTCTGTGAGTGAACACGCTAGCGTCTAAACGCTTTGTTCGAAGAAGCTGAAAGTTGGTACGTATATTGTAAGTCACCATAGTACGAACCCTATAGATTTTGGTGAATCTAGCACTTACAGTTTTTTTACAGGGACGCCAGGAAAAATTCTTTACCATTATGGCCTATGGGACCAAATTTTTAAAAGTGCGATAGCGATTAAACGCCTTATTCAAATGAGCTGAAAATTTATATAAATATTATAAATCACTGTTGCACTAACTATAAGTATTTTGGTGAATCTAGCATTTATAGGTTTTTACAGGGACACAACGAAAAATTCTTTATCATTATGATCTTATGGGCTCAAAGTTCAGTAGCGTTAAATAAAACATCGTGTAATGTATGGAGAAAAATACTCAAACATTCTATTATGGTTTTCTCTCTTTTGTTTGTTTAACAACTCCTCTTATCTTACCTTTATCTACAAAACTGTTAATTACTCAATGTTCGGAAAGTCGAGTGGAATCACTCCAGATTTTTTTTTCTGTGATTATAGCAATTTAATTAATATAACACATGTTAGCATGCAGATAATAATAATAATAATAATAAAACTGAGTGTATATATGTAAATCATGTGCTGACCTTTCAAATTTCTGTGTCTGCTTCTGAAAATTAATCGGTAATCATGGAAGCCAGCGTTGACAAGTGCAGTTCTTGATTAACTTAGCATACATCGTAAAAAATACTTAACGCTAAATTACGGTCAGTAACCAGCAAAATATATTCAAATCGCTGAATGTAAAAATTAAGTTACGGGCTTTGTTCTGGAGAAAGAGAAGTGGTCTTTTAATGAACGGTCAACACTGAATTTTAGAGCAATTTACAACAAATACGGGACTGAACCTTTTTTCTTAAAGATGGAAGCAAGCCGCATTATGTAACGATCAACTCTCCAAATTTTACTAAAATTTCTGTAAATATAAAATTAAACTCGTTCATGATCATTACGATGATTGCTCTTATAGTTTTTATATGATAAATCCCTCCATTTTCTTAACTATGGCAGGCAGCATCGTCCGTGACTTACGTGGTCTTTACGATCGTCTATGAGGAACATGTGGCCAGTTTGAAAATAATTATTTTTACACTTCATAACAGTGTCGTATGACATCTATCATTTCAATAAACAGTTTTTCTGTAACAGTATATCCATAAAATTACTATAACAAGAAACAGCTATCACTTCATCTATCTTCTCCACACAGTTGGCTACTTCAACTTACGATTTCCTGATGCCAACAAATTTAAAAATTACGTACTTAAGTATTGGTTATTTATTATGCAGAACAAATATTATCCAGATATTTCGATTAATTCTTAAAAATAGATAACACTTAACGACAACCCTCGTATATACATTAAAAAAAAAAAAAAAAAATAAATAAATAAAATTAAAAATTAAAATCCACTTTATGACTAAAACCAATGTAACATTAAAAATGAGATAATGAATACAAAAATTTTAAAACTTTAAAAATACATTTTGATTAAAAACATTAAAATACACGACAGACGTTTCGCCTAGAACACTAGCCCTCCTCAGTGTCAAACATACAAGCACAACATTTACAAAAATTCATAATACATCATAACAAGATTATGAATTGTTGTAAATGTTGTGCTTGTATGTTTGACACTGAGGAGGGCTAGTATTCTAGCCGAAACGTCTGTCGCGTATTTTAATGTTTTTAATTAAAATGTATTTTTAAAGTTTAAAGTTTTAAAGTTTTTGTATTCATTATCTCCTTTTAAATGTTAAATTGGTTTCAATATATTAATGAGACGTATAAATTATGCTTAATTTTATTAATTTATGACTAAAGTATTATTGAATCAACAATTACTGAAGAGGATTCTAGCCCTTACTCTTAAAATATCATATTCACTCTGTTTTAAATTTGAAATTTTTAATTAATGTTTTATATCAATTTCAACAAATAGTTATCTTAATATAAAGCCTATTATGAGTCAAAATGTTCAGTAAATAGCTACATTACGCTAGTTTTGCATCTTAGTATTCAAATTATTATATAAAATCATACTGAAAGATATCTAATAAAATGACATAATTGAAAATGTAAATTGCACTAGAATTCATTGAATTAAGGTACTGTGTACGTATGTTTAGTTCCCTAGTATAATAATACAAACACTCCAAGTGGCCAGTGTATTCAACTGTCATGAAGTGGATGACCAAAACGCTCGGTATCTGTATATTTCAATAATTTCCTGGTCACATAGAGTAAAAAGCAATAAATTAATTTTCTTCAAAAATATGGCTGCTCTTCTTCAAAATATGACTATGAACATTGTCTAGATAAGCCAAAATTTTAGCAAATGTATCGACACACTATATAATTACAAAATTCATATTAAAAATAGTATAAACAAGAAGAAAAAAAAAAAAAAAAAAAAAAAAAAGATAAATGCGGTTTGCATAGTACAATAAAACAATTTTCATCTGCACATACCTGTTGTATTGTTTAATATTCAGTGCATTTAACCTCAGTGAAATAAAAAACAACGACATCATAAATATTTTGTTTTTGTCATAAGGGAAGATATCTCACAATAACTATTCTGTTCCAAAAGCATATATATATATATACATGTAGGATATATATTAGCCTTGCATATATATATTTTTTTTAATTTACATTAATACACAAAATATACTTTGTCTTTAACTGTGGAAGATGGCATCTCTCAAAAGTTATTTTTTATTATTTTATGCTTAAAGACATAACATGCTAAAGATTGATTTTGTGTAACCTTGTACATAGTCTAAAAACAGCAGAGCAATATAAAGTTGTATTTTGTTTCTTACTATGAAGGAAGACATTTAACAAAATCTATAGCTTTACTTCTAAGGAGAAAGCTCAAAATAGATTGTTATTGTATAGCCCTGTATACTGTCTAAAAACAGCAATATTTAAGCATTTAAAACACGCAATACATTTTTATGCTTTTAATTTATTTTATAATTGAGGAAGAAATTTCACAACAGCTGTCTTTATAATTTTATATCTAAGGAAATATAATAAAGAATACTGTTTTTGTGTAATGTTCTATCTAACCCAAAATTATACTTATAGGGGAGAGTGGGGTTGAATGGGACGCAGGATGAACGGAACAATTATGTTTTGCAAGCACCAGAAACTTGACATTTTTTCTGACATATGGCAGCACTGAGATCATTCATCAAGTGTAGTTTCAGAATTGTGCTATCCATAGAAGGGCAGAAAAAAATTAAAGTGTCTTTTTCAGCTGGCAAAGTAAGTTTTTGCTGATTCAATTAGGTAGTAGTTAAGACATTAACTATTTGCTTAAAGTTAATATAACTCTTATATTAGTATAGAGTTATCAATATATGTAATTTAAAATAAATAACCTTCTCACAAACCATAATGCTTCGGAATTGTTTATGAGCTCTTGCACACAAACCGTTTACTCTATTTATGTTACTTTAACTATAGAGATCATAAAATAGTGATCTTGGATAAACATAAATCAGTTTCAAGGCATTCTAAAAAATATCAACGGAAATTAAAGCACGAGCAGGTACACAAACGAATCGAAACCGTAAACATTATTCAACTTTGCTGGAAAGTGTTAATAATGATCCATATTTTACAGCACATATCTAAATAGTTATTTTTCGGAAAAACGCTTTTTTCTTATTGCTTACAAACTTTGAATAAACACCATAAAATGCAATAAACTCGCAACAATTGTTTCGGGTCGAAAAAACACACGACCCTTCATCAGGCGAATAAAGTAAGCACGAGTGCTGCAGCAGTGCGTTGCCGCTTTGACTGCAGCACTCGTGCTTACTTTATTCGCCTGATGAAGGGTCGTGTGTTTTTTCGACCCGAAACAATTGTTGCGAGTTTATTGCATTTTATGGTGTTTATTCAAAGTTTGTAAGTAATAATTTTTACAACGCCAGTTTTGTGATGCTGCTTTTTTTCTTATCTCAAAAGAAAAAAAATATATGTTATTATTTTAGAATAAATAATTTTTTTGCGGAGTTTTACACTTTGCGGTCCGGTATGATCGCACTTTTCGCGTCTGCAATGTAGCACTTCAAAGACATGATGGTAGATCTTTTCACAAAACGGACATGATTTCCTTAACCTCCAGGGTACAGAAATATTATCACCATTGTAACTAATTTTTTTAGGTATAATCCAAAATGGTGTCGAATATACTTTTGAATCAAAAGTACATTTTATATTATATATATACTAAAATTATCAAAAGTATTTTTACATGGCAGATTTTGGAGAAAAATGGTGAGTATTTGCATATTGTATATAATATAAAATTTTTCGAACTATATTGCCGAACTCTGAATCCTGTATATCCTTTCTTTAAAAGAATTTTAGAACATTCAAGTTCTTTCAAGGGTATTTAGAGCAAGTAAGCGGCATAAAAGTAGTTTTTTGTTCACAGAGATAATATTACACGATATACAATAACCAACAATTATTCACTATAAAGAAGCACTTTCCTTCCCCTTAATACCTCCAAAAATCCTACATGTTGAATATCTTACTCATCTCTGTTGGTTCTAGACATTACTCAAACACTTACATCGTCTAATCCTCATTCTATATAACAATACGACCAAAAACACCAAGATGGCAAAAGTGCATCTATTCTACTTTAAACTTTAAAAAAATAATATCGTCCAACAACAAAGCGGCGAAGCCAAAAGGAAAAAGAAAGCAAGAGAAAAAAAAAATCCCGCATTTTAACAGGGGTATTATTCCGGATGAGTGCGTATGCACAGGTAAATCGGTGCGACATCTGTGTGTGTATGTGCATCACAAACCGAGTCGGTGCTGTCTCTTTCAGGTTCTGAAAGCAGACAAGGGGGCATGTCGCCGAACATGCTCTCCCCTTATTTTTAGGGAGAAGGTATGAGATGTCATGTTAGAGCTTCGCAGTTTTGTGGCGATGTCTTTATCTATGCCTCAGCGAAGCATCAAAGAATTGGTCTTTAAACGCTGTGGAAACAGCAAATGGTGTTCTCGTCACGACTTTGATGGGTGTCATGTTTGATATGCATGGATTGAGATATGGTTTTGTGAACACGTATAATAACAAGGCTATACGTGAAAAGATATCATTATATATCAGATCGGTATATGTTATATACTTATAATGTAATGTTATTTTGCAACGATGTACATAAATATGGGCAATATACATGCACATGTGTGTACGTATGCATTTATATGTGTGTGCATACTTGTGTATTTTGCAATTTCAATTTAGTGGTTAAAAAAATCCATCTATGTTATAATTTTGTGGTTTAAAAATATAAATGGTAAAAGCATATATAACTGCACACTTTGTAGACTTATTTTTACTGTATGTATATGTGTTTTTTGAAAAAGACTATCCATTTTATTTTAAAATATTCCAAAAAACATCTATCTACATTTATGTATTTTACAATAACTATTTCACGCAAAGGTAGAAAAGTTATAATTCAGCAATCAATTTAAATATATAAATTATGCAAGCCACGTTTATAACAACTTACAGAAAAATGTACCTAAAAACTGGTATTAAAAGATCATAAAAAAAAGAAAAGGCAAACGACATACATTACAAAAACACATAACAGTTGTTCAGGGTCGAAATAACCAAGTACCGCACTTCATCAAGCAAATAAATGTAGTCACAAGTGTAGCACGAAAGCAACAACGCAATATAGCAAACTTTAAGAGCACTGGTGCAGACGTTTGAAGAAAGAAAAACTTTATTATTGAACTATTAATGATGTTTATTAAACAACCATAGTAAAATAGAACTAAAAGCGTGTTTTAAATACGGGGATATTGATTTTAAAAAGGGAAATTTTACCGGTGTTTCACAAGTATCAAAATGTATTTGTCTTTATACGTAATATATATATATATATACACACACACGTATATTTGTGTATGTCTCTAATAAAAAAATTAGTTCCTCAAGATATTTTGGGCGACAAATTTTTCATCCAAGTGCATAATTATGGCGATATTTTTCAATGACATTGCGACAATTTCTTACTACGTCGCCTTACGGCCATATATGTATTTAAATTAAATAAATATAAATATAACCAGAAAAATAACAATGAAACCAGAAAGGTAATTAACCCAAAAAGAATTGGGGCTATCACCAGGGAGACCTTTAAAATGCAGGATGGGGAAAGAACAGCAAGGCGTTTAAAGAGATGCTAGCAAAAGCTATAAGTATCTTGGCCCCCTACGCCCCGCCAAGAGAGAGAGAGAGAAAAAAAAACATTAATTACTGTAGCACGAAATTACGATTGAAGAATTCATGAAATACAAAGGAAAAATAAATTACAGAACAATCTATACAAATCTATGTAAATGTAAAAACTTATGAAAAGTTTGTAAAAAACTTATCAATAATGAAAAATTAAACAAAAAATGTACACCAATACATCTAAAATGAAAAACATTTTCGTAATTTTTAACAGTTATAAATAGCAGTGAAACTAAAGGATAATCATTTGATCTCGCGGTTTCGGATAAATTGTGTAATTCAACTTCCAGACTAATGATAGTCTCAACGAAAATGTATTCATTTTATGTTTAACGTTTGTTTAGTATTTTGTCAAGTGTATTGTCTAATTTTCTCTAATTTTTAGAATAATGTTTTGTCAAGCTTTCTGCAATTTTTGCAAAATTTGGTTGAAATCATTACTGTTATAAGTAAAAAACTGCTATAAGCAAAAAAATTTATAATTAATATATATAATCGTTCTACTACTACAAAAATGCATGCAAAAACTGTAATTAGTAAGTAAATCATGTGTCATTTATAATCTATAAGTCATTTGTACCTTTTAATGATACAGGTAATCTAATATATATTTTTTCTTCAATTTGTGGTTGGTCCCCTAATTGTATTTATGACTAATTTGTTACTAGAAAATATTTGTCCAAAATATTTTTTTGCTTATCTGAAGTTCAATGTTAGTCTGTCCAATATTTTCTTAGCAATAGGTAGAAAGGACAAAATAAAAAGAAATTTCGAATAATTAATCAAACACTTCCTAGTTATGGGGAATTTTATTCAAAATAGTTTATAAATGCTTTTAAATATATATATATATATATATATATATATATATATATATATATATATATATATATATATATATATATATATATATAAATTCAGTACATGCAGCGTGATCCAGAATTAATCGTTCAAATTTGGCGGGGAGAAAAAGAATACGATATAAAGAAAATTTTATAATTGATTTCGTGTTTTAAAATGGTTTTATAATTGAAAAAAAATATGCCGGTTAGAAAATGGTATAAACAAGAATTAATAATTTGTTTACAAGTCTGTATAAAATAATAACGATGCGTTATAATTTAAGTGTAGTAACTATTGGATGTACATGTTAAGCACTGTAGTTTATATCTCATTATTAAACGAGTTATTCCTTGGTCTCACTGTAAAAAATAAATGTGGTTTTTACAGCAGAATGTGATACAAAATAGAAGCCAGTGCATTTAGCTGTAAAAACTACCATTATTTTTTACACTGATATAATCTAATAATAAAAATTAACTGTTCATATTATTAATATTACAAATAACATGCTATGTCATTGATTTACACATCCTCTAATACAAACTAAACTTTCATTACCGTACCGTTTCTGTTTTCATAGTTAATCGTTTTTGACAGAACACAAATTCTACTTCAAATGTCTGTTTAATAAACATTTGACTTTTCATGACTGGGATCATTATTAATCAGATTATAATAAGGTGTGATACAGTGTTGCCATACTTGGTGATTTTTCCCCATTTTGGGGAGTTTTGAAGCTATAGGGGACATTTTTGGGGACAGAGATTTAGTGGGGAGTAAATTGGGGAAAAAAATATTTTGGGGGAAAATATGGGGTTTTCTTTAAAATTAGTAAAAGATTACTTTTTCCTAAAATCCCACAAAAAAAAAAAAAAAGGTTAAATTTATTAGATAATAATGCTGTTCTGGATGCTGTTATAGAAACAGAAGAGAACATTTTCAACTTCTCAGTGTAAAATTTACTCTGTTTTTTTCCTCCTGTATCCCCTGATTTCAAGAATTATGTAGCAAGCATATTGATTGCCTGATACGTATTGGTTGTTGCTTAGCTTGAATAATCAAGTAAATATTGATCAATAATAAGGAGTAAGCTGGACCAGCGTAAACATGGATGTTTGATCTTAACTTTAATTAAACTTGTAGGCATGAAATATATATTTAATAAAGAAGCACCACATTCTTGTTTTCTTGTATAATTCTACTCACACCAGTAGCTATATTTACTTTCTTCTTTATAAAGCTCTTCTTTTCACTTTAAACGATTTTGTGCGTTGCCGCTTTGACTGCAGCACTCGTGCTTACTTTATTCGCCTGATGAAGGGTCGTGTGTTTTTTCGACCCGAAACAATTGTTGCGAGTTTATTGCATTTTATGGTGTTTATTCATGAAATATATAGTTTGATGCAAGCGCTTTTGATGCGAGCTCTAAGCTGTTATGGCTACACCTTGTTTTTCTTGCGTTTTATAGTTCATAAAAAACGTTATATATATATATACAAATAGTTTAAGTACAAATGATTAGAGAGGAAACTAGACTCAGATAGTTACTCAGATTTAAAAATTCCCAAAAACTAGTGTGTTGAAAGTTATTTTGTTATTTGTTTATTATTTTCTGTTATTTGGGATTTTTTTTTTCAACATTATTTGAGGAAAGATGTGAGCTTAAATTTATAAAACATTTTTTAATTTTTTCTACAAAATTTACATTTTTAGTATAAACTGAGTTAGGGATTTTTTGGGGGAAAAACACTTGATTTGGGGAAAATTGACAACTGTTTGGAGAAGTTGACTTTCGACAATCTGGCAACACTGGTGAGATAAAACAACTTTGGCAACATTATTTTAAATTGTTTTAGTAAAGATCTATGTTTGATAACAACCCTATATACATTAGCTATCAAAGCTCATAGTACAAATTTCATACTAGTACAGTTATTTCTGTGCATTCTATACCATCCTAGCTAAATGCTAGTCTTTTGTAGTGGCTAAAGCTTAATGAGGCAATTGCTTTAAAAGTATATAGGTTTTAATACATTTTGTAAAGCAGTTGATTCATCGAAGTATACTTTTAATATGAATTTAACTATGATGTATCTATAAAAGATAATTATAATATTTCTATTGTAATTTTGGTATACAAATTTTGGGAATATTCTACTTCAACAGTTTTTCATAATAATAAATGTTACTTTTTCTTAATACATGCAATATATTTATCACATGAAAATCATCTACATTTTTCATTTGAAATAATAAATATATTTAAATAAATTATTATTATGTATCATAAATTAAAGAGTAGACCTATCTCACACTTTAAGAAGTAAACAATTAGAAAACTTAAAAAAGGATTATGAATATATACATTGAAGTTAAGTTTAATTTTGTAAATATTTAATAATAATAATAATAATGTTATTATTAGTAGTAGTATTAAGGCATGGTATATAAATTTTTCTGTTTCATATTATCCATTTTTTATCAGTCGATTTTTTGCGTTGAATTCAAACTTACATTTTCCTTACTGATTTCTTTATCTTTAACAAATTTAATAATTATTTTCTACGGACATTTCAAAATTTATCTTTCTTTTAAGGTTGATGCTATTTATGTTTGAGTATATGCAACCTCTTCTTCAGATAGGATCCATACAATCACATCTAAAATCTATAAATTCAGCATATTTTTTTTATGACTCCAAACAATACCTGCTTTATAAGATTAACGTTATTGGTCTAATATCATCAAGTGATTCCCAGACTGAGCTTTGAGGTTGGAATTGTATTGTATTCGAAGTCATCTTGTCATGTGATCTTTTCACCCTTCCGAACCATATCCCAATATGCTCCAGAGTAAGGGGAGTCATCCATATTTATAATTTTAATAAAAACGAGAGCAAATATGTCTTCATTTAGACAATTTTAGAAATTTAATCTAAATTTACCAGAATACATCATATACGTACTAGCGTAATAAAATTAGCACAATTACTTCTATAATCAATTTCTAAAGCTGATAAAAAATACTAAAATATCTTTGATGTTAAGCAAAAATTGAAATTTAGTTAAAATTCTTATTACTATAAGTATCTTTATAATTAAAAATATCTGTTCAAAATAATTTCTATATTTCAATGTTTTGGAAGATAACTTTGTTAGATTCTTGTTTTGGAAGATAACTTCAGATAAATTTTGAAAAGTTATATGCATCTTATTTATATTTTGAACATATAAATTCAAAACAAAGAAATTAAACGGACAATGATAAAGGAGATATAAACAAAATATATTGTTCTTAGGATATGTATTTGCAATAAAGTTGCTATTATTTATACAATAATCCAGATGAAATTTATAATCAACTCACTAAAAAAAAAAAAAAGAAGAAGAAGAGGAAAAAAGAAGAAAAGAAATGAAACTTTAAAAACTACATACATTTTTAAATAAATTAACAAAACTATACATTGCTGTAAACGAGCAGTTCATATTTCACTTTTATACGTAAAAACTGAAAAAATTATCAGTTAAATGCCTATATTTAAATATGTGGTACGTAGGGGAAGGTAGATAATCATGTCAACGTTGGTAAAACGATCAGCGATTCACATATGTTTTCTTCGAAACAAGTAGCGTTGTATACCGGGAACATATAAACTAGTTGTACTAAGTCAAGAAGAAACAATGGCGGTATTCAAGCGATTACAGTGTTGTGCGTCTGAGTAGAATTCTTTGAAAAAGTAGCTTTTATAAAATCTGTTATAAGTTAAGCACTAACTTTCCTATTTATGTAGGTACACAGTCTTTCATGTACAGAAATATGGCTTGGTTTACTTAATAAAATATGTTTTTAGATGTGTATAACACTTGATAATCTTGTTATGTTTCTCAGTGTCATCCAGCAGTATAACATAAAATGGATAGCCATGTTGTCGGGTGAAATGATCCATTGTGTGAAAAGTTTTGGATCCATTACGTGGATCGTTAAAAATCTATTATTTGGATCGGATGGGGCAGAAATAGACATTATTTAATTTATTTCTGACTTTGTTGTGGGTCTATTATTATATCTATTATTTTTGGATCATAAGTTTCAAATATTCAATTTTCTTTTCTTTTCTTTTTTTCCTTTTTCTTTCTTTCTTTCCTTTTTTTTTTTTTTTTTTTAAATAATTTTATAAAATAAATTATGTATGCTATTTGATTGTAAAACTTATCTTATTTCGTTATGTATTGTCATAATTACTTTTATATCCGTTATTTTGCAGATAAAAAGCAATTTACAAATATTTTTAAATGAAGGATCATTTTGCCCTTTGGTGAGGGTAAAATGATACTTCGGACCTTTTTCCAAAAATCTATCTTTTTAATTACTGACCTTAAGTTTAAAATTTTATTAAAGTATGTTTATAATGCAAAATATAGTGTAAAATACACTAGCAAAGGACCAAAGTTCTATTTAAACAGTTATGTTGTTTTACACAAGTTTTTCCCTTAAGAGGACTGCTTTAGGCCACCTTCCCCTATACTCTATTTCTAAATTTAATATATATTACATAATGGAGCCTATTAATACAATAAATAACAATGGTAAATATATGAACAACAAACTAACCAAACAAACAATAAGTGTAGGAAAAAAAGAAAATTCTGAAAGCTAATTTTGAAAATGATATCTTATTTTGAAACTATTTCAAGTATTTCACAACATGTATACATTGAAAAAAAAATTGTATACATTAAAAGAAAAAAAAAAAACATGAATATTGATTAATGCTGTATAAAAGGCTCTTAATTAAATTTTGTAGCAGAATCCACGGTTTATGTACAGTCAACAATGTGATCGTTACACAGAGTGAACCTAAAATCTATGACATATTTTAAACTGTAATATAAAATTAAGAAAGTTGCATATAAAATTGCGGTTTCTACTACAATGCTTCTTATTATGAAGAATTTTGTTTAATCAAATTAAAAAAAAAGAAAAAGGAAAAAAAAAAGTTCCAAATTTTGCTCATAGTTTTCGCTGTTCCTTAAAAATAGCAATAAATAAATGAAAACACAAGGCAATAACTTAAACAGCATATATTTTGTGAAATTTATAACAATTTTATACTATGTGTTTGTGTACTTTTTATAGCTCGAAATGCATCCAAACGGTTATTCAATTCAATTCATGTTCGCTGGCATAGATCGTGGAAGGTATTGGATTACATGCGTTATTCGCATCTTCAGTAGTGTTAAATCTGTAGATCGAGGTGGCAACAGACAAATCTACATGAAACTCTATGTAAATAAAGCATGGGGACAAGTAGTGCCATCTCAGGAAAAATTTTAGAACTATTATTTTTACTTTCTCAAACCTAATTTTTTTACGATGAGAAGCATTGTTGTGCAAATTGCGCTTTTTAAAATAGTGTAATATTCGTGTTGTTTTATGCATGATAAATTTTTTGGAAAGAATAAATAATTATTTTGTTAATCTGACCAAAAATAGATGAATTCTTCATTTAATGCATCAAATCCACGTTTAGTTATCATGGTTGTTTTGTAAAATAATAGGGATTTATAATAGAAAATTGCTAATTTTATTACATCAAATAAAACATATCACTTTTTATAATTGAACAAACTATACTTTCACTAACCTATTTTTTCTTTGTCTACTGAATTATTTCTTCTTCTTTTTGATGTCCCTTACGAACAGGTTTTCTTTTACATTCTTCTACTGCCCCCCCCCCCCCCTTCTTCCAACCATTTTCCATTTTATATATATATATTTTTTTTTTCATTTACTCAGATAAATATTGTTTTAAAGTAAGAAATAATTATTAGTTTTCTCTCTTTTTTTTTTTTTTTTTATTAATAATCAGCCACCAGATTTCAAGATTCATGCAGATTCATGCAAAATTAAACAACAAACTAGTTGGCATAGATGGACTCTGCTCAGTTCCCCATCATATTTATGTTCTCATAAATTTCTAGTGCGAGACATATTATAATCATGTTAAAAGAAATGAATTTGACCAAAACTTGATACAGTGACAATGAAATCCCCGCCTAATAGGCTATCTACCGTTCACTTCGATATATTTATCTTATTGTAATCTATTAATTTATTTTATCACGGTCAGTTCTGTTGTTTAGTTTTTATACTACTATTTCCGATGCAATAATCCTCAAAATTTATATTTATATGAAAAATTTACAATTTCGCTATGTTGATAAAATCGTAAATTACGAATAATTTACAAAATTTTCCTATTAGAATATTTGTATTAAATCATGTTCAAACAAATATCATAAATTTAATTTTGTAGTTGTCATTTATGATCCTCAAAATGGAAGTTTGTGCTCAATTTTGCCTTATTCTGACATGTTAAGTAAATCGTAAATTCCAAATAACTTTCGAATTTTTTAAATTGAAAAAATGATAGTCTATGATATGCATGACAGTATCCAAAATAATATTTAAAAAGCGGTTTGACATCTTTACGATGAAAATATCCCTCAAGATTGACGTTTATGTGAAATTTTGCTCTATTCTGCCATGTTAAGAAATTCGTAAGTTTCCAATAACTTGCGAAATTTTCAAAGTAGCATATTTATAGTTACTGATGTTCATTCCGGCATCAAAACTGATATTTTAAAACTGGTCTGACATTTTTACAGTAAAAAGTTTCCATTTAATGCACGTTTAAGTGAATTTTTTTCCTATTCCCCCATGTTAAGAAAATCTTAAATTTCTAATAACTTACGAAGTTTTTTAATTCGAATATTGTAAATGAATAGGGTTCTTGCCAGTATCGAAAGTAGTATTTTAAAACTTATCTGACCTCTCTGCGATCATTTGTTCGAGGGATATCGTGTAAACAGACTAACAAACTAACGGACTAACACACTAATTTACTGACACACTAACAGACACCCTACATACAGACACAATTAAAGCATCTTATGCAGTGTTTCCATTTCAAACTTGTGTTATCAGTGAATAGGTAAAAACTTAAGCTGTAATTCATTCAATCAACACTAACTTTTTAATCATGTTAAATATGTATGACATACTAACTATATTAAAAAAAGTTATATTAATAAATACATACAAATACGTATGACAAATGTATCTCGAATTCTGAATTGGGTTTTTTTACGCTTTTATAAAAACTAATTTAGTCAATTCATCAAAAATCTATACTATAAACGGTCGATGTTAAATTAACTAAATGCACATGGTTTTGAAAATAGGAGAGATTTAATAACCATTTTAATTTTCAAAATTAAAGCCTGCCGTCATTTTAAAATTCAACCCAAGTTATAGAAATGATAAATGCAAATACATGAATTATATGCATTTTCAGTGCATATAATAAAAAAGCTAACCAAAGAAACATTTTTTCAACCTTTTCTGAACACCACATTGTAAATACCCAAGAAATATATTATAAACACGTTTGGTCTTAAAATGTAATTACAAATAAGCCAGAGGATAAAACTGCTTGCTATGTTTTAAAAGATTCAACAATTTTAAGCTCCCACACTGCGCGGCTGATAAATTTATGTGATGAAGTATTCTTTTTATCAATACGAATTTTTAAACACTTTTCTTGTGTTGTTAGTTTAATAAACCGGAGTGTCATCTAGTTGAATTTTATATATACAATACCATCAGTGTATGATCTAACAGCCTGCAAAATTTGTTTCTTCTTATCAGCAGTCGCCAACCTTTTCTGCTTCAATGACCACTAAATTAATAATTTAAATTTCCACGGACCATTAAATTCATAATCAGAAAATCATGAGAACCACTAATATTATAGATTAAGAAATACAAATATTTGTTTTTAGATTAATGATCAGAGAATGCCAGTTTTATAAATGGGAAGTAAACCTACTTAAAATAAAAGATTACAAATGCTTATTTTATTGTAAAAAGAGCACAGATACTTATTTAATGATAAGTTTATAATATATTTAAGGTTGTTTGATTGTAATAAATAATTATAGGGGAAGAACATGAACACGTTGTTATTGCTTCCATATTTTATGAAACTCCGACGAAAAATTTTTAAGTAAAGAGATAAATTTATTTCATATTGAAACTGTATTTTACTAAATATAGTAACGTGTATATTATACGTTTATATTTTTATAATCCAGTGGGATATTATACAGTCGTCAACAAAACTAATGAAGCACACATCCACATTCACATTCACATTCACATCTACATTTACATTTTCTTTTCCTTTTATTTATTTATTTAGTTTTATAGACAATTTTTATCATCAACTTATTTTTTTAAACAGTATAAGACTAAGATGATGACTGGACAAATACTTACTTAACAAAATAGTATTAGTTGCACATCTTTTAAATAGGAACTATTGCTATCACTTCAATAATGTTGCTGCCAATTGTATTTTTGACGTACTTTTTAAACGTTAAACCACCTGACGACCTTGAAAAAGGGTAAAATTACGATGTCGTTTGTACTGTATTTCTTTATAATGTACCAAAAAGGTTATATCATCTTAGCATTAAAAACTCAACTTATAGTGAAAAGTAAAACTTGTGATTATACATAATATTCACACTTTAATACAAGTAAAAAATTTAAAATAAAGCAATTTTAAATTGTACGCGTATTACTGAAAAAATAACAAATCCGTGAACGGTCGCGGCGGTCAGAAGGTTGAATTCGAATATTCTAATAAAGTTAGAAAAAGACCGTATCATTTCTGCACCCAACGACAATTCTGCGACAATTCTGCACCCAGGAGGCAAAGGACACCATGTCCATTTTGTGAAAAGAGCGCCATGTTCTTGATGTGCATTTTTTGCTTTATACAGAAGCATTAAGCGTTATGTCCAGTTACTATAACGAATATAGGACAGTAGAACATAAAACTATGTCCCTTTTCTTAATTCATGACAAATGTCATTAATTAATTTTCTTGCAACATCATTCCTAAAAAAATAAAATATTAGGTCGTCGCAAAGGTTCGTGCAGACGTGGATCATTTTATTGCCTCCAAAGACGATAGCTTCTATCGCCGTTGTATACATTTGTTACCCGAAAAATGGGCAAAGGTTGTAAAAAGTAATGGAGAGTATTTTGATTAAAAATCGTCATTCGATTTGATGTATTTTTATGAAATGAAGCAATAAAATCCGCATGAACTTTTGCAACGACCTAATAAAATAAAATAAAAATAAAAAATACAAGTAATAATAATTTTTGTGAACTTAGTGTTCAAAACATGGTGCCTTCCATGGTGAAACATGATGCCCTTTACTTCGTGGTACAGAATTATGTCTGATACTCAGAATTACTTTTGTGATGAAAGATTATATCACTTACTCACTTTCTCTTTCAGAAAATCTTGAAGTCTAATACTATGAGTGTGAGGGACTGAAGAAATCCTGAAGTTAAAATTAACATCAACATAATTTCTAATGAAACACTGTAATATGTAAAAATTATCAGGATTTTTCTGAAGACCATAAAAATTACTGTTGCTTTTGCCTGATAACGTTAATTGACAAGAAAAATCATCCGCAAACAAATTTCATATAACTTTCGTGTTTTGCGGAAAACATTTTTTTTAGGACCAATGGATGTGTTGTCTAAGTAAAAGTCAACTTTGCCATTACACTCTGTAAAAAATATCTCCTATTTACTGCCAAAAAATTGGGAAAATACGCGTATTTTACGGAAAAAATTACGTTGTCAGAACGTATTTTCCCAAATTACAGAGAATTCCTGGCAGCAAATAGGACATATTTTTTATAGCGCAGACGTCATATCTATTGATATTTGTAACTAATTAGATGCATTATTTCATTTTTTAAAATAGTTGTTTACCTGTATGAAGACACTATTCAGGCAGTTTAGCGAAATCTCTTTTTGAAAACTTTTTAAAAGGTATAGACGTATTCTTCGAACTGTAACATAACGGTAACAAATTACCTTAAAACATACTTTACTTAAGCAAAAATCATTAGGAAATTTCTTTAACTCTGCTAGTTAGTTTCTTTATTGATTAATAATATTGTAAGAAATAGCCTCAGTTAAGTATTAGCCATCCCTGGTTCTGCGGTGTTGGGCGTTCAAAAATGGTACATTTTCGACAAATTTTCCCGCTGTTTTAACATTATGACGCAGAAACTGACTAGTATTTATTTTAAACAATTCTTAAATAATCTGTTACACACATTCAATAAAATCTATTTTTATTTAGAATAAATCATTTTAACTGTTTTGCAATGGCGATCTTTGATGGCGTGTTTTCTTCGCTATTTTCCTTAACAGGACAAATATGAGATTGCACAGCCAAATTTTTTTTATTTCAAAAAGTTTAATGCGTGCCATGTTCTCATATAGTAGGCAGTTTTGGTGAGCAGGGTAATTAACTCAAGGGCTAGGGAGTGTAAGGGATTTTTTAGGTGCTCTTATGAGTAGAGTAAGAATGGGGGTTCTGGGGCGATACATCAACATGGTGTAAGTGGATTAAGTGGACCAAGTGGATTATTCAACCCTTTCACTGGTGTTCTTATCTTTTACGGGGTACTTATCGCCCTTACATCTTGCTGTTCTTATCTTTCACATATGCAGTTGTCAAACTTTGAAAACAAAATAAAAGCTTTTCGTTACTTTCCTTACCTTTGGTGGAAGTGCTATATAAAATTTAATTTATAAAAAATAATCCTTCTAAACTTTGCCATCAGTGATGATAAGCTATGTTTTTTTTTCTCTAGGGATTAAAAAAATAAACTTTTATTTTATTATTATTATTTTTTTTTTTTTTCATGTGCAAACTTACAACAATGACGATATTATACATGTTAAAAGGTAATAATGAAGTGAATTATTTCAGCATAAAAATAATTATTTATATATATTTACATTATTTTATGCTTTAACATGACATTTGAATCACATACACATACAGGGTCATTGAAAAAGTTTGGATACATTTCGTATAATCATATCTAATGAAATATTTAACATAAGCAAGCAATTCTTTCTTGCAATGCACAGAATTTAACAGATTTTTACCTTAATAAGTTTGAATATGAGCACCGTTGGTTGCTCTACACATATGAAGCCAATAATCAATTTCTAAAGATATGTGTTACAGAGCATGTCCGGCGTCACTGGGACACAATTTACTCACGTAAATGTGTCAAGTCCTGTATTTTTACTCTGTAAACAATGATCTTGATATAGCCGTGGTAAAATAAGTCAATGAGTGTTAAATTGGTATTTCTCAGAGGCTAATCACAACACACAACTTTCTCTTAAACTGTTGCCATTGCATTCGCGGAAAGCTGAAGGAAGATTTCTTCCACCTTGCACCGCTGCTATGCAATGTTCACAATCAAGGTAGAGTACCAATTTACACTAAAAAATTTTGGACGCTTGCCGAGTTGTTTGAAAAGAATATTATTGGCTTAACTCAATTCCTTTTAGAATTATGAGCTTTCGAAATGTGTCCAACATTTTCTGATGACCCTGTATAATAAAAATATAACAAGTGAAAAAAATGTATACATTACAGTACATAATTAGACAAACACAAATTTTATCATAAAGAAAAAGGAATTAAGTAAAAGTAAACTATATATTGTAGAATATGAAAAATAACACCAAGAACTGATAACACATTTATAGAATTCTAACAGATGACGTCACATATTTGTTTGCTGAGGGACAGTTGACCCCACTGACCCATTTTATCATTGCGGAATAGTGTTACAAATTTATTGTAACACAGTGTTGTAAATGTATTTGTAAAAGAATAAAAAAATTCGACTACTACGCTTCCAAAGGCATGGAAAAATTAGCGTTGTCCTTCAGCAAAGTATGGTTTCTAAGAAGAAAGTCACGTGGTTGTTAGAACTCTATTTATTGTCACAATAAGCCGGATTTTATAGGACTATACGAAAAACTAAAAAATAGTAGGGATAGAATTATAAGATAGTAAACTTTATGTCGAAAATAAAAAATGGACGAATAACTTGTGGAGCCACCTTGCTGTGTAATAACTTTGAAAAAGGCGTGGCGAGATTTTGATCAAGTTTTTAAAAATATCACAGGATATAACTTCCTAAGCTTTGAGATTTGCATTCTTGAGTTCTAAAACATTTGAAAATTGTTTTCCATTATAATAAACTGATGAAGCCATGATCCCCCAAAGATTTTCTATGGGGTTCAAGTTGAATGAGCGAGAAGGCCATGGCAGAAGAGCAATATTCTGTTGTAAAAACCGGGATTTTGTTAATTTTGATGCATGGATCGCAGCATTATCCCGCTGAAAAGTATAGATTTTCCCACATAAAAATTCGACGTATTTTCCAAGTTGATCTTCAGTGACATTTCATTTTTCTGTATATAAAGACAATACCTGTCTTTCCTTGAGCAGAAAATTCACAATACACCATGACTGAACCTTTCCCATTTTTACAGTTCATTTAGATTTCTGGAACTGTTCCTATACCATGTCAGTAGTAATAAATACCATTTGAACTGTCCAGATCGAATCTTTTTTTCTTCTGGAAAAAGCAACACAATATACCACTTACAGGTCCAAGACATAGTTTGTTTAGCGAAACTCAAATTATTATTATTATTATTATTATTTATTTCTTTTTTTGTGTGTTTCTAGAGGAAAAGACGTTTGTTCTTCAATTTCAAATATCTGTATGTGAATATTTATGTTGTACTTTATATATTGTTCGTCTCGAACAAGCGAGCTTCAAAGTGTTCTTGATCATTGCAGTTGATATCGTTTTTCTAGTTATCAAACAAAGAACATATCATTTTGTTCTCGAAGACAAACACTAAGTACTTTTTTTTTTTTTTTAACAGCACCATTGACGCCTGTCTTTAAAACATTTCAGAAGGCACATCTAGAGCTTTCAGTTGCTTTCTAAATGCAGTTATTAGAATCGCCAGTTACTTGAGGTTGCCAGAATTCACAAATTTCTTTTTCTTTCAAATTTGTGTCTCGTGGCATTTTGCCAATGGTTCTGAAGCTTTGAAACAGGTCAGCAGTTTTATGTTCTACCAAGATGGGACGTCCTGAATGCGTACGCAATTCAGATTAATCTTTATGGACGTTTATTAATTATTACAATGATTAAAAGATCTGATTGAATTTATATACTAAATTGTATTTGACTACAATAAATACTTCTTTTTTTTTTTTTTTTGTCTTATAATTATGTCCAGGAATGCAATAGCTTAATCAAAGATTACCATTTAGCAAGGTATATAATATAGCTCAAATTTAACATTTCACACACTTGTTTTTGTTTTATCGTAATCTTTCAATGTAATATAACAAATAATCATGAATCAAAAGATTTTTTTTTAATAATATAATGATAAAGAAACAATAAAATTCTTAATCATTTTAATATCTTTTGGAATGAAATTCCTATAACAATATATATATATATATATATATATATATATACATTCACATATACATGTTTTTTTTAATATAATTTTTCACTATTTCTTTGCAAATACACCTTAATAATAAAAGAAAGACCTAATATGTCAATATTTATAAATTAATTTCTTAATTTATTTACTCAGCTTTTGAAAGATCACCCTAATTTTTCCCAGTCTCTTAATAACAGGGAATTACAATATCAATTTAGACAATGATGTCATTTAACTTTAGAATTGTAAAAGTAGAATCGTTAAAGCCTGTAATCATATCCAAAAACTTTTTAAATGCTATAATCAAAATACAATTGTTTGATTTGCTATAATATTATTTTTTTGGATAAAATCAGAAATTTGCTTGTTGTAAAACCTTATGGACGTATTATCCTGTAAATCAGAATCGAAAACAAACGGTATGCGGAGATCCCGCGTGTCACATGCTGAAAAAGTATTCTTCATACAAAGTACGGAAAAAAATCTGTACGAATATAGAGATATTCATTTCACTCTGATTCCGAGTGAAATGATTTTCCATCCCGTTCGTATTCAGAATATGGGTATATAAGCCTCTTAGACATGATTAGAGTTTCAATGAAATTTTGTTGGCATATGCGAATTTAAAACAGATAACGTCCAAAACTGCGAGTACTTACGATTAGCCAACAAGTGCACATGTGATATAGATTATCACATATTATAAAATTTATTTTCTTTCTAAAAGATAGGTAAATTCCCTAAATAAATAAAATTATAAATAAAATTATTTAATCTTATACAATTATTTTAAATGTAACGGTATAACTATTTTTAGCCTATAAATAATAAATTTGCAATATACTTTTTCTAATTTTTATATGTACCCTTTCATATTTTTTTCAGGGCAACTGAAACAAAACCTTTGATCTATTCTCAGTATTCATTTAACAATTTTAACGTAATAAAAATTCTTTTTGCTCTGGAAAGGATATGTTTTGACTCGCTTCTTTTCACTTGTTTTGTGAACCCATATGATAATTCTTTCGGCTTCATTTAATCTTATATTGAAATGTAACTCGAGTGCCCTCTTTTCTAATTCCCATCACCATCTTGACAAAATATTTGCTTATCTAGTTATTTCCCAAGAACTAAAAACTTGGCAAAATCAAGTCAATATTCACTAGCAACTGCCAATGAATTAATGGTCGCCTTTTCAAAAAAATTACATAAGAATATTCGTAACGAACACCGCAACCTTGCTCTATCTGGAACTTTGAACTTGGGAAATATAAAAGTAAAAGCTAAAAGCAATGTCATTTTTTGCTCCAGCTTTGGACGGCACTTACGATTATGACTTACACTAAAAGGATTAGGGACTTGTGTCCCGCTACTGTTCCCCAACTCCCTAACATGATCGTTAACTTTAATTAATTTTTGATGGACTATGGTCACGTTCCTTGGAAAATATTTCTGTTTATTAAAGAAACAAGCAAAGGAACAAAATGTGTCTCTGTGCGATTACGAGACTGGACCATTTAATTATCTTCAAAAATTAAGTTTTAATACTTTTATTTTACCAGCCATCATCAATGATAAAAGCATTCTCTATACGACGGCCAACTTAACTCCGTTATAAAACGAAGCCCAGATACCGCGAGCTAAAGAAATTCAAACGAATTATCTGACAGTTAAAATTGAAAATAATCTCGTTTCAAAAATCGAGGTAATTATTAATATGTCAATGAAATATATTAAGTTTACCAAGGGATTGAACATATAATTAAAAACGCTGATCTGATAGACCACATGTGGGGAACAAACGCGATGATCATCAGTGAATACCCAGCAACTGACTGTTCATGAAGATCTAAAGCCATCAAAACTCTCGATATCAAAGCATACGATTAAAACATAACAATGAAAAATAATATATATATATATGGTCCTTTATTTACTTTCTCCGTCATTAAGTTTAAGGTCCTTTTTTTTTTTTTTTCTTTTTTCTCATTATTATTATTATTCACGTCGGCGTAAGCAATTCAAATTGTTTTTGTCTCTTATTGGTTCTTAATCTGTATCGCAACATTTTTGTGTAAGTCTTACCTATATGTTATAATCAGTTCTATTTTTGATGGTTGGTGTTGTTTTGTATCTACTAATTGCTAAATATTAATGTTAAATTTTATTACGATAACTATCATTTATATATGTTTATATACATATATATATATATATATATATATATATATATATACAGCTATACATCCACACCAGAAATCATAACGAATGATGTGAGCTCGAAATTATATGTCATATGGATCGAAATGGCAATCAGTAATAGTGGGCGATGAAAAAACTGGAACCTAAATAGTTCATATGGTTGGGCATCGTATTAGCATGACTTGCGCAGAGAATCTCGATGTTTTTATAGCCACAGGCAAGAAAATTGCTTGATAATGATTAGGCAGACTTTTTCTACAATGGAAAAGTGTCTCTGACCTCTGTCGGTGGTAAATGTCACTTATTGTCAAACGCCACAGACATTGGGACCTCTTGCCCTTTTTTGAATTTCTAGGTGTCTTTCATTGAGAAAAACTACAAGAAAATGCTTCGATTTACTCGGCAAACTGCAAAAAATCTTAGTTGAAATTGAGTTTGAGTTGAATTTACGTCGCACTAAAGCAAGGCAACTATCAACAGTATGAGTTTCATCCAAAGAAATGGTAAAAAGATATGCCATCACAATTTTGATGTTCTGAGCAGGGGAGATATCCTGTTTCAGTAACACCCAGAAATATTGCTCTGAAAATCCCGTTTCAGTTCTCGGAATATGAAAATCGCCAACTGACCAGAAGGTAGTCCAGATGCCATCTAAAATAGTTTGATCTTCTGCGGAGGACATGTGTGTAGATGTCAGCCAGATCTCATTCTTATAGAGGATATTCGTTTTGAGATTGAATGGGTTTTATAACCCAATAGAGCCACTTAATGGATAAATGGTGACAGTCGAAAAGCTTTGCGTTGTTGTTTCGTAAAGTTTATAGCAATGGTAGCCAATAATCTTCTGAAAAAAAAAGAGAGAGAGAAAGAGATCTATAGAGGATACATGAGGATCAAATCGATCCACAAAGCATTCAAAATTTAGTTTTTTCGGTGGAATATATAGTATTTAAGAACAACTAAAAAAGTACGGATGGACAATCAGGTTTTTAAACATGTTTATTTCTATTTTATTTAGCTTTAATCTATGCTTTTGAGACGGCGTTAACTTTTTATTACAATTTAATAACTTGTAATATGCATAAGTCAAATTTTCATTATTATTAACATTGTATATAGCACATTGCACCGAAGTCGTCTTTAGCAAAATGATTACGTTTTTCTAAATTTATGTGAAATTTATTGGTTTGTAGCAGTGCATTAGTTTGATTATATTTGGAATGTAACATCATCCTCTTACGTTCTTAACAAGTTAACTCCTACATTGTAAAAAAATAGCGGTATTTTCTACAGCAGAATGTGCTGGAACCCATTTTGTCATCACATTCTGCTGTTAAATAAGGTTTACAGAGGAAACATCTGTAAAGAGAGACATTTTTAGAGATGTGTCTGTTGTAAATTAATTATTAGCAGAATGTGCTGGCACCCTTTTCGCCAGGACATTCTGCTGTAAAAACTACCGTTATTTTTTACAGTGACCTTAACATAGATTTTAGATACAAAGATGAATATTGATGCAATGTAATTATCTATTTAATTTTAAGGATGCATAGTTAATTTTTACTTTTAGTACAAATATGAATGTGGTACGTATAATATAATATAAATATGTGAAGTAAATGGTTCAAATAGGGCCAATGCAAGTAGTATGTCCAACCCGCAATTATGTTATTAATTTCAGTGATATCCGAAAGATGGCGCTTGAATCTAATCGCTCGTACAAACCCTGGATAATCTCAGTCAAGGGTCGCTAGTCGCTCGAAGTCAGAAAAACATAGTTCAGTACTGCGTTGCCCACAAACCTTGATCACGTGCACGGAAGGACAGTCATTGTTGATTTGTTGTTAGTTACATTGTATTTTAATAATTTGTCTCTTGAAAGTTTATTACTTTTCTCACTGAAACAAAGAATTTATATTTAGTGTTATAATAATATTTTAGCTGGCTTAATAGTCTTTTCAACTGTATACATGAATTTCAATAACTGAGTTTTTAGACAGAATTACAAACGGTTTTTTAAAACTCATTATTATTGGCAATATGCCCAATGAGCATATCAGTGGCCCGTACTAAAACTTAAGCCACAAAGACTCTGTTTTCTCACCTATGATGGGGTCAAGTCCCATCTTGATTACTTAATTCTTAATGAGGCTGAAAAAAAAATGTATATAAATAAGTAAAAAATAATTTTTTCTAGTTTGTCCACCTTCAAATACAACCCATGAGCTGCAGCCTTTGGATAAATCCTGTTTTGGGTCAATTGAGCAATTTTGGGACCAAGAAGTTCTTTTGTTTTTGGAATAAACTAACCATGGAAACATTACAAAAGCTCGATTTGGAAAAATGTTTTCTCCAGTTTGGGACAAAGTTAGGACATTGACATTTCCAATGCAAAAGGAGGCTTCAAAAGGACAGGTATCTATCGTATCAATCCTATTCTATCTGCCCTGTCAATGTAATTCCCGAGAAAGACATCGCACCTAGTTCTGTGTCTGAAATTCCACCTCCAATAAAGAATAGGGCCAAAAGTAAAAAACAAATTTCTTCTCCAGAGACATCTTTTGCAAAACAGGTTTGTCGTACTCCTTGTCTCTCAAGCACTGCTGTCATAAAGCCTGCAATGAACTACTGCGCTCTAATTTTGAAAAAAGACCTTTTTCTCAGAGTTTCTCAAAGTAATATTGAATGCACTCAAACATCACAACAGGGATTAAAATATCAGTCTGCTAATATTAGCGAAAAAGGTCCCAGAGTAAAGGAAAGTGATAAAGAAAGTTAGTTTAGCGGTATTTGCTACAAAGAAAAAGTTGTGGATATGAGATTATTTGCTGCGTGTCATAATTATGTACGAGGAATGTGTAGGACTTACCAAAAAAGGTAAAGAAGTTTATACTTGCCATACACGTGAAGACAAAATAAATTAAAGATATTTTTGACCGTAAAAAAGTTTAAAATTGCTCAAAAATTTGCTGAAAATTGCTGAAAATTGTTTCAAATTGCTCAATACTGTTTTCTAAATTTTCTTCGTACTTATCTTTTCCTTAATTTTTGTAAAGTTTCAAAGATTATTTATTTATTCATTTATTTATTTATTTATTTATTTATTTATTTATTTATTATTATTTTTTTTTTTTTTTGTAATAATTGATGTGTTTTCCTGTTCTAAATATGAATCTCTTCTTTATATTTCACCTGTGGGCATATTACCATCATTAACTAGTCTAAAAAAAAAAAAAAAAATCTTGCAGGTGCATATTTTGACTACTGTAAATTATTATTATTATTATTATTATTATTATTATTATTATTTTCGAGTATTAAAAAGAGTTTTGTCTTTTAAAGAATTTTTACTCATTTATTTATTTATTTATTTATTTTTATCGATTACTACTTTCGCTAACAAATTTCTATCCTTAAGGTGGCCATATTACGTGCATTTACATTAGCTATGGTTTATTAAACGTTCAAAAAAGGAAACTAAACGATTGATAAGAAAAAAGAGAAACACCACAAAAAAATTAATCGCTTTCATTGCTTCATTTAATTATACATATTTGCAAAGAATGTTATTAAATGTAACATAAAACATGGTTATCTTGTTTACGAATATATAGTATCAATTTGGGTTAACCCCATTGATAAAAGTAAAAGATTTATTTCGGGTTACATACTCCAAACAATACAAATAATTGGATCACCTGTGATTAAAAATAATAAATTTTATGCCTCACGTGCCAAATATTTGTACTACAGTATTTAACAGGCACAAAGTATGACACAGAACTTACATAACGGATGCGCTTTGCTATCATTATACAGAATGATTTTTCAAAAGTGATTTATTAACCCTTTAAGCGTGCTTGACGAGCTCACCTCGTCATCGGAATGTTACGCTATACCCGGGTTTGACGAGTCCTACTCGTCAACTAATTTTAAAGTCAGAATTTCAACGTGTTTGACGGAAACACCTCGTCATATCCTTATATTCTTATAGGAAAACACTTTATGTTTTCAAAATTTGCCACTGGATGGCAATAGTAGTTCCGTAAAGTGAAATATAATTTCTTGGGAAAACTTTGGTGTGTTTGATTTTCGTATTCTGGTGAAAATGGCGAGCTGTAGCGGTGTTTCTAGGTGCTTTTGTGAGAAGAAACCGTTATTATTCAACGATTCCAGTGATTCAGAAGATGACATTTTGGATCATTCTGACTTTGAAAGTGGATAGCGATACAAGTATTTATAGTTATGTGTCAAATGAGGAAATAAATAATTTGGATTCGGTGCAAGAATGGTGTAAACTTTCAAGTGCAACTCCAGCTCCACCACGATTTCAATTTCATGGAAAACCTGGAATAAATTTTCAGATAAAAGATATTGATAATTCCTTTGATTTTTTTCCAACTATTCATAACTAAGGAATTGGTGGAAACTGTAGTAGAGGAAACAAATATATATGCAGAACAATTTTTGCGAAAGAACATAAGTGTACTGAAAGTTAGATCCTGAGTGCATAAGTGGAAACCGGTAACTGCATCTGAAATATGGATTTATTTAGCTCTTCTTTTACTCCAGGGATATTATTTTGAAGCCCGTGACAGCCTGGTATTGGTCAAAAAAGAAAACTTTGAGCACTCCTTTTTTTTGCTGAAGTTATGTCAGAGCAAAGATTTTCTTTGATAAGCAAGTTTCTGCATTTTTCAGATAATGAAACTATGGATGAAGAAACTCATCTTCGCTGGAAACTTCGAAAAATATGGCCCATTTACAGTTTCCTTTTGGAAAAATTTCAAACTCTGTATACTCCTGAGCGTGACATTGATGAATGCTTGATGTTACATAAAGGGAGGCTTTCTTGGAAACAATACATATCCTTGAAGAGAGCTAGATTTGGATTGAAATTCTATATGCTCTGTGAATCAGACACAGGTTACATATGGAATTACATTTTATATACTTGAAATGGGATGATTCTAAGCCCAGACTTCAACAAGAAAAGCCTTACATCGCAAATTGTGCTAAGTTTGATCCAACCTTTGCTCAACAAAGGATACTCCCTTATAGCCGATAATTTTTATATGTCACCAAATCTTTGTGATAAACTTATATCATTCAAAACTGACTCGCACGGGACTATTCGAGTGAACTGCAAAGATGTTCCAAAAGTAATGCAATCATCGAAACTTAGAAAGGGTGACATTATTACTTTTCAACGCGGAAAACTAATAGCAATGAAATGGAAATATAAAAAAGATGTTCATTTATTGAGTACAATCCAGAATATTGAAATGAGTAAAGTTTCTTGTAATGGAAAAGAGGTTGAAAAGCCAAAGGTTGTCAATTTATCAATGGGAGGTGTGGACAGAGAGGACCAAAATGTGTCCCATTATGAGACAGTACGGAAAAGAATGAAAGTATACTACAAAAAAATTTTCAGGCATATGCCTGATCAATGTATTTTCAATGCATCGATTCTACAGAGCAAGGTAACTAACAAAAATATAAAACTGTTGGATTTTCGAATTGCAGTCATTGAAGAAATATTACGTAAATATCAAGTGTCTACAGCCATGACGGGAAATACGGGAAGAAAATCCATTGCGTCTTACAGGAAGACACTTCGCAGACTATATACCTGCGATACCCTGCAAACGAGAACCAACAAGACGATGCTTTGCGTCTAATGTAGTTTGCTATGCGTCTAATAAAAACGGTAAGAAGATTAGAAAGGAGACAAGGATATTGTGTCCAGCCTGTGAGGTTGCTCTTTGTAACATTCCATGCTTTAAAATTTATCACACCAAAAGAAACTACTAGAAAATGTATGTATGTTTAATTATATATTTATGTCTTTACTTAGTTCTTTCTTTCTTTTTTTAGATTTTATTTATTGTAGCATGCCACAGAATATATCTCCAATGCAGCGCACCCGCTTACTCCTTCCTACTATCGCGGGAAACACTCCCCACTGCAGTGCACGCGCGGGAGCAAACGCTACACGCTTAAAGGGTTAACACATTGAGACAAACGTTCCTGATCTATGACAATCTAGTCACTGGAAATCTTTGAATTTGTTTAATTTAACGGAAGGCAGTCCCTAACAGTGTTTTTAAATAAGTTACTAAAGTGAGAAAGATAACTGAGAGTTTTGTTGGACACTGGTACAGAATCACTACATTCTACTTGGTTTCCCCTGGGAAGAGCTCTTATAAGTCTATCAAAGTTGATTCTAGATACTTAACTTCTTCGGATGGAATGGTAATTTTTTGCGCAGACTTATTAGCCGGGTTAGGATGGTACCAAAACTAATCAGAGAAAGGCATGATTAATGTAAGTGATCAATGTAGAAGCGGGGGGATTTATCTGAGCTAAGTCATGTTACAAGTGTTGTATAGTCACCTGGCAAAATGCAGATGGTGAGAGGAGTTTAGGATTTTCTCCAGCCTCTATGAAGGAATTTTCTGGCATTAAGCCATGTTAACGAAGAATGCAGCAAAACAAGATATATTTAACACAGTAGTACAACGCCAGGAATATACAGTGTGGCAAGCGCTTAAAATACTGTTAAAAAAAATTTAAGCTTCCCAGATGGCGCTGCGATCGAATTTTTTGTTCAGATCGAAGAGCTGATTGTTTTTTTACAGTCATCTGCTCAGTCACGTGATCTAAGCACATAATTAACCAATATAGAGTTTTTCAAGTAATAAACTTGATCGCACTGACCTCTGGTGAGAGGCTTAATTTTTAAGGCACTGAATTGCAGGTCACTTTCTACATTATGTATTCCAGGCGCTGTAACGGTAGTCTTTAACATATCACCGGAACAAGGTTACTTAAGAACATGCCAGCCTATACATGAAATAAAACTGTTTATAAAAATCTCTACGACAATATTTGCTACTTATTGTCCTACTTGTATACAGAAGTTGAGCTCGGACTTCGTCCTTACCCGTAAGTATGGAACCGCGCAGATGCCGGCTTATTGTACAAGTTTTTATTTCGGACCACAGTTTCGAGACGCCACCATGTCGTCGGAAAATAAATTCAGTTTACCATTGTTGAGAAATAGTAGGTAGTGCTCAAACAATGATGATATGAAGGTCGCTTATGATCTTTTAATATATGTTGTTAGAACAACCGAAAGTCATTTCATTGGACCAACGTTGGGATATTGTTTGGGGTCTATTTCCTAAATTGTCTGAAGCATGAATCATGCCACTAGACTACATACACGTCACAGTGAACTTGCCATTTTATCATCGCTTGTGTGTGATTGTGTGTTGCCATTTTATCATCGCTTTTACTTAAAATTACAAATATTTTGTATTTTAAATAGATTTAGATAATTATACTGTTTTACTATCTTGAACACTATTTTATTAATATTCGTAAAGTTTTGGTAAAATTTGAACTTTTTGTTTTAGGTATATATCACGATAATAGACGATAACAGTAGATGTTGTAACATATTTGTTCAGAATTTGAAGAAACTGTTTGAATGTTATTGGAGTAGTTCTTTAGACCTACGACTGAAGGCTTTATCGGACTTCTGTTGAAGCAATTCACAAAAGTTTTCAATGGAGCAGTTTGTTGAGATTTCATTAGAAAATTATTATTGGGATATAAATGAAGTAGTGGACTGTTCTAATCGCTCACTAACCATTGATTCTACGATTTGCCTATGTTAACCCAACATTTTGTTGGAAATATTCATCACACAGGATTTTTTTAAATAAGTTTTTATCACTTCTTTATTTAGCTATTTTTTTCCTTTTATTTTTTAAATTCATTCTGTAAAGAAAAAAAAAACTGATACATCAGATTTATACTTTTCTTCTTTAACATTGACTGTTAAAAACAACTTTTCAGAGCTCCGAGTATTGCGTAATACTATTTGTGAATTCTCCCCCTCCCATCGAACTATGTCACGTGACTCACTCAAAAAAGAGAACTATGATTAACTTTTGTTTTAGTTAAAAGTGTGGTATTGCGGTGTGCAAATATGTAGCAGTGGGCTCTCTAGCCGATTAACCAAAAAATGTTAAAATTAATCAGTTTCATTTCTTTTGTAAATAGTTATTTCTTTTGTGTGCTGTGTATCATCGTAATGTGTCCGTGAAATTAAATATTATGTTTTAAGTGTGACAATGAGCCAAGTCATCTTCTTTATAAATTTTAAGAACATTCTATTCTGCATTCGTTGTTTAAAATTCAGTTTTTCCTTTTGCAGTAAAGTACTTCCAGATATTTCTTTAGATCAAAACTTCAAAAAGTTCTTCAATGAATTTTTTCGATCCTAATTTTAATTTATGCAATAATGATTTTTTTTTCTTTTAAACCTTTTGATGCAATTTCATGTGAAATTCATTGAAAATTTCATCTAAACTTTTTGCAAAATTATGTTTTAAAGTAAATTATACGAGTTAATCTATGTTCCATTAGACCAATGTATTTCTAGATTTACAGCTCCAAATAGCACAAACAGTTACGCCAACGTTGGAAAATAGTAGTGGCTAACGGTTGACCAATGGTTTAAAGATTAAACTTTGCCAAGGATATCCCAGCAATAATTTAAAAATAGACTGCTCCAGCGAAGACCCAAAAAATCGCTTCAATGAACGTCTGACAAACAGCTTAAAGGCAAACCGAAAGCCCTGTTAAAACAAAAGCCAGGAATTTGCCCTACAAAATCCCAATGAATATCTTACATCACAAACTAGATTTATTATCAAGTATTGTTCACGATATTAAAACTGTTTAAGTACCTTTATAAAAAGTTTTAAACTTACCTAAAATACTGCATAACGAGGCACGCAAGCAGTGACGAGATGGCGAGTTGATTGGTGGGTATAGTGATACACAAGATGCCCCAGACCATTGTGGACATAAGTCTGGAAAGTTTTTCCAACGATTGTTCAAAGAAATGATTTTCTGTTTATCAAAAACCCTTAAAAAACAGGTGGGTTTTATTATTATTATTTATTTTTTCACATATCAACTTTTAAAGAAACTCAACAATAGTCCAAAGAAATGATTTTAGGTTTGTTCAACCACGCTAAGATATAGTCACATGAACAAATTGTTGGGACCTCACAGTCTCATTGTTTGCAAGCCAATTCATAACTTTCCAACTATTTCAACAGTATAAATACTTTTTTAAAAAACTGATATGTGTGCACTAATTTATTTTTTGTTATTTCTCTAATTTCTTTGAAACGGAAAATTTACTTCAACACCCATCTCAATATAATAATAAATTTATTTGAGGATATATATGTTTTTCATAATGAATTTTTATTTAAAAAATTCTTTTACTTTTTTAAATCTTCCTTCCTTATAAAAAAAAGAAAAAGATGGGGGGGGGGGGGGGAATTCCATTTAAAATGTAACTAATATTTATGCAGTTGGTTTAAAAATCGTTTTTAAAATGGAATCAACATGATTTTTTACTTAAAGCATCATAAATACAACAACATAAAATAGCATGTTTATCAATTCAGAAATTTGTTGTTTGCGGCGATTTTTTTTTCTCTCGATCAAACCAGGCTAAGGCCCGAGTTCTAATACAATTTTTGAGTTCTTGCTTAGAAATCACAATAAAAAAAATTCTCATACTTGAAATTTTCTTAATATTTTGTATGGAAGAAGGCATTTCAACATGGGTATTTGGGAAAATCAACGTCTTATCCAACGTCTTATCCATCGTCAATCTCTTTATAATCGATTTATTTGATAATTTCTAGAAGTTTCATTTTCCATATGAATAATTATGTGTACTCATCCAGTAAGTTTTAATTTAAAATGCACTAGAGAGACAAAAAGAGAAGAAAAGAGAAGAGAACAAAAGAAAAAGAACAAAAGAAATTTGGTATAGGCGTGAGTGTGCAAAGAACAGAGGAATGGGACCAATCAGAGTAACATGATGCTGTCTGCAGTGTCTATATAAGTTAACAAGTGTCTGGCAAAGCTGTTTTATATAATTTGGCTGCTGCAATGGCATGTTATCAAAATTTAATCGGCTTTGAATGTGACGTTATAAATGGTGTACGAGAGAAAGGTAATAGCGTCTTCGAGGTAGCGACGAAATTTGAATTTTTCAGATACGACAATTTCACAAGTGAACCGTGAATATTGGGAATCCAGTAAAACATCAAATCTCCAACATCACTGCGGTCGAACAAAAAAATCCTGAAAGAATGGGGCCAACAACGACAGACTAGAATCATTAAACGCGACAGAGATGCAAAGCTTCCTCAAAATGCTGCAGATTTTAGTACAATGGCCATCAGCAAGTGCCAACATGCGAACTATTCAACATACCATCATTAATATTGGCTTTCGGAACCAAAAGCCCACTTGTGTACAGATTTTGACACAAAGCTTTACCCTGTATTTACCCTATTAAGCTTTACCCTGTAATCTTGCGTCTGGGCCACAGATTATTATATAGATAGGACACTCCCGTATATTCAAAGTAACCAAAATGCGACTACAGTGACCCTACGGGCAGCGGCTGTAAGTTTTTTTAGCTTTCCAGATTACGTAATAACTTGTCTTATCTTTATTCTATCTATGTTTTCTTTTGTGAACTTTGTTACTGTTGACAAACTTGATCGTCTAAAGAAATTTATTTTTAAAAGCAAGTACTAAATATTACACAAACAGGTTTTGAAAATATACATGAATCAACAATATTTTTCCTTTTGAAGCTTTTTGTGCAATTTAAACAAAGTAATGTTAAATATTTATCGATTTTATACTGCTATTTTAGAATTACACTTTATGTGTACAGTTTTATGTGTACTTGAATATGAATATGTTTGGCAAAATGTATTTTCAAACATTTTAAAAATTAATTTTATTTCTTAGATGAATAGATCTGAATATTTTGAGTATGATTTTGTGAATTAAAAAAGTAATAGAAACTGAAGAAAAACAGTAATATTACATACACATATTTGCTACTAACTACTAACGAAATAGAAAAACAATTTTTGATCAAAGATTCTATTCATGTAGACTTACATATATGAAAGCTTTCCGTTTCCGTCCGTTGATTCTAGTAGTGTTATTATCGCCCTAGTTCACGTTTAAGCTTCATTATCTTATCTGTGTGGTAATCTGTGGCCTGGGCCCTCCAATACCGCCACTGGACTGTTGAAGACTAGAAGCAATCTGGTCTGATGAGTCTCATTTGATGAGTCTCATCTTGGTCTGATGAGTCTCATTTCCAATTGTATCATGCGGATGGACCTGTATGGGTATGGAGATAATATTATGAATTCATGAATCATACATGTCAACAGGGAACAGTTCAAGCTGGTGGAGACTCTGCCATGTTATGAGGCGTATGCAGTTGGCGTGATAGGGCTCTGACAGGTAGCAGATATGTAAGTATCTTGTTCGATCGTCTGCACCCATTCATGTCCATTGTGCATTTTTAAAGACTTGAACAATTCCAGCAGGACAATAAGATTTATCACACGTCGAGAGCAGCTACCGAGTGGCTCCATGAATATTATTCTAACTTTAGACATTTCCACTGGCCACCTAAATTCTCATACATGAACAATGAACATTATTGAGCATATCTGGGATGCCTTGGAACCGGCTGTTTAGAAGAGATCCTCTCCTCGAACTTCTATGGATTTGTGGATTGCCCTGTAGGATTTATGGTGTGAATTACCTACAGCACACCACCAGGCATTAGTCGAGTCCATACCATGTCTTGTTGTGGCACTTCTGGAAGCTCGCGGGTGTCCTACACGATATTAGTCAGGCCTTTTTTTTTTTTGTCTCTTCAGTGTATAAGTCATATCTTCATTATTAGAAACACTCTACAGACCACCTTCATTTTAAAATTTCTTTTCGAACTGCAATTTCTTGAACAATATGTACTGAGTCTTAAAGTTGCTAAGTTTTGTATTGGTGCTGAAAGTTTTGTTTCATTTGTTAGATTGTGAAGAATCTCGTTTTGCATCTTTAGCTGAATCATTAGTTTTATTTAAGGCTGTACTTCTCATGTGATATTTTAAGGTGAATTTATACTCAGTCTTAAAGTTCTTAAGCTTTGTAGTTGACGCTAAAAGTTTTGTTTCATTTGTTATGCAGTCGGCAGCAAAATTATTGAAGCACACATCCACACTTTTCATATATGTATATATTAGTTTGATCGCTAATTTTTATCATCAACTTACCTTTTACAAACAGCATAAGACTAAGATCATGACTAGATAAATATTTATTTAACAAAACAATATTAGGTGCACATCTTTTAAACAGGAAATATTGCCAGTGCTTCAATAATTTACTACAGACTGAAAAGTGAAGAATCTCATTTTTGTCTCTTTTGCTAAATCGTTAAGTTCATTTAAGATTGTTTGCCTCATGTAATATACTAAGGCAAACATATACTCAGCCGTAAAGTTGCTAAATTTTGTAATTGGCACTGAAAATTTTGTTTCTTTTGTTAGATAGGGCGGAGTCTAGTTTTTGGCTCCTTAGCTGAGTCGTAAGGTTTATTTATAACTCTTTTTTCTGATGTAACATATTAAGGCCGAATTATGAATAGTTTTTCTTTAAGAAACAGAATGTAGGAGTAAAATATATTTTATTATCTGAAGTGTTTAATAAACATAGCGTTGCATTAATCATTTAATATTCAAAATTAATTTTCTTCATATACAAACTTACCACTTATTCGAATATAAGAGTTCATTAGTCTAGAACATGTTATATTTAATTTTAAAACAAAAATTATTTTATAAATGGTAGCACAAACACAGAAAATCTTATTTAATTTAAAAAATCAAAGGTTTAACACAGAAAAATAATAAAATTATGAAAATTCATATTTTGTTTTCGAAGTTCAGTTGCTACCCTCCTGAGAACTATGAACAAAGGAAGTGGGGGCAATAAGTATCCCCGTGAAAGATAAGAACAACAACAGAAGTGTAGGGTAAGGTTTGCGCAATCCACTTGGTCCACTTGATCCACTTGAATCAGTGTCCTAGAACCTTCATTCTTATACTACTGTAATGGGATTTTATCCACCAAAACGATCAATTTCCTGAGTACTCTAATGTTTTAGAGGAATTTTTTTTTATTGAGAAACAATAATAAAAAAATATGTCATCAACGAAGTATCCATGGAGATATTTATCATGGCCAAGGAATCATGCTCTGAGAAGGATTATGCATAATGGAAACTAAAGCATTTCATTTTTTCTACTTCCATTGGCCTTTTCAAGAAAACAATAGGTTTAGAATTCTTGTTCAATGAATGACAATGGTCGCAAATGCTTGAGAATTTGATTATCTGAGATGTTAAAAAAGGATGACACATTGAGCACATGATTTTGTATGCAGATTCTCCAGACATAAATCTCATCGAGCAGATTTGTTAAGCTTTTGGCGGACATATTAGACTCGGTAGTCTTTTTTTGACATTCTAAATCATTCGAAAACTGCTTTAGATGCAGAATAAAGTAAAATCCCTTTGGTCTCCCTCAATGGTCAAGTGGTACTTCTATCGAAAAATTCTGTAAGTATATCCAAACTCAGCAATGAAGGTTCCTCTACACAACTTGAACCTGCCAATAATCCAATTTTGTTACTTATTTGTAATTTTATTACTAATTTTTTCTTTTATGCTACATTTTTAAAAAAAAATTTGAAAAGAAATTTCATCAGTATATTGCGCATGGTACACTTTTATATCACGAATGTGATAAACAGGAGTAGGTCTATTAAAAATGCATCATACTTATTAACATGTATTTTAATTGTATCTAACATCAATTTGTGGAGTATACACTACAGTTTGCACAGAGAATGTTAGTTTAGTCTAAAATCGTTGAAGATTTAATGGTGGCTGCGATGCAAAATTCTACTGAGAAGAAATTATATAGCATTCTTCTTAACCTATTACGAATTAAGGCTTCACATAAAATTAACTAAAGTTTTCAATGAATACACAATCAAGTTGTCTAGAATTATTGAACTTATACATTTTTGTATCAAATAACTTTAAAACATTTGTATTAAATATCGTGTTACATATATACAATTAACCTTACAACCGTTTGTGTGTAACAGCATACATCATTTTAATATTATACTGCATATAAACAACACGCGTGCAGTTTACTTTACCTCTTTTTTTATGCCTCGTTTCGGCAATTTTCAGTAGAATTAGCATAAACACTGATTAATTTTCATTTTCATCATAATTTAAAAGAAAGAAATTAGGTGTTATAAACCCATAAAATAATATTATAGAATGATAAGTTCTGATCGTATCTTATTCTACATCCCCTTGATTCTACAAAAGTTGAATCTGTGTTCATCTAATTATTTTATAATGTTGGAAACATATTCAAACTGTTTTAATAATAATAATAAACTTTTACACTAAAGCGCAAATTTGTATCTGCACACACTTCATAAACTTTATAAGTTTGTTTGTCTCAGCTTTAGTTAACTATGTTTATGGTCAAAACTGATGACATTTTAGAGTATTGCTTTAGGCACTGCAACTATTTGATAGCCAATTCTTGCCTGATGGTTTTCTTTTGAAGAATAAAAAATTAAAATAGTTTTTGTATGCATTTGTTTCTTCTGCTATGCTTACAATTTGGAGTCATTTACTGATTCAGTGATTAAAGGAACAAGATAAATTTTAAAAATTTTAGTCAATTAAGTAATTTATGTAAAAACTAAACGTGCATAAGATATTTTAATGGGATATTCAATGTCGATTTTATGTAAACTTTTTTCTTGGTCAAATGAATAACCCTTCGAATAAATAAATTTAAAATGAGGAGAGTCGTCTAGCTTTTATTTAATATAATTTTCAATATTAAAGACATATATGAGTTTTAATATTAAAGTTTGTATGTACATTTGTTTTTCACGAATAAAAAGAACGAACGTATAAACAATCGTTAGTAAAAATACTAAATTTCCGCAAAAAAATTATAAATGAAATAATTTCTGCAGTAATTTGAAAGACTATCATTTGATTTACTACATTCTTGGATCATTTCTCCTAAATGGCGATTTCTAGTCCAAGAAAATGACGACAATGGGGAAAAAAAATACAAACATTCTACTACAAAAAATACTAATAAAACTATATGTACCAAAATTATGTTTTTAAAATAAACTTAATTAAAAAGATTTAATTATTGATTTGTGATTTTAATTCAATATTATTAGGCTAAAAAAAAAAAAAAAGTACACAGTAATGGCATTGAATAAAAAAACAAGACTAGACAATCCAAAATCTTTACAGAAACATGATTTTTTTTTTTTTTTTTTTTTTTTTTTTTTTTTTTTAATTCAACTATCAACCAAGTGGCAATGTGAAACGATAAAAGTGTTGCCAGATATAGTTATAATGATTTTCCTTTATGATTGGGGAATTAAAATAAAACCATATATATATATATATTAAATTTTTGGGGAAAAAAACAAAACAAATTATTCTATTGCTGTAATTGTTAATTTTTGAAGTATTTACAACAATTTTTAATAATTTAAGCCCCATGTACCAAAACTATTATTTTTGACACCACTTTTAAAAACTAGATTTTTGTTCAGTAAGAGGTATAGTGCTTTACAGGAAAATGACATTTCTAACACAAAAGTTAAATTCCAAGTATCGTATATCCATAAAAAGTATTCTTTTAATTTATTCTATAGACAAAATTTTATATGATTGATGACAAATATATTTAATTTTGATAATACTAGTTTTTGTTGTCCGGTACTCTTAAATTAACTGCAATAAACAGAATAGTTGCAGACGTAAATTATATGATTTTTTTTTTCCATTTAAATATAAATTTAAATTTGTTACAAACTGTAATTCTTAACTGTAAAATTAACAGTCTTAATTTTAAAATTGCAAATTTCTGCATCATGTGTATATCCGTATTTATTTTTAAAACTGTAGATTTATTCTGTAAATATTATTTTATTTTTCCTATTTTATTTTATCGTCTTATGAATTTTAATTTTAAATCTTATATCTGAAATTATTTGTAACGTCATATCAATACAAAAAACCCTTAACGGATTAAAAGTTTGTAATGCAGGGACTTTATGGCTAAAAGAAATCGAAATATGGGTCTTAAAAATAATGATATCAAATTTTGAATGACGCTTTGCTATTAATTAAAGAACGTACAAATTTTCTTATTTCATCATTTGCTTTTTTCTTCTATTTATATTTACAGTGCAAACTGCAAACATCTTTTCAACTTTGATTTCAAAACAGGTGTATAAAACTAACTCACTGTTGCTTTTTCATTTGCATCTCAAATTCAAAATAAGGGTTTTAAAAGGAATGATATCAAAATTCCAGTGACGCCTTGGCATTACTTTAAAAGATTTGTTTTTAGATTTCATTAAAATTACTTTTGTTTTGTTTTGTCTAATAAGGTATATGTACACATTGAAACAATACTTTTAATTTTCAAATGTACTGCAAATAACACACTTTCACTGAGTTTACAATATAAATTGAAATTATTTATTTTAATAAATTGATTTATCTTTTGCGTCACGCTATTCAAAACTGTAATTAAAATTTATGTAAATGTTACTTTGCATCATCCACTTAAGTGAAAATGCGCGAAAGAGATTGCATGATGCAAAGAAAATATTTGCAGAAATTTTACTTGGAGTTTTGGATAGCATGACGCAAAAGAAAAATTAATTTTTTATATAAATAATTTCAATAATTTCAAAATATTTTTTTAGCTTATTATATCGGCAAAATTTTACATGATTGAGAGAATATATGTTTAATTTTGATATTATTAATTTTATCTGTGCAATGTCCTTCAATTAACTGCAGTAAACCGAAAAATTGCAACCGTAAAATATATGCATTATTTATTTATTTATTTATTTATCTATTTACTTTTTATTTCATTTAAATATAAATTTAAATTTGTTACGAATTGTAATTCTTAACCGTAAAATTAACAGTCTTAATTTTAAAATTGCAAATTTCTACCTCATACATACATACACACATTTATTTATATATATATTGTATTTCCTTTTAAGACTGTAGATTTATTTTGAAAGTATTATTTTATTTTTACTGTTTTATTTTATCGTCTTATGAATTTTAATTTTAAATCTTGTATCTGAAATTATTTGTATAACGTCACATTAGGGGTTAAATCATTTATATTCTTTCAAATTCTTCATAGTTTCAGTTTTCCTACTTTATTTCATTTTATTCTGTAGTTTAGTTTTATCTCATTTTCCTTTATGAAATTCATTTTTAACGTCCTTTTTCGTATAATTATACTTCGTGTACTGTAAATTTTGTGGCAAATGCATACAATATGTAGATATTACACCTATTTGCATACAATATTCAATTTGTCGAACGCTTTTAGCATATTAATTATGTGAGCAGAGGGTTGAATGTGGCGTCATTCGAAAAGTGTGATTAGCCAGATTTGCAGAATACAAAAATTATTTTCTTACGGTGTCAAGAAGATAACTTACGGTGCTTTTATTTTTTATGCACTTTTTCATTTTATACACATATTCTTTTGTATTAAAAAATTTCTAAAGAAGAAAGTTGTTAAATCTGGCAATTACTTAAAATTCAAATAAAACCATAGACACAGTGATTTATATAGAATTCTTAAACTCTCGATAACAGATTTTTCATTTTAAGACGCAGCGGCCATTAGAGTATTAAAAATGATTATGAGTGAATGAGTGGTAGATCGAAGTTTTATATCGCTGAAGATATTCACAAATTAAAAAAGAAATTGTTTTATGAAACTTCTTTTTTTTTTTTTTTTTTTTTTTTCTAATTTATTTATGATCTAATTTCTTTTCTTTTTTCTTCCTTCCTTTCTTTTTTTTTTTTTTTTTTTTTTTTTTGTGATTTACGTTAGCTGTAATTTCAAAACACATTTTTAGCTAAAACATATAGCATTTCAACTAAGTGAAATTGACTACTTATTTTTGAATCTTATATATATATATATTATAAATGTGAATGTCCGTTTATTTGAGTCAGTTTCACGCTAAAACTGCTCGATGGATTTCGATAAAATTTGTTATGGAGATAGCTTATACCCTAACTTAAAAAGTTGGCTACCTTTTATTCCGAAAAAAAAATTTGTTTTTGCGATTTTTATGCATAAAATAGCAATTTTGTAAGCTAATAATAGCAAAAAATTAGCCATATAAATTTATCCATAATTTAATTGTTGCCAAAAAAAAAAAAAAAAAAAAAACGAATTTATTTATTTTTTTCATCAGGAAAATAAATACATTTATCTAAACGTGAACGATAAAAAATTATAAAAAAAAATTATGCATCTCACAAAAATTGACGTCATTTTTAAATAAAAATTTCTTTTACACATTGATAAAGTGCTAATACGCAAGCGAAGTGATGACGTCACTGGCCGTTCGTTTATGCAAGAAAAATATTTCCTATGTTAAACGTCCATTGGATTTTTTGTAAAAAATTATTAAAAATCGAGGAAAATTATTTCCCGATTTTAATCCCCATATTTAGGTATAGGTATGTATTAATTATCATGTCCATGCGTTAGATTAATTTATTTTTGTTGTAAAATTGACAAAATTTGAATTTTTAATTTCAAAACTCTAGGAAAAAAAAAAAAAAAAATGGAAAATTTCCATATTCGATTGAAAATACAAATATTTCATTTCAAAAGATGATATTTAGATAATAAATATCCAACTAATATACTAATTAAAAGGAAAATGATAAATAGTCTATCATAATTTGAAGTCAAATTTGTTTTCAAATGTCTAAATAAAGTATCTGATATAAAATACTAATATGTTGCAGCGGAATACATTTGATATCGGTCATCCTTAGCAGAAAAAAAAATATCGACAAATTATTTGGCGAACATAATTAAATCCTTTCAAAAATCATGGTTATTTTAACAACTTACATTAAGAGAGTAATGAATAATATGAAACAATATTTAGTACAATGCATATTACGAAAATATACATCTGGCATGCATATTTTCGTATTACGTTTTTGATCACCAAATACAATAAGCGCCAAGAACGACAGAGTTTTGAAATTTAAAATTAAAATTCTGTGAATTTGACAGCAAAATAACTCAATCTAACACATGCACATGATAACTAATCTATACTAATATTATAAATGCGAAAGTTTGGATGGATGTTTGTTACTCAATCACGCCACAACGGCTAAACGGATCTGGATGAAATTTTGTACAGAGATGGATAATAGTCTGGAATAAGACATATGCTACTATTTATACCGGAAAAAATGTAATTTTTTAATTAATCTTCTATATAATATAAATATTTCTTCTATAATAAAACTTTAAAATAATTTATTTTAATTTTTAATTGTTGCCAAAGAATATTTCACGCGAATAATAATAATAATAAAAAAAATATATATATATATATATATATATTAAATTTGCTTAGGCACATGACAACATAACGTCATTATCAAAATTAAATAATAAGAAAATGAAAGCTAATTCAGATCTGTAGACCACCGAAGCGGGCAAAGCCTGCTAGTAAGTTGATATATTACTATATTTTCTGCATATGTATGAAGAAAGTATAAGATTCGGCAAAATTTTCAATTTCCAATTTTCGATGAATTTACACGTTTTGAGATTTCTTGAACACGCATGAATATTGATTATATGGATTGAATTTTTGTTCATGTAATTGGTAGGTGGCTCTGTCATATGAAATGACATAGAAGAAAGTATTGGATTCGTGAATATTTTTGACTTCCAGTTTTCGATGAATTTACACGTTTTGAGATATTATAACATGATTATCTCATTTAAAAAATGATTATTTGTCTCTGTGTGTATGATGTGTTAGAGAAATTTTGTAGTATCTTATAGACAAATGGACGGAATTTAAATGTGATTGATAATTGGTTAGACCGTGATTTAAATTGGTGCTGATTAGCTTTTGGAAATAGGTGGTGCTGTTATGTTGCGATTTACCCCATTTAAGTCAAGGCTGTATCTAAACTTCTGTAGTGTATAAACGCACCAAACATGATATATGATATGGACAGTATATAAAACTATATTGTTGGGAAATATTTGATGCATATCGGCCGACGAGTGGCGCTCCTGTGTTGCAATTTAATTCCGTTTACGAGAAGGCAATTACTTTGTTTTGTTAAGATTTGTAAAAAAGTGATGGATTTTTGATTATTGGGCGATACTAGTACACATAAAAGTATTTTTTCAAAATAGAAATATTATTTTTTTCCCTATATTTATTTATTTACTCTTACTCTGCAGAGTTATATATATATATATATATATATTATTTATTTATTTATTTTTATTTTATTTTATTTTATTTTATTTTTTATTTATTTATTTATTTATTTTTGCTTGAATTGGAAAAACAAAAATAGACATTTACAAATATAATCGCAAAATCTAACTGCATGAAACAACATATTTCATACTGAAATCTAACTTTTGTTATATTTTATTTTATGTTATATGCTATTTTTAGGCTCAACAGCAAATTTAAATTTTTCATTTTCAATTCCAGTTTTTAAATTTCTATGAGCTAATAAGCTAGTAAGAAGTTGAAAACTTAAATAAATTAACTTGTTTAAATTAGCTATCGCAAACATGACATTTTTTCTCGTAAATTTTTTTTTACATATTTTTGGTTAGTTAATGTACATTATTCATTTTAATTTGAAAAAAATATGTAAAATAAATATTGAAAAGTTCACCATTTTATAAACTAGCTACTCAAAACATAAAATTATTTATCCTTAACTTTTACATTAATTTTCTCATTTAAATTACAAATTCTTTATATGAACTTGAGAAGTTAAAGTTTGGAATAATAGTATAATATTTCTTAAACTAACTATTTTAAACATAAAAATTTCTCCACGCGATATCTTATTTCCATTCTTTGTCACCAAAATTATAAATTATTTATTTGAATTTGTAAAATAAATGTGGAAACAAAAACGCATAACATTATTTAAGTATTCAAAATATTAATGTCTTTATCCTCTATTCTTTTTATTTCTCTATTTTCTTTTCAAAATAAAAATTTTTTCATTTGAATTTCAGAAATGAAAATAAGTCCTAAGAAATGTTATCTTATTGGGGATTTGGCACCAGAGAAGTTTTCATACAAAAGTTTATATTTCCATTTAACATTTATAAATTGAACCATTTTAGGTTTTGTTCGATAAAATATATATTCAGACAACAATTTTTATGGTTTTTGACACATTTTTTACAGATTTGAAATCTTAATGTATTGATTTCTCAGTTTATATTTTCTCATGATTTCATGTTCTTCAAAATACTAAAACTTCTACACATCTCCCTATATATAAATGGCTAAGAGAGTTTTCTTTCCGTCTGTCCGTTGCTAGATGCAAGTTGATTGGCTAAGAGAAATTTTCTTCTGTTTGTCCGTGTGTTGTTGCCACCAGCTTTTCATACTTTAGTTAATTTAAAAAATTGTCACCAACTTTTCATACTTTAGTTAATTTTAAAAAATCTAATTGTCCTATCGAAAAGTTAATTAAACCGACGGATTCAGAAAATTTTTTCCTTTCATTTGGTACCTTATTTGCAACGAAATTTTGATTAGATTTTTTTTAAATTAATTAAAATATGGAAAAAAAAAGCTTTAAAAATGGATTTAAATTTTTAATTGTTGCCAAAATATATATATATATATGTATACATTTTTTTTTTCAACATAAAATGAAATATGCTTTCACGCGAAAAAAAATTAAATATTACATTTGCTCCTGCACTTGAAAAAATGAAAATATGAATATGGAATAAAAAAAAAAAAAAAAAAAAAAAAAAAAAAACCTCAATCTTAGAAATTTTTTGTCCCTTTTGTTTAAATAGTATGTTTTTGGCACGGTAGACGTAGCCTATCATAACACATTGTAATATTATATTTGGTGTGAAATTGTTGCCATTTTATGGTTAATCGAATAAATCGAATAAATCAAATAAATATAGAAAATAACGTGAAAGAAAATATTATGTACACTACGTATAGTGTTATTACTTACAAACTTTGAATAAACGCCATAAAATGCAATAAACTCGCAACAATTGTTTCGGATCGAAAAAACACACGACCCTTCATCAGGCGAATAAATTAAGCACAAGTGCTGCAGTCAAAGCGGCAAACCCACTGGTAAGCCCCCTGGTAAACTATTGTCATAGGCAACAGAGACAGACACCCGAGAGTTTGTGAATGAGTAGGTCGCTGCCGAAGGCAGCGGAGAACCAAAACGGGCTTTAAAGCAATTTTATGTTATCTTTAAAATTTATTTTTGTTTGTAAAGCGATATAGAAAAGAGTTTCCTTTAAATATAGTGACCAGCTAAGTGAGAAAAGCCTTCGTTGATTCACTACATTCATTGATTTAATGAATTAAAAAGTGGTTTCGTTTACAAACTTTGATCTATTGACACGCAGGTAGCATCAGGCCGAGTTTTGTACATCTCGAGTTTGATTTTGAAATTTTTCCGGCATTCGGAATTCGGTTCGTTCCCGAACCGGGGCTTTGCTAGTATTTAAGAAAAGACTTAATATATATTTTTTAATGTTTAACAGAACCCACTCTAAAGAATTAGTGATGGATTTTGAAATTTATTGATTAGTTTTTGAGAAAAAAATTAAAATATGCATACCTATGTAAAAATTTGCAAAAAACCGCATGAATTTTGTTATATCTCTATTTTTAATATTTTTTCTTCTAAATGTATTGCAAAATCCATCTGTAATTCTTTTAAGTAAGCTCCATTATGCATATATAATTAAAAAAGAAAAATTAAGCCTGTTCTTAAATATCTGTAGAAGTTTTAGTATTTTAAAGAGCATGAATTCATGAAAAATCGCTAACTGAGAAAACGAAATAAAAAGTTTTTAAATCTATAATATGTATATATATATAGATATAAACCATACGAATTGTTGCCTGGATATATATTTTATTAAACAAACCTAATATAGTTGAATTTATAAATATTAAATGGAAATATAAGCTTTTATATGAAATCTTCAGTGGTTCTAAGTCAAAAAAGTCAAGTCCCCTTAAGACAACTACCATTTTGCATTTTTTTTTCTTTTCAATTGCATTATTTTATTACACACACACACACAAATATACATATATAATAAAGATGATCTATTAAGCATAGTAGAAGCCAAGCAACAGATACAAGATCACTGAAACACCAATGACCAATAAGATTAAAAAATATATATATATATCAGTGGATGAATACACTATTGTAAAGAAACCAGATCTATTAATTAACATCCTGCAAAACAAACAAATCAATAAAGTAAAACAACAATCCTAACTTAAAACCATAAACTTATCAAAATTGGTGAAGAAACAACCCAAGAAATACAAGATAGGAAGAAGGAGGCAGGCGGCAAGACTTGTGACTTGCCTGTGGGGTTACACTAGTTTTAGGCCGGCAACACTCCCCCAGCCTGCCACGACCAGAACAGGAACCAGATGGATTTAAAAAAGCAAAATTTCAAAGCAGATGAACAACAATGAAATCACGAAGCAACTATGAAATTCACCGATTGATCACATTGTGTTTAACAGTATAATTAGAACTTTAAATATAGTTGACAACTCAAAAAGATATATATATATATATATATATATATATATATATATATATATATATCATAATTATCATCACCATCATTAATTTCAGCCTTTATCAATCCACTACAGAATGAAAGCCTCTCCTAGGTGATTCCAAACTGCCCTGTTTTCTGCATTTCTTTTCTATTTTGCTTTTCCAAACTTCACAATTTCATCTCTCCAACGACACAGTGGTCTCTTCCTTGGTCTTTTTTTTTTTTTTTATCTCTTGGTATTCAAAATAGAACTTTGGTGGTCCATCTATCATCATTTCTTCTCGCAAGGTGCCCACCCCAACTCCATTTTAACGTATATATACATCTAATAAAAAATCTTTATTTAAAAACCAAAAAGAAAAAGTTCAAACTGTAAAATAAATTCCTTGTCAAACACATTTTTCTAATATGAAGATTTTTACAAGTAATTCTTATTTATATTCTTTGTCATCAAAATTATAAATGTTTTATTTAATTTTGAGAAAGAAACTAAAAAGAAATTCAAATGTACGAGTCATTTTATCACTAGTTTGTTTATTTCTTTTTTTTATTTAATTTATTAACAAAAACTATAAATAAGTCATTTGAATTTTGAAAAATGAAAATTGAATTTCAAAATGATAGCATTTCTTTCATTAGATTTTTGCTTATAGCTCCCATTTTTATTCTTTGCAAAAGTTTTCATAAATAACGGAAATGTAACAAAGCAATTATATCTAACAGTGTTTTCCACCTGGAGGATGTTCATTATTTTTATCTAAACATCGTAATATTTTTCAAGATTCTAAGTTTTCGTGCCAGATTCTCTGAAAAGTGACTAAAAGATTTTCGATTCTCAGAAATAATCTCCATTCCTCAGCAAAAACTAAAGGCGTGACCACGTGATTGATTTCTTATCTTAAGGATTGAATTCTCCAGATTATTCTGAATTACTCTTGAATTATTATTGAATTGAAAATGACCGTAAAAATAATCTTCTCAGTCTTTTTCTCGATTGATATAGTTTTGATATTAAATAATCTTTTTTAAAAAAATGTTTAGTTCTAAACATTTTTTTTTTAATAAATGAAAATGAATGCGATAAAATATTAGAAAACATTTTGAGATAGTAAAATAATATAGCAATTATTATAATTATCATGTAGCAAAATTTGCTTGCTGATCAAGTACAATGTATGTAAATATAAACTAGTTGGCATAGGTGGACTCTGCTCAGTTCCCCATCATATATATGTTCTCATAAAATTCTACCATAAAACATACTATATTCATGTTAAGAAAAATGAATTCGACCAGTCGCTTGTCAGAGTGACAGACTGAAATCCCCCACCTAACAGGCTACCCACCGTTTAGTTACATTTACTTTAATCTAATCTACTAATTTATTTTATTGGGGTCAGTTTCGAAGTTTAGTTTTTATGCAATTCCATACTGTTTCCAAAGCAGCAATCCCCAAAATGCAGATAAAATATCGCTCAATTTCGCTATGTTAATAAAATTTATAAAAGGATTATACACACACACACACACATATATATATATATATATATATATATATATATATAGAAAATCCTTTGTTCAAGTTCTAGTCAATTGCATTTTGAAAAAGTGTTTAAAATTTCAGTATGTTTGGTGTATTAGTTATCGGAAGAATTTTCTAAAATTTTTAATGAATTTTTTATAAAATATTGTTTAAATGTTATTGTTTTTATATGATTAAAATTTTGAATAAAAAAATTAATTTATTCTATTAAAAAAGGGAAAAAGACAGACAGAGAGAGAGAGAATACTTTTTTTTTTTTTTTTTTTTTTTTTTTTAGCCTTCAAAACCCATGTAACCCTTAAATATAAATTATGCATTCAATCCATATTTATTTATTTTCCTTTTTCTTTTTCATGTTTTACAATGTTTCAAAATGCTGGGGTTAAAACATTTAGGCGTCAGGAGAATTGTCTCCCTATACACTGAAAATCGATACTATTACTTTGAATATGAATTAGCTAAGATCCTGTTTATGCACGTTTCTATTGATTTTTTTCGCAAAACAATAGGTTGCATATTGATCTGATAGGTGAAAAGTAGAAGTTTGGACCCTCATTATCTAAACCTGGTAAATTTCGAAGTCAGTACCTTTCCATTATTATTTTCAATATAATAATAGTAACAACAATAATAATAGAATAGATAAATCTTAGATAGTTTTCTAGACTTTTAATTACACAGGCAGACGACGAAATTTTCATCTTCAAAGTGATACGTTTTTATGATGCATTTTTGAATGCTGATTAAGGAAAAATTATTCATAAATTTCCCTCACGCACAGATTTGACAAAAAAAAAAGGGGGGGGGGGGATTTTATCAGCCCAAAGCTTCACATTTAGAACTCCCATATAAGTTATTTCCCATAAAACCTGGGTGATGAGTGTGAAGAACAAAGAGAGTTATTTCATCAAGATACCAAAGAAATGTAGAGAAGGTATCAGGGACGATGGGGTGCTAACATGTTAGCAGATTATTGTCGTATGCTGCATAGAGAATACCCCCCCCCCCCCCACACACACACACACGCACACAAGGCCTTCAAGTCATGCACAAGGTAAGATGTTCAAAAGGAGCTTCGATGTAAGGAAACACGTTTAAAAGATAACGCGTACATAAAAGCCGATTTTAATGTATTTTATACATAAATTGGCTCGAATTTGTTATGGCCACTTTGTGAATTATTCCGATCTTCATTCGTACTTTGTGAAAACCCCTAACGTCATAGGAAGAAAAGACAGTCATTTCTAAATTCCGCGCATCAAAACACACTGAAAACATCCAACACAGTATTATCCAACACATTTTTATCTGCAGTGATAAAAATGCTACTTTTATAGGTGTCATTTTTGCACTAATTTTTTGGACATCATCTTAATATTTATTTCTATTTATACTGATTGATTATTTTCAAAAACAACAAATTAATTTTATTAAATAGTCTTTCTAGTGTAAATTACCTTTAAAGTAGAAATCATAGAAATTTACTTAGGGATCAATGTATAATTTCACTAAATAAAGCTGAATAGTATAAATGGCCTATGAAATAGTTATGCAGCATTTCTAGATATTAAATAAGATAAAACTTTATTATTTTAATTTGAGTCAGTCTGAAAAACATTTAAAAAATAAAAATAATGATTAATTTATTAGAAATAAAAACCTTTTAATCGCGAGACAAAAAAATTTAATTAAAATATACATATAAAGACAATTTAAAATGGAAATAGAAAATATAAATATAAGATTAAAAGTATAAATATAAATATAAATATCGAAACTCGACCGAGTTTCATCCTCAGTATTAAAACAGCATTTTTATAAACATGCACTCAAAGAATTTATTATAGTAGAATGGAATACTGAGGTGGCTGGCAGTATGCCAACCTTCAAGGAAAGTACCAGAATTATAATTTTTACATCCAGAGTTTAAAATTTTATATTTTCAGAATCGGAGATATGATCGGTTTCGACTGAATGAACGATAATTCTAGAACGTTGGTCACAATTTTTAAACGATCGTCTGTGTTTTTGCAGTCTAATTCTAGCTGTACGGCTTATTTCTCCTATATAGACATAATTAGAATCTCTGAAGGGAATTAGATGTACTACACGAACTAGATCTAAAGAAGGAATTTTAGGTTTAAAGTTAAAAAGAATGTTTTTTAATTGTTTAATGGGACGGGAAGTAGATTGAATATCATGAGGTTTAAGTAATTTAGCAATATGATCTGAGGGAAAAATCTAAATATGGCATAGAATTATCAGTTTTTTTAGTAGTTACAGAATTATTCTTTTGCAGTAATGAATAGATGAAATTTAATGTATATTAATGAGGCGGTAATTTATTTATTTAAATTATTTAAATAAAATAAAATAAGATCCATTTTATAAAAATACATGTGGATTTTAAAATGTGTTAAGGGCATTTTGAAGATATTGTTAGACTTAACATTAACCTCGAAAATTCACTGGTGTAATAACTGATTATGTAAGCAAATATTTTATCTAAATTATCTTCTAAAAAAAGCGGAAATTTTACATTAACTTTTCGTACAAATTAGATTAAATATATTTTGAAATTTATATTTGAAATGAAATACTTCATTTTGAATTTAAATGTTTAGTTTATTTCATCACATTATCATAGAAAATTTCAATTCCTTGTTATTCTTTTCTTTTTTTCTTTTTTTTTTTTTTTTTCTTTTTTTTTTTTTTTTTTTGATAGTTTGTAGAATAATCGGTAGTAAAATTTAAAGTACCAATTTCAGAGAGTTTCAAGATTTCGCATAAGTCATTCCAATGCACAAAATCAGAAAAAATATGTATACGGATTTATAATATGAGTATAGCCAATAAGGTTGAGATAGATTCCACGACTCACTTTTTTCCTATTTAAATTAATTACATACTTACGCAAACTTTTACCTTACATAGAATTTTAACTTTTATTTATTTATTTATTTATTTTTAAGTTTTTACATTTGTTTTCGTAATCTTTTTATTTATTTCTCTCTATTATTCGTTCTTACCTTGCTAAATACTTATCCTTCTTTCATTTTATAAAATATTGAGGTGTGTCTGGTGTTTTGGTATAAGGTCGATCGCACATGGGTTCTAGGCTTGGAGGTCTTTCTAAGGGACCCTAGCCCGTATTTACGCAAGTTTCAGGAAAAACCACCATATATAAAATATTGAGAAAAAATAGTTTTGTTAAAATCTTTGATTTCTTAAATATTTTACTAGAAAATACGATATAATATACGTCTTTTTAGTAATATTTTAATAAACTTATAAAATTTAGACTTATTTAGTTATTTATTTTTAAAGCGATGTGGTTTATTTTTTATTTCACTATCTGTTAAGATTTAATACGCTATATTTCTTTATGAATGGGTTGTGGGAAGGTCCATTGACAGCACTGTAGAATCCTAGGCTTTAGCCCGTATTTATGCAATTCTATGAATGTTGGGGGGAGCAAACTCATTTACGAAACAGACAAAAGTAACGAAAAAGCATGTAAAATATATAGTAGTAAGAGAATAAATCTGAAAAAAAAAATAAGTATGTGTTTTTTTTTAAATTAAAATAATTAAATAAACCTACTGCGTGATTTTTTACTTATATCATTATCATTGCTGCCTGCACTCTAATTAATGTTTCTTGATAGTAACCGCCTTTTTTTTCAAACACCATTGTTTTTCAGAATATTTTTCTTCTTATTTAATGTAAATTACATTTGGAGAAAATTACTCTAAAAATAAAGTGGTGTAAAGAAAAGGGGTGGGTACTAACAGTACTAAGGAATATTAATTAGAATGTTGTCAACTATGCATTATATTCATATTATCCTTCTATGTTTTATTTATCATTCATCTTTTACAAAGTGATATATTCAGTCATGCCAACATTTTAATTTATTCCAAAGCATTATTAGTTCCTGCCTTTTTTTTACACTACTTTTCTTGATTTTTCTTCTTATTTAATTGCAATTACATATTGGAAAATAATTCACTATGAATAAAATGCAGGGCTGCCATAGTCTACTATTTTATAGTCTTTTCCTACCACTATTCTCGTGAAATAAAATTTTTAATACATTTATGCAGGTAAAATACAGATTATTTGTATAAATTTTTAATAAACTGTTTTGCTTGGATATAGTGGTGCGAAAAGAATAAATAAGAATCGTTTATGGCAGTTTTGTATAAGTAAAACTGCTCAAATTTCAAAAACTATACTAATATAAAGTAGTTTCTTTTTTAATTCCACAACTATATAAAATTATATATGAAAACCGTTTTGTTATAAAGTTGCTCTTTCTTGTATATGTGTGGAACAGCATATTCAATAAAAGTAATATTACTTTTTGAGGAAGGGGTGATTTTCGACGTCTCAGCACCTTTTACATTTATGCATGTTATTTATAATCGTTAAACTTATTTTAATTTTAAAATAATCTTTAAAACTATTTATAAATGTAACAAAAATGAATCAAAACTACTTTAAAAGAAACAAGCTGTACTTAGAGTATTAAATCACCAGAAAAGAAAATTGAAAAAAAAAAATAAATAATAATAATAATAATGTTTCCTTTTTAACTCTTTGCGCACGTAAGACTTTCCGATTTTAAACAGTAAGCCCCGCCATGTCATAAGGGGTTTTATACATGCTGTGTATTTAATTTGAAGATCCAATTATTTCAATCACATTACAAAAGTTCTTTTTTTGGGAATATACCCTTATGATTACACAAATCTTAGTCAATAAACAAAATGGTATTAGAGTTACAAGCTGATAAGGGGTTTTTCACAAAAAAGTACATTTGGAGCGTGGTTGAAATAATTGGATCTTCAAATTACTTACGCATCATTTGAAAAACTCCTTATGAAATTTCAAATCTGGAAAAATACCTAAAATTTAGCTCATTCTTTTGCCAACAATTTGCTTAATTTTTACTCTATTCAATTGAACTTTTGACAAAAATTTCCTAATATATCTAACTTTCAACCTATGTAATAAATTTTTTTTCTATCTTTCACGCACGTGCAGAGAAAACGTTTTTCATAAAAATGCTCATATTTCATGAGATATTTAATATATTTGTATTCCGATTACAGTATATTGTTTCAAAAGTGTTTATTCAATTTATCTAAAAGTGGGAATATTTGTGTTTAAAACCCTGTAAATTATAAATAAAAAACCTGCTATATATATATATATATTTTAGTTTTAAAATAAATGCCTATCTCTCCGTTATATAACATGCTATCGTCCCACAAAGTCATCCACAAATTGTACTGGGTCTACATTAATATATCCTAAAGTTAGAGATCATTTCGTTGACTTTCTATAGACCATTTCGTCCCCTAAATGTTGTCTTAAACCAATCTTCACTGAAAAACAGGAGGAAGACCTAGTTCTTTAAATACCCAATCTTTGAAAACATTTCATTGAGAGATACATTTAAAAAATTGGGAAAAACTGATCATTTGCAAATTTTGATAAACATTTGATCAGGAGTGTATACATACGTATGTGTGTGTGCGCGCGCGCATACCTTCAGCACATAGCAGATTAAACATAAATATTGAAAATATTTTTTTTTTTCAAATATTGTATTATTTTAGAGAAACGCAGAAAGGCAGGGCGAATTGTAATCGTTGCGCCAAGCATACGGTGTGTTGGTCGGGTAGAGCTAAAAAAGGATGACATAATTTTGTTAAGTTACAAAACTTTTTGCTTGGGAAAGAATTCTTTTTCAAAAAAATTTGTGTAGTAAAAATCTATTTACCATATTTACACATTGTCCTTGCATAAAGCCTGTAAAGATCAAAGTATACAAAATATATGCGAAACATATATATGTTAAAAAAAAAAAAAAAAAAAAAGAAAAGAAAAGAAAAATGCAGGAAGAACCGTATTAATGCTTTAAGCCTAACTTTAGTTTTTAGTTTTTAACAGTTTTTTCGGAAAATTGAGTGAATACAGCCTAGGACCTCTTAGAAACGCCTCCACGCAAGGCATTCTATAATTAGAGTAGCTACACGTCTGCCATTTTTGTCTTATTCTTCCACCAGTATATTTATATGACAAATGTTTACTTAATTAATCGTGTAAACTAAAAATTCCAAATGAAAAATACTAGTGGGAGAATAAGGGGGCAAATGTATCCTCTCACCACCCTGATAAAACTTAGGTTCCATATGCAGGTAATTGGTTTTAGTTTTAACCAATACACACACCTAAGTATAATAGGAACAGACATAATAAAATCATTTTGAATCTGAAGTAAAACGAAATCATTTTCAAAATTACGCATATAATATGGAAATAAGCGTAACACATTGCAATAGGATAATTCAGTATAAATAATCTCAGTATGATCTCATAAATATCAAACAGCAAGAAAATGAACTCATATATCATGAAGTAATAATACGAAAATTTCACTGAGCAAATTTAACGATAAGTAACCTGGATCAGAATTTAAAATAAATCGTCGAAATAATTAAAAGTAGTTAAAAAGTAAATCGACTGAATATATTGCAATAGGATTGTGAATAAAAAATGGCACAAATAACTACATTGATATCACATAAATTTAAAACAAGGATAAATGAAATGTTAGGTGATATGAACCGCTGATTGCAGAAAAGGGACATGTCCATAGTTCAAAAACAGTCGCCATGAATATGCGTCCATGGTGACCATTTTTGAATTATTGAATTTTAATTAAAATGTGGTATTTGTGATAGGGAGAGAAATAAAATTACTGTGTAATTTTTTGAGAATTTTAAGTTCATGTAAAATTGGAAAAAACAATTTTTCGTTTCTCCTATAAAATTAGGTTTTTGAGGCATATCTCCTGTCTGCAATGAGTGATTCATATAGACTTATGTCAGGAAAATAATCTAAGCAAATTAGAGAAAATAACCGTAATGGAACAAAAGTGAAACGTAAAAAACGAGATAATCAAAGAGTTAGAAATGAAATGGACAGGTATTTTATATGAATACAATAGTATTAAATGGAGTTAAAATACCCTTCAGTCGTCTTCAAAAATGTGAAACGGTCAAGAAGATTACATTTATATGATATGGAGTGATGAATCAGAAATTTTTTTTTTAAGAAATTTGGATGAAAAATAATTCGGATCAGAAGTTAAACGAAATCTTTTGGACAGTTAAATAGTTAAAAATGGAAATATTCATAGCATTGCCAGATGATGCTCTAATAAAGGGAGTACCAGTACTGCAAATAATGGTATCTCCAAAACATGATCAAGAAAACGTCATGAAGTAATATTAAACTAATAATAATTTTCTCAAACTAGTTTTTAACAAGGTGATATGTTGTTTAAAAGTATATTAAGATGAGGGGGAGAAAAGTGAAAATAGACGGGTCTTTTCGTCATAGCAGTGCAAGTATTTCCTCACAGCTCTTCAAGAAGACATTGGAAGCGCTATTGCATAAAATCAGAACTGTGTTATAAAATGCAAAGTATTACAATGAAAGGTATTTTTCTACTAAGTAAATAAGCACATGCAATATAAAAACAAATTGTTTTCTCAAACTAGCCTTTAACAAAGAGGCATGTTGTTGAAAAGAATATTGACATAGAAAAATAACGAAGAAACGGATTTTTTCAACACAGCAACGTAAAGTACTCCCTTATAGCTGTTCAAGTACAAAACATTAGAAGCACTAGTGTGTAAAATCAGAACAGTGTTAAAAAATGCAAAGAACATTACTATTACAATATAAAAAAATGTAGTTTTTTAGTAATTAAATAAGCGCATACAATCTAAAATCTTGAATGGTTTTCACAAACTGAATTTTAACAAAGCGACATATTGTTGACAGGAATACTGAGGTAGAGAAGGAATGACGAGATAAATGTTTTCAACATATAGCAACTCAAAGTATCGCCTCATAACTGTTCGAGTACAAGACATGTTAGAAGTGCTACTACATAAAATCAGGACAGTCTTGCAAAATGAAAAAAATATAAATATTACAGTAAAAAATTATTTTTCTTTCAAGTTAATTGGCACATACGGTATAAAAACTTAAATGTTTTCCTAAAACTAGCCTTTAAAAAAGTGACATACTGTTGACAAGAATATTGACATAAAAAAATAATGAAAAGGCAATACAGAACGCAAAATATTCTCTCATAGTTCTTCAAGACATTAGAAGCGCATAAAATCAGGACTGCATAAAATCAGGTTCAAGACAACGTTACAAAATGCAAAAATTATAATTATTACAGTAAAAAGTATTTTTCTACTAAGTCAATAGCGCATGCAATATAAAAACTTAAATCATTATATCAAACAAGCCTTTAACAAAGTGGCATGTTACTTACAAACTTTGAATAAACACCATAAAATGCAATAAACTCGCAACAATTGTTTCGGGTCGAAAAACACACGACCCTTCATCAGGCGAATAAAGTAAGCACGAGTGCTGCAGTCAAAGCGGCAACGCACAAAATCATTTAAAATGAAAAGAAAAACTTTATAAAGTAGAAAATAAATATAGCTACTGGTGTGAGTAAAATTGTACAAGAAAACAAGAAAATAAATAAATGAGTGAGTTTAAAACATTTAACAATCTAAGGATAACAAAAATTAAACGAAAATCTAAGTTATGTGAGTAATTTCCAAGCATCAGAGAAGAAAGGAGTGGAAGAAATATCATTAACAAGATTTTTCGAATTTTTAAATATGTAAAATGCTTCATGAATATCCAAATGGGAGGAACAGACAGGAGATGAAATTATGTTAGTTTTGGAAAAATCAAAACGATGACCTTGAGACCAGCAGTGGGAAGCAACAGAAGATTTGGTAATCTCTTCATTACGAACATTCCGACGGTGCTCATTTATTCTGTATTTCAAACGCCTCCTAGTTTGACCAATATAACCTAAGTTGCAGGACGAACACGGAATTAAATAAATTCCAGAACGGTTTTCGGTGGGAATGGGATCCTTAAGAGAAGATAATTTAATTTTATTGACGGGTTTGTAAATAGCTTTGAAACCAAACGGTGAAAGAATTTTAGAGATTTTAAAAGAGAGTGAAGAATAAAAAGGTAAAACAACTGGGATGAGACTGTGATCGTTTAGTTTGGGAGCAGAACGTTTAGGATTCTTAAATTTATATAGAGCTTTATCGATGATAGATGGGTTATAGCCACGAGAGAGAGCAAGAGATTTTAAATAATTAATTTCTTTCGAAAGATTAGACGGATCAGAACAAATGTGTAAGGCACGATAAACATAAGTGTAAAAAGCAGACATTTTTTGTTGAGGGGCGTGGTTAGAGAGAGCATGCGGTGGCAAAGAGACCGAGAATGGTTTTCTAAAAACAGTAGTTGAGAAACAATCATTTTCTTTATTCACAAGAACGTCAAGGAAAGGCAAAGAGCAATCCTGTTCAACCTCAGAAGTGAATTGAATGCATGGGTCAATCGAATTGACCAAAGAAAGTACATTGGACAAATCGACATCAGGGGAGACAAGAACGAAAGTGTCATCCACATACCTAAACCAGTGAGGAAATTTATATACACCGAAGAGTTTTTCTTCAAAATAGTGCATATAAATGTCGCAAAGTAAAGGAGAGAGAGGACTACCCATGGCCATACCATCATTTTGGGAGTAATAAGTACCATTAAAAATGAAGGCAGTTTGCCTGATACATAAATGAACTAAATTTACAAGTTCCTCAATTTCAATAGAAGAATAATGGAATTCACGTAGTCTTCTCTCTAAACAAACCAGAGCACCTTGAACCGGAACATTTGTAAAAAGTGATTTTACATCAAAAGAAATCATAGTATAGTTAGACGGAGAGATGACTTTTGATGTAAAATCACTTTTTACAAATGTTCCGGTTCAAGGTGCTCTGGTTTGTTTAGAGAGAAGACTACGTGAATTCCATTATTCTTCTATTGAAATTGAGGAACTTGTAAATTTAGTTCATTTATGTATCAGGCAAACTGCCTTCATTTTTAATGGTACTTATTACTCCCAAAATGATGGTATGGCCATGGGTAGTCCTCTCTCTCCTTTACTTTGCGACATTTATATGCACTATTTTGAAGAAAAACTCTTCGGTGTATATAAATTTCCTCACTGGTTTAGGTATGTGGATGACACTTTCGTTCTTGTCTCCCCTGATGTCGATTTGTCCAATGTACTTTCTTTGGTCAATTCGATTGACCCATGCATTCAATTCACTTCTGAGGTTGAACAGGATTGCTCTTTGCCTTTCCTTGACGTTCTTGTGAATAAAGAAAATGATTGTTTCTCAACTACTGTTTTTAGAAAACCATTCTCGGTCTCTTTGCCACCGCATGCTCTCTCTAACCACGCCCCTCAACAAAAAATGTCTGCTTTTTACACTTATGTTTATCGTGCCTTACACATTTGTTCTGATCCGTCTAATCTTTCGAAAGAAATTAATTATTTAAAATCTCTTGCTCTCTCTCGTGGCTATAACCCATCTATCATCGATAAAGCTCTATATAAATTTAAGAATCCTAAACGTTCTGCTCCCAAACTAAACGATCACAGTCTCATCCCAGTTGTTTTACCTTTTTATTCTTCACTCTCTTTTAAAATCTCTAAAATTCTTTCACCGTTTGGTTTCAAAGCTATTTACAAACCCGTCAATAAAATTAAATTATCTTCTCTTAAGGATCCCATTCCCACCGAAAACCGTTCTGGAATTTATTTAATTCCGTGTTCGTCCTGCAACTTAGGTTATATTGGTCAAACTAGGAGGCGTTTGAAATACAGAATAAATGAGCACCGTCGGAATGTTCGTAATGAAGAGATTACCAAATCTTCTGTTGCTTCCCACTGCTGGTCTCAAGGTCATCGTTTTGATTTTTCCAAAACTAACATAATTTCATCTCCTGTCTGTTCCTCCCATTTGGATATTCATGAAGCATTTTACATATTTAAAAATTCGAAAAATCTTGTTAATGATATTTCTTCCACTCCTTTCTTCTCTGATGCTTGGAAATTACTCACATAACTTAGATTTTCGTTTAATTTTTGTTATCCTTAGATTGTTAAATGTTTTAAACTCACTCATTTATTTATTTTCTTGTTTTCTTGTACAATTTTACTCACACCAGTAGCTATATTTATTTTCTACTTTATAAAGTTTTTCTTTTCATTTTAAATGATTTTGTGCGTTGCCGCTTTGACTGCAGCACTCGTGCTTACTTTATTCGCCTGATGAAGGGTCGTGTGTTTTTCGACCCGAAACAATTGTTGCGAGTTTATTGCATTTTATGGTGTTTATTCAAAGTTTGTAAGTAATATTTTTACAACGCCAGTTTATTGATGCTTCTTTATTAAAAGTGGCATGTATATTGTTGAAAAGAACATTAACATAAAAGAGTAATGGAGTGATGAATGTTTTCAACGTAGAACGCAAAGTATTCCCTCAGAGTTCTTCAAACCATTAGAAGCGCTATTGCATAAAATCAGAACAGTGTTACAAAATGAAAAGAATGTAACTATTCCAATAAAAAAGTATTTTTCCACTAAGTAAATAAGCACATGCAATATGAAAGCTTAAATTGTTATCGCAAACTAACCTTTAACGAAGGGACATGTATATTGTTGACAAGAACATTGACGTAAAAAAATAATGAAGAGATGGATGTTTTCAACATAGCAACGCAAAGTATTCCATTATAACTATTCAAGTACAAGACATTAGAAGCGCTACTGCATAAAATCAGGACAACGTTATAAAATGAAGAACATAACTATTACTATAAAAAAAAAAAAAGTATTTTTTTGGCAAGTTAATAGGCACATGCAGTATAAAAACTTAAGTGTTTTTCTCAAACTAACTTTTAGCAAAGTGACATATTGTTGACAAGAATATTGGCATAAAAAAAAATAATGAAGAGACGGATGTTTTCAACACAGAACGCAAAGTATTCTCTCATTGTTGTTGACGACATTAGAAGCGCTACAGCATAAAGTCAGAACAGTGTTACAAAATGAAAACAATATAACTATTACAATAAAAAAAAAATATTTTTTCTAACAAGTTAATCAGCACAGGCAATACAAAAACTTAAATGTTTTTCTCAAGCTAGCCTTTAACAAAGTGACATATTGTTGACAAGAATATTGAGGTAAAGCAATAATGAAGAGACGGATGTTTTCAACATAGCAACGCAAAGTATTCCCTTATAGTTGTTGACGACATTAGAAACGCTACAGCATAGAATCAGAACAGTGTTACAGAATGAAAACAATATAACTATTACAATAAAAAAAAATATTTTTCTAACAAGTTAATAGGCACAGGCAATGCAAAAACTTAAATGTTTTTTCTCAAGGTAGCCTTTAACAAAGTGACATATTGTTGACAAGAATATTGAGGTAAAACAATAATGAAGAGACGGATGTTTTCAACATAGCAACGCAAAGTATTCCCTTATAGCTGTTGACGACATTAGAAACGCTACAGCATAAAATCAGAACAGTTTTACAGAATGAAAACAATATAACTATTACAATAAAAAAAATATTTTTCTAACAAGTTAATAGGCATAGGCAATACAAAAACTTAAATGTTTTTCTCAAGGTAGCCTTTAACAAAGTGACATATTGTTGACAAGAATATTGAGGTAAAACAATAATGAAGAGACGGATGTTTTCAACATAGCAACGCAAAGTATTCCCTTATAGCTGTTCAAGTACAAGACATTAGAAGCGCTACTGCATAAAATCAGGACAGTGTTACAAAATGCAGAGAATATAATCTTAGCCTAGTTTTCTACAGGATCTGACTCAGAAGATCTCAACTCTATAATTATCGTTTTGATTTTCATAATCTAAGCATGTTTGCATTCATTTTGACAAGCTGAAAAGTTAATGAATTCCTTTAAATTCTGATGATCTAATTCTCCTTTGTCAAATTACCTTTTTTTGTTTGATTTTTCTGTCTCTCATCTGATTCATTTAGGATTGCTGTAAGAGAAATCTGTCTTACGTCGTGTTGAAAATCGTCACTCTCAAATATTTGTCCCGAAAGGAAATACGTTTCTCTACTTGCTTAGTGTAATGTTTCCAGAGCGGATGTTGGTATCGCACATGAAGCGGAGAAGTGTTCTTCATTTGAAATCGAGGATCGATTTCAGTTGGAACAATAGGGTTTCTTTTTCGAAAAAAGTGCGAATTAGATTTCTTCTGTTACATGTTCGCACTTAGGTGTTTGATTGTTAAGTTTTTCTTGAATAAAATATTAAGCAGCAAAACATACAATATTATAATTAATGCACTTCACTGAGACAGACAGCGGAGGGAAAAGAATTGTTAGCAACTTTTTTTTTTCTTTTTCTTTTGTATGGAAGAATTTTAGTTGAAAAATGTAAACAAGTATGTTAAAAAAATATTATAAGTTTTTGTCTTTATTAGAGTTAGGATTACGCACATTGTAAAAGTTTCAAAAAATGCGAGCAATGAATATCTGTTGAAACATTTTTTTCACTTTAAAAATGTACATTGAAATTTTTCTGTACCTATACCTTTCGATTTATAAAAGTCACATGTCTGATAGATGACATATATAAATTCTCGAGTTGCCAATATGCAATTATTTATTTATTTATTTATTTATTGTAATCTTTCTATTCATTTTATACGCATCTCTTCATTTTTACTTTCAATTCGTATCATCTTGCAGCCAGTCTATATAATAAGAAACAATAACAGATTTCGAGATAGAGTCCTGCATCGGACGGTTACCCGCAGGTTACCCGCTTTGTGGGTCGGGTGAGGGTCGAATTACCATTAATTTTTTACCCGTGGGTGGAACCGCGGGTCTATCCGCAAAATATTTCTCTCTGAAGAAATTTTTATGTTGCTTTTTTACTACTATAATCTCCTGAATGCAAAGATTGGATGACATTATATTTCTTCATAACAATTTAAGGCAAACATGACTCATAATATAAGTTTAATTCGTATTAATACTTGACGTTTAAAACGTTATATGAGAAATCTATTTGCCTTCCAACATATATTTGCTTCCTTATTGTCATTATTATTATTATTATTATTATTATTATTTTATTATTTATTTACTTATTTATGTATTGTAAATATTTAAATATATATATATATATATATATATATATATATATATATATATTTTTTTTTTTTTTTTTTAAGAGTAATACTTAAGAAATTTTTTTATATTACACACTGAAGTTTTGCTTATAATTAGACTAATTATTTTTAATATAATTATTATCATACACTAATTTTAATATAATTATATGCTTGTAATATTTATGTAACAATTAACTCTATGAAAGTCATGTTCAATAATATAGCTGTATTTCGTGAAATAGAATATAAATTCAGTTTCTTATAGAATGTAAACTGAATAATACATTTTTGCGGGTCGCTTGTTTAGTTGTGGGTCAGAAGCTGCGTGTTGCGGGTCGGGTACACTGCAAATGCGCGAAACACTTTTGCAACGCTAAGTGAACACAATTCTAAACACTTTTAGACCAAAACCTTCTGATTGTATTGCGATTGTGTTGCGATTGTGTTGTGTGAGGAGAAATATAGTGTTTTAAAGTGTTGTTAGAAATTACAAGGACAAGAAATGTGTTTAGATAGTGTTTCGATCCAAATTTAAGAGCCCATTCAGATTCTAAACGCTTTTTAGAACACTTTTACAACACATGCACCTTTAATACTAGAACACCTTTGAAACACTTTTTAAACATAATACTTAATCGCATAAAGTATCGTCCAGGCTTTTGTTAATAATGTGCTGAACATCTGTACATCTAAGGCGTGCATTGAGAGGACGCTACAGAACGTAGGCAAAACTAAACTAGTATGTGTTACCCATCACAAAACTTTTTCATTTTTCCATTAAAATTAAAGCAGTGCAACACTTTTTTTTTTTTTTTTTTTTAAATAATTATTTTTTTTTTTATTAGTATTTACTAATTTTCCTTTTCCAAAATGAATGTTGACGATTTTCTTCTCAGAGAAATGTAACAATAAATGTCCAAAGGATGTTAATTTTATCCCGTCACCTGAAACTTATCCTTTATTTTCAGTTTTTTTCCCTTTAAAAATGAAAAAAAAAAAAATGTAAAAATTTTGGGGGTAAATTTTGAAGATGGGTATCATTCGAAAGATCTCGTCAATACCTTTAAAACGAATGGTTGAACTATAAATCTGTGATAATTCAAAACAAAGTTATCGATTTTTTTTTTACTTTTAACCAAAAAAAAAAAAAAAAAAAAAAAAAAACTTAGAAAAAAATTCGATTTTTTTTTTTTTTTTTTTTTTTTTTTTTTTTTAATATTGTTAGTGATTGAATATGTATTAATTTTTACAAAAAAAAAAAAACCTTAGAAAAAATAAAATCATATATATATATTTTTTTTTTTTAATTGTTACTGATTGAATATGTATAGGAAAATATAGAAGAAAGTCTTGTGGTGGCCACAACATTCTAGTTTTAAATGTATAGAAGAAAGTAAAAAAAAAAAAGCTTAAAAACTCTTTTGAAACATTATAAAACTAGTTTGTTATGATCATCACAAAATTATTTTCTATATATTCCAATACAAATTATAAAAGTATTATTTCTTGAAATTATTTTATCCTTCGAAACTGGGGATAGTCCCCAGATATTTGGTCCCCTATGAATGATTGAAAAATACCTACCTCATATAGCTTAAGCGCAATGACCTTGAATTTAACAAATACCTTTCCTAATCCGTGCAATACTACATATTAACTAGTATGTTGTGGCCACCACAAAACTTTCTTCTATATTTTCCTATTCAAATTCACTCAGTAACAATATTTAAAAAAATAAAAAAGAAAAAAAAAGAAAAAACGATTTTTTTTCTAAGTTTTTTTTTTTTTTTTTTTTGGTTAAAAGTAAAAAAAAAAAAAAAAAAATCGATAACTTTGTTTTAAATTATCACAGATTTATAGTTCAACCATTCCTTTTAAAGGTATTGACGAGACCTTTCGAAAGATACCCATCGTGAAAATTTATGGGGGAACCGATGCCCCCACATGCACACAATTTTTTTCCGAGAAAACTACTACTATTATCAATAATTTATATTATATTTACAATCACAAGTTTAAAATAATTCTCATTATGCACATTTATACGAAATTTTGTCCAATACTGCCATGTTAAAAGTTTACAAAAATGCGATCACAGCGCCACCTGTTGAGCGATTGATCCCCAAATCTAATCAGCACCAGTTTATGTCAGGGTGCAACTAAATACCAAGTTTGGTTAAATTTCATTCATTGGTTCGTGAGATACAGCGTCCACAAAAAACGTGATACACACAGACAGACATTTTCTAAAAACTATCAATTCGTGTTCAGGACATCCCAAAACGTGTAAATCCATCAAAAAACGGAGGTCGAAATTTTTCACGAATCCAATACTTTTTCTATATTACATATAGAAGAAAGTAAAAAAGTAAAAATCTCTTCAAATTGTAACCTTTCAGCGATGTCACAGGAGAAACGTCCATATGATTTTTATTAATACTGGTTAATTTTTTACTTCCATTACCTAAGGCAGTAGGGTAATGGAAGTATTGTATTTGGTCCAAATTTTCGATATCGAGATTTCACGTGATTTACACGTTTTAAGATCCCCTTAGTCCAAAAAAGTGTTTTTTGGCAATTGGTCAGTGTGTGTGTATGTGTGTACAGTCGGTAACAAAAGTCTCCGAACACTAGCAAAAATTCCTATATAAAAAAGGTATACTTAATAAAGTTTTGTTAAATAAACCCCTGTGGAATTCTGTTTTTAGACTGCTTATGAACAGGATTCGACAAGGATTTATTTAACAAAATTGAATTAAGTGTACTTTTTTTACATAGGAATTTTTGCTAGTGTTCGGAGACTTTTGAATGTGTGGAATCTTCTGGCTATCATATCTCCGAAACCAATAAAGATATAACTACAAAACTTCAGAATTAAGACAAGCCTGGTGTACAGACAAATTTTCCAAATTTTGGTGAAAATTGAAAAACCGGAAGTGGGACATCGGAGACCGGAAGTGGGACCGTAAGTCTGTATCTCAAAAACGGCTCTAACGATTTTCTTCAAATTTGCTATATAAACACTCTATTAGATGTCCTTTCGAATGATATAATTGGTTAGTTCAGGAAAATTGATAGGCGTCCTGTATAAATAGCTCAATTTCAGGTCTCGCAAGCGCGTTCCTTTAAAAACGGCTGTACGGATTTTTTTTCAAACTCGCCCTATTAACTCACTTTGAAATATCCTTTTGTATGTAATTATTGTTTTCCGGTCAATATTTTTTTTTTTAAGTTGGTATCTCAAAAACGGCTCTAACGATTTTCTTGAAACTTCTTATATAAATCCATTTCTTTCTCGTGTATTACGTGGTTATTAGAGGGAAATTAATAATCTTCCTGCTTAGGTAGGTCATCTTCAAATCTCGAAAATTTGTGTTTAAAAATATAACTCTACCCTTTTTTTCTCTTATTTTTTACCTCGCTATATGTAAGCTTCTTTTTTAATGATGTCTTTATAAGTTTCTCTTACCGGAAAAATTTTATGTTTCTACTTCTTTAGGTAACTTTTATGTTTTTTGATGACATTATCTCTCAAAAATGCATATAATATGTGTAATAGTGGGTATTGAAATTCGTGTGGTTGTTTTACTTTCACACCAGATTTTTTAAATATACCCTTATATAAATATTAATTGTTTATCAAGCTGTTGTTTCTCTAATTTAATTAAAAGATTTTCGGCATTTGTCCTGTAGCACTTGCGCGATGTAAAACCCGTAAAACCCACTCAATCTCAACCTCAAACAATTTCCTGTTACGGCAAATCTAGCAGATCGCAAAGTTTTGAAAAACAGGTATGGCAACGCTGCTGTGTTTGTTTACGACATCGAGTCATCGAGAAGATATTCCAAGATGGATGCCCCCGCACCTGCATGCTGATGTGAGCGTGGTGTTCCGAAAGTGAATTCGGAGATGCTGTCTAAGTGGATAATTATCAAGGTAAGTTCATAAATAAAATACTTTTTACATTTAAAATGTTTTTCATTCTTGTTGTTTTAAATTTAGAGGTAATCTTTTCAAAAATTAATTCGAACAGCGCTTGTATTGAAAATTAGTTCAAATACACCTAATTGTGGTCATAGTTGTTTTAAATATGAAAACAGTTAAAATTATTGGTATGTTTTCAAAATCGTCTTTAAAAGGGTTAGCATTATTATTCTTTTCTGTTGTCTGAATGTATGTATTATATATATAAGTAGCATTAAAGTGTTTTTAAAACATATATTAAGTATAATTCGAAATTACTTATTTCATAATAAAAGTCCTTGAAATTTCTTTTTTCGATGTACGATATTTATTTTTTGCATTTATTGTTAATTAAATATGTAGTAATTAAAAATATTATAAGTACTTACTACTTCTACTCTAATTTAAACTGTAATTTCTACCAATACATTTTTTTCAGTGCTTGTATGGGCCAATAATCTAATGATAAACGGTAGTAATGACCACAATGTTTTAAATTTGATTCTGTGTATTTTTTACAAATCAGGAAAAAAAGATAAATTTTCTGTTATCTATTATTATTATTGTTATATTCATTCTGAAAAAAAATACTTTTCAAAATATACAGTCTATGTCTACTCCCAAAACCCACATTTCTTAAACTTGCAAATTCTAGAAATTTACAATGAAACTTAAAGTTTTCAAAACAAAGTACGAGATAGCATGAACAGCAATTTATTTTAGTACTTTATTTTGTAAAAAATAAATATTTTTACAGGGAGAAAAAAAGAAAAATTAAAACTGTTTAGCTTAGCAGTTACTCTATATAATGCTTAATATCTCTTATGTTATTAAAATCTGTACGCGCGTGTGTGTGTGCGTCTGTCTATCTGTGAGAAACGGCTTGAAGCAGCTAAAGCTTGTCCGCTAATGGTTGCACAGACTTCGGACAGGTACAGTCGGACGGAGAATTTATCGCATATGTACATTATCTAATTTGCTAAACGATGCGAAGCTAGTCTTATTGGTAGTTTTATTATTGAATGATATTGTCTTGCAGAAAGAAATTAGCTTTAGTGAGGTGCGTCACAAAAAGCAAGAAAAAATTCTGCAACAGGGGACGTCATGTTGAAAACCACTTTTTGATGTCAAAAACCCAACCCTGCCGCCAGCTCATAGGCAAGATTAACTTTCCAACCTGGCAACTATTGACGTCGATGATTGTTTTCACAGACAAATTAAACTGAAAAATTCGTTCATTGCTAGAATTTTAAATTAAAAAAACAGCAACAATTGCTATTTTTAAAATGTAAAGCACTATAATGAGCTAATGTGGATCACGGCAACAAAAGTCATATTCATTATAATAAAAGTAGCACAAAAATATATTTTTAAAAAGAAAAATTTTATAAATTGCATAAGTCGATACTCCGATATGCATTGCAAGCATTTTTTTAAAAATTAAAACAAAGCAAAAGATAAAAAAAATCACTGGATAACCCTGATTCGCCTTGTATGAAAATTTGTACTGCCGTGGTCAGTATTCCGATGTATGCTCACTTTGCAAGCTTTAAAACCAAGAAAAACATCATTACTCCAAATTTATGGCACATGAATCAGTAAATGTATGAAAATTTGTGCTGCCGCAATCAGTATCCCAATGTATGCTCGCTTTGCAAGCACTAAAACAGAAAAAAAGAAAAAATCACTGGATGCCTCAAATTCGTAATGCATGAGTCAGTAAATGTATAAAAATTTGTGCTGCCACAGTCCATAGCCTGATATGTATGCTCCGTGAATTGTGAACAATTGATGATGTCGTATTTGTATTAAGTTGAAATATTGAAATTGATAAAAATATTTTTTATTATATGAAATTTAAATTGATTTTTTTTAATCATCAATGTTATGATGTCAAAGAATATTAAATAAATAAATATTATATACCAATCTAATAAAGTTTTTATCACCCAGTGACAGAAAATTTTGTAGATGTCTGCGACAGGTTTTTAAAATTTCATAATCTGTCTGTGAAATTTGCATGTAGTCAGAGGTGAAAATGGCTTACACTCAAAGAGCCTGAAAGATGATAGTAGCAATCTAAGGGGGGGGGGGGGGGGGGGTTAACAACTATGGTGATCTCGTGCAACAATACACAATACAATTTTACTACAGAACAGTATAGTATATAATTGTAAAATAATAAGATTAACTCATTCAATTAAATATGTTATAGTAATGTTTGACACAACACAAAAAAAAAAAAAAAAAAAAAAATTATAAATAATAAAAGTTTTAGTTTTGATTGATACTGAAATTTTTATAAGTGAATTTTGAAGTAGAGGAGAAGTTTTGGAACAGTTTAAAATGAAATTAGCACTTTTCTATGTTCCCGTAGGATCTCAGTAACAGGTAACAGGATACACGCATAACACTGCACTGTTTTGCGTGTTCCTACCAGAGAGCGTCTAAGACGTCATATATCGGTAGTGCATTGTCGTGGGCGAAAAATGTCCGTAAATTGCAGACAATTTTTTATGACTGCAGACAAAAACTGTGTGAAAGTCGCGGGCAATTTTTTTTTTTTTGTTTTTGTAGTACAGACAAAAAGTGTCTGAAAGTTGCAGACTAATTTTTTTTATTAGTGCAGACAAAATCTGTCTGCAAGCCGTTTTTCTGTTCCCGCGACTATGTCGCCGTGTTGCAGTATTTCTGCCGCTGGGTTTTATCACATTATATTATAATCCAAATTAAAATAGAATTTGTATTCAAATATGATAAATTTAAAAATAAAAACTGATGCTAGCAGTTAAATGATGGGGAAATTGTGACAGCATATTTTAAACTGTATTTACCAATAGTAAGTGTACAAGGTACAAATTTATGAAAATTCAGAAGAGAAAAATTTTTATTTATTTTTATTCAATGTATTTGGACTTTTTAGTTTATTTACTAGAATTCAAAACTTTACAGGGGAAAGGGATTTTTTTTTTTTTTTTTTTTTAATATGATATATTTTATTACTATTTTCACAGTCAATTTTTTTTTAACTGGCATTATTCACACCGGGCTTCCGCGGCATAGGTACTTTTGAACTTGGTACTTTTTTTTTTTAATTCTATTACGTATGAATGAAATTTGAGCTCTAAAAATTGTTTTAAATTATACTGTTGGTAAATGCTTAATATGTTGTTTAATAACCTGCATAAAATATAAATCTATGAATGGGCTTCACAGGCCTGCCTCGAGCATTTGTGTATGTACGATTAACGTGAGAAACGTCGGGTTAATGCTTAGATTTTATGCTGATATTTTTTAATGCACACTGCATTCTTTTTTATATGCAGTAAATTAAAAAATATTTAAACTATTCTGGGTATGAAAAAATACTTGAATTGAAATTTAAGTATTCGACCAAATACCAAATATTCTGCCAAAATTTTGACTGAATATTCGGTATTCGGCCAAAAACACTATTTGGTGTAATTCTAATTATTATTCTTTTCTTTTTGCTGTTATAGAAAATACTTCAAGAATTAAGTATCAAAAGTGCATCACTTGTAGTGTAAGATCTGCTATGAGGCCTCAATTTGTAATAATTCAGATGTCCTATTCAAAGGTATGTTTGATAATTAGCCTATAATGTTTGAAATTGTGAATTGTTCTTTAGAATGTTCCCATACAATGAATACCAGGGCTCGAAATCAACTATAGTCTGTTGGTGAGGAACCATGAAAATATTCAATGGACCAGCAAAATATAAATTCTAGTGGTCCACCAGACTGGAGTCTTGGGATTCGACCCACAAGTTGACTTTCGACCCGAACTCACTGGCATTTTACCTGTGACCCACATTAAAGTATTGTTAAAATTTATGTAATATTGCTGAACAGATCTTTCAGAAAATTACATGCTACATTAAAGATTGCAAGTATATATGTGAAGGTTAGATTCCTAAACAAAAAAAAAAAAAAAAAAAAAAAACATAAATTCTTAGAAGAAATAACTACACTCGACTTGCAGCAGGTAGCTTGAGAGTGTCTGATTTAATGCATGACTGTATAAGGGATCAATGAAGCTTTCTAATATTTTTATTTTTTACTTTTCTTTAAAATTGTTAATATAACATAGCCTATCCTCTGTAATTTTAATTTCACATTAATAACTTTTTAAAACTTTTAATATGTAATGTAATACAGTGCAACCCCTATCTATTGTTCCCGCATGCATCGTTTTATTTCTATGGTCCCTGCTACCCTGCACCAATTGTATTGAAATAATGTTAATGAAACCTGTATGTATCGTGCTTCAAAAAGTCGATTTCCCGCATTCATCATTGTAAAATTTTTCTTCTGACCTTGTAAAAAGATTTTCCTGAATGTCAAACAGTTCTATGTGGCATAGTGAGTGGAATTACTGCTTTCATCCTAAAATAACTTTTTTACCCATTTCCATTGATGTTCCATGTCTCCATACCATCTATTCATTTTATAATTTCAGATTGACAGGAAGTAACCTCTTCAGTAATCTAGAAAATTGTTTCGTGAAATGTGGTTATGCGCGAAAAAATGAAGAACACCAAACAGAAGGGCAAGAAAATTATGATAATGGTGATAATGCAGATGAAGAATGGATTGTGTGTAGCAGAAGCTATGCGTCTGGTACAAAATTTAGTGGTAATTTGCATCAATCAAGACGTTGCGACACACAGTATCCTAAAGCATAGAAGAAATGTGTGATTTAAAAAAATGAAAATAATGGCAAAGAAACAGAGGATAATATTTCCGCCAATGACGTAATTATAGCGTTTGAAAATGCAAGAACTTTTATATAAGCACATGAAATTACAGAAAAGAACCAGAAAAATGTCGTAAATCTGGAAAAATTCCTGTTTAATTTATGAAATGAATGAAAAACCCAACATAAAATTATTGATTTGTAAAAATAAATTTTACTTAATGTTCTACAACATTGATTTATTACTTTGACAATTTGGAAAGTAAAAAATTAGTTTTTATTATTAGTATACTGTATACCAGGGTGCAAAATTTCCGCTCGCCACCTCGCCATTGGCAAGTAGTTACTGTGGCGAGTAAAAATTTGGTCTATTTATAGAGAGAATTCTTACATGATATGGTGACAGAAAACATTCTTTTTATAGATTTAAATATGGCAAAATCTTGCCATCATAGATATAACCTCATATTTAACTTCTCCTTTTTCTCTTCTCGGAGTGCCGAGTCTGTGTGCGCATTACCCGACGATCGCCTCAGCCTAGGAAAGGAAAAATGCTTAGTATATACATTCATAAAAGTTCTTTGGCAGTTTCGTTTTTCCCACTGTGATTTCTTCAAGCAGACTGAGAATAGACGAGCAGAGATCCTCTTTGCCCATCACCCACTGTCCGAGAAAAGAAAATGCGAAAGTTTGTCTATGCGATATTGGCGCATGAAAATTAGCCCGAGCCCTTTTAAAGATGCTGCCTATGTTTATTTTGTTGAATAATGATCAAAAAACAGTTAACATTTTCCAGTTTTTTGCTGAAACGCCAAGAATTTGCGCTTGTTATGATTTGTAAGCAACAATTTTATCGAAAAAGTAATTCCGAAATGGCTATTTGAAATGACAACAATGAACAAGATATACACATCGACATTCCGTGTGAATATAAAAATAAAATAGACAAAAAAGACATTTCTGATGTAAAAAGTTAAGTAAATAAGGAAGCTTAATCTTTCATAGTAGAAAGGTTTTCACAGGATATTGTTTGACAAAGTTTTTTTTTTTAATTATTATTATTCTTTAAAGACTCTTAGCATATTATAGATGTTTTAATCTTTTTCAAATCTCAAATACAATGCATTATAATGATTTTTGTTCATAGATGATTATGAGACATGATGATATACAACACACTTTTGACATATATAATTTTAGGCATATTTATAAAAGCATTTCAAATAGTTAGGAAAAAAAAAAAAAAAACCCCAAAATGCACAAAAAAAAAAAAAAAAAAAAAAAAAAAAAAAGACAATCCTATTCTGTGGCGAGTAAAACCTTTTTTTCGGCGAGTGTAATCTGAACTGAAATTTCGGGCCCTGCTGTATATATTGTGTTTAATAATTCATAAACATTGCTTTCTTCATATTTTGATTTTTATTTGCATTCGTCGTTTTCCCGCTGTCATCGTTTTTTTTTTTTTTTTTTTTTTTTTTTTTTTTTTTCACTTACCCCGTAAAAAACGATGGATCGAGGTTCTACTGTACTATATAGTAAATAATGTGTCATTTTATTTAGCTTGTTTGTTAAACCATAAATTTTTTATATGTATAAGACTTGATTTGTATTGTATTTTTTAATCCATTTATAATATATATATGTATATATATTGGCCATGTAATTTTATTTTACATTACAATTACTAAAATGTAATAATATTTTAAATATTTTTAAAAATATAATAGATTGGATAAACAGACCAGTGGAAATATGTGCGAGCCAGTAAAATCTTAAAATTACTGGTCTTGCAGACTAGTGATGTAATTTTCTTAATTTCTACATGCCTGTATAACTGAAGTGCCAAAGAAAAAAAAAAAGGGGGGGGGGGTACAGAATAGGGATGTACCGAATATTTGGTATCTAATTCGGTATTCGACCATATTGCCGAATATTGGGTTTGGCCGAATATCAAATTATTCAGCTTGTTAGAACATATTTAAATTCTTTTTATTATTATTATTATTATTGTTATTATTTAAGAAAATTCTGCTATTTTTAATTGTCATTGAATTAAGATTTTTCAGAGTAATTCAGAAATAGATTATATGAATGAAAGTTAATGTTATTCTATGGGAAATTTTCTTTACATACTTATAACTCATTAACTAATACATATTTTTAAATACTGTTTTCACAAAATTAAATAAATTAAAAAACCTTTACTACCTCGTTGTTGGCTGTTAAATCTTTCGATCGGGATCCCGACTCTCATCAGACGGCTTCTCTGTGAGTGATTTGGATTGTTCTGCTGGTTTCTGCTTTTTCAAAATATGGCGCCACCTTCTATCTAGAGCTACTGCGTTGCTGTCATTACAAGCGTTTTCATTGGTGGTTATTTCGATCGACTCGTGGAACATGGCGTAGTTGTATTCTTCATAATTAGCTATTTTAGTGGTTTGTTCGAAATTTATATCTATGTTTTCCCGGTAAAAAGTTTTGGCTAACGCTGTATTTTGATTTCCAGTTTTAATATCTCTCATATGTTCTTTTACTCTTGTTAGATATAAATTTATTATATATATAAAGATATTAGATAAAAAAAACATAGATATAAATTTCGGACAAACCACTAAAATAGCTAATTATGAAGAATACAACTATGCCATGTCCCGCGAGTCGATCGAAATAACCACCAATGAAAACGCTTGTAATGACAGCAGCGCAGTAGCTCCAGATAGAAGTTGGTGCCATATTTTGAAAAAGCAGAAACCAGCAGAACAATCCAAATCACTCACAGAGAAGCCGTCTGATGAGAGTCGGGATCCCGACCGAAAGATTTAACGGCCAACAACGAGGTAGTAAAGGTTTTTTAATTTATTTAATTTAGTAAATTCACTTCGTTTCTTTAATTAATATAATTTACTGTTTTCACATTTGGAAAATTCTCAACTGTTAAATTGACGGACCTTTTTTAAAAATGTATTTTTAATTTTTTATATTTTATTTTGAAGCTGCAAAATACGAATTTTCAACAAGTGAAATTTTTCATATTGCAATTTCAAAATAAAATATTAAAAATTAAAAAAATATGTTTTTAAAAAAGGTGCGTCAGTTTAAAAGTTGGGAATTTTCTGAATGTGAATACAGAATTTAAAAATATGTATTAGTTAATGAGTTATAAGTAAAAAAAATTCCCTCGGAATAACATTGGCTCGGGTTTCCCGCGACGGTAGGTGAAGATAGGGCCGTTAAATGAAAAAAAAAAATATATATATATATTTATCTAGTTTCAAGTAACATTAAAGAAAATTATTAGTTACATTAATCATAACAATTAATAATATTTAACAAAAATTGACATTATCAATAACAGTATAATGAAATAAATTTCAAAAGTTGAGTTAAGAAAGAGCGTACATAATTCACATGAAGGTGCCATCTAGGAAACTTCAAGAGATCAAACAAAGATCACATCCATATCTGGCAAGAAATATAACACAAAATAGCAGTTTTGAACATGCCATTGAAAAGTGCATATGAAGTGCCCCAGCATGAAAGAAAAGCATCACATCTCTATCTTACAGTTTATCCACATGAGATCACCACGGACGATCACACGTTAGGCCGGTCACACTCCAGCTTGCTTTGGGTCGACAAAAATCCAGTTGACACTGCTTATGATGTGGGGTGAGGGTTAGGCGTCTTAATGGACGTCGGCTGTTTATACCAGCGTCGGCCAGTCGTCTCAGAATGGTTTCCCTTGATATTACTGGATGCCTAGAATGTGGTAAATGACATTGAATCGAGGCTAATGACGCTGTTGGTGCGGACGTGGTCGCTCTTATGATTGTGCGATCCTCGTGTTCATTTGCGCTACTGGGAAGTCTTGACCCTCCACAGTGGTTGATTCTCCCTTCCGCGACCCACTGTTACCAATCCCGAGCAACTACCATATCGCTTCGAACGAGGTGGCGGCTGATATGTCTGAACGACCAAACTGCTTCTCTGAGGCCTTCTCTACGGCCCCTCTCACTATCCGACAATCGTCTGTACTGCAGCCGGTTACGTCTCAAAGGCATCTCAAGTCACAATACCTTCCATTAAAGTCGACAGATTCATTTGAATAGCTCTACGGCGCGAGAAATCATGCTTTTAAACTCGCCCAGCTGCGCAGTTCAGATGCTCATAACGTGCTTATCCTTGTCTCATTGGCGTTGAAATTTTAATAATTTCCATATCTCTTACCAGACTATGTTTGTACAGAGTTTCGTAAATGTGGTTCGATTTCTTCTGGGTGCATATATTTTTTTGTGACAGAGTGTATATATATATATATATATATATAAATTAACTGAAAATCACAGTCTTTCATTGTCAGGCCGAGAACTTTTCACCTTACCCTCATATGATACCCACAAGTATCATGAATCCGGTAAAACATAATGTCTTCAACATTGCTGCTACCAGGAGGAGAATGTTAAAATATATAACTAATCAGGACTGACAAGAATCGTTAAATTTAACCGATATACAACCCTTCCTCAAATTGCTGCAGATTTTAATGTGGTGCCAGCATTCGTTGCCAGCAAACTTTCATCAAAATCGTTACAGCAATTTCCAAGAAAGCCAAGATTTATATGAAGTATATATAAAAGCCCCCCTTAAAATTAAAGCTTCATTTCTCAAACTTAAATGATTCTACCTCCCACTAATTCACTGATAGCGACCTAATTAATTCTTTAATTTATTTTCTAAATGTTTTATTAATTACAAATTCTTTAACTGTTGTTTATATATATAATGTTTATATAATATGACTATTGTTTTATTTTTTTAACAGAGGATATGCTTTTGAATCCATCCTGAAAAACCCTCATTGTGCTCCAGGTCATCTAAGAGGACAAAGAACAAAAATAAAAAGACTGTATAAAAAATTATGCAATTTGAAATCACAGTGAAAAAGTTGATTAATATCTAACCTGTAACATCTGTTTTGTATAAATTCTGAATGTTTAATAAAAATATTCTGAGATTAATTTTTTTTTTTTCCTTAGTTAAAAAGTAATTTATTAAAACAGTCATGTTGTACCTCTAAGGTCTTAAAAGTGCTTATGTCAAACAAATATATTTTTTTTTAAGTGCTATGTATTTTTTTCCTTTCAACTTTCTCTATTATTAATGCATATGTATATATAAAATCATTGCATTTCAAATTTCTTGAAAAAAAAATGCTTTAAATATTCTTAAATTCTAATATATTAAAGGGCACATTGTAAATTGTGACTAATATATCTAAAAATATTTGTACTGAAACTTATAGCAGGGTTCGCACTAAGGAAAAAAAATGAGTGGGATTCTCCCACTCTAACAAAAAATTTAAGTGGGATTTTGAAAATTTAAGTGAGATTTTTGAAATTTAAGTCAGTAATTGCATTTTACAGAAAAAAAGTATTTTCAAGAAATATGCAAATTACAGACATGTGATTGCTGAAATTAGAAATTAGCTGAAAAGTTTTCGCAAATATGATTGATTGGATGATTAGTTGAATATTGATAACGTCACTTTCATAAACTGATGACAAACATTTATATTATATAGTTTTTATCTACATTAAGCATTTTCAGGATTTTTTCATTAGCTTAAAAAAAAAAATTTCAATATACCTGCAATAACTTTTATATCCACATAGAATTTTATTAAAATTTCACACCAAGAGTAAAACAGATTTTTCAAACAAATATAGAATATGATTTTTATGTATGTACATTAATCATTCATATAAAAGTAGCAGTAGCTAATTATTAGTTTCAAACATGCATAAAACAGACTGAGTATTAATTTTCTTAAATTGGTTTGGAAAAAATTTTCTTATCTGAAAAATCTATTCTTCATTTCCCCCATGTTTACAAATTTGGTATAGATATGACACCCCATAAAGATTTAATTTAATTGAGAAAAAATAAATAGATTCAGTAAGTTCAGCACTAAAGGTCTAAAAATAATTACATATGTCAGAAATATTGAGCACTTCTATTGCTTTATTGTTTCTAGAATTGATCATTGACCACAATCCATATTCCGGAGATTGGAAAGAGGGGGAGGGGGATTAAAAAAATAATTACAGAGTAAGAAATATTAAACTCTTTCAATTCTACTTCTAGAATCTAATAAAGCAAGTTTAAAATGAATATTATAAAAATATAATTTATGTTGCAGATGGGTAAAGATTGAGAAACAAAACTTCTGCAGAACTTTTGATTGCTGATCGCTAGATGGAGATAAATAAAGGGGGAGGTGGGCAAAAAATAATTACAAGAGCAAGAAATATTTAAAAGTTGTATTTATTTACAGGTTCTAGAATCTCATAAAGCAACTTTGAAATGGATATTGACATTTATGTTGTGGATGGAGAAAGATTAGGAATCAGAAGCTTTAGTAGAACATTTTATCGCCGATTGTTCCATTTTTATTTATTTATTTTTTAACGAACGATATCCGCGATTTTTTTTTAAACGGAAAAAAAAAAATTCGCGGAGTTCAATGAATTAGATAAAAAAAAAAAAAAAAAGAAAAAAAAAATCGCGGAAAAATAAGTGCGGGAAAAGCGCGCATATGAAAATTTTTTAAGTGGGATTTTTACTTTCCGAACACTATAGTGAGGAAAGTATTGTAATCATGTCAAAAATCCGAATTCGAGATTTTGATGTTTCTATACGTTTTGAGGTCCCCTGAGTCCGTTTTCACTATTTTCACGATGATGTATGTATGTGTGTGTGTATGTGTGTATGTGTGTATGTCTGTGGGTGAACACGCTAGCGTCTAAACGCTTCGTTCGATTAACATGAAAGTTGGTACGCATATTGTAAGTCACCATAGTACGAACCCTATAGATTTTGGTGAATCTAGCACTTATAGTTTTTTTACAGGGACACAAAGAAAATTTTTTTATCATTATGGCCTATGGGAGCAAAATCTTAAAAGTACGATAGCATCTAAACGCCTTATTCAATTGAGCAAAAATTTTATACACATATTATAGATCACAAATACTCAATCTGTATAGATTTTGGAGAAACTAGCACTTATAGTTTTTTTACAGGGACACAAAGAAAAATTCTTTATCATTATGCCTATGGGGCCAAATTTTTAAAAATGTGATAGTGTCTAAACGCCTTATTAATCCGAGCAAAAAAATTGTACACATGTTATAGATCACAGTTGAACTAACTGTATAGATTTTGGTGAATCTAGCACTTATAGTTTTTTTACAGGGACACAAAGAAAAATTCTTTATCATTATGGCCTATGGGACTAAATTTTTAAAATTACGATAGCATCTAAACGCCTTATTGAATTGAGCTGAAAATTTATATGAGTATTATAAATCACTGTTGCACTAACTATAAGCATTTTGGTGAATGTAGCATTCATAAGTTTTTACAGGGACACAACGAAAATTTCTTTGTCATTATGATCTATGGGCTCAAAGTTCAGTAGCGTTAAATAAAACATCGTGTAATATATAGAGAAAAATACTCAAACACTCTATTATGGTTTTCTCTCTTTTGTTTGTTTAACAACTACTCTTTCTTTACTTTATCTACAAAACTGTAAATTACTCAATGTTTGGAAAGTCGAGTGGAGTCACTCCAGATTTTTTTTTATATTGCGCGATTCCCGCGATCCCGCACTCTAGCGCGAACCCTGTTATAGGTATTTTATTTAAATATTGCACTTTTTATTAAAATGAGTATATTTCAATAGAGAGATCTGTTTACAAATGCTTCTCAAGTTAAAAATAAATAAATAAAATAAATTTATGCATGCAGTGTACTGAGATAAACTGCCAAAACTAAAATTCATTTACAATTTTTTTTTTTTTTTTTTTCATGAGAATTTTTTTTTTTTTTTTTGTCTGTACAGCATGCCTGAGTTTAATGCTGTCAAAGGCAGTGTGGGCACTCTGAATTGCAGTTTACTTCTGGAGATGTTTCTTTCTTTAGTGTAATAAAAAACCCTCAAACAAACAGCATGCCTTTGTAAGTCTTCACACTGCTCTGGTACACATCGAAGAAAGTGGGCACCCAAACTGAAGTTCATTTAAAAATTTGTTTAGATATATATTTTTTGCATTTTACATTTAGTCACCAGAAACTGTTGTGGCCGGGACAGAAAGTTGTGTCTGTCATCAGTGATTGAAGCGACCTGGATGGAAAGTTCAGCGTCAGTCACTGATGATTAATGTGGCACTTAATGCGTTAATATTTATTTGCTAAAAAAGAAAAAGTTAAAATTTTTCTAAATTTTGATTATTATTGTTATTTTTTCATAGAAATACAGATTTAAACACACATAAAAAATTAAAAAAAAAAAAAAAAAAATTAAAAACCCATTCTTTATGAAACTTAATTTTTCAGCAAATTCTTATAAATTGTAAATTTAATAATGTTACATAGTAGAGAAACATAATTAGAATTAAAAGTCTCATAATTATTAATATTTAATTTATTTCACATTCACTCTTTGAGTTGCTCCTTTCAACACAAATAATTTAAGAAATTCTTCATTGAAAAATTTTTTTTAAATATATTAATACAGTCAATAATAAACGAGCAATAAAAAGGAATAAGTTCCTTTAATATTAAAATCATAAATGCTTTGCTTAATTTTGGCCAGTTAAATATTGGTCAAGAAATTTTTTATACTTAAAGCTTCCCCTTACTTTTTGAAAACTACTAAGAGGGAAATATAGCCCCTGCAACAAGTCACACTTCAGTCCAATCAGCTAATTTCAGATGTAGAGATGCAATCTGCTGTTAGTTACAATTTGACTATACTATAGGACAAATGACCAAGATCAGATACAGTGAGTAATTGTAATTTCAAGGAGAATTGGATAGAGTCACATGATGGAAAATGGGTGAAGAAATGATCAACATGTGACCACTACCAGGAAAGTATTTGACAAAAATTTATAGTTTTAAATACTGGTAACATATCAATTTTCCACCTCTGAAAAGTTGTAATTTTTTAAACTAAGAATAATATTTTTCACTTTGACTTGAAGAATATTAAAATTTTAATTGAAAGTTGAATAATTATATTTAAAAAAAAAAGTCCTACCCAAGTATTGAACCTTATGAAGTCAATAAACTTAGTGTAATTTTATAACTGATACCAATATTTTTTAACATATATTTACACAATGTGTTAATGTATATTCACTCCTGTTAATTGTGGTTAAAAAAAATTGAAACTATAATTTTATTTTAATTGATAATTTTATGTGTAATATATATATATATAAGCTCTTCAGGAATGCTGTAGAACTATAGCTAGAAAGTTGAAAAGTATCTAAAGGCCTCTGAACATTTAAAATATTAGAAAAGGCTACTTTGTACCAAAATGTTTTTAGAAGAGCTGCTGGGTGCTAAAATGGGTTGAAAAAGGGCCGTTGGTTGCTAAAATGAGTTTGAAAGGGCAGCAGGGTATAGCACCCTGCCAAATTAGCCTAGAGTCAGCAATAAAGATAAAGATGAATGTATTGTGTTAACGCTAAATACAGGTTTGTATTCAATTTGTGTTTTTTTTTTTTTTTTACATTCTTCCCTATTACCATTAAAATAACAAGTAAATTGTGTAAAGTGTTTTAAATGTGTTAATTTATAGTGTTTTAAATTGTGTGTGATGTTTGAAATGTGTTGTTAATTTGGGGACAAAGTGTTTCACTACAAAACACTATTGTTAAGAACACATTTTCTCAGAACACATTTACAACACTTTTTTTAGAACACATTTTTAAATTACAACACTTTTTTAACATATTGAAAACACTTACCACAACACAATAAAGTGTTGCAATTATGTTTCTTATGAAGTGTTCTAGCTCAGAACACCAAAAAGTGTTGTTAATTTGAGGACAAAATGTGTTCTTAAATGTGTTATTTTTGTGCGCGTGCGTTTGCAGTGTACGTTTAAGTTTACTTGACCCATGCAGGACTCTACTTCGAAAGCATTGATGTGTAAAGCCGTGGTTTGGCTCACGAGTGGTACATTAGCACATTTTTTTTTCTTTTTAATATTTTATTTACTCTTAATTTTTATTTTTATTTTTATTAACAATAATAAATATTTAACAAAACATATAAATAAATTATTTATTTTGTTTTTCAATGAATAATTTGAGAGACAATAATTATTAAATTAAATTAAGGCAACAAAAAAAAATTATCATTATAAATATGTTTGATATAAAAGACATAAAGAAGTTTAAAAACTCTGCTGGGGATTTAATATTAATTAAGTTTGTTAATTAATCCTTTATTTTAAATTTTTTTCATATGCATCAAATTTGCTTCAGATACTATTTCCCCCTCTTAAGCTATAAGATGATAATAAAAGTTAGTAATAATTTAAAATAAAGAGAAAAAAATAAAGATAATTCTTTTTAAAAATCTGCGCAGTTTCAAGCAAAATTTTCTGAAAAATTACACATTTTTTTTTTTTTTCCAAAACTTTTAATATTTGAAAAAGTATTGTAGCAAAATTTTTACCGAGATGCAAGTATGTATAAAGAAGAAGTTTACCAAATTCTAATAAGATATAGACGCAAGGAATATTTTTAAAAATAACGAGTAAGTGGGATTTTTTTTTTTTTTTTTTTTTTTGACGCACCTTGTGGGCAATTGGCAATTGGCAATGATCTGGAACTCACCCCTAAGGAAGGTCCGGAAACATACCATTCAATTTTGATTCTCCACGGAGAGTATAGCTCCCCCGCTTCGATGACTCACAGAGGTACAATTTGAGATGGTAACATGGAGGGCATTGCAAACACGACGGATTTTACGCGCACCAGTCTCCATAAATTTAGACAACGGCTTTCAGCCAGCGCAGTATTAATCCTGCAATCTACCAATTGCGAGTTCGGTGTTTACCCATCAGATTACCGCAGCCCTCAAAATTAATGCTTAATTAAACACTTTAATCAAGGGTCCACTTTATTTACCCAAAATTGTGATGGCATGTCTCCGGACTAACTCTAGGGATGAGTCCCTGACCATCGCCAATTGCCCATTGCGCTGCACTAGTGCGAATTGAAACCCATCCATCCATCCGCTTCATTTACCGTCTCCAGAAGCGGATGCCAGTATTATTCCATGGAAAAATTTGTTTACTCATAACTTATAAAATTTAAGTAATACATATTTTCAAATTATGTTTTCCCATTCAGAAAATTCACAACTGTTAAATGGACAGACGTTTCTTAAAATATTATTATTATTATTATTTTTAATATTTTATTTTGAAACAGTAAAATGAAAAATTTTACATGTTGAAAGTTCGTATTTTACAGCTTCAAAATAAAACATTAATCATTTAAAAAGTCCGTTAAAAAAAAAAAAAAAAAAAAAAAAAAACTTCCGTCAGTTTAACAGTTGCGAATTTTCTGAATGGGTAAACTGAAATTGAAAATAGGTATTAGATAATGAGTTAAAAGAAAACAAAATTTCCCCGTAGAATAACTTTGCCTTGGACTTCTGACAACGGTAAGTGAAGAAGCTCTTTAATATTTTTTTTTATTTAAATATTATATCTTACTTACAATTTTACATTTTACATCTAAAATCAGCCCTATATTAATATGCAATATTTGATAGCAATAGACTATTTTTTATTTTCTTTTTTTAATGTAACGTCTACTGCTGCCTTAAATAAGAAAACGAAATGTGTTCCTTACAAAAATTCTCGGAAACGATTGTCAAAAAGACAGCTGCAAAGACAATTTGTATGACAACATTCCGTACAAATTAAAACCATGCGTAAGATATTTCAGCGGAAGAAAAAAAAGAAGCAGCTTAAGGAGCAATGTCGTAAAAAGAAACCATATTTAATGATTTCGTGTGTGGTCTTCGTGTCCAAATGAAATCCCGACCGATAAAATGTGTCAACAAACGAAAATATAGCACCCGCCTTCCTCGCGCTTTCGGGAGCTTTTTATATTTTAGAAGCTCTTCCTACTTGGCGTAACTCCGAGACATGCCATGCTCTTAATTATGAGTTCTAAGTGGCTTTTTCTTTGAAATGAAATTTTAGTAATCATGCTTGGGAGTACAATCGCAACAGATTTGCAGAGGCACCCTTTATTTATAAGTGATTATTCATCCATTTCTTATTAACAAGGTTTTTATAATGTCATGAATTTTAGTTCCCCATCATGCTGTAGGTAAAGGGAACTTAAGTAATCGTGAAATTTTTCAAACTCGGTTTTTTGACTTTTTTACTCGTTTTCAGGTGTGAGGAATTCGAAAATATCAATATGGGTATGGTGTTCGTCTTTAGGGTGTCCGTTAGTTTGTTAGTCCGTTAGTGTTAATATGTTAGTTTGTTAGTCTGTGTACACGATATCACACGAACAAATGATCGCGGAATGGTTGGGTCAGTAATGAAATATTATTTACTAGCAGGCTTTGCCCGCTTCGCTGGGCATTATACTTAACGCTTCCGTTTACGCTACCGAAACGCAAATTTTTACATTGGCGTTTTTAACGTTGTGGAAATATTGATATTTATGTTCTGCGTAAAGTCTAGTTATTTATTTTATGAAATAAGCATGATTTTAGTATATAAAAGTAACTGTGCAGTGAAAAACAAAAATACAATTTTACCCTTTTGAAAGGCGGTCAGATGGTAAAGAATTAAGGTTGGTTGGTTGGATAAAACCAATCACTAGTCCAATCACTAGTCCAGGACCGTCGCACTAGTGATTGGCGACGGTCCTGGACACACCCCTAGAGGTGGTCCAGAGACATGCCATCACAATTTTTATCCTCCACGGAAGGGATGGCTCTTCCGCTTCGGTGACCCCATAGGTATAGTTTTTTGGTGGGAACATGGAGGACATTGCGGCCACGACAGATTTTACGTGCACCAGCCACCATTAGTGTACACGACGGTCTTTGGCCGGCTCGAGTACCGAACCCGCAATCTTCCAATTACGAGGCCGGCGCTCTATCGTCTGGGCTACCGTGGCCCGGTAAAGAAGTAAGTTACAATATGCAAAACATCCAGTTTAAAATTATACATGAAGCTATTTAAAATACACTGTATTAATTGTACTATTTAAAATTAAAAATATAGAAAAAATAAACAAAATTTAATGTTTTTTTTTTTTTAAGCAAATAAAAATGTCCACGGCATATAACTTTGGTTTCTTTCTTTCTTTTTTCTTTTTTTTTTTTTTTTTTTTTTTACTTACATTACCTCCCGTCTTTTCATAAACTCTCGTATATAAAATTTAATGCTCTCTAATTTTGATAGCATATCATACCAGATATAGAAACAGGAACCATTTTACAAAGCGTTTGTTTGGGGAAATGATAATTTTTGTGTTGGTACTATGGGGTATTTATTTTTTATTTATTTTTTAATGAAATATATAGAAAATAAGCTAGCAAATTTACATTTTCTTAATTATAGAAATTTTTTCATAATTTGTATTTAACAATTGCCTCTTAAACTAGATGCCTTCTGCGTGACTCGAAAACTTGCCAACAGTTCAAGTATAGTAGACCACAGATTGCGTTTTTATTACTGTCACCAATAATTTTTAAGAAGTGATATACGATATATGTAATCGACGTTTCTTCGATTCTATTCGCCTTTTATGTATATCAAATCCCACTTTTAAATTTTTTTGGTGGCTGTTGAATAAAAAAGTCGCGCAATCTGTACCAGGTTGCGCTGTCTACCGCCAAGTTTTCGAGCCACGCGGATGGCATCTAGTATAGGAGGCTATGATTTAACATATTACATTTCTTCCTTATTTTAGCATCAACTACTTCTATAATTTGTAACCGAAATATTCCATTTTAAATGTGTAACGTTGAAAAATAATGAAAATTTCCCTACAATATATCATTAGATATTTAAAATTTTAAAAACAAAGAACAAAAATGATAGATAACAGTATATAGACAACAAACTTAAATACTTTCATTTAAAAGATGTAAATAAGAATGTGTGCATGTAGTTCAGGCTTATTTATCATAACTTCTTCATCTGTTCTTTTTTTTTTAAATTCTCGAGTAAAATTTGGTGGTCACTGGTTTCACCAAGCTATCATACAAGACGCGGAAATCCTTTTCCGAAGTTTCTGAATCTCAAAATACAACTACTTGTGTTTATTCGTAATTTTTCATTATAATTTCTAAGAAATATGCAAATTTATATTTATTTATTTATTAATTGTAGAACGTATTTCTTAATTTCTATTTAAGGACACACTTTTGACTCTTCACGATTGAAAATTTCGTATAAAGCTTATATTTCCATTTAATGTATATAAATTGAACTATATTAGGTTTGCTCAATATAACATATATTCAGACAATAATTCATATGGTTTTTCATACATTTTTTTACCGATTTGAAATCTTTAAATTGCGTTTTCTCAGTTTGCATATTCCCCTAAATTCATGATCTTCAAAATACTAAAACTTCTATGCACCGTTAAAAATTTCAACAGAAAACTCTGTGTAATGTATTATCTTAAGTCTTGCGTAAAATTACAGAGAAAAATAAACGGAGATGTTAAAAAACATATTAATTTAATTAATTATTGATGAGACTATATTTCGGACATAGAATGCTTTTTCTAACGTAGAAACAGTCATTTTTAATTTTAGTTAAATAATTAAATGATAAAATTAAGTAAAGATATAGAATAAAGATTGAGAATCTCGATTATTCCCTTTTAACTAAGAATTACTGTAAATTTACAGAGACTCTGGATAAATATTTACATTAAATTTACAGAAATTTTTAACAGTGTGGATATTTAAGAAAAGACTTAATATCTTTAATGGATATTTAATAAAATCTACTTAAAAGAAATAAGGTTGGATTTTGAAATATATTAATTAGTTTTTGAGGGGAAAAAAATTAAAAATGCATGCCTATGTAAATATATATATAGTATTATACATAAAGTCTTTTCTTAAATATGAGTAGAAGTTAGAAGTTTTAGCATTTCGGAGATCAGGAATTCGTGAAAAAAAGTAGAACGAGAAAACGCAATTTAAAGATTTCAAACATGTATATATATATATATATATATATATATATATATATTAATTTCATTAATTTGTTGGCATCTTCCTATTCTCCAGTTTGTGTAAAAGTTTTACATGTGGCTACTCTACTTTTTTTTAGTTTTCTCTCTGTATTCCTTGATGATTTGATTTAATAAATTATATAATTTCTCATTCAAAATGGTTTTGCTGCCTCGAGCGGGGCTCAAATAATATAAATTGCTTTGATTAGCTATATTATTTTACGAAATCGATGCAGCTTTCACAGCTTTATGAAGTACACGCCCCCTGAAGTGTTTATACTTCAAATTTTAAGCATTTTTATTCAATTAATATTTCTGTGATCCTTTATTTACTTTCTCCGTCATTAAGTTCAATGGTCCTTTTTTTTATTATTATTATTCATGTGGGCGTAAATAATTTATTTTATTTATTTTATTTATTTATTTATTGTCTCTTATTGGTTTTTAATCTGTATCGCAACATTTTTGTGTCAGTCCTACCTGTATGTTACAATCAGTTTTATTTTTGTTGTGTTGGTATTGCTTTGTATCTATTAATTGTTAAATTTTAAGGTGAAATTTTATTACGATATATATATATAAATATATCAAAAACCATAAGAATAGATTCCTGAACATATATTTTACTGAATAAACTTAATATCGTCCAATTTATAAATATTAAATGGAAAATAAGCTTTCATATGAAATCTTCAGTGGTGCCAAGTCAAAGGTGCCAAGTGGATTTTCTCCCTTATTTCATCATCAATCACTTTTGTAATTTTGAATAGAATTGTTAAATCGCAAGCTGATTTTATTATAGTATCAAAAAATTTTCACTACAAAATCACATTAGACATTTATAAAAACAAATAAATAAAAATAACGAATAATAAACAAAGTTAAATATTTTTCATTTTAAAAAGCAAATAAAATTGCGTACGACATCTAGTTTCAGTTTATTTGTCTTTATTTACACACGTCTCCTCGTGTCTTCCGTTAAACTCCCATGTAAAACTTGATGCTCACTACTTTCGACAAGCTATCATACCAGATGTGGAAACCATTTTACAAAGTTTATGTTTTGGGAGATGACACTTTTCGTGTTTGTACTGTGGCGTTGCCAATTCAGAGCATCGTAAATATTCTAATAAACGCTTCCCTCTCTCTTCTCTTGAAAACGTTTGTTCAGGAATTCATTTTTTTTTTTTTCCTTGTCGCTCTCTTATATAAAAATGTTTGTCGTCTTGTTGGCAAATTCCTATGTAGGCCACCGACGAAGTTCTGTAACAATTATTTTTGTTATGTATCTTTAATTGTATCATTTACTCACTTAAATTGCTCATTTTATCTTTCTAATTATACTTTGATTGCAGGTTCTCCTTAATGATGTTTTTAAACTGAAAATAAAGACTACGGTATGTGTTACGGCTATTCATTTCACATTTTGCATTTCAACTAGCGTGTTTAAAAGAAATTTCTTTTAATAATATATAAAATGACTATAAAAAAATAAAAAAATCTATCAAAGATAGAATTTAATTTAGTACGAAAGGACTAATTTGTACAGAGGCTGTTCGCACATTTTTTAGACGATTTTGATGGAGTGTAACTGAAGCAATTTCACTCATATTTCGAGTTTTATTTGTTCATTTTGATAGCCCTTGTTCTTAACTAACATTCTACATCATAATTTCTATGATAATAATGCTTTTTAGATGCCGGTAAGAAACACCGGTTCTAGGTCAGACGGGGGGTGCAAGGGTGCAAGGAAAGTCGTGCGGGTGTCGCGCCACCCCCTGAGGGGTCTAGATGGGTTGACATTGACCTTGAGACATCCTCTAACTTGATCGTGAAAGATGACGAGGGTATTAATGAAGAAAATTAATTAAAAAATTTAATGAGTGATTTATTGTAAAAGGTGACGATGGTTTTAAAGTGATGTTTGCGGTATAAGGTAAAAAGTAGGATATTGTTTGTGAGTCATTAGGAAATTAATTAGGAGGTTAATTAAGAGGTTAATTAAGAAATTAATTAAGAAATTAATTAAGAAAATAATTTAAAAATTGTGAAATAAATAAGAAATCGATTGAATTTAAGAATGTGAATAGAGTATGCAAGAAATAGAGTGGTCTGACTGGGGCTCGAACCCGGCACCTTGCAGTAAAAATATTTCCATAAGACAGTAGTTTTCGCGTGCGTGGGAGTGTTTTTTCAATTATATGTCTGCACTGTTCTTTTAAAACTATGAATGCTAGTGTCCGAAAAGAATTCAATCGTTTTAATGATATTAATTAGAGAATAATAATTAAGAAAAATATTAATTAAGGATCTTCTTGTAAAAAATCATCAAATATTTTCCGAAAAAAAGACAATGAAAGCAAAAATTAAGTAGAAAGAATGTAAGAAAGCTTAGAAACATAGAGTCCTGACTGGTATTCGAACCCATCACCTTGCTGTAAAAATATTTCAGTAGTTTCCGCGTATGTGTGTGCGATTTTCCTATTATATGTCTGCACAAATCTTTTTTAAACCTATGAATGTTATTGCTCGAAAATAATTCAATTGTTTAAATAATATTAATTACAGAATAATATTTAAAATAAAATAATCATTGAAGATCTTGAAAAAAAATCATCAAATATTTTATGAAAAATGACAAGGAGAGTAAAAATTAAGTATAAATAATGAAAGAAAGTGTAGCAATAGAGAAACCTGACTGAGATTCGAACCCGGCGCCTGTTTGAAGTGAGGAAACAGTAGTTTACAAGTACTTTAACCACTGTTCTTTAGAAATATACCTACACAGATCTTTTTAAACCTAAGAATACAAATGTTTGAGAATGACTCAACCATTTAAATAATATTAATTACAGAATAATTAAAAAATAATAATTGAAGATCTTGCAAAATTCGCTAATATTTTATGAAAAAAGATGATGTATGTGAAAATTAAGTTAAAAGATGTTTAAAATCTCAAATGTATAAGTGAAATTAAATTAGAATGAAAGACGAGAATTGTTTTTTGAAAGATAACTAAAAAGAGTGATTAAAATTTCTTATTAATTACTTAATTGAAGAAAGTTCGTTAAAAAAATACTTTTCATCATAAAGATTTTTTTAATTGTGAATACTAACTAGCATCCATTTTAAACTGTATATATTTTTTACTAAATATAATAAAGATCGACTTAATTCGCCAATGGTGACGTCACAATGTTTTTAGGGAAGAAGGTGACCATCCCTTTAAGCATTTTCTTAGAATCGGGGGAGATGCTATTGTACATTCAATACAAGAAAGAGGAGGAAAAATACCAGTTTTGTCGCTACCTTTAACCGTGTTTAAATTTGATTATTGTTAGACGTTTTAAAAATATAAATTCATTTCTTTCTATCTTTAGAAGAATCTTATTGATTATTTGATATACAATATGGGAATATAATAACTTTTAATAATAGACATTTTCAGTAGATTTTTACAAATCGCTACAAAAAATTCATTACAACTTCAGAAAATCAAAAGTTTTTTAGATATAATTTGTAACTTTTTCGAATAATCCTTCACATATTAGACTACACCCTTACATTTCTTTAGTGTAAACCCGTGAAATTTTACCAATAAAATCAGAAATAGGGTCGTAAAAATAAGAATTTGGCATGATTTTAAATAAATTTTAGGATATATCTACAAAAATTTTAGAGTATTTGGCGATAATTCGGATTTGGTGAGAAACACCTAGTATTAATTTCGGGTGGAGTAAAATTTTGTCACATGCTAATTTATTTTTGCGTGAGTGAAGACATCTGTTTTTTAACCTGAATTCAGTACTACATAAAAATTATTTTTTCAAGATGGATGTCAGAACAGATATTATTTTGTTAAATACATTTACTCACATATTCAATAGATCACATCTACGCAAATCAGAACTAGGGATTATAAATCAGCTTAAATTTCGAATGAATGAATTTATCAATTCAGAAATTAGCAATCAACTTTATGAAAATGTTGATATGTTATCTGATGAAAATTTTTATACCTGTTTAGATATTGTCTTAAAAGAAATGATAAAAAATGAAATTAATTGGGATAAAGTTGTAATTTACTTAGTATTTTCAAGTGAACTTATGGCAAAGCGCTTTAAGAGATCTGGAGAGTTTATCATACTTTGGATAAAATTTTTTAATATCTTCCAGAAGTATTTAGGTAGTTGGATTATTGATAATCAAGAATGTATAAAAGTCAAAGAAGTGAAAAAATCGTTTTTTCAAAGAATGTGGAGTTTTATCACTCGATCATAATATGAAAATTGTAAAAATATTATCTGCTATGTCGAATTATGTTCAGTTCAATCTGTAAAAGAACAATGTTCAAGAAAAATGTATGTATGTAATGTGAAATTCAAAGTAAATAAAGAACTTTGAATGGAAATTTTGTTTAAGAAAAAATTATTTGAAGTAAAATTCATCTTTAAAAAATAAATAAATAAAAATAAAAATAAGTTGATCAATGTAAAAAACTTAAAAATTCACTAAAAATATAAGAAACGCATTTTCACAATAATAAGATTGTAAATGTAAGATAAAATCACAAAATTACCAGCATAAGAGACTGTAGGTATTCGAAAAAAAATTATGAAGTCAACAATTTTGGTGTTAAACAGCACATCTTATTTTACAAAGTACTAAGTTTTTTAAAATCATTTAGTTTGAACTTTTTCAAACTTATAAACTGAAATTTTTGTGAATGTAAAATTTTTTACACAAAGTATTTTAGAAAAAATATCATCTCAGAAATTAACTAACTTATTTTTAGAATAAAAATATAAGAAACTTATTTTTACTAATGATAAGAATGAAAATGTAAGGTAAAATCTCATTCTTACCAATTTAAGAGACCGCAAGTATTTGAAAAATCATGAAGTATGGAATTTTAATGTTTCACACGTGTTAATAACGCGTCTTATTTTACAAAGTACTAAGTTTTTTTTAAGTCACTTAGTTTGAAGTTTTTCAAACTTATACTTATAAACTGAAATTTTTGTGAATGTAAAATTTTTTACACAAAGTATTTTAGAAAAAATATCATCTCAGAAATTAACTAACTTATTTTTAGAATAAAAATATAAGCAACTTATTTTTACTAAAATATTTTTGTACAAAGTATTTTAGAAATTTAGATAACTTGTTCTTGAATAAAAATATAAGAAACTTATTTTCACAATAATAAGATTATAAATGTAAGATAAAATCACAAAATTACCAGCTTAAGAGGTTGTAGATATTCGAAAAAATCATGAAGTCAACAATTTTGGTGTTAACAACACATCTTATTTTACAAAGTGCTAAGTTTTTTAGTCATTTAGTTTGAAGTTTTTCAGACATATGCTTATAAACTGAAATTTTTTGTAAATGAAAAATTTTTTACACAAAGTATTTTAGAAAAAAATATCATCTCAGAAATTAATTAACTTATTTTTAGAATAAAAATATATGAAACTTATTTTTTCTAATGATAAGAATGAAAATGTGAGATAAAAACTCATTCTTACCAAAATTTAAGAGACTGTAAGTATTTTAAAAATTATGAAGTATGCAATTTTAATGTTTCACATGTGTTAATAACGCATCTTATTTTACAAAGCACTAAGTTTTTAAAAGTCATTTGGTTTGAAGTTTTTCACACATATGCTTATAAATGAAATTTTCGTAAATGAAAAATTTTTACACAAATTATTTTAATACAAATTCTATCTCAGAAAAATTAACTTTTTCTTTTTAGGTTGAAAATGTAAGATAAAAATCTAACACTTATCGAATTTAGAAGCTGCAGATGTATGATGAAATCATGAACTTGAAACTTTAAGTATTAACAACCTACCTTCTTTGAAAATACTAAACCACAAGTTTCGACAAATCTATAATCAACTGTTAAAAAACATAGAATATTTTTTTCCCTAAAATGTTTAACGTAGATGCTACATCCATAAAAATACAGAGTGAAAGTGTACAAATTATCTGTTTAGACATGTTGATAAACTAGAATTTTCCACAAGATTCGAGTATTATAGCAAGGTATGGGATAATATTTGGCTAAATTTCCACTAATATTGGCGATAGTTATAAAAATTTGGCATGAAATAAGAGAATTTGGCGTAAATTCTTAAGTAAAACTGATGAACGAAGAAAAAATTTGAATTAGTTACATTCTTTTCCCGCTGTAGAGTTGTCTAAGTTCTCATACTTAGTAGTTTTTAAAGTCTTACTTTTAGAGTGATTTTTTACACTTCGCTAAACTGAAGTACAAAATGAATAATACTTTAACGTCTGAGGAGACACACGTTTCCGTTCAACAAACCCCTTCGTCAAGTTTTGAGGATGAGAAGTTATCTAAACTTTTTATTTGTCCAACTTGTAAGAAGCCATTTTTTAAAAAATCCTATCTTACTAGACATGTCAAGGTTCACAATGATATTAAACCTAATATTTGTTACGTGTGTGAGAAAGGATTTGTTACTTTACATCGTTTAAAAAGACATATGGAAACCCATAGAAAAATTTCCATAAGATACAAATGTGAATATTGTATTGAAAATTTCAATCGCAAGTGTGATTTATTTAAACATAAGAGATTATTTCATCAAAAAGTCTTACCTGAACATCTATGTATTATTTGTAAAGATGCTTTTAAACACAAGTATGAATTGGAAAAACACAAGAGGGTGCATTATCGTAAACCTGAGTATCTATGTGAGGAATGTTCTATAACCTTTACAACAAAACATGCTTTTTCAAACCATAAGCGAAAAAGTCATAAAAAGACTTTACATACATACTGTTGTGACGAATGTACTGATACTTTTTCAAACAGACGACATTTTTTAAAACATAAAAGAAATATGCATAAAAAATCTTTAATGCAAACTAGATGTGATGAATGCAGTGAAACTTTTCAGTGTAAGTATGAATTATTGCAACATAAGAGAAAGAATCATCTTAAAGACTTTAACATACGTAGAAATTGTAATGATCGAAGCACTAACAATGAATTATCAACAGTTAATAATGACAGTGAGAATCTGGACTTGTTAAATTTTTTGGATAATTTTCACATTGAATGTGCGAATGGTGTTTTCGACTTACATTCCAACAACTTTCAGAAGGAAAATATAGACTTAGACTTAAAAATTTTTTTGAACAATTCGAATGTGGAATATACAAGTGGAAATAATATTGATGATTTATCTACCAAAGATGAAAATAAGGACTTAAATAATTTTAACCTGATACAAACTGATTTACCTCTAGTAAACTATGACAATGAAAGTCTGAACTTGTTAAATTTTTCGTATAACTTTAATCCTAAGTGCTTGAATATTTTTTCTGCTAACGACGAAAATACGAATTCGAATAATTTTAGTGCGAAGGAAAATGAGTTGGTGACAGATAACTTTAACAATGAAAATCTAGACTTGCTAAATTTTTTGAATAACTTTAATACTGAATGTATGAACGATATCCCAACAATATAGATTTGCTGTCTTGTATTATTGTGAATGAATTTCAAATAAAAAGATTTCAATGAAAATGATTTGTTTTAATTTTTATTACAAAATCATCTTTTTTATAATATTTTCTAATAGAATACAAACTGAAGTGTCATCTTTTTTTTAAAATAAAAACATGTAAAAAGTTTACTTGTGTATTAATGATATACTTTTTCATTACTGTAGTAGAATTGATTGAGTATAATATTTAAACACTAAGTAAAAATTATGCACAATAGTAGTTTTATAAACTATCAAACTTACATCGAAGAAGAAAAAACTTGTAAAATTGTTTTACCACTCAACTGTAAAGTACTTGTGAAAATCTTAAATGAATTTATCGTATTAACAATTTTCCTGAAAAACTAACTTAAAAAAATTTTAGATATAATTATGAAGTTAGTATTTTCCTAAGTATCACGTTTGAATCTTACTTTGAATATACATCATCAAAGTGTTTTATTCTTTAACTAAAATCACAATCTCTATTCCAAAGAGTGTAAAAATAATGTTATAGTAACAACTTAAACTTTTATATATAGATACTTTCACGATTGTATTTTAACTTTTTTTTATTTTTTAGAATACAGAAAATATTTTGTAAGAATTGTGAAAGCTTAATTTTAGAAGTTTGTGAAATTTCACAAAATTTTTTTTAAACATTTTTGTCAAATGTTTTCTTTATGTCACATCACTTAAAAAAATTTAACTGTTTTTAACAGAATTGCTAACACAAAACATTAAGTTAGAAAATTTATAGATAAAACTTATAAGATACGAAAAACCATATGTGAAGTAATAACAAAATGTGTATATACTTTCAAGTTTAGACGTGGTTCAACAAGCTTGAGGAGACACTAAAACCTGTAGCTGACGAACCCCTTTGGCGTAACTTTTCCCTTACTACTACGTCACAAATGTATAATTTAACAAAAAGTACTTATGTCACCCCACAATTCCTGTCTTGTATTATTTTACTTTGTGTATAAAATCAATGATCTATAAAAAAGCTTTGTCGTTTTTATACACTTTGAAGTAAAAATTTTCTCCAAAAACATCAAATTATATTTTACAAGTATGAATTGATATGTATTTGTTTTAAATATCTCTAAGTTACATTATACCAAAGTATAATTTCTAATATTTAAACAATTCTCACTTTACAAAAATTAACTTGTATGCATTTCTAGGTCTTTAATAAAAATCTTTAATTTTTTTATCTCAAAGACTTTAAACTATTCGAGATATGTGCAGCTTAAGTGCAATCCAATACTATTTGCATAACAATGCGGAATATCATATGTTAAGAAAATCTTAAATTTTCTATATTTTTCAGTTATTAAACGAAAAATTGTCTAAAATTAACAATTTTTTACTTATTTATTTATTTATTTATTTATTTATTTTTTATTTATTTTTTATTTTTTAATTTGTTTTTGCAATAATGTTTTAAAGATTTCTCTTATATTGTGTGTTTATGTCCACGAATGTAGCTTAGTGAATTTAGTATTTCTTGTCAAAACTTTTTAGTGTAATTCTCTTCTTTAGTGAAACACTTAGTAAATTTTACACAATTTTTCGTTTAATAACTGAAAAATATACAAAATTTAAGATTTTCTTAACATATGATATTCCGCATTGTTATGCAAATAGTATTGGATTGCACTTAAGCTGCACATATCTCGAATAGTTTAAAGTCTTTGAGATAAAAAAATTAAAGATTTTTATTAAAGACCTAGAAATGCATACAAGTTAATTTTTGTAAAGTGAGAATTGTTTAAATATTAGAAATTATACTTTGGTATAATGTAACTTAGAGATATTTAAAACAAATACATATCAATTCATACTTGCAAAATATAATTTGATGTTTTTGGAGAAAATTTTTACTTCAAAGTGTATAAAAACGACAAAGCTTTTTTATAGATCATTGATTTTATACACAAAGTAAAATAATACAAGACAGGAATTGTGGGGTGACATAAGTACTTTTTGTTAAATTATACATTTGTGACGTAGTAGTAAGGGAAAAGTTACGCCACAGGGGTTATGACGTCAGCTACAGGTTTTAGTGTCTCCTCAAGCTTGTTGAACCATGTCTAAACTTGAAAGTATATACACATTTTGTTATTACTTCACATATGGTTTTTCGTATCTTATAAGTTTTATCTATAAATTTTCTAACTTAATGTTTTGTGTTAGCAATTCTGTTAAAAACAGTTAAATTTTTTTAAGTGATGTGACATAAAGAAAACATTTGACAAAAATGTTTAAAAAAAATTTTGTGAAATTTCACAAACTTCTAAAATTAAGCTTTCACAATTCTTACAAAATATTTTCTGTATTCTAAAAAATAAAAAAAAGTTAAAATACAATCGTGAAAGTATCTATATATAAAAGTTTAAGTTGTTACTATAACATTATTTTTACACTCTTTGGAATAGAGATTGTGATTTTAGTTAAAGAATAAAACACTTTGATGATGTATATTCAAAGTAAGATTCAAACGTGATACTTAGGAAAATACTAACTTCATAATTATATCTAAAATTTTTTTAAGTTAGTTTTTCAGGAAAATTGTTAATACGATAAATTCATTTAAGATTTTCACAAGTACTTTACAGTTGAGTGGTAAAACAATTTTACAAGTTTTTTCTTCTTCGATGTAAGTTTGATAGTTTATAAAACTACTATTGTGCATAATTTTTACTTAGTGTTTAAATATTATACTCAATCAATTCTACTACAGTAATGAAAAAGTATATCGTTAATACACAAGTAAACTTTTTACATGTTTTTATTTTAAAAAAAAGATGACACTTCAGTTTGTATTCTATTAGAAAATATTATAAAAAAGATGATTTTGTATTAAAAATTAAAACAAATCATTTTCATTGAAATCTTTTTATTTGAAATTCATTCACAATAATACAAGACAGCAAATCTATATTGTTGGGATATCGTTCATACATTCAGTATTAAAGTTATTCAAAAAATTTAGCAAGTCTAGATTTTCATTGTTAAAGTTATCTGTCACCAACTCATTTTCCTTCGCACTAAAATTATTCGAATTCGTATTTTCGTCGTTAGCAGAAAAAATATTCAAGCACTTAGGATTAAAGTTATACGAAAAATTTAACAAGTTCAGACTTTCATTGTCATAGTTTACTAGAGGTAAATCAGTTTGTATCAGGTTAAAATTATTTAAGTCCTTATTTTCATCTTTGGTAGATAAATCATCAATATTATTTCCACTTGTATATTCCACATTCGAATTGTTCAAAAAAAATTTTAAGTCTAAGTCTATATTTTCCTTCTGAAAGTTGTTGGAATGTAAGTCGAAAACACCATTCGCACATTCAATGTGAAAATTATCCAAAAAATTTAACAAGTCCAGATTCTCACTGTCATTATAAACTGTTGATAATTCATTGTTAGTGCTTCGATCATTACAATTTCTACGTATGTTAAAGTCTTTCAGATGATTCTTTCTCTTATGTTGCAATAATTCATACTTACACTGAAAAGTTTCACTGCATTCATCACATCTAGTTTGCATTAAAGATTTTTTATGCATATTTCTTTTATGTTTTAAAAAATGTCGTCTGTTTGAAAAAGTATCAGTACATTCGTCACAACAGTATGTATGTAAAGTCTTTTTATGACTTTTTCGCTTATGGTTTGAAAAAGCATGTTTTGTTGTAAAGGTTATAGAACATTCCTCACATAGATACTCAGGTTTATGATAATGCACCCTCTTGTGTTTTTCCAATTCATACTTGTGTTTAAAAGCATCTTTACAAATAATACATAGATGTTCAGGTAAGACTTTTTGATGAAATAATCTCTTATGTTTAAATAAATCACACTTGCGATTGAAATTTTCAATACAATATTCACATTTGTATCTTATGGAAATTTTTCTATGGGTTTCCATATGTCTTTTTAAACGATGTAAAGTAACAAATCCTTTCTCACACACGTAACAAATATTAGGTTTAATATCATTGTGAACCTTGACATGTCTAGTAAGATAGGATTTTTTAAAAAATGGCTTCTTACAAGTTGGACAAATAAAAAGTTTAGATAACTTCTCATCCTCAAAACTTGACGAAGGGGTTTGTTGAACGGAAACGTGTGTCTCCTCAGACGTTAAAGTATTATTCATTTTGTACTTCAGTTTAGCGAAGTGTAAAAAATCACTCTAAAAGTAAGACTTTAAAAACTACTAAGTATGAGAACTTAGACAACTCTACAGCGGGAAAAGAATGTAACTAATTCAAATTTTTTCTTCGTTCATCAGTTTTACTTAAGAATTTACGCCAAATTCTCTTATTTCATGCCAAATTTTTATAACTATCGCCAATATTAGTGGAAATTTAGCCAAATATTATCCCATACCTTGCTATAATACTCGAATCTTGTGGAAAATTCTAGTTTATCAACATGTCTAAACAGATAATTTGTACACTTTCACTCTGTATTTTTATGGATGTAGCATCTACGTTAAACATTTTAGGGAAAAAAATATTCTATGTTTTTTAACAGTTGATTATAGATTTGTCGAAACTTGTGGTTTAGTATTTTCAAAGAAGGTAGGTTGTTAATACTTAAAGTTTCAAGTTCATGATTTCATCATACATCTGCAGCTTCTAAATTCGATAAGTGTTAGATTTTTATCTTACATTTTCAACCTAAAAAGAAAAAGTTAATTTTTCTGAGATAGAATTTGTATTAAAATAATTTGTGTAAAAATTTTTCATTTACGAAAATTTCATTTATAAGCATATGTGTGAAAAACTTCAAACCAAATGACTTTTAAAAACTTAGTGCTTTGTAAAATAAGATGCGTTATTAACACATGTGAAACATTAAAATTGCATACTTCATAATTTTTAAAATACTTACAGTCTCTTAAATTTTGGTAAGAATGAGTTTTTATCTCACATTTTCATTCTTATCATTAGAAAAAATAAGTTTCATATATTTTTATTCTAAAAATAAGTTAATTAATTTCTGAGATGATATTTTTTTCTAAAATACTTTGTGTAAAAAATTTTTCATTTACAAAAAATTTCAGTTTATAAGCATATGTCTGAAAAACTTCAAACTAAATGACTAAAAAACTTAGCACTTTGTAAAATAAGATGTGTTGTTAACACCAAAATTGTTGACTTCATGATTTTTTCGAATATCTACAACCTCTTAAGCTGGTAATTTTGTGATTTTATCTTACATTTATAATCTTATTATTGTGAAAATAAGTTTCTTATATTTTTATTCAAGAACAAGTTATCTAAATTTCTAAAATACTTTGTACAAAAATATTTTAGTAAAAATAAGTTTCTTATATTTTTATTCTAAAAATAAGTTAGTTAATTTCTGAGATGATATTTTTTCTAAAATACTTTGTGTAAAAAATTTTACATTCACAAAAATTTCAGTTTATAAGTATAAGTTTGAAAAACTTCAAACTAAATGACTTTAAAAAAACTTAGTACTTTGTAAAATAAGACGCGTTATTAACACGTGTGAAACATTAAAATTCCATACTTCATGATTTTTCAAATACTTGCGGTCTCTTAAATTGGTAAGAATGAGATTTTACCTTACATTTTCATTCTTATCATTAGTAAAAATAAGTTTCTTATATTTTTATTCTAAAAATAAGTTAGTTAATTTCTGAGATGATATTTTTTCTAAAATACTTTGTGTAAAAAATTTTACATTCACAAAAATTTCAGTTTATAAGTATAAGTTTGAAAAAGTTCAAACTAAATGATTTTAAAAAACTTAGTACTTTGTAAAATAAGATGTGCTGTTTAACACCAAAATTGTTGACTTCATAATTTTTTTTCGAATACCTACAGTCTCTTATGCTGGTAATTTTGTGATTTTATCTTACATTTACAATCTTATTATTGTGAAAATGCGTTTCTTATATTTTTAGTGAATTTTTAAGTTTTTTACATTGATCAACTTATTTTTATTTTTATTTATTTATTTTTTAAAGATGAATTTTACTTCAAATAATTTTTTCTTAAACAAAATTTCCATTCAAAGTTATTTATTTACTTTGAATTTCACATTACATACATACATTTTTCTTGAACATTGTTCTTTTACAGATTGAACTGAACATAATTCGACATAGCAGATAATATTTTTACAATTTTCATATTATGATCGAGTGATAAAACTCCACATTCTTTGAAAAAACGATTTTTTCACTTCTTTGACTTTTATACATTCTTGATTATCAATAATCCAACTACCTAAATACTTCTGGAAGATATTAAAAAATTTTATCCAAAGTATGATAAACTCTCCAGATCTCTTAAAGCGCTTTGCCATAAGTTCACTTGAAAATACTAAGTAAATTACAACTTTATCCCAATTAATTTCATTTTTTATCATTTCTTTTAAGACAATATCTAAACAGGTATAAAAATTTTCATCAGATAACATATCAACATTTTCTTAAAGTTGATTGCTAATTTCTGAATTGATAAATTCATTCATTCGAAATTTAAGCTGATTTATAATCCCTAGTTCTGATTTGCGTAGATGTGATCTATTGAATATATGAGTAAATGTATTTAACAAAATAATATCTGTTCTGACATCCATCTTGAAAAAATAATTTTTATGTAGTACTGAATTCAGGTTAAAAAACAGATGTCTTCACTCACGCAAAAATAAGTTAGCATGTGACAAAATTTTACTCCACTCGAAATTAATACTAGGTGTTTCTCACCAAATCCGAATTATCGCCAAATACTCTAAAATTTTTGTAGATATATCCTAAAATTTATTTAAAATCATGCCAAATTCTTATTTTTACGACCCTATTTCTGATTTTATTGGTAAAATTTCACGGGTTTACACTAAAGAAATGTAAGGGTGTAGTCTAATATGTGAAGGATTATTCGAAAAAGTTACAAATTATATCTAAAAAACTTTTGATTTTCTGAAGTTGTAATGAATTTTTTGTAGCGATTTGTAAAAATCTACTGAAAATGTCTATTATTAAAAGTTATTATATTCCCATATTGTATATCAAATAATCAATAAGATTCTTCTAAAGATAGAAAGAAATGAATTTATATTTTTAAAACGTCTAACAATAATCAAATTTAAACACGGTTAAAGGTAGCGACAAAACTGGTATTTTTCCTCCTCTTTCTTGTATTGAATGTACAATAGCATCTCCCCCGATTCTAAGAAAATGCTTAAAGGGATGGTCACCTTCTTCCCTAAAAACATTGTGACGTCACCATTGGCGAATTAAGTCGATCTTTATTATATTTAGTAAAAAATATATACAGTTTAAAATGGATGCTAGTTAGTATTCACAATTAAAAAAATCTTTATGATGAAAAGTATTTTTTTAACGAACGTTCTTCAATTAAGTAATTAATAAGAAATTTTAATCACTCTTTTTAGTTATCTTTCAAAAAACAATTCTCGTCTTTCATTCTAATTTAATTTCACTTATACATTTGAGATTTTAAACATCTTTTAACTTATTTTCACATACATCATCTTTTTTCATAAAATATTAGCGAATTTTGCAAGATCTTCAATTATTATTTTTTAATTATTCTGTAATTAATATTATTTAAATGGTTGAGTCATTCTCAAACATTTGTATTCTTAGGTTTAAAAAGATCTGTGTAGGTATATTTCTAAAGAACAGTGGTTAAAGTACTTGTAAACTACTGTTTCCTCACTTCAAACAGGCGCCGGGTTCGAATCTCAGTCAGGTTTCTCTATTGCTACACTTTCTTTCATCATTTATACTTAATTTTTACTCTCCTTGTCATTTTTCATAAAATATTTGATGATTTTTTTTCAAGATCTTCAATTATTATTTTATTTTAAATATTATTCTGTAATTAATATTATTTAAACAATTGAATTATTTTCGAGCAATAACATTCATAGGTTTAAAAAAGATTTGTGCAGACATATAATAGGAAAATCGCACACACATACGCGGAAACTACTGAAATATTTTTTACAGCAAGGTGATGGGTTCGAATACCAGTCAGGACTCTATGTTTCTAAGCTTTCTTACATTCTTTCTACTTAATTTTTGCTTTCATTGTCTTTTTTTCGGAAAATATTTGATGATTTTTTACAAGAAGATCCTTAATTAATATTTTTCTTAATTATTATTCTCTAATTAATATCATTAAAACGATTGAATTCTTTTCGGACACTAGCATTCATAGTTTTAAAAGAACAGTGCAGACATATAATTGAAAAAACACTCCCACGCACGCGAAAACTACTGTCTTATGGAAATATTTTTACTGCAAGGTGCCGGGTTCGAGCCCCAGTCAGACCACTCTATTTCTTGCATACTCTATTCACATTCTTAAATTCAATCGATTTCTTATTTATTTCACAATTTTTAAATTAATTTCTTAATTAATTTCTTAATTAATTTCTTAATTAACCTCTTAATTAACCTCCTAATTAATTTCCTAATGACTCACAAACAATATCCTACTTTTTACCTTATACCGCAAACATCACTTTAAAACCATCGTCACCTTTTACAATAAATCACTCATTAAATTTTTTAATTAATTTTCTTCATTAATACCCTCGTCATCTTTCACGATCAAGTTAGAGGATGTCTCAAGGTCAATGTCAACCCATCTAGACCCCTCAGGGGGTGGCGCGACACCCGCACGACTTTCCTTGCACCCTTGCACCCCCCGTCTGACCTAGAACCGGTGTTTCTTACCTACTGGTGATGTTCTCGGATAATGAAATCGGCAAGTGGTTTCTACATACAATCAAGGATTTCTCCCTTATCAGCAGGTTTTGAAAAATGTGAAGATTTACAGATTTTACATAATGTTTTTTTTTATGATAGTTCAAGAAATTAAATGATGAAATTGGATATTGGCGGGAATTTTGACGAATTCAATGTGTTATCGTACTAGAAAAAAAGAAAGAAAAAATCTAAAATCCTGAGAGTTGCACAAAATATTGATCCCAGGATCAATCATCCTCAATGGTAAAAAATAAAGTTCATATAAACTGTTCCAGCTATCAGTCTTTTAATTAAACATATGCACTCTTCGTTTAATAAATAGCAATGCTATAATTATTTAATTATGTATAACATTACAGTGTATACTTATTCATGGTATCAAGGGTATTCTATGCCATGTGATGAGAAATTAAAGGATCCTAAAATAAAATTCAGGATTGAAGTGGCCCTGGCCCATCCAGATGATAATCCACTTGTTTAAAAGAACTTAAACAATTGGGATTGTTGAACTGGAATAAATGACGTTGTTATCATTTAGCTATTTTGTATTTTATTTTATTTTATTTTATTTATTTATTTATTTATTTTTTAGTATAGTTCTGAACAATTAAACAAATAATTACCATTCTATTTAAGTGTGAATAAAAAAGTCGAAATAACCACAAAAGATAAAAATTACCAACATAATTACCTTCATCCGTGGCTGATTCTGTCACACTTTAGGTTTAAGAGTAAGCTTAAGAGATTTCCTTGAACCACTGTCTCCTAGTTTTCATGCTTTAGTCAATTTTTAAAAATGTAATTGTCCGATCGATAATCTGTTTAAACAGACGTATTCAGAAAAATTGCGCCTTTCATTTGGTACATTATTTGTAACGAATATATAATTACAGTTTTTTAAACTTAATTAAAATATGAAAATAAAAGCTTTAAAAACATAGATATAGTAATATATATAGATCTATCATCCCCATGTTATCGAGCAAAAAATTTTGATGCCAAAAAAAAGTTCTAAAATCAGCCATTAGAGAGTATTGAAAAAAAGAATAAAAAGAAAAATGAATTTGAAACTGTATCTGAAGTTTTTCCTTCACCTTTAGTAAATTAATTATTCATAAATTTTATTTTCTAAATTATCCGTGTGTATTCCTGTGTATGATTTACTCGGGTAAAGGCAGCCATTAGAGTGACTTTTCCAGAAAAAATAGGTATCACTTTTTCCCTCTCGCTGAACAATCTATGTCTTATTACTATATCTATGTTTAAAATACATTTTAAAATTTTTATTGTCGCCATTTTTTTTTTTTTCAGCATAAAATGAAATATGCTTTCCCGTAAAAAATAAAAATAAATTAAAAATAAAAATTAATTTGCTCATGCATATGAAAAAAATAACGTCTATAAAATAATAATTTTAAAGGTAGCGAATAGATAAACAAAGTGAGAAAATTTCGCACGGGCTTGCTAGCAAATGAATTATTTAGCGTGAGAGTGAGAAATAAAAAAAAATAAAACCATTATTTTTCAACGGGTGCCTTAGTCGCCGTACAACAAACTAGTATTACATATTATTAATGCATAACTGTTTGTTACATTGGTCAAATAAATTTTTATTATTTTTATTATCTAAATTCAATCTAGGACGTAATTAGCATTTATGACAGATTAAAAATTAATCTTCACACTCAAGTTTAAATTTACATGAATATAAGGTTATAAGCATACATTTCAGAGGAATAATTTTGACAGTTAAATTTAAAGTTTATGAGGTTCAAAAAAATGTTACATTGGTCATAAATCCTTACTTTTGCACCAACAGTGAGAAATTAATTCACAATTTAACATTCTGCGGGCGAGTGTCGGCAAATAGTCACCAAAGTCTTTTTTCCAATCAGCCTTTAAGTTTCTCCCAAAGCGAAAGATTATGTTTTTAGAAATATAGGATTTTGTGTATTCATATTTAACCCCCTAAATGCCGTCGACGTATATGTATATGTATGTGTGCCAGTGACATTTACCACATCGATTTCTATGGTTGAAAATTAAATGATTTAAACTCAGATACTTAAAATTATTTTGTTAATTTAGACCTTCCTCGGAAGTTTCACTAGAATAAACAGCGCTTCTTCCCCTTGCGGGTTAAGGTTTCTATACAGAAATATTGGCGATGCTAATGCTTTCTAGCAGGATTTCCCTGTTCATGTTAAATATACATTAAAAGTTTGGAGAAGCGTCTAAACGCAGATTTCCTTCTTTCTTTCTTTTTTTTTTTTTTTCAAAGCAGGAAAATATGCCGTTCGTTAATGTTTAATATTTAAAATGTTTTGTATGAGTTCTGAACATATAACCTTATAAGATAGAAAAGAATATCCAATATGCAAAATTAATGTGATTGTATGTGAAATAATTGACTTAACTAGGAAATAATACGTTTTTTACTATCGAATGAGTTTTTACTCCTATGAAGTGCGTTTCTCCTTAGAACAACTAAACAATTTAACAAACAACAACTAGCAAATATTACGTTTTTTATTATTGAATGAGTTTTTACTCCTATGAAGTGCGTTTCTCATTAGAACAACTAAACAATTTCATAAGTTAGTAAGTAAGATTATTAACAAAAATTTCGTAGTATAGTACTATATCTATATATTTATTTATTTACGTTTAAATTTCATTTTTTCATTTCATGAAAAATAATTAAACGAATAAATGTACAATAAGCATATACATTCAGATATATTAGCAAATAAGCTTATATACCCTATATAGAAAAAAAAAAGGATAACAACGTTGAAAGCACATTTATTATTTTATTTTCTTTGCACATTTATCAATATATATATATATATATTAATATGCCTACACACTTTGACTGCCACTATGTATTTGGATTAGCTTCAGTATTTAATTGAAAATAGTAAAAATTATTCTTTGTTGAAACCGTCTACTTTTGCTTTTTTACGTTTTTATATGTTCTAAGAGGTACTAAACGCGTTTTGACCATTTTTGGAGTCATGTTGTCTCTCTGTCTGTGTATAAAAAATTTTGGTAGCTTGAAAATGAAAAACTAATCCACAAAATTTCGTAAATAAATAAATATATATACATCATATTCATATTTAATAATATATATATATATATATATATATATATATATATATATATATATATATATATATATATATATATATATGCTATATATATAATTAATTTTTCTTGGTATAAATTGTGGTTATCTACTTTTGGTGGATATCACCCAATATTATGCTGTAATGCCTCCCTTTTACAAGAAGACAATAAATCTCAGCTTCTAGAGTCTATAATTGTACAAAATTTAATATGTGAAAGGATCATTTTATAAAATTATGCTAAATGCAATTACAGAGCAGACAAATAAACCAATGTCATAAACACATTGTGTTTCAACACCATGTTAAAAAAAATACGTTTATTATTAGAATACAAATCTTAGTTCATTACAGGGAATTTTATTCATTAGATACACACTACAGAAAAAAACAATCTATACCTATAAAGCTGAAAGTTTGTCGTTCTATCTTTCCGAATTTTTATTTCGCTATACACAGCTACATCTTTCAACCGATTGCTACAAAAATTGGTACACTTTTTAATCAGGACAAAATCTACCTAACGCAGTATTTTTTAATTGACCTCAGATGATTGGTTCGAAAGATGTTCACATAAGATTAAAAATCCCATTTTAACTTTAAAAATATTTTAAAGAAAAATCGGTTGATGCAAAAAAAATATATATATTCATTTTTTTTTTTTTTTCCAGACTAGAAAAAAATGTATGTATTTACACTTAAAAAAAAAAAAAAAAAAATGAAATTTTATTATTTACGTGTAAGTAAATATACTTTTTTTACGTCGGAAAAAAAAAAAAAAAAAAAAAAATGAACGTACAAACACTTTAACAAAAACTTTTAACACTTTCAACGTTTAAACAACGATTAAGCTTTTTAATGCTTTCCAACTAAATTGAAAAGTGTTTACGACGTCGGTTCGTCTGTCTGTCCGCGCTCTAACTCCCGTAAATAGCAATGGAATTTCTTGGAACTAAAATATGTTATTCAAGTTCACCATCGAATGTTCCCTATTGAAAATGGAGTATATATCTCTTTTAATTTGCGTACAAGTATATCCAAAAGTATTCCAAAGCATTGCGTTCTTGTGAGAGGTATTTCTGTAAACCGTATTGTATAATACCTTTACATTGCACAAGTTGTTTAAGTTCACTTCTGAATGTTCTCTGTTGAAGATGGAGTAAATAACATCATTGGTTAGTGTTAAGGGACACTCGAAAATATTTCAAAGCATTGCGATCTGTGAGAGGTATTTCTATAAACCAACAATGTAATACCTTTATTTTGCACAAGCTTTAATTATATTGAAATATGATATTCAAGTTTACTGTTGGATGTTCCCTATTAAATATGGAGAAAAGGTATTTCTATAAACCATACTTTAATAATTATGCGCAAATCCTACTCAAATTGAAAGCTGTTATTTATATGCACAAAAGAATGCTTTCAATAGTAAAAATAGTACGCAATTAGCTTTAGCTTTAAAAAGCCGTATAAAAATATTCATTTTATATTAAGGGCTATATGAAGAATAGCTAGAATTGAATTTTTATTTTTATTAAGAGTTTTATCACTTTCTAACTATGTTTAAGAGTGAATATGATTTGAATATTCTCTCTGTCTGACTGTCCGTCATTTTATCTGTCCGTTTTCCCGCCTCTAGCGTCCAAATATTTTCAGAATTTCTTCTAAAAGATATTTGTTATTTATGTTCACTAAGGAAATGTTCTTTACTTAAAATGGCGTTAATAAGCCCTTTACAATTGGTTTGTACGCAGGGACATCCAAAAAATTCTATGCGTTTTAATGAGGCATTTTTACAAATTGCAATTATCGAACTTTCTATTTAAAAAATCATAATGAAATTGACATTTATTTTTAATATGCTAAAACAATGTTTTACATAGAATATCATATTTTTAGCGTTCAGATTTACAGCGCTACAGTAAAATTTTCGGATACATTAAAGGCTGCAGTTGGATATTGCTGGAATTGCATTTTCGTTTTCGTTAAAACTTTCCAATAATGTTTGAGAGTGATTATGAATTTAATTAGTCTATATGTCTGTCTTTCTGACCTTCTGTCTGTCCGTTATGTGATAACGTAGCGAAAGAACATTAAAGATTGATACAACGAGTACGTACTGTTGAAAAGTGTTAGTAATCCATGCGAACATCATGACTTTTCGTTCTTGCTTATTTAAATTAATTGTTAATTTATGGTTCTCGCAATGAGTTCAGATAGTTATAATTAGGATCTTATTGAGATAAGTTACATTCTAAAATTCAACTGTCATATAAACAAATAACTTCTGGTTATCCCCATGTTTTGTATCTATACAAAATTAAGAAATTTAATGCCTCCAAAAATGCAGCAACATTTAGTGAAAAATAACAAATGTTCAGTCTCAATATCATAAAAAGCTGAAAGATTTTTATTTTCATTTCATTTCAATTTAATTCCATCTCATACTTTTATTTATTTTTTTTATTTTTCATTCAAACATTTTATAAGCTTAACTTCATATTCAAGTAGTGTAGACCTGCCAGTTCCTAATAAATAAACGGTTTTGTTGGATTAAAAAATTGGTGCCTAAACTAAGAACTTATAAAATAACGTATATCTGTTAAATTTTAGCATATATCTATTATGCAATTTCTTAAGAAAAATAATGATTGGTGTTCAAACGTTTATTTCGAGTTTACAAATGAAAATCTCTACCAGAATTAATATGCTATACATAAGTACCAATGTTGTATCATCTCTTTCGACACAAAATCATTAATTTACAATATGCTACATTGTAATTTGTCATTTCAAATTGTAAGAAAAGCAAACTATACCACCCTGCACCACAGTTTGGGGCATTATGACTCGATGATTCATTGTTAGTGCATAAATATCTCATCGAATATTAAATAAAATGTAAGAGGTGACTGTAACAAATTGTAATTCGCTAAATAGTTTTTTATTTTTTTTTCCTAATATTCTGCGTAATTTATTTTAAAATACCTATATATGTTTTTGGATCATGTATTTTTATACCAATATGTAACATTTCTACCGTAAAAGATAAATTTAGAAAATAAAATTCACAAAGATTAACTAACTGGTAAAAAAGTCACAAAAGTATTTTGTCGCAACATTCTTTTGAATATTTATGGCATAACTTCAGTTACGCGTCCCCTGTTTTCAACAAATTGTTGTCGTTTTTTTCTTGCAAAATATTTTGTGTGACAACAAATTACTCGCATAAGTACTGACAGTAAATCTAGTCTCTTCTTTGACATCTAACCCGTGGTCTAATCACCCGCCTCTTGTCTTCCCCGCTCATATTACTATACTTGTCACTAGTTAACTGCGAAGGCCTTTGAATCGGGATTCAAATAGGCATGCACCTGTGGCCATAAATAATGTAACGCATCGCTTTCCTTGTAGCTTTTGCTAGAATTCAAAGAAGTTTAAAAACATTTTTTGAAGCACGTCTACGTCCGGTGTCCACAAGCTCTTGAGCACTCTAGGATTAGGTGTTTATTTTAATCGTCATCCCATTCGCAAACGATGGGACATGTGTTATGCGAAACATTAGTGGTAAAAGAAATATGACATGGATTAGCACAAACTAATGCAGCTGTTTTTAGAATCCTTTTTTCCTTCTTTAAATGCTGAAAAAAAAAAGTTATCCACAGACGATAATTTTCGACTTTAATATTTCATTATTATTAATATTATTATTATTATTATGTCGCCCAAACGGTGTGGTTGTTAGGGTCCCTGACTTTTACACACTTGGGCCTGGGTTCGAATCTTGGATAAGGTATGAATGTGTTGTCCCTGTTAGGGGTAGTGATGACCACCCATTGGGTGCTCCTTCACAAATGGTCATCATTTAAGCGACCTCTCGGCCAATGCTTGTGGCATATGCGCTACGCCATTAGAAAAAATATATATATATTGTTGTTATTATTATTATTATTATTATTATTATTTATACTATATATTAATAAAGTTAAATAATATCTCTGTAAGGGTAAATATTAATTTTGTACTCTTTAATAGTTTTAGTTTGAATTTAATTTTTAAAAGAACAAGGTATTCCTAACCTTTTCACCAGAGTTAGTGAGTGAGTCTGTTTTACGTCGCACTAATGCTACACAATAGACAATTGGTGATGGTCTGGGACTCGTTTCCACTAGAAGAACAATGATTTGGCGAGAAATTGTGTGTTTGGTAGAAGAAAAAGAAACGAAATACAATGGTAATTTGAAAAGTTTTTGTTTGAAATATGAAAAAGAAAGTCCGTCCAGACACACGCAATTAAATTTTTATTTGAATTTATAACAAAATTGTTGGCGTATGGCGTGATCTTACTAAGCTTTGCCTATTCAGGGCTATCTGTAGCTGAAGCTAAAATGCGATTGGTTCCAAAATTTGTATACAGACAATTCAAAGGATGCGCACAAAGATTTTGAAAAAAAAAAAAAAAGTTAAAAAATTTCTGCTAGGGGCGCAATACATCAAAACAGAAACAAGCTACAAACTTCAATACAAACATCTTTATTTATTACAAATATTTATGTTAATTGTTAGAGACTGTTTAATAGTGCAAAACATATTTTTCAATGTGGGGCCCATCATTTATTTGTGTGCAACCGATGAACAGTGACAGATCAACAGAAGACCACAACTGTTCGTTAGTGATCGCCATACATTTTTCCAGTGATATCAGATGGTCAAAAATTATTTCCCCAAACAGGTCTTCGAATTTCCCCAAATCAGGGATTTTTTTTTTTTTTTGAAAAAATCCCCAATTTGATATTTACTAAAATGGGAAATTATATATATATATATATATATATCAAACAGATTTTTCTATGATTTAAGCTCATATTTTTCCCCAAATGAACAATTTCCCCAATGGCAATTTTTGAAAAAAATCCCCAAATAACAATAAAGCTATTGAAAGTCTCTAGTCGTAGGGATAAATCATTACGTTGCCAACATTGACAGAAAGTTGAAGAACTCCCCAGATTTGTCCCAAAAAATTTTAGAATGCCCCAAAAAAGTCCCCACAAACATTTGGTCCCTAAAATTGTACCCATAAACCTCAAAAATTCCGAAAATGAGGACAAAATCCCCAATCTGGCATCACTGCATTATTCTTCCCGTCAGCCAAGTTTTGGTCAGTTCGAAGATTTCCATACTTTCTGGTAAACTAACAGCCATCGTAACTGAAAAAATGCTACTCATCCGATTTCCTTTTATACCCAGAACGTACGTTGAATCCATCTGCTTATGTAAACCAGATTGTTTTCTTTTTCACTTGCAGTGCCACAATTTTTTTTCTTTGTACTTTCATGATATGCTTCAAAATGTTAAAATAACAGTTTTAAATGCTGTAATGTTTCAAAATGTTAAAATAAACCACAGTTGTTAATTATATATCATTTCAAGCATTTAATGCGTTACCTAAAGATTTTTTTTTTTTTTTTTAGGACTGAGTCTTTAGGATTAGTCTCAATCTGGAATTTTTGCGGTGTCATTTTTCGATAGTTGAACATTTATCGAAATCTAAAATTTATCGAAAATATTATTGAATAATTTAAAAGTGATGTTATAATTAAAAAAAAAAAAAAAAAAAAAAAACTAATAGTCCTCCGTCCTAAACTAAATTCTGCTTTTGCCAGAATTTCATAAATATATATATATATATATATTTATTTATTTATTTATTTATTTTTATTTATTTATTTATTTATTTTTTTTTTTTATTGAGAGAAAAGAAAAGAAAATTAATAATATTCAGTATCAAAACAAATACTATCGAAAAAGTTTTTTTTAACAATTTTGAATTAGGAAATAAAAAGTGCGCGTGCAAAATGAAATAAAATAAATAAAAGAATGAATTTAATGATTTAATTTTTATATAAAACATGATCGCGTGCTATCTTAAAAAAGTTGATGTAAAATTTAAAGTTTATGTGGTGCATGTGGCATCTATAAAAATTGTTTTAGGAAATATATATATATATATATATTTACGCTGCAAAACGTCAATTTTTATTCCTTTTCAAATATCCATTATATTGGCAGGTGCATTGTTGTTGCTGTGGAAATTCCTTTATAATTAATTTAAAAAGAAATGTTTAATATGTTTTTCGGTATATTTATTACTTTCTAAGGTCTTTGCAAAAAGTTTCCCGTGTTAATTAGAAGTTATTTCATAACTATACATATAGACAAGTTTTTCTTTCTTGTTATTCTTTTCTTTAATTTTAGACTTTTATTTGTTTATTTATTTATTTATTTTTATTTTTAGAAACTTTCAGCGCATCTTTTGAAATGCCTATCTACAAAGTTTTGACTCAATCCGCATTTTAGTTCCAACTATACAGGGTGCTCTGACTAGGCCACGTTTAATTATGATTACCCTGTATATGTGCAACATCTTATACTTAATTTATATGAAAGTATGTTTAATCGTAAATTAACTTATTCTAGCACATATACTGAATTATAAATACAGTCATCTCTCAAAAATCCGCAACCCAAAATTGTTATTTTCTAAAATCCGCATATCATTTGCAATGCAAACAAACATTGCCGTAACTGATTTGTTGATTAGTGGATTGCAAAAATTCAGCTGTATTAGAAGATAAATCAGTAATTAACTGGTGCTGACGAATCACCAATCACTCAGCATATTACAGAGGAGAAAATTATAAGTGTAATTATTACATAATTATCAAAAAATAAATCAGATTAATTTAGATGAAGAAGGAGAAAGACAGTTGTCATGAAAGATTTTCTCTCATGAAGATAAATATTCAAACTTTGTCATAGCTCAAACTTATGTGATTGGGCGAGAATTGCTGACTTTTTTGCAGGTAATAGGAGAAAGTAAATATGTATCAATATTCTTACTAAAACTACTATTGATCAGACCTTTCAAAAATCTAGAAAATTTGCAACTATAATATGATGTATAAAAATTGTTCTTTAAATTAAAATTTCATGAAATATTTGTACTTTTATTGGGCACACTTTATTACAGCATTGTATGTAGTATAACATCTAAATTGTTTCTTTAAGGTTTGCTACTCAAATGAGGTTCTAAGATGTAAATAAAAAAAATTGCTCTAAAATCTGCAAAATTCAGAAATCCGCAAAACACTTCGTTTTAAGCTGTGCGGATTTTTGAGAGTGCACTGTAGACATTTATGTAATCTATTTTCATATTCCATATTAGGACCAGACAATATATCAAAAAACTCAAAATGCTTTAAATAATATAAATTTTCCTTGCTAGTTAACTTATTCATTTAAAGGATTACATAGGTTTTAAAATTTCCAATAATCTATTTATTTATTTTTATTTTATTTTATTTTATTTATTTATTTAATAGTATTACTTCATTTTCTTTAAATATTATATGAATATATATATTTTTTAATAATGCATTTTTTAATTGATTTTTAATATTTTACCATTGAGCCAGGGAAATTTCAAAATTCGAACAATTATTTCTGGTAAAATAAATATCTTCATTAACTTAAATACTTTAAAATAAATCCCTTATTTATTTATTAATTTTTTTATTTTTTTCCTAAAAAATGTAATTATCAAGTTTGAAAATTTTGGTGTACTGTTGGTATAATATTAGTAGGGAAAAAATTAACAGGGAGGAGTTTTGTTATGTACCTGAGGTAAAATTTTTAAAAAATAAAATATTTAGCAAACATATTAATAAGACTTGATTTTGTCTGAAGAATTAAGTGTAACAATACATGGAAAAAATATGAATATCAAACATACATAATTCAACATAAATTCGACATTCTTTGTCATTTGATAGTTCAAAGAAGAAAAAAAAGAAAAAAAAATGTATTGCTATTTTTTGTTATATCATTTTCTATTTTACTTCTATCATCAAGTTATCACATTAAAATTTCTTCTTATCTTAATCGTACAAACGGCTTATTCTCATTCAATGCAACATTTTTATTAAACTTCAACACAAACTTCTTTGAATGTTTGCTATTTTTTCCGGAAAAAAGAAAAACATGATTTTTACAAACTTAACTAATTTGCATTCTTATAATCAAAACCAACAAAACCTTTAATACATTCACATCTCTAAAAACAGCAAAACCATCAAAATCAACTTTTGTCACAGTATCGAAAATCCACAACTTGTTCCATATTTCATGTTCGGTACGTCAGAAATTATTCGACTTACTTTAACTTCTTCCAGCTAATGTTAACGTTACAATCTACACAGTAAAAAAAAAAGTCCTGTTTGCTGCCAGAAATTTTCTGAATAACAGAAAATTTCTGGCAGCAAACTGCAGCTAACAGGACTTCTTTTTTTTTTTTTTTTTTTTTTTTTTTTTGACAGTGTACTTATTCCCGTTCAATGCAACATTTTTATCAAACTTCAACGGAAACTTCTTCGCTTGCATGCTTTTTTTTTTTTTTTTTTTTTTTTCCAAGGAAAATAACATAATTTTTACAAATTTAACTAATTTGCATCGTTATAATCAAAAACAACAAAACCTTCAATACATTCACACATTAAAAATAAAATAAAATAAAATAAAATAAAATAAAATAAAAGAGAGTCCTTCATACTTAACTTTTATCCCAATATGGAGAACGCAAAACCAGTTTCATACTTCATCTATGGTAAGAAAACGTCTAGAATTAAAATTATTCCGCTTATTTAAACCGTTTTCCACTTATCTTAACCGTACAAACTTCTTATTTTTGTCTAATGTTTAATTTTGTCTAATTTTTATGAAACTTCAACGTAAATCTTCGTTGCTTGCTAGCTTTTTTTCCAGAAGAGTAAAATGATTTTTACAAGCTTAACCAATTTGCATCTTTATAATCAAAATCAACAAAACCTTGAATACATTCATACTTCCAAAAATAGCAAAACCTCCAAAATCAACATCACAGTATCGAGAACCCACAACTTGTTTCATATTTAAGGTAAACGCACCAGTAGTGGACCCTGTACCAGTAGCGGACACTTTTAATTTTAAACTCGGAAAATAAGCTACCTAAAGATTCTAAAGATTCGAGCAATGTTCAGGAAGGAAGTTATAGTTCTCTACTGTTAAACCCTTTAACTAAAATAAATATGCAGAATTCTTTTCTTTTGCTGTTTTTTAAATCTTGTATTAAAACATAGTATTTTTATGGGTGTCCATTACTGATACCAAAAAATGCCATCATGACCAATAGTGGACAGCCCTGTCCACTACTGTCTCATGTGATTTTTAATGTCAGATTCAGTAGTGGACACAATTCTGTAATCTCGCAATTTTAGAGTTGGATTCAGTGTTTTTAAACGTCATTCTAAAGCTACGCATTTAGCAATTGACGCTGGTCTGGGACTCACTCCTAGGAGAAAAATGGAGACATACATGTACTATCACAATTTTAATCTTCTGCGGAGAAGGTGGATCCCGGGCTTTCCCAAATTTAGAAAACTGAACAAAATGGAAATTCGCTTGGATCATGAGATAATCTTGGGACATTTTAATTTTTTATGCGCATTTCTTTTCTTTTCTTTTCTTTTTTTTTTTTTTTTTTTTTTGTTCAATATTAGACTAGTTGATTAAGTTCGGTTCCCACTGAAACATCGACATTGAAATAGCATAACTACGGTCATTATTCAAAGAATTGAGCATGAGTGAATTTTATGTTACACAAGTGCTACACTATGGGCAGTTAACGACGGTCTGAAACTCACCCCTAAGCAGGGGCGAGGCATGGTTCAGAAAACTATGGAAGCGCCAAAGCGAAGCGCTTCCAAATGCTGAGGAAGAATCAATTCAGTTTTTCAACGAGGCGATGTTACTTGATTACTTTTTTAAAATCTTAAATAGGGGAAGTGCTGCTTCCGTCGCTTCCATGGACGCTTCGCCACTGCTCCTAAGGATAGTCCGGAGACATCTGATAACCCACAAAAGTTTAACTTTGATGGGAACATGGAGGATATGCGGCCACATCATTGCGGCGAATAACCAATAGTGTAGCACTAGTGCGACGTAAAATTCACTCAAATTTCAACCCTAAATGTTGGCCCCAATGGGGATTCATGTATGTGAGGATAAACCCCAAGACATATAAACATTCACCTTAATTTGAAAGCAAAAATTCAAAGGGGTTCACTACTGGGTTTTTAGTGTGTCCACTACTGGCTCATTTTAAGCTCTCCGGATTTTTGATTTTTTACATATATAAATGCTACAATTAGAAATTTTCATAGTACAGTCGTGTTAAGAAAGAGTTAGTAAAGGTGGGAAAGATTAATTATTTTTTGAAACTTAAAAATTTAGGAAGTTACACAAAAAATCGCCGGAAAATGTCCTTAAAGTGTCCACTACTGGTGTGTTTACCTTAAATTACGGCAAGAGAACGTCTAAAATTATTCCCCTTATTTAAACCGCTTTTCACTTGTCTTAACCGTACCAACTGCTTATTCTCGTCTCGTTCAATGCAAAATCTTCACCAAACTCAATGTAAATTTTCATTGGTGGCTACTTTTTTTTTTCTCGGAAGAATAACATAATTTCTACAAGCTTAAGCCAATTTGCATCCTTATAATTGAAACCACCAAACCTTTCAAAACTTTTAAGATTAATTTTTGACATAGCATAGAGAACCGCACAACTTGTTTCATATTTCAGCTACAGTAAGAGAACGTCTAAAATTATTTTACTTATTTTAACCGCTTTCCACTCATCTTAACCATAATGCTTATCATAATGTTAATTCTTCTTTGCTTGTTTTTTTTTTTTTTTTTTTTTTCCTTTCTTGGAAGTGTAACAGGAATTTTACATGTTTAAGCCACTTTTCATCCCTATAATCAAAACCTTCAAAATCAACTTTTGTCGCAATATCGAGAACCCACAACTTGTTTAATATTTCATTTACGGTAAGAGAACATCTAAAATAACTCCATTTATTTTAACCGTTTTCCACTTATTATAACCGTACAAACTGCTTATTCTCGTTCAATGTAACATTTTCATCAAACTTCAACGAAAACCTCCTTTGCTTGCTTGTTTTTTCCCGGAAGAATAACATGATTTTTACAAGCCTGAGCCAATTTGTATCCTTATAATCCACCTCTTGAGGGGCTGTTCGTGGAAGTTTGTTCACGGGATTTCTGAGGCAGGAAATCTTCATCACACGCTTGATCTTTTTAATGCTCGAGTTTGTCAACGAAGACAGATATATGGGAAATGGGATTCACTATGCACATTCTACAAATGAGAGTGAAAGATAGTGAATCCGAGTTGCACATATTACTTGTTCAAAAATGTGTAGAAAAAAAAAACTGTAAAAAATATTGAGACGTGTCATCAACAGTTAATGCTCTTCAGAATTTAAAAATATATGCGCAACTCAACATTTTTTTTTTTTTTTTTTTTTTTTTTTTTAAATAAAAGTGTTTTTTTTTTTTTTTTTTTTTTTTTAAGTAATGTCATAAAGAAATAAATATTTGTGTCTATATTTTAGTTTACAGAAATATTAACTATTAATACTATTGATAATATAATAATTTATATTATTATTATTAAATTATCTTAATAATATTATAATTTATAATATTATAGTATTATTAAGATACTACGTTTTTATTTTGCATTTCACACTAATTATACGAATACTATTGCGTCATTAGTTTCTTCTGTGTGTGTATATATATATAAGAAGAGAGTATTGGATTCATGAAAATTTTCGAACATCGTTTTGATATGTCCTGGACAATATTTAACCATTTAAAAAATTGTTTCTCTGTGTGCATTTCTGTGTGCATATCAAAAATTTTGAGCGGTATATCTCATGAATCAATGAACGGAATCTATCCAAACTTGATATTTAGTTAGGCTTTGACCTAATCTGGTGATGATTACCATTTGGGGATCAATCGCTCAATAGGTGCCAATGTTATCATTTTTTTCATAATTTTTAACATAGCACTATAGGACAAAATTTTGCAGGAATGTACATAATAAGAATTATTTTTAACTTTTCAAAGTGAAATTGAAAAAGAATATACACTGTAAAAAAAAAAATCCCGTAAGATTACGGGGAAAGCCCGGCAGCAGAGATTCCAGACAAAGCCCGTAAAAGAAACATTGGTTTTACGGGCAAAATGTTTTTTTACAGGCCTGTAACTTAATTTAAGGTTATTATATACTTAATTTACAGTCTAAGCGTTTCTTTTTTACGGGCTTTGTCTGGAATCTCTGCTGCCTGGCTTTCTCCGTAATCTTACGGGATTTTTTTTTTTTTTTACAGTGTATATAATAAAAATAGTTAACTAGAGTTTTATTTATTTATTTATTGTATATGTAAGGGTAGCTTTACCCCACAGAAGAGGGTGAAAATTTCCTAAAGGAATATTTTCCAAAAGAACTCATCAATACCTATAAAATGAATGGTTATGGTACCGATGCGTGATAATTTAAAACACAGTCACCCTTTTACTTTTTCCTTCACTTAAAAAGAAAAAAAAAGAAAAGAAAAGAAAAGAAAGAAAGAAAAATAAAAGGACTTTCTTTCGAAATCGGCATAGAATTGACTTGAACGGCATCATCTGTATAGCATAAAATAGATATTCTTTGGACATTTAGTGTGATATCTTTCTGTGACGAAAATCATTTCCATTTATGATGGAAAACGATTTTGATAAATTATAATTTCAAAAAATAATATATACTGCATGAATTTATATAAGAACATACAAAAGAAAGCCTTGTTGTGGCCATAACACTCTAGTGTATATTAAATGTGCAATATCTTAATGTAGAGAGTTATCTTAAATGTGCAGTGTCGTAATGTATGCAGTATGTTAATCTATATATATATTTACAATTTATAATAAACATTGATTTTTTTTTTCCGATTATGTTTACGTTTAAAAGAAAGGGTCTTATTTATATGGTACGATGTCTACGATTAAAATACTTTTTTCATGTTTTTAAATTACTAATTACTAAATTCTCAGCAGATCCATAAATAGAACCAATCAGTGTTTGAATAAATTAATCACAGCATACTTATATCCACAAATACACACACATAATTCGCTTATACTTCTAAATTTACATATTTTGTTCTACATATATCCTATGTTTGAATAAAACAGACACAGCAATTCAACAGCAAAACAAGATATATATAATTATACGTAATATCTTGCAGTACGTTTAAATCTGTGAAAGGCACGCATACACTATTCAGAAATGGTAACTTATAATGCATACATAGAACGTACAATGTATTCAAAATAAACATAAACAATGAATCATATCTGCCAAGTTTAAGCTTCGTGTCTCTCTTTTTAACACTTTCCAAAAAGGTTGAAAAGTGTTTATAACTTCGGTTTGTCTGTCTGTCTGTCCGCCCTCTAACTTTCGTAAATATTTATGTAATTTCTTGAAGCTGATATATGTCATTTAAGTTCACTATCGGATGTTCCCTATTGAAAATGGAGTGAGTATCTCTACTAGTTTGTGTACAGGGACACCCGAACATATTCCAAAGCGTTGTGTTATTTCTATATAAGCCATATTTTAAATGCTTTTACTGTACACAAATCTTAATGAAATTGAAATATCTTATTCAAGTTCACTGTTGGATGTCTTTTACGTAAAAGAGAGTAAATATCAGCACCGGTTTGTGTACAGAGACACCCGAAAGTATTCCAAAGCATTGCGTTCTATGGGAGGTATTTCTATAAACCGCATTTAAATACCTTTACTGTGCAGAAATCTTAATGAAATTGAAATATGCTATTCACATTCACTATCGTATTTTTCTTATGTAAAATGGATCAAATACCAGCAATGGTTTGTGTACAGAGACCCTGAAAGTATTCCAAAGCTTTGTGTTCTATAGGAGGTATTACTATAAAAATATTTTAATACCTTTACTGTACACAAATCTTAATGAAATGGACATACGTTATTCAAGTTCACTATCGGATGTTTTTTTACGTAAAATAGAGTACACACCACCACAGATTTGTGTACATGGACACCCGATAGTATTACAAAGCATTTCGTTCTATGGGAGGTATTTATATAAACCACATTTTAACACCTTTACTGTACGCAAAGATTAATGAAATTTAAATGTGTTGTTCAAGTTCACTATCGGATGTCTTTTACGTAAAATAGAGTAAATACCAGCACCGTTTTGTGTACAGGGGCACCCGAAAATATTCCAAAGCATTGCGTTTTATGGGAGGTATTTCTATAAACCGTATTTTAATACCTTTACTGTACACAAATCTTAATGAAATTGAAATATGTTATTCAGCTTCACTATCGCATTTTTCTTATGTAAAATGGAGCAAATACCAGCATTGGTTTGTATACAGACGCCCAAAAGTATTCCAAAGCTTTGTGTTCTATAGGAGGTATTACAAACCCTATTTTAATACCTTTACTGTACACAAATCTTAATGAAATTGAAATACGTTATTCAAGTTTACTATCGGATGCTTCTAATGTAATATGTAGTAAATACCAGCACTGGTTTCTGTACAGAGACATTCGAAAGTATTCCAAAGCATTGCGTTCTATGAGAGGTATTTCAACAAACCAAGTTTTAAATACATTGCACAAAGCTTAATGAAATTGAAATATTTTATTTATAGGCATAAAAGAATGCTTTCTATGGAATATAGTATGATTAGCATTAGATTTACAGGGCCACACACAGATATTTAGTTACTTTAAGGGATATTAATAGAAATTTGCTGGAATTGCATTTCATTTACATTAAGCGTTTTTAACACTTTCTGATAATCTTTAAGTGGGAATATGATTTCAATCTGTGTTTCTGTCTGCCCTTTCGTCTGCTTGTCTTTGTGTCAGCGCTTTAACTTCCATAAATTTTTATGGAATTTCTTGAAACTGATATATGTTATTTAAGTCCACTACTGCATGTTCCCTATTGAAAATAGAGAGAATACCTCACAGCTAGTTTGTATACAGGGACACCCAAAAATATTCCAAAGCATTCTGTTCGAAGGAACGTATTTCTATAAACCCTATTTTAATACTTTTATTGTACCGAAATATTAATGAAATTGAAATATGTTATTCAAGTTCGGTATCAGTTGTTTCCTGTGTAAAATATTTAAATACCACCACTGGTTAGTGACACTCGAAAGTATTCCAAAGCAATTCGTTCTGTGAGAGGTATTTCTATAAACCAAATTTTAATAACTTTACTTTCCACAAAGCTTAATGAAATTGAAATATGTTATTCATATGGAAAAGAATGCATTCTATAGAATATAGTATAATTAGCAATTGATTTACAGGGCCACACAAAAATATTCAGTTACATTAAGAGTAAATTAATACAAATCTACTGGAATTTTATTTTCGTTTACATTAAGAGTTTTTAACACTTTCTAGCAATTTTTAAGTGAGAATATAATTTTAATTTTTGTATCTGTCTGTCTAGTTGTCTATCTTTCTATCTGTCTGTCTCCCGCCCCCAGCGTTCGTAAATATTTTCAGAATTTTTAGAAAATGTTATTTATTAGTCAAGCTCACTATGGAATTTTCCTTATTTAAAATGGCATTAATAGGTTCTGTACAACTAGTTTGTGTACAGGGACAACAAAAACAAATGCCAATACATTGTGTTTTAGGACAGACATTTTTTATAATCACATTTAAATAACTTTCTACTCTAAAAATCATAAAGAAATTTACATGTAATTTTAATATTCTAACATAATGTTTTGTATAGAATATGGCACGATTAACCTTCAGATTTACAGTGCTACACTAACGCATTCAGATACATGAAGGGCTGCCATTATTATCTAAAAACTGCATTTGCTTTTGCGTTAAGCCTTTTTAACACTTTCCAACAGTGTCTAAGAATGATTTTAATTTCAATTAGTCTATCTGTATTTTTTTTTTCAGTGCTTCTGTTTGTTGTGTGATAGCGTAGGAAAAGAATATTGAAAGTTATATAATACAACAAGTACGCACAGTTGGAAAGTGTTAATAATCAATGCGTACTGCATGATTTTTCGTTTTTTTTTTTAATAAGGCTAACCACATAAGTGCTTCTTAATGGAACTGAAATTCTGTTCCTTCCAACTCTCATAACTTTTTGAATTTGTTTGGGGTTTTCATGTAAGTTGCTGAATACTTTTGGTTAATAAATTATGCAAATGAAATTGTCGAAAAGCTAACGCAAGCGTAATTAAAAATTATTTAGTAAAAATGTTCATATTTTGTAAGATATTTAACTTTTTACTTTCCGAACACTATAGTGAGGAAAGCATTGTAATCATGTCAAAAATCCGAATTCGAGATTTTGATGTTTCTATACGTTTTGAGGTCCCCTGAGTCCGTTTTCACTATTTTTACGATGATGTATGTATGTGTGTGTGTATGTGTGTATGTCTGTGAGTGAACACGCTAGCGTCTAAACGCTTTGTTCGATTAACCTGAAAGTTGGTACGCATATTGTAAGTCACCATAGTACGAACCCTATAGATTTTGGTGAATCTAGCACTTATAATTTTTTTACAGGGACACAAAGAAAAATTCTTTATCATTATGGCCTATGGGAGCAAAATCTTAAAAGTGCGATAGCATCTAAACGCCTTCTTCAATTGAGCAAAAATTTTATACACATATTATAGATTACAAATACTCAATCTGTATAGATTTTGGAGAATCTAGCACTTATAGTTTTTTTACAGGGTCACAAAGAAAAATTCTTTATCATTATGCCTATGGGGCCAAATTTTTAAAAATGTGATAGCGTCTAAACGCATTATTAATCTGAGCAAAAAATTTGTACACATGTTATAGATCACAGTTGAACTAACTGTATAGATTTTGGTGAATCTAGCACTTACAGTTTTTTTACAGGGACACAAAGAAAAATTCTTTATCATTATGGCCTATGGGACTAAATTTTAAAAAGTACGATAGCATCTAAACGCCTTATTGAATTCAGCTGAAAATTTATATGAGTATTATAAATCACTGTTGCACTAACTATAAGCATTTTGGTGAATCTAGCATTTATAGGTTTTTACGGGGACACAACGAAAATTTCTTTATCATTATGATCTATGGGCTCAAAGTTCAGTAGCGTTAAATAAAACATCGTGTAATAGATGGAGAAAAATACTCAAACACTCTATTATGGTTTTCTCTCTTTTGTTTGTTTAACAACTCCTCTTTCTTTACTTTATCTACAAAACTGTTAATTACTCAATGTTCGGAAATTCGAGTGGAGCCACTCGAATCATATTCTACAGCCAAAACGTATTTAAAGCATTCTTTTTCATAGGGCGTCCCAAAACATTTTGTTTTTTGTTTAGTTTTTTACTGGTCCCCTTTTTCTCTTCAAGACAAAACTTTTGCTGAAATATATGAGGTATAGGATGTTCTTTATATTCCCGAAGTTTCAAGTCAATTCCTAAAGGATTTTTTTAGATAGTTGACAAAACGTCTAACTGGAAAGTTTCCAAATACTTATTGGTAGATAGTGTATCACAGACCTATGGTTCAACAAATCTTTTCAAAGGTATTGTTGACTTCTTTTGACAAATACCCTAAAAGAGAATTTAATTTTTATTGTATACATCTATACGGAATTTTGTCTAAACTGCTATATTAAAGAAAAAAAAAAAAGGAATTGCAGCGCCACCTGTTGACCGATCTCAAATGCAATTAGCACTAGTTTAAATCAAAGTCCAAATTAAATACCATGTTTCTTAAATTTTGTTGACTGGTTCGTGAAATACAGCGTCCACGAAATTTTTGAATCACACAGACGGACGGACAGATATTTTCTAAAAGTGGTCAAATCGCGTGTTCCGAACATCTCAAAAAAGACTCCACTTCGCCTCAGGTTAGTCAATCGGCTTAACCATAACACCAACATCAGAATATCTCAAAACGAGTAAATCTGTCTAAAACCTAGGGTTGAAAAATTTTGCAAATCCATTCATTTCTTTTTATGTATATAGAAGAAAATGAACTTAAGGTGTCAAATTTCTAATTAAATGTCACTTTTATTATGTATTTATTGCATCATAAAAGTGATGTTTCAGTTTTCGAAATGTAATTTTTTTTTTTTTTTTTTTTTTTTTTTTTTTTTTGTGAAAACCAAAACGTTATTATCAGCAGTTAAAAAATAATACTTTTTCATATTTTAGAATTAAGATTCTTTGTCATTAGCCTCGAAGTTCATTGTCGGAAAATAGTTTGGAAATCGTGTCACTTAATGCAATTACAGAGTTCAATTACATTTTTCATATTAATTCAATACTAATACATACTAATAATAGTACTTAATTCAATTACATTTTTCATATTTCTAATTTTTGAGATTTCTATACTTTTAAATTATATTTATCACACGGTGAAACATTCTGATTTTCGAACGAAAAAGAATCCTCTTCGGTTTAAAAATGTATTTTGTTCTAAACTTTCATCAGAAACTTATATTAATTATTTGCTTTATATTAATTCTCCTTTTCAATTTTTCTTTATGAAATTGTAATTTAAGTGTCAGTATTTTATTATAAAATTTGGTAGTAACGAGTAAAAATAAATAAATAAATAAAATATAATAATTTTTCGAGATTTAATTAAAATTTTCCTATTTGAATAATTCGTTATAGACTGGTAAAATTAATTTTAAATGAATACAACCTATTCTGGTAAAAAAAATATCTAAAAATCCTTCCTTTTTATTACTTTCTTCTATATATAAGAAGAAAGTACTGACTGCGGGAAAATATTGGACTTAAATTTTTCGATGGATTTACACATTTTGTAATGTCTTGATCACGATTTGAATTTTTTTTAGAATATATCAGTGTGCCTATCTCTCTATGTGTGTGTACACAATATTTCGTGAACCAACAACCTAAATTGAACCAAACTTGGTATTTTAGTTGCATTTTGAGCTAAATTGGTGCTAATTACATTTTGAAATCAACTGCTGAATAGGTGGCGCTATCATCTCCTTTTATTCAGAATTTTTGCCATGGTAGTATAGGGCAAAATTTCGTATAAATATATATAATAAGAATGATTTTTTAACGAATGATTGTGAAATTAATAAGAATTATTGATAATAGTTATAGTAAGCTAAAAAAAAAAAAGCTTGTGTGTATGTAGGAGAATCGCTTCTACCCCCCTCCTCCCCTCCACCTCACCCCTAAGTGACTGAAAATTTTCTATATCGATATCTTTCAAAATAACTCGTCAATATCTGTAAAACGAATGGTTGAAACATCGATGCGTGATAATTTGAAACAAAATTATTTTTTCCCCTTTTTAATCCCTTATCTGCCGAGGACAATTTGCATGATTCGCTTCAAAGTGTCACTGTTTTCTTTCACTTCTGAAATGAGTAAATCTTTCAAAAACATTGTCAAGATCATTTCCCAGTTTACTTTATTGCATTGACAAACCATGTCAGTAGTTTCAGTGGTAACATTACAGCCCGAAGGATCGTACTTCGGAAAAACGTATATATACGCCCGGGGCAGTTAAAAGGTGTGCGGGATTTAGGAGGAAAAAAAAAAGTATTTTTTGAGACATTTTCTGAATTGCATAAAATTGATTTTCTTTGGATTTCTCTCTGATGAAAATCGTATACATTTTTCATGGAAAATGATTTTAAGAAATAGTAATTTTAATAAATAATTTGTACTGAGTGAATTTGCAAAGAAAATTATAAAAAATTGTTTTGTGATGGTCACAACATGTGCTAGCACCAAGTGTGCTCACAACTAGCTTCGTGTACGTTTTGGCACAAAAATTTCGATAATTTAAAATGCAGTAAAAATTTAAACATTGATAATTTAAAAGTTACATGATAATTTAGTATCATTGTTTCGAATTTGGAATGATTCAACATTTAGATATAGAATGTCTTTTAGAATGCAAATAAAGTAATCTCCTGTATTTAGTAAATTCAGAAAAATAATATTATTTTTTAGCGGAAATGTATCCAAAATCATTTATTGCTGTTTATTAAGTATTACTGTTCACAATATTCATGTATAAAATTGTATGAGTTACATTATGATTGTATGACTAGAATTTAAGTAAAACGCGGTTACTTATTTTATTTTATTTTATTTTATTTATTTATTAATTATTATTATTGTTTTACTTTCTTCTTTATTGAAAGCATTAGATTCGTAAAAAATTTCGATCTGCGGTTTTCGATGGGTTTACACGTTTTGAGAGTTTCAGAACACGATTCACTTGTTTGCAGAAAATGTCTGTATGCGTCTCTTATATGTAAATGGTATACAAATTCCATGGCAATTCTAGCTCAAGAACTAATGAGCATAATTTTATACAAATTTATATATAGTTACACATGGGCATAAATTAGTGCCTATCAATTTTTGGCACAAATCGCCCTACAAGCGGAGCTTCCCCAACCGCCCCCCTTTTTTTTTTCATAATTTTTAATATGGCAGTATGGGGCAAAATTTCTTATAAATATGCATAACGAATATTACTTTTAAATAATCATTATGAAATAATATATATATGTATATATATGTGTGTGTGTGAGAGAGAGAGAGTGTGTAATAAACAGAAATCAGAATAGCATCGCTTACCACTGTGGTAAGTACCTCTATCCTGGGGGTGAACAGCACAAAATTTACTTTCTATCGACATTTAGTGTTATACTTCTCTGAGATGAAAATCGTTTGCATTCGTGATGGAAAATAATTTCATTTAATAACAATTTTAATAAATAATTTGCACTTGAGGAATTTGTTACGAATATATAGAGACAGTTTTATGATGGCCGCAACATGGTAGTTTAATAAATGTTGTTCATCAAAATTAATGAATGTAATTATAGTAGTTGTATTGTGAGTATATAATCAAAATGTGAATGAAACACATTTTTCTTTTTTCTGTGCGTGGGGGCCAGCCCAAAAAAACTGATATAAAAAGAGAAGATATAACTCAAAATTAATATTACGTTTCTGCAACAAAATATTAATTATTCAAAAGACAGTGGAAACAACTGCCGTTTTGTAATCAGCATTTCATTCCCTTAAGTGACGCGATGGCTTAATCAGAGACTTAAATAAGTGCTGATTAATTGCATCTCTTCGTTGTAATCAGTTATTTCATTTATTTCAGTGACGCGATGAATTAATCAGAGACTTAAATAAGTGACGCAGCTACTGTAAAGTATTTCTCTGTGTTTTTAAACGTATTCAAACAGTGGGGTTTACCGTAATCACACTAACTCATCTCGAACATCGTGTTAAAAATATCAAATATCTGAAAACGTGAGTGTTGTTTTCGAAGTTACGCTTAGCTCAAAGCATGGTCTTGCTTCTTATGCGTGTTATGGTTTCGAGTTTCGCGCTTTATCTGACGCTCTCATCACATTCTTGACGGCGGTACGGAACAACGAACGCCATGTTCCCCATAAATGGCAGTAATGGAAACATTTTTACGCCGCGACGCATTTTAACATCTCCAAGACATTATTCATTCGCAGCGTGGAAATCAAAAATCAAGCGAATTTCACCGACATTGTTAAAGAAGCTGGAAAGGGCCAATAGGTCGGAATGCCGCAAAAACAAACCCGATGGGGCAAAAAATATAAATCCGTAAAGAAGTAAATTGAGAGGTAAATGGCTGCATTTTGAAGTTGTTCTTTTATGTTGGCCAAGCACACGTCAAAAGTTATCGTTTATCAATGAGCGGGCCTTTTCAAGAAAGGAAAAGAATGACGATCTCTTAGGGTTAACAAAAAAAAATTCGTCTCATTTCTTCGCTGTCTGATGGCAACGGTACAAGTGAGTCATCACCTGGGGACAGCATGGCGGTCATGATAAATGTGATTCAAGTGCAAACCCACATATTAATGGGTGGAAGGGTCTGAATATGAATTGTTGTGTGGTACTAAATGTGTGAGGCGAATCGATTTTATTTTATTTTACACTTTATTGCCTTTTTTTACAAAAATGTTCAAGTGTAACTGGAAGAAACAGATTACAGATGTAAAGAGAACATAAAACGTTCTTGAAGTTGGAGGAATGTTTCAGAAAATTATTGCAACATCGTGTTAGTTCTAATCTAATTTTATATCATGAAACAAAAATCTGCACAAATCAGTGAAACCAGTGAGCTTAACTGTTAGGTGAAAATTAAATATTAATTGTTATTAAAACATAAGTATAACTGAAACTTTTAACTAAAGACCTAATCCTATACTCTGTACTTAATTTTCTATATCTAAGAAAATCCTTCGTTTTCATAGTAAACTTTGAAACAGCTTTGTCTATTTTCTACATATATACAGTCAGCAGCAAAAGTATCCGAACACTAGCTTCCTGTATAAAAAGTACACTTAATACAGTTTTATTAAATAAATCCTTGTCGAATCCTGTTCTTAGTCAGTCTAAGAACACGATTCAACAAGGATTTATTTAACAAAACAGTATTAAGTGTACTTTTTTTTACATAGGCATTTTTGTTAGTGCTCGGATACTTTTGCTGCCGACTGCATGTCTGTTCTGAAGGCCCAGCTTTCGAAACAGGCATCCGGGACCCTCTACAGACATAATCAGTAAATTTTTTATTCAGCAGCAGGTATGTATAGAACACGATAACACTCATATGGATATTATGGATATCATTATGAAAATGATTTACCTATATGTTACACAAAGTTAAATTATAATTTTTTTTTTTAATTAAAATAAAAAATGTATATAATATGTTTGATATGACAAAACAGTATCAATATGCATAAAAAAGTCTATAAAAATATTTTTATGATAGTAAATGCGGAAACCATAAAAACTTTAAAATAAGTCAAAATATAGTCTTGTCATGTCTTTTTTTTTTTTTTTTTTTTTTTTTTTTTCGGTTGGAACAGTGAAGTTTAAACAGCAAAGATATTTAAGCTTAAAATCTAGAAATTTAGATCTATAACAAAAATTTAGCTTATATATATGATTATTTGGTTTTTTATACGTTAATATTTTGCTAATATTACGAATATTTGCCTAATATAAGAGTTTTTTAAAATAAATTGAAAAAATGTAAGGGTTTAAATAAGTAATCCAACCCTGGAATTTAAAATAGCCAAAAAAAAAAATGTTATATATAGTGGTACCGTTGATTGGAGAGGAAATTGGGTGTTAAGAAATAAAAAAATATATGAAATTACGTTCTGACATTTTTTATAAAAGGATTGCATGGTTTTAATATTTTAAAAAAAGTATATATATATTTTTTTTCTTTGAAATATTAAAACCATATACAATTTTGTCTAATAGTACAATATATGTAGAATATTTTCCCAAAGTTACAAGACAATCGGAGTTAAAAGCAGTCTACCAGTAAGCAACAACAACAACAACAACAAAAACAATAATAATAATAATAATAATAATAATAATAATAATGTGTTTTTAATTTCAGATAAGGTCATCATGATTTACCATGTCCACCGCTTTTCTGAAGTGTCTCCGGAAACCAGATACCAACGGTTGTATTTTCCATGAAAATGTGAAAACTTTTATAAAATATTGTTTATTGTATTGCTCTTTCATAAGTTTAAAATTTTGAATAAAGAACTTTACTTATCATGTGTAGAAAGAAACATATAAAGAAAATACGCGTTTTTTTTTTTTTTTTTCATACATTGAAACCTATGTAACTCCTTAGAAACAATATATATTATAAAAAAAAAAAAGAAAGAAAGAAAGAAAGAAAACCTCTCTGCAGTCTGAATAAAAATTAAAAAGTGTTTTCTGTAACACTAGAATGACCATTGTGGTCATTTTATCAGCTCATATAGAAGAATTTAAAACGAGAAAAATATAGAGTGGCTATAAAATAACTTTCTCTGTTTGAAGGCATCTGTAGCTAAAATTACTGGTTAAAATGAAACCAAATTTTATATACAGATTGTCAAGACATTGGAAGATGTACGCACTGTATCAACTGCCTATACGATGCTGTCGCATACGCAGTATGAAATTTGCATGAGGTATCACTATTGCGTAAATTTGGACATACTGCATGGGGTCAGAAGAACCCCAATGTTCATTAATTAAAAAATGTTTTCCATGAGTTTAATACTACACGTCGTTCATTTCTACATCTGCATTTTCATTCGAACATTTTTATTGAAATTTTACATACAGTACACTCCCGGTCCCGATTACCCACGAAATTGAGTGGTGTACTGGTTTGTGGATGAACCGTCGAAAAGACTTGAAATGAGGGGTAGATATGATAAAAAAGTATTCTATCTCAAAAATACGATTGTACTGTATAAAAAAAAATATATAAATAAATAAATAAATAAATAAATAAACATAATAAAAGCAATGAAAATATTCCCAATACTGTAAAAATATTTTTATTTTCTATTCTCTAGTCTAAAAGATATGAAAGCAATAAACTAGAAAGTGCATTTACGATGAAGCCCACCTTTAAGCTGATTTATTATTTGTGTACTAAATGAAATAACAACACAGACAAGCCAATGCTTTATTGCGGAATATACTAAATACGTACTATCACACCAATTTATTTATAGAGAAATTTTCTGCAATATGTAACTGCGATTAAATAAAATACCTTTCAAGAAAAAAGAAGTGAAAAAAAAAAAACAGGCGGGTATTATAGTACCCGTTTTTTTATTTTTATTTATTTATTTATTTATTTATAGCGATATTTCGGAATAAATTAAAATATTCTCATATCTAAAACCAACATAATTCTTTATGTTAACATATTTTCCTTAAAAGAAAAGATAGGATCCTAGTGCTGTCGTTTTTTTTTTTTTTTTTTGAGAAAATCTTTTTTTTTAAATCCGAATTTTTCCAGTGCACGCGGATTATCGGAAATTGTTCATTTTCTGTGCATTCATTGTATGTATTGATTTTTTTTTTCTTCGTGTTTTCGTTTTCCATGTTTCCAAAATTACATATTCATTAGGAAAGTTCCGAAATAGACCTCGATTGTGCAAATTTCGTAGTGCATACACAATACCCAATGTTGCTAAATTTAGGAACTTTTTTATTCAATATCTACCACTAAATTATAATTGTAATGGTTTTCTAATCACTTCGAGGATTAATCTTTTATTATGTATCTCAAATATCGCTCCTCAAAACTTATTGGTGATTATTGAATAAAAAAGTCCCTAAATTTGGCAACACTAACGAAAACAGCACCAAAATCTCCCCTATCAGTGACTTTTAGTACTAATTTTTTCTTTGCGAAAATCATCTTCAATGTGTTCACAGTTTCTATACATTTGATTTTGTTCTGTGTAATAGTTTTACTAGCAGATGCCTCCAAACAGGGAATGCCTTTTTATAGTCTTTCTGCACATTAAAATATGAAATAAGATTTTGCTTTCAATTAAATAACGCTAAATCAAATATAGTATAACTTCTGGTATACAACATGTTTATATGACAGCCATTAAACTCATCCGTTTGACTATTTTACAATTAAAGAAAAAAAAACAGCAAACATTTTAAGTCATTTATAAACTGCGTCCCTAATTAATAATAACATTTAATTCAGCTTTTAATTACAACGACAAAGCAGTTCAGAATATTTTAAATGTAGGGAAAAGCAATTTCTATAACTGTTCTAAATAGCATGTAAAATTCAGTTCAATGGAGGGGGGAGGGGTATTATGAGATTAATATCCTAATCATTCAAAATGGCTCATTTACGTGAGGAGAAATGAATTATATTAATACCATTAGATTATTAAGAAACACATAACAATAGGAATACGCACAAATCTTAAAGCAAGCAACAAATTATGACCATTTATATGCTACTTTTTGGCCGCGGTAGCCCAGTCGGTAGAGCGCCGGCCTTGTAATTGGAAGATTGCGGGTTCGGTACTCAAGCCGGCCAAAAACCGTCGTGTACACTAATGGTGGCTGGTGCACGTAAAATCTGTCGTGGCCGCAATGTCCTCCATGTTCCCATCAAAAATTATACCTCTGGGGGTCACCGAAGCGGGAGAGCCATCCCTTCCGTGGAGGATCAAAATTGTGATGGCATGTCTCCGGACCACCTCTAGGGGTGTGTCCCAGACCGTCGCCAATTGCCCATCTGCGCAGCACTAGTGCGACGTAAAACCCAACCAACCAACCATATGCTACTTTTTACATTCCTTATTATTTTTGAATTTTTTTTTTTTTTTTTTTTTTTTTTTTTTTTCATTTTTAGAATAAGTACAGTACAGCCTCGCTTATCCGAGGTAATAGGAACCGAGGGTATCTCGGATAACTGAAAACTCGGATAAAACAGATTCGAGAGTAAACAATCGATGGTAATCGAGGTTAATCATGGTAAATAATCGAGGTTATTAATCGAGGGTAAACATACGGTAAAGTTAAAAATGAATGAAAAAGTAACCAATGAAGTAAAAAAATACATCTGTTACATATTTAAATGTAATCAGTTAAAAATTTAATACAATACATGCATACATAACTTATGCTGTATAGTCAAATTTTACGCCATTTATCAAACGCCATTCATCAAATTTACTTCATATAAATTCATTGAACTGTAAGGATAACTCAAACAGTTAATGTATACAACGATTCACAGCCTCAATTGCAAGACATTAAGGACGTATTTTTGAAGCTAGTGTTAGCATGCTGTATCCCCTGATATACTACAGAAACGTGTTGCTGAGAAATGCAGATGTGCAATGCAGTAGTCTGAGAACATAGCAAATACCGAAAATAAAAATATCTGGTAATAATATAGTTATATTTCTTCCCTTTCTAACGCTTTTCATGATGTAAGAAAATACTGGAAACAAAAGAATAAATAATTTACAGGTGCCCTTTTTCTGCTGAACCTAAGACGTTCTACAACTTTATAAATGCTTTTTTCTCAAATATTTGGAATCATCTTCAAAATCGAAGCACGAACTAAAACGATTTTTGGCAAGTGGTGTATTCTAATGTAATAGGTAATAATTATACCTATTCTAAAATGCGCATAGCCTAATTACTATACTCAGAGACACATAGCAAAATTCTCAAATTAAAGAAATTAATATTTTGATAAAATTTAAATCTATGTAAATATGTATATGTTTATTTAAGTAAGTTTATTTATTTAATTATTTATTTTATTTTTATTTATTTATTTATTTATTATTATTATTATTATTATTATTATTTGCTGCGCTGCTCTTTTATTTTTTACTTTCTCTTACCCATAAGGTAGAGAAAGTATTGTTTTTGGATCAAATTTTCAAAATTGAATCTTTGTTAAATTTGCACATTTTGCGGTCCTCTGAATCTAAAAATCATGTTTTTAGCAATTGATCTGCGTGTGTGTATGTGACTGTCTGCCTGTTATCAGCATATCTGAAAAACAAATTAGAGCTGAAAGTTCAAACTTGGTATTCTAAATGTGTATGATATAAGGATGCTAAACTAAACTTTTTGTTGAGATCAAACAAATGGTTCGTGTACAGGGACACCCAAGAAAATCAAATACATTACGTCTATGGGGAAAATTGCAAGTAAGTAGAGTTTAACATCTATAGACTGGACTAAACCAAATGAAACGAATATATATATATATTATATACGTAAAACATGTTTCGTGTAAAATATAGTACATAAATCCTTCACTGTTCGTTTACAGGGCTATACAAAAGAACTAGATTATAGTACGACAATACTTGAAAATTGATGGAAGTATGCTTCAGGTCCTGCCGTGTGTTATTAATATTGGATTATATTTATGTCCTCCAAGTGATGTGTTCATAACTTTTAGAAGATAAACAGGACTACCAATATTTAAGCCTTAACATTCCTTTTTATTGTTAGTGGAAGGGCTTTACTGTAATATTTTACCTAGTCTAGAAAAGTTGCACTGGAATTGAAATTATTTCCTCATAGCCATATGGTAAATAATGTATTTTTTGAAGCTAAATATTCACCGTAGGTTTTTTTTTTGTATATTTAGACGTTTTGAGGCTTCCTGAATACCGAAATCAAGTTTTTAACCTTTGACTTTTGTCTGTGTCTGTTAGAATAAATTAAAAACAAGTAATTTTAGCAATCCAAATGCTGCAATTTTGAAGTTAATGTGTTTGTTACTAGAAAAGTTTGATCAAGATTGGTAAGTTTCAAGCAATTTTGGTGTGAAAGTTGTCTTAATAACTTTAAATGAACTTTTGAATTTAATAACAGATTCGAATACTATATAAATGTAGGTATAGTAATGAAACGGGGTGTTTAACAGAATTACTTGCCAAGTAAGCTGTTCCGAAGCCTAATTTGAATTGTTTTAATATAGGTTTGCATAACAGTTCTCGTTATCTTACCCAATAATTTCCAGTCTGTATTTATAGTATTAAATTTCAGGGGAAGAGAAACTCATGTGAGTGACACACCAGTTTTTTTTTATCTAATTTAAAATAACTGTTCTGCACAATTTTTCCTTTCCTTTCTTTCATTTTTTTCTTATTCTCTTCAAACAAATTTTTTATCTTATTGGTCATTGGTGTTTCAGTGATCTTGTATCTGTTGCTTGGCTTCTACTATGCTTAATAGATCTTCATTATATATATATATATATATATATATATATATATATATATATATATATATATATATATTCTTGCATAGAACCACAAAAATAAAGAAATAAATAAAAATAAAAATAAAAAGATAAATAAATAATTAACTTTTTTTTCTTTTTACTTTTTCTTACCCACGTATATGGCAGAAAAAGTATTGTTTTTGGGACAAATTTTCGAAATTGAGTTTTGTTATATTTACATGTTTTGAGGTAACCTGAATCCATAAATCTTGTTTTTTGAGGTTAGTCTGTGTGTGTGTCTGTTTGTTATCAGACTATCTCAAGAACAAATAATAAAAGAAAGTCCCAATTTGGTATTCTAAATGTGTATCATATAGGGATGCTTCACAAAACTTTTCGTTGAGATCAAACAAATGGCTCGTGTACAGGGACATCCAAGATAATGCAAATACGTTATGTCTATGGGGAAATTGCTGGTAAGTTCAGTGCGACATCTATAGGCTGATTTAAACAAAACAGAAACAACATTTGTTATAAGCCTAATTATTATAATTTGTTATAAGCCTAAAGGCATGTTTTGTGCAGATTGTTGTATGAAAATCATTCATCCTAATTATGTAATTTGTTATAAGCCTAAAAGCATGTTTTGTGCGGATTGTTGTATGAAAATCATTCATCGCTCATTTACAGGGCTACAAAAAGTGTTTGGATATATTGCGGCTATACTTGAAAATTGCTGGAATTGTAATTCATCTTGTGTTAGATGTTTTTCAAATAAGACTAAATTTAAGTACACAATATTTTTTATAGTGCATATTGATTACAGAAAATATACAGAGCTACCCAAAATTAGGCTAAACGTTCTTTTCTGCTGAATTTAATATATGGAAGTGCTTTGCTATATTTTGTTATGTCGACGAACATTGCTCAAGAAACAAGTATTGTAAACAAAGTATTTTTTTAATTTTCAAAACTGGTTTTTGTATAAAATCACGTTTTGAGGTTCCCATATTACGAAAGTCCAATTTTCAGTGGTCGATCTGTAGGTATATCTGTTATCACAATCAGCCCAACTTGAAAACAAATAGCTGCAGGCAGAAGGAAATTCAAATTTGGTATTTTGAAGTCCGTATAAGGTTGCCACTAAGTTTAAGGGCAAATTAATAAGAGCTTTGATTTATATATATATATATTAGAAATTTAATAATCTGCTTAAATAATACCTAAAATTGTGTGTACACATTATGACATAAAAAATAATATAAAGAACTTAATGCTTCATTTCCGATTAAAGCGCAATACGCAGCATTTACTTTAGAAATGATAGAAATATTGATAATCAGTCAGTGAAATTTAAGGATTATTAAATATTGTTAGTATTCAAACAATTAAATTGATCGAAAACAAAGACCACCAAATCAAACAAAAATGGAATAATTTGGAAATAGATAAATACATATTTGCATTCTAACGTTATCGAGGGCCTGGTAGAACACAAATATGCAAAAAGAATGCTTTTCTATCTCAAAGATAGCAATATCTAAGAAAATGATTGATATTCTTAGCAATTGCTATCTTTGCCCGAAACACTTTGGAGAATACTTTGCCCGAAACATTCTTTGGAGCCAAAACAAGAAAAAACAAATTTCAAAATAAAACTAGTTTCAAAATAAACTCACAGCAGAAAGATATAAACATATATGAATTATGAAATTCAGGTCACTAATAAATACAGTAAAATTTCCATATGAAAATCACTTATACAATATTCAAGAAATAAGCAACTAAAGGATGCACGCAAAAAGAGTGTCACATGTAAAATTCAATACGCAGATAGATTAGCAGTTAAAAGTGATGGCTAGAAACCATGGAAGAAAGAAAGTGAAGTCATAATCCAAATTATAAAAAAAAAAAGTGGGGGGGGGGTATCCTTTTACTAGGATTTAGATAATTACAGATAATTAATTGAATAGTGCTGCCATCTGGAATTATAATTTGACAAAAAATAAATCAAAATTAGAAAGGCATAATAAATTTAATTATGATGATAGACCATTTGGATAATCAAACTAATAATGTAACATAACTTAATTTAAAATCAAGTAATTTAATTTCTAGACCAAAAAATAAAAAATAAATAAATAAATAAAAATATTTTGGAATAAAAGTCCATTTAAAAAATTTTTTTAATCAAATGTTTGGATAACCATTTATCATTGCTAAAGTGTAAAAAAAATCGAAATTGTCTGTTTTCATAGTTATCAGACACTAACTGTTTTATTCGTCGATTAAAATTAAGTAGAATTAATAACAAGAAAGAAAAATCATAAAGAACGCATTGATTAGTAACACTTTCCAACTGTACGTAATTGTTGTATCGATTAACTTTTAATATTCTTTGCCTACGTTATCACACAACAGACAAAAGGACTGAAAAATATAGAGATAGACTAATTGATTTTACAATTACTCTTAGGCATTTTGGAAAGTGTTAAAAAGGCTTAACGAAAAAGAAAATGCAGCTATTAGATTATAATTACAGCTTTTGAGCTCTCTGAATATTTTAGTGTAGCCCTGTAAATCAGAAAGTTATTCATATCATATTCTATACAAAGCATTATTTTAGAATATTAACAATACATTTCAACATTTTTATGGTTTTTACAGCAGGAAGATTTTTAAATATAACTTTCTAAAAATTCTGTCCTAAAACGTAATGCATTGGCTTTTTTTTTTTTTGTTGTTGTTGTTGTTGCTGTTGTTGTTGTTGTCCATGTAAACAAACTAGTTATACAGGACCAATTAATGTCATTTTAAATGGGGAACATTCTATACGGAAAATATTTATAAAAATAACACTCATAGAACAAAATGCTTTCGAATGCTTTTGGGTGTCCCTGTACACAAACTAGAAGAGATATTCACTCCATTTTCAATATGGAACATCCGATAGTGAACTTCAATAAAATATATCGCTTTCGAGAAATTCCATAAATATTTACAGGAGTTAGAGCGCGGGCAGACAGACAGATGGACAGATACACAAATTGAAATCATATTCATACTTAAAAATGTTAGAAAGTGTTATAAACGCTTAATGTAAACGAAAGTACAATTCTAGCAATTTTTTATTAATAGCTCTTAATATGAATGGATATTTTTGTGTCACCTGTAAATCTAATGCTAATCATGCTATATTCTATGCAAAGCATTTTTTTGTGCATATAAATAACATATTTCAATTTCCTAAAACTTTATGGAAAGAAAATTTATTAAAATTTGATTTATAGAAATACCTCTCATAGAACGCAATGCTTTGGAATATTTTAAGTGTCCCTGTACATAAATGGGTGGTGGTATTTCCTCCATTTTATACAAGAAACATCCAATAGTGAACTTGAATAACATATTTCAATTTCATTCAGATATGTCTACAGTAAAGGTATGAAAATATGGTTTATAGAAATACCTCTCATAGAACACAATGCTTTGAAATACTTTCGAGTGTCCCGGTACACAAACCAGTAGAGGTATAAACTTCATTTTCAATAAGGAACGTCCGATAGTACTTGAATAACATATTTCAATTTCATTCAGCTATGTCTACAGTAAAGGTATGAAAATATGGTTTATAGAAATACCTCTCATAGAACACAATGCTTTGAAATATTTTCGGGTGTCCCTGTACACAAACCAGTAGAGGTATAAACTCCATTTTCAATAGGGAACATCCGATAGTAAAATTGAATAACATATATTAGTTTCAAGAAATTCCATAAATATTTACGGGAATTAGAGCTCAGACAGATAAACAGGCAGACAGACAGACGGACATTCAGATACACAAAACTGAAATCATATTCACACTTAAAAAATATTAGAAAGTGTTAAAAACGCTTAACGTAAACGAAAGTACAATTCTAGCAATTTTTTATTAATAGCTCTTAATATAACTGGATATTTTTGTGACACCCTGTAAATTTAATGCTAATCATGCTATATTCTATGCAAAGCATTCTTTTGTGCATATAAATAACATATTTCAATTTCCTAAAACTTCGTGGAAAGTAAAGTTATTAAAATTTGATTTATAGAAATATCTCTCATAGAACGCAGTGCTTTGGAATACTTTTGAGTGTCCCTGTACATAAACCGATGGCGATATTTCCTCCATTTTATAAGGGAAACATCCAATAGTGAACTTGAACAACATATTTCAATTTCATTCCGATATGTCTACAGTAGAGGTATGAAAATATGGTTTATAGAAATGCCTCTCATAGAACACAATGCTTTGAAATACTTTCGAGTGTCCCTGTACACAAACCAGTAGAGGTATAAACTCCATTTTCAATAGGGAACGACCGATAGTACTTGAATAACATATTTCAATTTCATTAAGATATGTCTACAGTAAAGGTATGAAAATATGGTTTATAGAAATACCTCTCATAGAACACAATGCTTTGAAATACTTTCGGGTGTCCCTGTACACAAACCAGTAGAGGTACAAACTCCCTTTTCAATAGAGAACGTCCGATAGTGAACTTGAATAACATATATCAGTTTCAAGAAATTCCATAAATATTTACGGGAGTTAGAGCGCGCACAGACAGACGGACAGATAGACAGGCAGACAAACCGAAGTCATAAACACTTTTCAACCTTGTTGGAAAATGTTAAAAACAGATTTATGTAAACAAATCTGAATTTCATAATTCTTATATGTTTATCTTTATCTCTTTTTGTGGTGAGTTTATTTTGAAATTAGTTACTTTCCGAACACTATAGTGAGGAAAGTATTGTAATCATGTCAAAAATCCGAATTCGAGATTTTGATGTTTCTATACGTTTTGAGGTGCCCTGAGTCCGTTTTCACTATTTTTACGATGATGTATGTATGTGTGTGTGTATGTGTGTATGTGTGTATGTGTGTATGTGTGTATGTTTGTGAACACGCTAGCGTCTAAAGGCTTTGTTCGATTAACCTGAAAGTTGGTACGTATATTGTAAGTCACCATAGTACGAACCCTATAGATTTTGGTGAATCTAGCACTTATAGTTTTTTTACAGGGACACAAAGAAAAATTCTTTATCATTATGGCCTATGGGACCAAAATCTTAAAAGTGCGATAGCATCTAAACGCCTTATTCAATTGAGCAAAAATTTTATACGCATATTATAGGTCACAGATACTCAATCTGTATAGATTTTGGAGAATCTAGCACTTATAGTTTTTTTACAGGGACACAAAGAAAAATTCTTTATCATTAAGGCCAATGGGGCCAAATTTTTAAAAGTGTGATAGCGTCTAAACGCCTTATTAATCTGAGCAAAAAAATTGTACACATGTTATAGGTCGCATTTGCACCAACTGTATAGATTTTGGTGAATCTAGCACTACAGTGTTTTTACAGGGACACAAAGAAAAATTCTTTATCATTATGGCCTATGAGACCAAATTTTTAAAAGTGCGATAGCATCTAAACGCCTTATTCAATTGAGCTGAAAATTTGTATGAATATTATAAATCACTGTTGCACTAACTATAAGCATTTTGGTGAATCTAGCATCTATAGATTTTTACAGGGACAAAACGAAAAATTCTTTATCATTATGATCTAAGGGCTCAAAGTTCAGTAGCGTTAAATAAAACCTCGTGTGATATATGGAGAAAAAAACACTCTATTATGGTTTTCTCTCTTTTGTTTGTTTAGCAATTCCTCTTTCTTTATTTTATCTACAAAACTGTTAGTTACTCAATGTTCGGAAAGTCGAGTGGAGTCACTCCAGATTTTTTTTTCTTGTTTTGGCTCCAAAGAATGTTTCGGGCCCGGATCAAAGATATTCCTAGCTATTGCTATCTTTGACACAGAAAAATATTCTTTTTGCATATTTGTGTTCTACCAGGCCCTCGATAACGTTAGAAGGCAAATATGTATTTATCTATTTCGAATTTATTCCATTTTTGTTTGATTTGGTGGTCTTTGTTTTCGATGAATTTAATTGTTTGAATACTGTTAATATTTAATAATCCTTAAATTTCACTGACTGATTATCAATATATATATATTTGTGTACCCTACAAATGAATGTGGGGCCACAATTACATGTCAAATAAAACTGTTCCGAAACCTATTTTAGATTATTTTAAAAGTACATTGAACTTTACTCCTTTTACGCTTTTGTTCTTAAGACATAATATGCATAAATCTAAGTTCTTAAGACATAATCTAATCTTCATCGTCGTCTGAGTGACACACATCAGAATATTTTTTAAATTCTACATTTAAAACTATGTTGTAAAACTCTAAATTTGTTCAACGGCAAACTTATACGTGCATTTCTAGAAATTAATTGAAATTTTCTATTTATATTTATTGCATGAAAAGAAAAAGTTTAGCGTTTTTAAATTTAAATTCCAGTTTAAGAATGAACTCTCCATACAAATTACCCAATAATACGAAATTTCAAAATAACTTTTTTTCACGTTGTAACTTACTCTTCCAAGCTATAAAAACAGAAAAACGATACTTTCTTTTTATTTTATTACATCTTTTGAACCTGTTCCTCAACATAAACAATAACTTCTGAATTTCTGCCATATAAAATCTAATGAATAATTTGTACGTTCTTTTCTTTGCATTATTGGGCTCAAGATGTTTCTTCCTACTGAACCGAGAGCAATCTGCTAATGTATAAAAGATTGCACCCTAGCCCTGACTATTTTTTGACAATGCCATCAAAATCTAAGCACAGAATTCATTGTTTCACGCCAGGTAGCTTTATAATCGGTTTCAACAGGCATTAGCCTGCTATTGCTAAATCTAGATACTACATTTATGGCAATAATTGTTTTCATTCTTAAATTAATTGGGAGGTAAATTTTAATTGTTACCCTGTATAATCTTTAAATATGCAATATATTCATACAATATTATTATTAAATCTTATTATTAATTTAATAATGATTTAAATTTAACGCATAAAAACTAAAAGAAGCCAAAGTATTATCGGATTTTATTATTATTAGCAGTAGTGGCGAACCCCGAGTAGTAGTGCGCGAGTAGTAGTGGCGAATCCTGGTGAACACCCTTACCAGACTCAGAACACGCCACCTGAGAGGGATGAAAATCCAAAAAGATGGAGCTACAAAGTACCTGCACTTCAGAAACTGTAGCTCTCATACTGAACTGCCACCTGAACATCTCTTCTCCTGCCATTCCATCTTGGCCACTTTGCAACAGATTAGTGACTGTCCACAAGAAGATCTCTACTCGGACATTTGCCTTGATATAGCTGAAGCCGTGTTTAGAACCTTCGGTCCTATATAGTGTCCTTTTTTTTTTCTCCAAGTTCACAACACGACAACCAACCACCCAACGTCGTAATAGTAGTATTAGTATTATTTTAAAACAACCATTTTATATGACTTTTAATTTTTCTTGTCTTCTAATTTTCGAAAGTTTTCTTTCCTAAATACAACACCACCAGTATATATATTCCTTTTGATAGTAAAAGAAAAGCATGAGAACGAAGAATAATATATATATATATAATATTGTGCTGCATATGTGTATAAATATATATGTATATGCAGCATAATATATATTTAAAGTGAAGAATTTAAGAACGTTATAAAATTTAGCAATTATATAGATACATGATAATACCAACAACACTAAAATGAAATTTATTTTAATTCAGTTTACAAGAATATAGTTGGCATAACATACATCCAGTTAGCAAAGCTAAATATTATACGAGTACTACCAATTAGATAATAAAAGTAATCATAAATTGGATTAAAAATTGAAATAACACACAAATGTTTAAGTGCATTTTCTACCATAAACAAAGTGTATGTAATTTTTAAATTAATGGTAATGCCAAATATATATATACATATATTTGGCAGATATATATATCTGTGCCCCAGAGGAAAAGGACGCCATGTTCATTTTGTGAAATGAGTTAGCACCATTGCTCCATATAGGGGTATCAAGTACTAATGTTCAGTTGCTATAAAGGAGATAAGATAGTAGAACATAAAACCATATCCATCTTCTTTATTCATGACAAATATCATTAATTAATTTCATTATAACATCATTTCTAAAAAAAAAATCCTTTTTGTGACATAGTTATCCTTTATCTCCGGGATATAGATATTTTGTTAATTTTTACAATTTCAGAAATTGAAAACCGTATGAACAATTGTCGTTTATCTTTAAATTTTTTTAGATGTAAGCTCTTATATTGGGTCGTCCGGAAAGTTCGTGCCGATTTTCGTTAGGTGGTATAAGGATAGGTCTGAATATATCAGAATGATTGAAAACGAATGGCATGCGTACATATTCTAAAAGTTGGTACTTCAGGCATATTTAGAAACATTTTTGGTTACGATACATTAATTGTTGTCAGTTTTATGCGCATTTGCATATGGATGCAAATAAAGTGCATTATAGGCATTTAATGCTTTTCTTTTATCGGAAAGGCTAAAATCCAACACAAGCGGCAAACAAAATATGCGCTGTTTATGACGAAGGTGCTGTAGCTGAAGGAACTGTGCAGAAGTGGTTTGCTAGGTAAAAAGCTGATGATTTCAACCTTCAAGATGAAGAGCATCAGGGTAGGTCCTCCACCCCAAATGCAGATCAGATTAAAACCCTAATCGAAAATAATCAATACTATACGACACGTGAATTAGCAGAAATGTTAAAAATATCAAAATGCACTATCCACGAGTATTTATGTAAATGTGTTGCGCTTCAATTTTCCTTCAAAATCGGCACTAACTTTCCGGAAAACCCAATACATGCATACCTAGAAATCCATAGAAACTTTCTATTCATATTTATTTATTACAAATAAAGGGAAAATTTAGAACTTCTTTCATTTAAATTCCTAGTTGAGAATAAACCCTTCAGACAATTTACCACATAATACGAAGTTTCAAAATAGCTTTTTTCACGGTGTAACTTACTCTTCCAGACCATAAAAACACAAAAACGATTCTTTCTTTTTATTTTATTGCATCCTTTGAACCTGTTCCACAACATAAACAGCAACATCTCAATTTCTGCTGTTTCAAACTGTTGGGCGGAAAGTGGACAGGTCGAGAAATACCCGGATATATTGAGATCTAAAACTGTTGCGTTGAGGGGTAAAGCCTCTTTTCTAGCTTTCAGTGGCCGTCATTTTATTTATATTCATTTTCTTTTTAGTAGAAAAAGAAAAAAAGGGGGGAGAGGATTGATGTTAACATGGAGGGAGAAAGATATTTAGTGTCAGAGGCGATCGTTTGCGCGCTGTTTGAAGTCCGGAGTTCCGAGAGGTTACTGGAATATTTTTGCTCTCGCCAATATCGTTGCCAAATAGAATTTTAAAACTTATTGCTTCACTGCAAAAAAATAAATGATCAACTGTTTATTGATGTTGAAACTTTTCTATGGTGGGTTTTTCTAAATAACTAAATAAATTTTGTCAATATTGACATAAATGTACATAAATTGAAATAAATATAAGATGTTAAAATGTTAAGAATTTTAGAATATAGATGTAAGTTTTTTTTTTTTTTTTTTTTTTTTCATTTATTTCTTTAATAGCAGAAGAATAATTTTCATAATTTTAGTAAGGAAATTTTAAATATTGTCATAGTTACCAAGATTTTCGTTTAGGGGACAGATTTAACGTTATTGTTCATGAATGATGATAATAACATTTCACTAAATTTATCATTTCATATCTGTTATCTGTTAACAGATCTAAAAAATTCAGGAACTCGTTCTGACTCTCCGGGGTGAAAACAGTATGAACGGTTAATTACAGTAGCTCTTAGCGGTGAAATAGAAGAAAACAAATATCGCACTGAATATTGCTGTTATTCGATTATTTAACTAAATATTATTGTCATAAATATTTATGTATAATGAAAAATGTTTATTTATTCTATTTTTAACTTATAAATTATAATAAAAACTGGATAATAATGCATTCTCTTCTAAATTTCCTCCCAAAAATTCGTATGCGTGTGTATGTATACATATGTGGCATAAAAGCGAATATATGTATTTAATATAAAAAACTGAAAAGTATATGAAACAAGAGCTATATCCAAACAAATTTATATATTCCACAATTTTCCACACACACACACCTACAACCTGTAATGCGGTCGAGAAATAAGTTGCGATGGATGATTAACTTTCCAATGCGACCCACAAAGTTTTTTGAGTTGGAGAAATCTGTTTTAAATCATAGATATTTTGTATTTATGTAAATTTTATTAATCTACAATGACGTTCGGGGCAATCTATAACTTATAATCTAACAAAACGTATATTTTATGTATATTCCATGAGATACTTTGAAATTGTGAATAAAGAAAAAAGGGAAAGGGGAAAAGAAAACGAAAGAAAGAAAGTATTTAAAAGGCTGTTATAAATCTTTTATTATTATTATTATTATTATCGATGACTTTGAGTTGTAGAAGTTTGCATGTGTGTATACATTAAAATGTAATCATATTATGTACATTAAATTTTTTCGAAAACTATTTAATAAAAAGTAATTAAAATTTTAAAGTTTTTGAAAAATTTCAGAAAGTTCTATACAATTTTAAAAATTTTTCCTCGAGTTGAAAGTATTATAGTTTATCAATATACTAAACCGATATGTACTCTAAACATATTTGGGTATTGTACTTTCCGGAATGGTTCGTAAATTAATTTATTTTTAGATTTTTTCTGTTTGAATGTTGAAATATTATTCAATTACAAAAATATTTAAAAATAATCTGGTGTGTCATTCACACGACTTTCTCTTACCCTGAAAATTAATACTTTTAATACAGGTTGGAGATTAAGAGGTAAGATAATGAGTACTGACATGTAAACCTACCTTAAATAATTCAAATTAGGCTTCAGAAGTGTTTTTATATGATAATTAGTTCTGTGAGAGGGGGCTACCGCCCCCCAACCCCCCGTTTCTTTAATGCACCTATATAGAATTTAGTTCTGTTATTAAAATAAAAAATTTCTTAAAATTAAACAGACAATTTTCACACGCAACATTCATTGAAACTTATGAATCTTGATCAAATTTTAAAGCAACAAACTTATATATTAACTTCAAAATACAAAATTTGTATGTCCTAAAATTATTCGTTTTTAAGTCACTCTAAGAGACACAGACAAAGATCAAACGTTAAAAAACTTGACTACGGTAATCAGGAAGCCTCAAAACGTGTAAATTTACAAAAAAACAAACTATGAATATTTAGCTTAAAACATACATTATTTACCATATCTCTATGAGGAATTTATTTCAATTCCCAAACAGCTTTCCTGGAAATGGCAAAATATTATTAGTAAAGCACATCCACTAACAACAAATAACTAGTGTATTGTGACCACCACACGTCTTTCTTCTGTATTTTCCTGTGCAAATTCACTCAGTAAAATAATTTATTAAAATTATTATTTTAAAACATTATCTTCCATGATAATGCAGACGATTTCCACATTAAAGAAATAGTATAACACTAAATATAAAAAAAAAAGAAAAAAAAAAATGAATTTATTCTCAATATTACTTTTTTTTTTTTTTTTTTTTTTTGTTAAAAATTAAAAAAAAATTATAACTTTATTTTAAGTTATCGCAGATCGATGGTTCAACCATTCGTTTTAAAGGTATTGGCGAGCTCTTTTGAAAGATACCCATCATGAAAATTTACTTCCCTCGAGGGGGGACTTCCACCCCAGGGGGGGAAGCGAGGCTCCTACATACACAAGGTTTTTTCCCAGTTGACTATCTCAATTACAAAAAATACATATTCGTTTCATTTTGTTTAGTGCAGTCTATAGATGTTAAACTCTACTTACCTGCAATTTCCCCCATAGACGTAATGTATTTGGATACTTTTGAGTGTCCCTGTACACGAACCATTTGCTTCATCTCAACGAAAAGCTTAGTGTAGCATCCCTACATGATACACATTTAGCATACCGAGTTTGGAATTTCTTCTACTATTTCTTCTTGAGATATGTTGATAACACACACACAGACAGACACACAGACAGACAGATACACTGACCATTCGCTAAAAACATGATTTTCGTATTCAGGGAACCTCAGAACATGTAAATATAACAAAAACTCACGTTCTAAAATTTGACCCTAAAACCATACTTTCTAGACCCGTATGGGTAAGAGAAAATAAAATTTGAAATTTTGAGAAAAATTAAAAACTAAGTTTGCATGAAAAATTTAAAAAAAACTTTTGAAAAAAATTAAAATTTTGAATTTTTTTTTTTTTTAATTATTAAATTTAAATGTTTTAGGGAAATTTTAGCATGCTTAATATCGATATGTTTTAATGCGTCAATATTAAATAAATTAAAGACAAACTTATGCAACTCTAAAACAGTAATTTAAGAAATCGATTTTCAACCTTCAACATCCCATTAATGTCATTGAGGAGGAATAATGTAATCGTTAATTTAATATAAATAGGTATGTCCTTTTTTATTTTATAAAATTCTTCATAGAAGCCCATATACAAAGGTTATGTTTGTCGCTGTCACATAGATACCGAGTCTTCCATTTTTCAAAGGAGACTTATACAGAAAATATTTATCCTTGTTTTCTTTTCGGCTTACTTAATCGTCGAAAATACATGTGACAGATTACTTTTTAAAAATGTTGGTGTTAAATTAAATTTAAAATAAAAAAGTTTAGCAACTATATTGTCATTGAAATTACTTTTGAATTAAAAGTGCTGTTATTAAATATTCACGAATAAAATCGTGAATTTATTTTGCACCTATTTAAGTTAGTCACCTGACCTCTTCCGTTTATTCACTCACTCGTTCACTCTCTCTTGTAGTGTTTTCAAACATATAAAAATTATTTTATTTTTTATTTATTTATTTCTATTCTGAACGTTAGTTATCTGATGCAATGCTAACTAAAATATGTAAAGATATACACTGTTAAAAATTTCAACAGAAAACTCTGTGATCTATTATCTTAAGTCTTACCTAAAATTACAGAGAAAAATAAATGGAAATGTTAAAAAACTTATTTTATACATTCATTTTAATAACTAATTTTTATTTAATTAATTTCTGGTGAGAATATATTTCGGACTTGGAATGCTTTTTCTAAGTAGAAACGGTCATTTTTTATTTTAATAAAAAAATTTAAATACTAAAATTACGTAAAAATACAGAATAAAGATTGAGAATGTCGGTTATTCACTTTTAACTAAGAATTACTGTAAATTTACAGAGACTCTGGATAAATATTTACATTAAATTTACAGAAATTTTTAACAGTGTAGAAACCATTTCGGGTTTCAACAAGCAAAAATTACAACATATTTATGGATTTTCAATAATTATCTTTGATCTTAATGTAAATGCGATTGCAGACAAATTTCAATTTGTATATCTGAATTTTTATAGAATTTTCCAAAGGTATTTCTCTATGGCAACATAATTTTAGGATGTATATTAATAAATGTTTTGTGGTAGATAATAAGTGTTTTGTGTCTTTCAGAATATAAATTAGCAAATTTTATGTTTTTAAAATAAATGAAACATTAAAAATCCAATAAATAAAAATGATAAAAATAATTCGTATTAAAAGTTTCAAAACCTAAATAAAACACATGTCAGTAAAAGTGTAATACAACCATAGGAAAACCTAACAACTTAATTTAACTTTTTTCGCCCCATATAGTTTAAATACTTAGTTTAAATGCTTAGTTAAAATTAATAAAATACATATATCTATTTATATCTATCTATATATATATATATATTGATACATATAAATTATAGTGTTTTAAAATTTAAATTTCACTTTTCCCTAATAAATGTGAAAAAAAAGTATATATATCATGTTTAAATTCTTATTTTGACTGTAAATATAAGTCCAGACCTCGTAATTTGGTTGCAATAACTCCATTAGAAAATTATTTGAACAAAAACAACCTTATTTCAGCACTTTTGATATTTAAAGTTTTATTTTCAATAATTTAAGGTTACATTAGGATGCATATATATTTGCTAACTAAAATAAAATTTCTTTAAATTATACTTTAGTGAAAATAAAATTTGGTAACAGAGTAGTAGTTTAAATTATCGCTGAAGTTTGTAGATATCTTTCAGCTACGATGCGACGCTTCTGTACATTGTCAGCTCCTCCAGTACCAGAGTGTACGTGTGCACCTTGTCATATAATCATCTGATTTTTTTTTTTCCCCCTAAATTCTTGTTCCTTATTATTATGTAGCACCAATTTGACAAACTTAAGAGATTTAAACACGTATTATTTGTTTACTTCAAACCTTATTTCTGTTTTATCATTCACATAAATAAATAAATAAATAAACAGATAAATAAAAATGTTCTTAATTGCCTAATAGTTCTTAAAAAAAATTCATAAGTAATCAGAAATAATTAGATAAACTTCTTCGAATTAAATTACTTGTATTGAATAAAATAGTTGATATCAGTTTACTTCTTCAATTAAATTGATATTAAAGGAGTTATTATGAAATAGTAATAAAATATAATAAAATATCTTTCAGCATATCACATAATTTTAAAAAACTTTAATAAACTTTATTTAAATAAAGTTTATAAAGTTTATTAAAGTTATAAAGTTTAGGAAATAAAGTTTATTGAAGTTTTTTAAAATTATGTGATATGCTGAAAGATATTTTATTATATTTTATTACTATTTCATAATTATTAAAACAGCATATATAAAAGTGGAATAAATATTTCTGAATTAAAGGAGTTAGTTGGCTTCAAATTTCCCAGCCAAAAACAAGCTAAAATGCCAATAGGGACTACTTGCACACACTTTCGGTCAAGGGCTACCGCCACAGCGGGACGTCTTTGTGCCCGCCCCTTCTCGGCATCTGCAAGAGTTACGAGCCGACAGAACGATGACAGCGCGGAGAACGCCTATCACCCCCCTTCACAACTCCCCCGCTTCTCGGAGGGAGGAGATGCTGCCGTAGAGTTGCTCCTCGGTGATAGACGGATCATGAGAAAGAGAACCTACAATATAAGTTAATCACCCACAAAAAATCCTTAATAAAGGAGTAACGATACACTAGCTGCATTTCAAGGGTTAAAAATTGACGGGAATAAAAATTATTACGTCATAAACTCGATTATTTGAGTTAATTAGGATCGTCAACACCTTGATAATTGTTAATTGGATTAACAGAGATTAAATTTAATCATGCGAGATTTTGTTATGGGAGAAAAAGAAAAGTATATATTTTTAATTACTTATATAAATTATAAGAAGTTTTGTGAAACTTCTATTATTTTTATTAAATATTCATATATGTATATAATTTTTTTTTCCCTGTTCTCTTCCTTTTCTAGTACAATTTAGAAGTATTTTAAGACTTTGATTTCTTCGTCTATGTAATTTTCTAAGACTTTTCTCTAGATCCAGCTCTCCTTCTATAGCAAGCATGACACATGAAGTGAGTGCCATAGCATAGGGAATGGCGTAGCAAATAGCATTAAATATAATTTAAAATTAACTGGTTTTTACAAAAACGTAAAAATGTGAATTGTAAATCAATCCATCTTGATTATACAATAGTTATATTTTCCACTCAGAACTCCAGGGCCAGATTATGGCACGGGCACATGGAGCACTGGCCCAGGGCCTCCAAATTTAAGGGGCCTCATTTCCAAAAATGAAGAAGTAATAGTACAAATTTTTTCATTATATGTCTATTAAAAACAAAAATTGATTAAATTTTTCTTTCTGTATTTTATTAGAGAGCTTAAATATTTATTAAATTTTGTGACTGATTTCCTAAACATTGGCTGATCAATCTGCTTCAGTTTTTCATTTATCTTGAATATAAAACTAATGATTTTGCTATAGGTTGCTAAAAAAAAATGAGGAAATAGAAGATATAATTGAAGTAAATTTTTTTAAAATGTACTATTTTTATTTATTTGTTTTTGAGAATGGGTCCTTTTTGCGAGCTCTTTAGAGCAGGTAAGGGGACCTCCAAATAGCATCAGTGCCCCAGGACTTCAAAAAGCGTAGTCGGGCCCTGCAGAACTCCACCATTCTTCAGATTGAATTGATGCTGTTGCTCCTCGGAAATAATAATAATAATAATAATTATAATAATAATTATAATAATAATAAAGTAGCAACGAAATTCTACTAACAGCATTGCAAGGACTGAAAATTAGCGTCAATAAAATAACAAGATAAACACGATTATTTGAGTTAATTAGGATCGTCAACATATTGAATAAGTGTTAACTGGATTAATATAGATTAAATTTAATCAGGCGAGGTTTTGTTAAGGGAGGGAAATCTTTATTTCTTCAATACATTTTCCGGAAACTTTAATATTTTCTTTAAATTTTTATGTTTGTCGCTATCCTGCCCTTCCTTTTATAATTTCTGGCACGATTGAAAATCGTTAAAATGTGATTGGGCAAGAAAAAATGCACTTGCTCAAACTATCTAATTTTTGAAAAGGTAATATAATAAAACATCATTTATACGTCTTTCAAGGGACTGACGTAAAAAGACGTATAATCGAAATTTTAATAACACTTTGATTACTGCAAATTTAATTATACTTAAGCAAAATTTGTATCAAAATACTAATTAATTAAGCTTCTTAAGTTAGTAAATGTATATTAGACTTCTTTTAAGACAATAATTAATTTAAAAAAAAAGATTTATTCTAAAAAGTGAGAGAAATCATACTATTAATGCGTAACTTAGTACTAATTACATATATCATATATTGAGTATTATAAGCGGCGTATAAACGAAGAATTTTTGCATTAAAATGAATAGAAATGAATCGGGAATTCACAAAAAAGACGTATAAATGCAAAAGACGTATAAATGAGAAACGTATAAACGGTGCTTTACTGTATAAAAGACACATATTTATTTCAAATATAGAAAAAAATGCAAAGCGCCTCTTCTGTAATTGAACAAGAATCAGGACCTTTTCTCCCACCGTCCCAATAAGTAATGAAAAGATTTATAAAATTTTACAGATGCAATTACTGGAAGAGAATCCTTTACATGTACCAGCGAATTCATCGTACAAAACCGAAGTCTCGCAAGAAACATTGAAAATTCAGAACACTGGGAACTCATCTCTGTGGAGGCAGAAATTTCAAAAAATCTGACTCTGAATGTCTTGACAACATCAAAATCCGTTCTTTCAGTTCAGAGCAAACCCAAACCATCTCTCCTCTAACACCCTCTAGATATTTACCGTATCATCCGTTTAGCATACTAAGTCCTTTCAAAAATACCGTAAAGCACCGTTTATACATCTCTCGTTTATACGTCTTTTACATTTATACGTCTTTTTAGTGAAGTCTCGATTCCTTTCTATTCATTTTAATGCAAAAATTCTTCGTTTATACGCCGCTAATATCGGTTATACGTCTTTTCCACTTTACTAAAATTCGCAAAATTTCTCGACCTTAAGTATTTTGCATTCTAAATAAGACGGATTTTTCCTAGAAAGCAACTTAAATGGAGGAACACAGGAAAGATCGAAGAACAGTGATCAAAGAATCAATTGAATTCACAGTACAATTTTTAATGCTCATAGACAAGCAGTAAATCAGACGAATACTAAACATTTTTAATATTATTAAATAACTATCTGTATGGACATGAATCGTATGCTTGTTATTAAAGATATGCATATACAATTAATATTCAAAATGTGTTCATATAGTTTTTAAGAAATGTAATATAATACTCAATATATGATACAGTGAAACCTCTCAAGTCGGACACCCCTATAAGTTGGACACCCCTCTAAGTTGGACGCTTTTTCTCGGAACGGAATGTATCCATTAACATTATGTCTAACCCCTATAAGTTGGACACCTCTCTAAGTTGGACACTTTTTCTTGGAACCGTAGGTGTCCAACTTAGAGAGGTTTTACTGTATATGTAATTAGTACCCAGTCATGCATTAATAGTATAATTTTTCTCACTTTTTATAATTTTTTTTTTTTTTTTTTTTTTAATATTGTCTTTAAAAAAATCTAATATACATTGACTAACTTAAAAAACTTTATTAATTAGTGTTTTCATATAAATTTTGCTTAAGTGTCATTATATTTGTAGTAATCAAAGTGTTATTATTAAAATTTCGATTATACGTCTTTTCATTTATACGTCCTTTTACGTCAGTCCCTTGAAAGACGTATAAACGGTGCTTTACTGTATCTTGTTTTTTCTTGGATTTACACCATACAAAAAAAGAAACATAAGAAATTTTACGAAATGTGATCACATCAAGTCCTTGGAGAGAGTATCACAAAAATAAGTCAACTAAAAAAAAAAAAAAATAAGAAGAAGAAGAAGAAGAAGGGAATTGAAGAAGAAAAAAGCAAAATATTACTGAATTTTGCTATTTAAAATAGTGGTATTCAATTAAGGGAACGCTAAATGCCCCGTGTTTCAAAGCCTAAGGATAAATTTAGGTATTAAGTGCGTGCTAAAGACATTTTCTTTGATAAAATTTTGTGAAAACACATTTAAAATCGAATTATTTAACAAACTGTTGCGTTTTATTGACATAGCGATTACTGGTGCAAGCACATGACGACTGCTGGTGACATCTGTTTTTCGAATGGCGAAAATTAATGCATTTTTATACGTTCAATTTTAATTTTTATTTTTTATAAAATTGGCTTAATGCACAGAAAATTTGAAAGTGTCTTTCGAAAACTAGAAGGTTCTGTGTATAAAACAGACCGCAATATATAATAATGGCACATGTATAGCATGTATAAAACGCGCGAAAAAAAAAAAAAAAATCAAAAATCAAAAATAAGGCCTTAAGGGTGGCGAGCACTGGTGTCGTACCCCCTTACTCTTTGATCAGTTAGAAATAAAATGTAATATGTATGAAACTTGAAATAATTGAAAAACTTTATTTAATTTCAGTTCTAGCTCTATACAAGTAAACATTTGAATACAGAGCTAATCTTATTTTTGTAAAAAATATTAAAACTTAAAATAAATTTCACTTTTTGTATAAACTGTTTGTTTTGTAAATAATTAAATAAATAAAAGTTTAATTTAAATTGTTTAAGTATTTTAATTAGTTTATTTTATCACAGAAAGTCTTTCAAAATTTAAAAATATTCAAAGAAAGTATAATTGTGGAATTTTTCATGGGAAAAAATATATAAATGTATCTTAACAATATGACTCCAACGCATCCAATAGGACAACTTAAAAATCTTATTAAAAATAAAAGAAAAAGTGCAATGGTTCCTTTTATTTAGCTCATTCTATTTTGAATTATATCGAAATTTTGATTTTTTTTTTACACGAAATAAATTTAAGTTTCTTTTCTAAATCCATACTTCTGGTTCAATCAAATCATAAGTTTTTGTGATTAACTATTAAAATATACAGTAACCACGGCTTAATAAATTCACTGGTTAATAAAATCAGCCGCTTAATCAGATCAAATTGCCAGGACCGGAATCAAATCAATACAAACCAATTTTTAAACCGCCGCTTAATAAAATCAACATCGCCGGTTAATAAACTCAAAAATATCTCTGCAGCAGTAAAAATGCCATTTATGCACACTAAACAAATTTTTATTTACACTGTGACTTTTTATTTTTGAAATAAAAAAGAAAATAAAGTTCAGCAATCTCGCTATTATCAATCTTTGTGGAAAAGTTTACATTTAAAGCATACTTACAAATTAAACACGCCCCATCACTTGTTTTAGTAACAATTTCATGGAATGTATTTTTCAAAGCGCGGTAGTAAGTTACAAATTTGATTTGGTTCGCATGTGAAATATATATATTTAAATTGTTAATTGTTAAAAGAGAATTTCTTGTTATTATTTTGAAATAACTAAGTGTTTTAAACGGAAAAATTTTAAATTTAAAAGAAAAGTGTAAACTTTTGATTATTTTTCTTTAAAGAAAAGTATATCGAAAATTGGGATGTGTTTAATTTACTTATTTTGAAGTAGCAATTTATTAATTATCTGCCAAAAGTTAATTAATATTGTTTATTAATTCCATTATTTAATACCTTTTGAAATTTCTTACCAAATTCCGGAAAGTAATACCTTTTTCTTGAATGCAGGAACGTTCGCCGCATATAAAAATCAGCCGCTTTATAAAATCGCTTTGGCTAAGAACAAATGTGATTTTTATAACGGCGAGTACTGTATTTAAAATTATACCGAGGGCTGTTTCTTCTAATTTCTGTAATAAGAATAAACATCATTCTAGACTGAAATACATTAATAAAAATAAAAGTTAATCTTTAAGTAAATATATTTAGCTAACAATAATATTGTGCTTCAGTATGTACAAAATACTGGTTATAATTAATTCATCTCATTCAAATGAAAATGCAATCTAAACACAAATAAATCCAGCCGTCATCACTCAAGCAAAACGAAATTAATGAAGCCACAAAATAAACTAAATAGATTTGCTCATTCTTTCCTTTTTTTTCTTTCCGTGTGGAAGGAAGCTATTTTTTTTTTTAGAATAAATAATTATGTAAAATACTAAGAATTGAAATAGATGAATGTTAAACAAATATATAAGGATAAAAAACAATTGTGAATAAATATGTCAAATGATTAATTAAAGATACGCCTTTATCCTGGTTTATTTTGTCTTGGTTTGACATTATTTGGAATAACATAAATAGTTCACAATTTATCATTGCTAAATGCAACAATAATATTAATCGCTCCCATCCCCCACGTTTAACTCTTCAATTACCGTCGCCGGAAGCCCGAGCCAATGTTATTCTATGGAAAATTTTCTTTACAAATAACTTATTAACTAATACATATTTCTAAATTCTGTTTTCTCATTCAGCAGATTCCCAACTGTAAAACTGACGGACCTTTTTTAAAAATGTATTTTTTTAATGTTTAATATTTTATTTTGTAATTGCAAAATGAAAAAATTTCACATATTGAAAATTCGTATTTTGCATCTTCAAAATAAAATATAAAAAATTTAAAAAAGTAATTTTTTAAAAAAGGTCCGTCAATTTAACAGCTAGAAATTTTCAGAATGTGAAAACAGAATTTAAAAATATGTATTAGTTAATAACTTATTTGTAAAGAAAAATTTCCCATAGAATAACATTAGCTTCGGTTTCCGGCAGCGGTGAGTGAAGAGGGCCCTTAAGTAAGTATTAGACAAATTGTAAAAATTATTTACAAAAGGTTTTACAGGTAGTGGTTCTTAACTAAATTCTACTCTAGAACGTTTCTTTTTTAAAATTTTTGAACAAGTTTAAAAATCAATTTCTGGAAAAATAAATAAATAAATAAAATAAGAAGAAGAATTAGCTTTAATTCATTTAATTCAAATATAGTTGCAGGAATCGTTTTTAAATAACTAATAATTGATTAAAGATGTATTCACATCATGTATTATTTTGTTTTAATCGACGTGGCTTATAAAATCATACATAGTGAATAAAATTATTGTTAAATTGCTTAAAATTTCCTGCATTTAAATAAAAGCTAGTACAGTTGCAAAGCTCATTAACAAAAGGTTTTATAAATGTCTCTTAGATAAATTGTACTCTAGAATGCTTCTTTTTAAAATTTTGGAGTTTTGTAGTAAAGTTAAGGTTAATGCCAAATATCTAAGCTAGGGTCCCAAGCTTTAGAGGAAATGTTTTCCGTCGCCAGTATATATGAAAATTTCGTAAAGATTATTATAAATTTACGTTTTACAAATCTTGTATAAGTTCTACTCTAGAACGCTTCATTTTTTAAATGTAAAAAAAACCTCAAAATCAATTTTTCAAAAAAGAAAGATTTGATATTAATTTCTTGAATTAATTAAAACTGTTCCATGATTTTTTTTTTTTTTTTTTTTTTATATATCACGATTTATTTAGTTTTGAAATGGTTTATTAAAACACAAATAGTGAATAACAGAATTATCCTTCTGCTTAAAATTTCCTGTAAATAAATAAAAACTAGTACAGTTGCAAAGGTCATTTATACAAAACGTTTTACAAATGTCTCTTCGATAAATTTTATACTAGAACACTTCTTCTTCATCTCCGTCCTTTTCTTCTTCTTCTTCTTCTTTTTTTTTTTTTTAATACTCCTCAAAATTAATCTTTCTAAAAAGTAAGAAATGACGTTAATTTCTCAAATTAATTAAAGGAATTCTAGTAATATTTTTTGAATAATTAGGTGAAAATGTATATACATCAGTCTAGAATAAAATGGTTTTTTACAGCATAAGTAATGAGTAAAAAGTTTATCATTTTTCTTAAAATTCCCTATATTTAAAGTAAAAGCTAGGACTGTTGCAAAGAGCATTCATACAAAACATTTTATAAATGTCTTTTCGATAAATTCCATACTAGAACACTTCTTCTTGTCCTTTATCTTCTTTTTGAACACGCCTCAAAATCAATTTTTCCAAAAAATAGAAATTACATTTATTAAAAATTAAATTAATTAAAATAGTTCCAGTAATATTTTTTGAATAATTAGTAATTAGCTAAAAATGTATATATATCATATGATTTGTTTAGTCTAGTGTGAAATGGTTTTTGAAAGCATTAGTGAGTAAAAGATTTATCTTGTTTCTGAAAATTCCCCGTTTTTAAAATAATACTAGGATTGTTGCAAAGATTCTTCAAACAAAACGTTTTAAAAATGTCACTTCGATATATTCTACACTAGAGCACTTTTTTTTTTTTTTTTTTTTTTTGAACGCGTTTCAAAATCAGTTTTTCTAAAATACAAGAAAGGACATTAATTCCTTAAATTAATTAAAGGAGTTCTAGTAATATTTTTTGAATAATTAGTAATTAGCTAAAAATGTATATATATCATATGATTTGTCTAGTCTGGTGTGAAATGGTTTTTTAAAGCATAAGTAGTGAGTAAAAGATTTATCTTGTTTCTGAAAATTCCCTGTATTTAAAGTAAAAGCTAGGATTGTTGCAAAGATCATTCATATAAAACGTTTTAAAAAAGTCTCTTCGATAAATTCTACTCTAGAACATTTTTTCTTCTTCTTCTTTCTTTCTTTCTTTCTTTTTTTTTTTTTTTTTTTTTTTCTTTTTTAACACGCCTCAAAATCCTTTTAAAAAAAAAAAAAAAAAAAAAAAAAAAAAATAAGAAATTATACTAATTCCTGAAATGAATTAAAATAGTATCAGTAATATGTTTTCAATAATTAATAATTAGCTAAAAATCTATATATATCATGATTTGTTTAGTCTTGAATGAAATTGTTTTTTAAAGCATAATTACTGAGTAAAAGATTTATCTAGTTTTTGAAAATTCCCTGTATATAAAGTAAAAGCTAGGACTGTTGCAAAGATCATTTACAAAACGTTTTACAAACGTCTGTTAAATAAATTCTGCTCTAGAATGCTTTTTAAATTTTGGAACATATCTTAATAGCAATTTTTCGAAAAAATAAGAATTGACATAAATTACTTGAATTATTTGGAATAATTCAAAAAAAACTTTTAAATAATTAGTAATCAGCTAATCATGTCTTTATACCATGATTTATTTTGTCTAAATTTCTATCGTTTATAATAACATAAATAGTTAGTAAAAAGTAATATAATTGTTGAAGATTCTCCTCGTTTAAATAAAAATTTGTCAACTTCTGCAAAATGTTTTATCACAAATGTTTTTTGGATAAGTTTTTCTGTGGAACGAGTTATTTTATTTGTTTCTTCAATTTTTTATTTATTTTTTATTTTATTTTATTTTTTTTTATTTTATCTAGGTAATTTTTTTTTTTTAATTTTTAGGAATAAAGGTTACTTTTTTTTTTTTTTTTAAGGAAACGAAATCCTACATTCACACTGGAATAAAATTCTCTTTTAAGTACGCATAGTAATTTATTAACACACACACAGATAACGTGTTAAAATAAATGCGCTTAAAAGAGAGATTTTTTCCGGTATCAATGTAGGCTTTCGTTTTCGTTAAAATATATATATATGCGAATTTTCATCCTTGTTATTTTATCAAACCAATTAGAAAAAATAAGTAAGCATTCCAATTAATAATTAGGTTAGGTGATGATATAATTATAAAGTAGTTTATTCTACTTATAACATTATTGCGGTTTATAGTAACATAAATAATAAACCAAAAGTGATTCATACTTCAATAAGAATATTTCTGCATAATAAGTAAAAATCTTTGAATAAACATCATAAAACACGACCCTTCGTCAGACGAACAAAGTAGGCACGAGTGCTGCAAACACCGGCAACTTCGTTCGCCTGACGAAAGGTCGTGTTTTAATTCGACACGAAACAATTACTGTGAGCTTTTTGAATTTATGGTGTTTATTCAAAGTTTATATTACTTTTTATCGCTAATCCTTTGGTGCATTTTTATTAAGGTTTCTACATGTTTAAATAAAAGCTAAACCAACAGCAAAGCTCGTATACGAAAACATACCTGTCAATATTTTGATTTTCTAAATGGGTTTTATTAACAAAATATTTTAATAAAAGCTTCTTTTATTATTATTATTATTATTATTATTACAATTATGTCATAGATTATTTAAAAAAAAAAAAAACGCTTAACTCTACTGTAAAACTGGAAGACTTGATAGTTATGGCAAAATGTTTTAAAAATAAATAAATTCCACACGACATCTCTCATTTAAAAAAATAAATAAATAAAAATAAAGAAACAGAGTACGTATGTCAAAAACGATTTATTTAATTAACAAGAATTGTTTGTTACATTTTTAAATTACTTAGAATAGTTCAAGTAATCTACTTAAATAATTAATAATCAGCTAAAGATATATCGCAATTTATTATATCTAGACTGACAAAATATTAATATAAATCGTTCTTGAAAAAATTATTCTATTGATCAAGATTTCTTCCGTTTCAATAAAAGCTGGACGACTACAGGAAGCTCATTTAGAAGATGTTTTCACAAATATTTCGTAGATAAATTATATTTTAGAACGTTTCTGTTCCTCTCTCTCACTCCCTTTTTAATTCTGAAACATTCCTCAAAAAAAAAAAAAAATCCGATAAGTAAAAAATTGTTTACTGATTCTTGAATTAATTAGAATAATTCAAGAACTCATTTTAATTAGTAAATAAATTTAAAGAACAGTTTATTTTATTTTGATTGATACGGCTAACAGAAACATGAATAGCAAAAAAAAAAAAAAAAAAAAAAAGGGTCATGTTTATCAGTTATCAAGTTTTCCAGTGTTTAAATAAAAGCTAAAATAAGCACAAAGCTAAATTATAAAATATTTTTTTTAATGTTTGTTAGATAAATTCTGTTCTAAAATACTACTTTCTCTCTCTTTCTCTTTTTTTTTCTTTTTTTTGCATGTATCATCAGAAACATTTTTTTTTATGAAAACTGTTTATTGATTCCTGGAATTAATTAGAACAATCCAAATAACCCGTTTTAACTAATTAACAAGAGCAAAGATGTACTTTTGTTATAAGTTAGTTTGTTTGGGTTGTTATGGGATGTAGTGTTATACATAACGCAAAAAATTAATTACAATTTCTAGCACTTAAATACATATTATAGGACAGCATTTCATATATTTATAATCAAATGTGTATTGCTTTATTTGTTTCTTTCATTTCTTTTTTCTTTACTTTTTACCCAAAAGAAAATAATAATAATAATAATAATAATAATAATAATAATAATAATTTTTGTCTAAGGGCATTTTTATTCTTTATTATAGATAAACGAATATATGTATAGATAAATGTAATTATGTATAAATGAAATGTAATTATGTATGAAATGAATATTTATAAAGGTAATTACGCGTAGCACCATTTGTATTAAGAAAATTATAATAAACATATGAGTTACCAATGTAACATTTAAAATGAGATAAAAAATACAAAAATTTAAACCTTTTAAAAATACATTTTAATTAAAAACATTAAAACATAAGACAGACGTTTCAGCTAGAACACTAGCCCTCTTCAGTGTCAAACATACAAGCACAAACATTTACAAAAATTCATAATACCTCATAGCAAGATTAAATATTCAGGAGGAATAGCTTTAGCCTCGTTCAAGGCAGAATGTTGCATTTTGGTAAAAGCGCCCTCTAGAAAATGTGTTATGAATTTTTGTAAATGTTGTTTGTGCTTGTATGTTTGACACTGAAGAGGGCTAGTGTTCTAGCCGAAACGTCTGTCTTATGTTTTAATGTTTTTAATTAAAATGTATTTTTAAAAGTTTTAAATTTTTGTATTTTTTATCTCATTTTAAATGTTACATTGGTTTTAATATATTAATGAGACATATAAATTATGTTTAATTTTATTAAATATGAGTTACCGTTCATAAATCAAATACCTACAGTTAATTACAAAATTTAATTAATTAATTAGCATTCTTTTTTTATCCTGACAGTATATCGAGGCACTACTCTAATAATATTAATACTAATAATAAATAAATAAATTCAATAAAGTTCAATATTGAGAGAACTTGATCCATTTTATAAATTTCAATCTTTCATTTTATTTCATATATCTCTATAATAGTAAAAAATTCCTCTTCTCTTTCAACTACAAAAATTGTGCTAACAAAGAATTAACACCTAGAAATTACGTGTAGTGGAAAGAAACCTCTCTCGAACTATATTTTAATGCAATTCTTTTCTTCTTTAAATCATTTAATGATGGCAACACGCGAGGGATATGTAGAAGGGGGCTTTTATTTCCACTTAATACGCTCAGTAAGGTGAAACTCACGCGTACCGTCCAATAACTCAGGATTTGCAGCAAACGATAACTATGACATCACTTTAATGCACTCCCCGAACATGAAAGCAACCTGTGGAGAGGGTCCTGAGGGTATAGCCAATACACGATGTCAAAAGAGAGGAAGGATCAGGAAAAGAGAAGACAGCTGTTTTTATGTTTTAAGCTTTCTTGCTTTGTATTTAACAATGATTAAAACTTCATATGTCATATCAGAATGTCATTTCTTTTTTCTAAATATGGTGTTTAAATATTTATGAAATTTTGAATTATGTTTCAAAAATTTTAAATTTCTTTCATATATATTTTTTTTTAATATGATGCAAGACGTGTGCAATGAAGAAAAGAGAGAAAAACTGGAAGTTTAGGTTTTGTAATTTATATAATCTCGAATTAAATAATTCGTTTCTTTCATCCTGACAGTATATAGAGACTATATTATAATATTAAGAATAAAAATTCTAGTAATAAAAGTGAATTTAATAAAATTAAATCTTGTAAAAATAAGACTATTTTCAAAGAAAAAAAAGTGGAGGGGGGAGGGTATTATTTATTTCAGTTTTATTTATTTATTTATTTTCCCTTTAAATCTTTAAAATGGAAAATTCGCCATCGTCTCTAACTACAAAAATTGCACTAACAAAGAATTAACATATGAATGTGGATTTTTTTTTCTTTTTTCGACACCAGGCATCTTTATTCACTCCCCTGAAACATACGTTTGCACCCCGCCCCCACCTACCCACCCAAGTCATGAGTTTTCAAGTATTCAGTTTACGTTTTAGTTTATCTGCAGATTTTAACAAAGTTTTCTATTTAGTTATACCCTATTTTCTCTTTTTTATTAATTATTAATATTATTATTTTTATCTTATTTTATTTTATTTATTTGTGCATGTCCAATCTTGCGATTAAACTTAAACAAAACTGAAAGACATAAAAAATAAATAAATAACAACTAAAGGGAAATTAGCATATATTTATATGAAGTATAGAAACCACAAGACACATGTAAAACGGAATTCAACATACTATAAGAGTTGAATAGAAGTATAGCAGATCGTAACAAATATAAAGAATTAACTTAATTAATTTACCTTTATTATTGTAATAAAATAAAGCGAATTTGAGTGCATTATGTAAGTTAAAGATGTTATTTTTATATAATCAAGGACTTGAATGAAGACGCACTTTTGAATTTAGTGTCGGATATCTGTAGGAATACATCATGCATTGTCTTGGAACTTGAGGCTACAAAAGAAAATGAACATGCTACATTCCAGCATACATTCATACATTCCAGCTAAAATTTTGCCTCGAAGACTAAAATGGAGTTAATTACAAACTAAAGGAAAAAAATTGTAATGTTATAGGGATCACCTCGAAAAAATAATGTTTGAACCGTGTTATAGCTGTAGCATATGATTATGATGCTTCTTTTAATAATATAAATTCATTTATATAAGAAAAGCGTGTAAATTTATGGAGAAATCAAGGTTTACCTAAAATCGACAATTTTTCATGTGACTTTTGTTTATAACAAGCAATGTTTTCAAATTAATGTAATGCCATTTTTAGAAAGCTTCACATACTGCAATCAGAATTATATAAAAAAAAAAAAAAAGAAAGAAAGAAATATCTAATGAAATATGAGAAGTTTTACTGAATAATTTTTAACTGCACATTCGCAATTTATTTTGCCTAACTTGTTAGCCAACTGTATAGAGTTACTCTTAAAAAAAAAAAAAAAAAAAACCCAAGCAGGTACCGTGAAAATTCAGAAAAATATAGCGTCGGTTGAGAAGATGAATTGCAAGTGCTACGAGATTTTACTGATATAAAAATATGAATAAAATCTCGTAGCACTTTTTTTTTTTTTGAATCAACAACACAATTTTGAATCAACATAGTACGCTGATTCAAAATAATTTATTAAACTCAGTCAGTCAGATGAGAAAAGGAAATCGCCCATAAGACTTATTTTTTACTTTCTTCTATATTCAACAGAAGAAAATATTGGATTCGTAAAAATTTTGACTTTCGGTTTTTGAAGCATTTACACGTTTTGAGAGTTCCAGAACACGATTTGACCATTTTTAGAAAATGTCTGTCTATGTGTCTGTATGTCTGTATGTGTGAGAGAGACAAAAATTTTGTTACAACTCTATCTAAGCAACATATATAATTTTTTATGTAGTTGCTCAGAATTATATATAAATTTATATGTAGTTACACTTTGACATAAATTAGTTATTATCATTTTTGGTGCTAATGGCTCAACAGGTGACGCTGCTATATAGCGATTTCCGCAATTTCAGGGAAGACTATATATCAGGAACTGCTGCACAAAATTGCATATAAATTTATATATAGCTACACCTTGATACGAATTAGTGCCTATCAACATTTAATGCCAAAAGCTCAACAGATGGCGTTGCTTTACAGAGATTTTCGAAATTTCAAGGAAGGTTATATGTCTGGAACTAATGCACAGAATTGCATATAAATTTATATGTAGATTAAATTTAACATAAATTAGTGCCTGTCAACTTTTAATGACAATCGCTCAAAAGATGGCACTGCTATGCAATGATTTCCACAATTTAAGAATTTAAGGGAAGGCTCTCAAGTTCTATTGCGTATAATCGAAAAAAAAAAAAAAAAAAACTTGATTTTTGAAAAAATCATTATGAGACGTGATGCTGATTCAATTTGGGAGCATATCAGTCGATTGGTGGCGGTGCTATACTGCACATTTCCCCTAGAAAGGGAAGAATATCATCTGCATTGTACAATATCACTAGCGTTGGACATTTCGTATAATACCTCTCTGAGATTCAAAAAGTCTGCGTACATAATGAAAAAAATAATAATAAATAATTTATACTGCGTGAATTTGTATAGGAAAACACAGAAGAAAGTTTTGTGAGGGCCACAGCATACTAGTTTCTAAATACTATTATCAATTATATTCCTTTGGTGACGGTATTTAAAAGTTCGGATAGTCTTATGCTCAAACGGATCTCGACAAAATACCTTTGTCTGACTCCTGAACCTGAAAGAAAAGCTGAGATTAAAAACAAAATTGTAAATGTCATATTTTGTTGAAATTATAGAATAAGAAATGCAAATTTGAATAGCTTTAATTCATTTTACCAGAAACACGCAATGATGTCTCAAGCCATCACCATCAATTTGTGTCCAATTGTTGTGCTTCGATTTGTATTGTTGCATTTATAATGTATTTTTCTTGTTATTGAATATATTTTATGAATTTTTATGCATTTATTTTATGCATGTTCTGGACCTCGGCTTTAATTTCTCAAATATTAATTTTAGATATATATTTAAAAATACACTTAAACAAAAGATGCAGAATTTATAAAATAAGTTAAGAATATCAGGAAATTAAATTTCAACATTCGCTAAATTTAAACTTTTATACAGGCTTTTTTTTTTTTTTTTTAAGAACAAGTTGCACTTTTGACATATTTTCTTGAATATCTTGCAAAAATTCATAATTTTAATACTGCTCAGTGTAATACTTCAGTGTAAATATTAGTACTCAGTGTAAATATTAGTAAAACTAATTCACCTTCATCCCCCTTAAAAAACGATATTTACAAATTTATCACTCTCCATATCTGTTTATCTCTCATTCCAGTTCATATCATGTTATTTTAAAACCAATGACATCATAATTTCCAATCATAACATCTACATCGTAATGTTTATAAGTCCAAAACACTCCAAAAGTTTTTTTTTTTTTTTTTTTTTTTTTTTAATAACATAACAATCCTTTAATTTAACTGCATATTACAATTACATCAAAATCGGTGAAATAAGTTTCGAGAATGCTGTTGCTTGTTGTACCCACTAAATGTAAAGTGTGTAAAAGAATAAACCAATGTGTTAAAATGCTAACGTAATTATAAATTCGATTAATATATAAGAAAAACAAAATGTTGTTTCAAATTATATTTTTTAAGTCCTAAGCAAAAACAAAAAATTGATATGCTTAAATAAAATGTTATAGAATCAGTTTTATTTGGGGTGTATTACTATATGAGATGGGAATATCCACTCTCCTCAAATTCCATTTAAATATTGTAGCTAAATACATAAAAGATTTCAGTTTTTTATGAAATTGGAGGTAGGGAGAGGAGAATCATTCAAATTATTTAGAAAATGTTTACCCAGTCTTTAAAAAATTAATTCGACTGACTTCAGGTGTACCTTTATATTATGAATTGCATGTTCAGAGTATTATAGTTTTAGGCCTAAAGTACAAGGTATTTTATCTAAGTATTTCCAATGTTCTTAAAGAATACTTCAAAATTGTTTTAGAATCCGTTTTATTTGGAATATATTACTTTGTGAGAGGATGGGGGCTTAAACCATTCTCAACTCCCGATTAAATATTGTTGCAACATTCACAAAATATTTCCGTTTCTTTTGGAATAAAAAAAAATAATAATAATAAAATAAAATAATGAAAAGTAATTCTATTAATTACACACTTGCTAAACAGCTACTAGTTCCAGCTAAAAAAAAAAAAAAAAAATTATAGATGCCACACGCACCACATAAACTTTAAATTTTGCATCTACTTTTTAAGATAGCACGCGATCATGTTTTATATAAAAATTAAATCATTAAATTCATTTTTTTTACTTGTGTTTATTTTATTTTGCACGCGCACTTTTCATTTTCCTGATTCAAAATTTATTAAAAAATCTTTTTCGATAGTGTTTGTTTCGATACTGATTATTATTAATTTTCTTTTCTTTTCTTTTCTTTTTCTTCCCCCCTCCCCTCCCACCGAACTTTTTTTTTTTTTTTTTTTTTTTTTGATGAAATTCTGGCAAAAGCAGAATTTAGTTTAGGACGGAGGACTATTAGTTTTTTTTTTTTTTTTTTTTTTCAAATTATCACATCGCTTTCAAATTATTCAATTATATTTTCGATAAATGTCCAACTATCGAAAAATGACACCACAAAAATCCCAGATTCAGACTAATAGTCCTCAGTCCTAAAAATCAAATTATTTGAGAATTTCCGCCTGCTCCTAAAAAATTATTTGACTCATCGACTTTTATACTAATTGTAAATTATATGTGCAGTTATTGTATTTGAATTCAGCACGGAAATTTTATTTTAAATTTAGAAAATGCCTAACACAGTGTGGAATGCAGTCTTATGTTTTTATAGTTATTAAAATGTTATTAACAATTTAATTGATTCTTATCAGATTTATCTTTAATTAATTTTATCAATAGATGCAGTAAAAGCACCGTTTATAACTCTTTCAGAAGACTGGCGTAGAAAGATATGTAAATAAATAAGTATAACCGAAATTAATATTAATAATAATAAAACTTTGATTATTACAAATTTAATGGCACTGAAACAAAATTTATGTGAAAATACGAATTAAGAGGGGACAATACCTAATCACGAGGACAGCCGTGGCCAATGTTATTCTATGGGAAAATTTGTTGCGACAATTACACATTACCTAATGTATATTTTTTAATTCTGTTTTCGCAGTCAGAAAATTCATAACCGTTAAATGAGTGCTCATTTTTGAAAAATTCATTTATTTTTATTTTTGCATTTTAATTTTGAGTTCAAAAATGCGATTTTTCACAAAATGCATTTTTTTCATTTTCTAGTCGCAAAATTAAATACTAAAATTTTAAAAAATCAATTTTTGGAAAACAAGTACTAATTTAACGCTTATGAATTTTCTAAATGTGAAAACAGAATTGAAAAATATACATTAGGTAATGAGTAATTATGTAATCAAATTTTCCCATAGAATAACATGGGCCAAGGCTGCCGGCGAGATTAGGTATTGTCCGCTCTTAATAAAAAATTTTAAGATAGTAACTGATATATGACTTTATAATAAAATTTGGATTTGAAGATAATAATTAAAATTAAAGGAAAAAAAAGATATATTATTAAAAAAAAAAAAAAAAAAAAAAAAAAAAAAACAATCATTAATGCATGACTTGAGTGCTATTTATATATCTTATACATCATTCCTTGAGTATTGTATCTTGAATATCATATGAGCACATCTTGAGTGTTAATTATATAGATTGTATACTTTGTAAGTATCGTACAACTTACATCTACGCAGGTAGTTATTTAATTACATTAAGAAATCTTAAATACTTGCCTGGCGTGCTGATTATGTGTGAGTACTAAGAACTGTATTATTAATCGAATGTATTAAATGTATTAATTATATGTATTGCATATCTTCATAAGTATTGTGCAACTTATATCTACACAGGTAGTTATTTAATTACATTCATAATTTTTAAATACTTGCCTGGCGTGCTGATTATGTGTGAGTACTAAGAAATGCATTATGAATCGAATGTATTAAATGTATTTTTACTTGTGTTTTGACAAAAAAAATACAGTTCGAAGTTTTTCCACGTAGTCCATTGCGCCTTTAAAGAAAGGGGTGTTATCGCATTCTACATCATCATCGCTTAAATTAGCATCAAAAAATTTGTTTTCAATTAGTTCATCGATTGTGAAAAATTACGAAGTCATGATATCGGTATCGTAGCTCAGATGTTCATCAGAACTGATATTTAGAACAGATTTTAGACCTTATTTTGAACGAGAAATAAAGACCGGTCGAGAAATTTTGCGAATTTTAGAATAATGGAAAAGACGTATAACCGACATACAAAGAATTTTTGCATGAAAATGAATAGGAATTAATCGTGATTTGACTAAAAAGACGTATAAATGTAAAAGATGTATAAACGAGACGTATAAACACATAAAAGCTGTTTTACTGTGCTTTATTTCATAAATTGATATTTGAGCATTTTTTATATCAAACCATTTTGTAACATAATATAAAATATTAGCCTTTTTTTTTTTTTTTTTTTTTTTTTAATATTATAAGTATTTTTCTAAAAATTAATATTTCTAAAGAAGAAGAAGAAAAAAAAAAAAGACTGTTAGTTTTATTATTTTTTTGCAGTGTTATTATTTACAATAAAAATTATTAGTTTTCACATTGCTTTAAATCGAAGCTTCTATTTTAAAGGTCTAGGTAAATCCTCTTTATAAATGCCGCAACTGAACAATTCATAACCAGTAAGAAAAAATAAAATAATAAAATAATAATAATAATTTTAAGATAGTTTCGCATCATAAATCATCTGTGACGTAAATTTTAAAAAATCAAATATCTTCACATCAATTTAACTCATATCACTGTCTTAAAATCAAACAGGGGAAAAAAAGGCGAGCCACAGAATCGTTTTTCTTTACTGCATAACAAACTAGCACTTATAGCATGCAAATGCACCTGCAAGTATGTCATTGTCCCGGTATAACCTTCACAAAAAAATTCAAAGTTTAAAAAAAATATATATATAAGAGTCCCTACAAGCTACGAAAAATTTCCCCACAAACTTCATATATTGTGCATACAATACGTAGCTATCCTGTGCTATGTCCTTTGAAGCGTTTCTCTTCTCTCTATTTTTTTTTCTGTTATTCTATCTATAGTGCACTTGGTAGATCATACCCCAAACCCTTGCAGAAAAACACAGCCGGTGTGCTGTCTCTATGGTGTCATACGTCATTCGGAAGACTTCAAAATTTCCCTAATAATGCATTATTTGCGAAGACGTAGGTTGTGGTTGGCAAGATATGAGGCAAAAATGGATTGGTTCGAAAGTATAGCACTTTGCATACAGTTATGGTTTCTAAATCCCTTTTTTTCCTTTATTTCTTTGTTAATTTTACTTTATAGAAAAAGCACAGATAGATAGATACTCATACTGAGCGATGTTTTCGATGAAATGAAAGAAAAAACACAATAGCGAACATTAAAATGTATTATTCACCAAAATTGAAATAATTTATTACCTTCTTCTATATTCAATAAAAGAAAATATTAGATTCGTAAAAATTTTAGACCAAGTTTTTGGTGGATTTACGCGTTTTGAGAGGTCTAAAACACGATTTGACTATTTGCCAGAATAAAAAAATAAAATAAAAAAAAAACCCTCAATAGTGACTTTTGTTTTTAAATCAGAAAGCGTGCTCTGCTGTGTTGAAAGGGGGTTGGAAAATAAAAATGACTATCTTTACTCTAAGGCTTAGAAGATGGTTGAATAAATGTGATTTATGATCATCCTATCTTTAAGAAATTCTCGCTGATAGATAAAAAGAATACGTCCTATTTTGGTTCATTTAACAAAAATGATTTTTGTACCAAAAAATAAATAAATAAATAAATAAACCAAAGAAATTTTCTCAAATGAGACGAAATGTTGGGTCTTAATGCTGATAGCTGGGTAGTAAGGCCTATACACAATGGGCAGTTGGTGATGGTCTGCGAGTCCTCCCCTAAGGTACAATGTAAAAAAATATGTCCTATTTGCTGCCAGAAATTCTCTGTAATTTGAGAAAATACATTCTGACAACGTAAATTTTTCGTAAATTACGCGTATTTTCTCAAATTACAAAAAATTTCTGGCAGCAAATAGGACATATTTTTTACAGTGTAGACCAGAGACATGCCATCACATTTTGGATCCTCAGCAGAAAGGATATCAATGCTTATTAAATGCAGTGTGAATGGCACAAATGAGGGAATGTTTTCATGCAGATACGTGCACAGTATTGTCTGTATTTCAAAGTTCTCAGATGATATGAAGTTGTATTTCTAGAGAAGGAGTTGACAGAAAATATTTTCTGCCCGAACTGTGAATACCAAAGGCTGTATTATAACGAAATAACTTTTTCAAACTTCTTATGACCCGTTTGGTGCCCTGCTTTTAAGACATTCCTGCACTATATGCCATCCAGTTAAAAATATAAATGCATTTCACAGAATATGTTTATCTTACAAACATTAATCATACGATTATAATTACGAAAAATATTTGTCAATGATTAAAATGAAAAGTTATTGATATAAGAAGAAATACCAGAGTATGGTAACAATCCTAAAGTCAGTCCCATTGAACAGTCAGTAATAAAAATTAATTGGACATTGAAACAAACAAAAATAGCTCGTAAAATATCTTCTATCAAAATGGCAATAATCTAAAGGTGTACTTTCACGGTTTAAAAATATATATATATATATATATATACTTGATGCTCTGAATGATTTTTACATTTTTTTTTTTTTTTTTTTTTTTTTTTAATTAATGTTAGGTTCAAAATGAATTAAGAATGTTTACTTTGTCGTTCTCTCCAGAATCGAGCTTTTGTATATACAGCCCTGTAAACGGCGTTTATCTGGATAAAAATTTTAAGGATTTCTGTTGATATTCTGTTCATTAATAACCCCTGCAAAGTACAGCTTTGTAGAAAAAAGTTGATGAAGCAAAAAATTACTACCGTACAAGAAAGAGACTGAACAAGAAAGAGATATTTCATAAACTGGCACACATTATGAAATATTTTCTAATGTTGGGAGATTTAGTTACAAAGTAATTCGTTGCAGCTTAAAAAAATCACTGCATAGATATTAAAAAAAAAAAAAAATTCTGAAATTGATTTATTTTTTAAGGATGATTTTTCTTATAAAATTACCTTTACCGAAATGTTGCTATTTTATGAAAAAGGAATCTTTGTACAAATACTAATGTTTTATAACGATTACAAACTAATAGCAATTTTTACTTCCATTACCCGACTACCGTATTTGCATGGTTTAAGGTCTCCTGAGTCCAAAAAAGTGGTTTTTAGCAACTGGTCAATGTGTATGTGTATGTATGTGGGGAATCTTCTGGCTATTATATATCGGAAACTAATAAAGATAGAGCTACGAAACTTTAGAATTGAAACAGGTCTGGTGTACAGATGAAGATTCCAAAATTTGGTGAAAATTGGAAAACCGGAAGTGGGACATCGGAAAACGTAAGTGGTACCGTAAGTCTGTATCTCAAAAACGGCTCTAATGATTTTCTTCTCAGTTGCTATATAAACACTCTATTAGATGTTCTTTCGAATGATATAGTTGGTTAGTTTAGGAAAATTCATTGACGCCCTGTATAAATAGCTCAATTTCAGGCCTCGCAAGTGTTTTTTTTTTTTTTTTTAATTGCTGCACGGATTTTTTTCAAACTTGCCATTTAACTGCCTTTTAAATATCCTTTTGTACGTAATTATTGTTTTCCGGTCAATAATTGAGTATGCCAAGTTTTCGCAAAAGTCGGTATCTCAAAAACGGCTCTAATGATTTTCTTGAAAGTTGTTACATAAATCCATTTTAGATATCCTTTCTTATATATTACTTGGTTATTAAAGGAAAATTATCAGTCGTCCTGTTTAGATAGATCACTTTTAGATGCCGGAAATTAATGTTTCGAAAAATGGCTAAACCGATTTTTTTTTCTTCTTCCTATTTTAAATTCGCTTTGTAAATACAGGGTGACAAGAAATAACTTGGACGAAGTTTCAAACGAAATATCTGTAACTACCACTAAAGTTATAATATTTATTTCATTAAGTATTGATCCTAGAAAGCTGCTAAACATGTGTAAGTAAGTTAGTTGTAATAACCATTATGGTTAACAAATAATATGCCATACTTGAATTACGTAAGCAAGGAAAGAAATAATGTGAAATTGTTCTACTATTGAAAGTGTCTAAGCAGACAGTTTTATACACAATCAAAAGGTTTAAAGAACTCGGACACGATGGTGACAGTCCAGGAAGAGGAGGAAAGCGCACAGTTAACACATCAAGAAACAGGAACGTTATCAAAAACCGAGTTCAACGAAATCCTAGGATGCTAGAGAGATGAAGATCAAAAGAGAAACCGCACGTTTGATGGCAAGAGTAGAGCTTGGTCCTCGCCCTTACAAAATAAAAGAGGCTCAAAAGCTAACAGCAGAGAACAAACGCACAAGACTTCAAATGTGTAGAGAACTGATGAAGCGGGCCGCAGGTGATCGATGGCAAACTTTTGTCTTCACAGATGAGAAACTGTTCTCGATTGAACAAACTCACAATAGCCATAATTATAGAGTTTGGTCAGCAGAAGCACTTGGACATTCTTGGATTGTTAAACGGCGTCAACGACCCCAATCTGTAATGGTTTTGGGTGGGATATGTGCTAGTGGGAAAACACCACTTGTTTTTGTTGATCAAGGGATAAAGATTAATCAACAAACATATCGCAAACTCATTTTGGAAGATGTTGTCTAACCTTGGTCGCAAAAGTTCTTTGGAAACAAAAGATGGACCTTCCAACAGGATTCCTCGCCTGCACACAGAGCTAAACGCACTCAAGATTGGTGCAAGAAAAATTTTCCTGACTTCATTGGAGCTCAAGAATGGCCACCGTATTCCACAGATTTGAACCCAATTGATTATTCTGTTTGGTACACCTTGGAGACAAGGGTGTGTGCTAAACCTCATAAAACTTTGGCATCCCTAAAGAATTTCTTATGCAAGGAATGGGATAATATATCAGTAAGTGAGTTGCGGGCCATAGCCGAAAATTTTGTGACACGTTTAAAGCTCTGTATTAAGCCTAAAGGTAGCCACTTTAAAAATTTGTAAATATATTAGACAAAATAATGTATTCATATTTATTTTGAAGTTTGGTCGTAATATTTTCATTGGCATTAAAGTTATAACGTATTATGTGTGTCCAAGTTATTTCTTGTCACCCTGTATATTTTATATATCTTTACATGTGTATAAGTTTTCTCTTACCTGAAAATTTTAGGTGTCTGATTTGTTAGGTCAATTTTGTGTCTTCTGATTATATTATCTCCAAAAAATGCATACGATACATGTAATAGTATGTAATGGAAGTCGTGTGGTTGTTTTACACCAGATTTCTTTGCTATGTTATACTAAAAACAAAGTATAAATCGGTAGGGTAACTGTAAAATTGGAGATTGTTACAAGGCTTTCAGAAATTGTACCTTTCTTTTGTGCCTTTTTGTTTTTGCCAAGGATTCGTTTTCGTTCCGTCATCAGATTATACTTAACAAGAAACAGGTATGCTATAATATATAAATATATATATATATATATATATATATATAAATAAGGAGAATAAATACACGATACTTTTTGTATGAAATACATTAGTTTAGAGCTGTGATTTCCAAACTTTTTGTATTCGGGGAGCATTTGAAAACCTGCGAATAAAAGTAGGCGCACTATAGAACTGATAGAAAGATATTAAAACTATTTTTGAAAGTCTCTTTCTTCGACAATAACTAAATACATTGAAAAATTCTTCTCTTTTTAAACTTAGTGTGACCGTAGAAAATCCTAATTCACACAAGTATGACAATGAAAATAACTTTCATCATATTTCTGAGTAGACTGTTGTTTTGCTTTTTTTACTGTAAGTTACAATAATTAATTTTTATTAAAAAACATAAACGGAAAAACGTGTATGATTAAATTTTAGGAAATTGATTTATTAATACATCCAGACAACTATACAGACATGAAAAAATCCACTCGTTACGTGGTGACTATATAACATTTTTAAAAAATTTAACAGGTCACCAATTTCTCCCCCATCTTGTGCTCAAGCATGAATTTGACAGGTCCCATGGAAATTTAATATTTCGGAAAATAATTGTAAATGTCAAATATCAGTGAAATGATTCCAAACTTTTAAATCAGATGAGAAAATATGACTTGTTTTGAAAGTTGTAAACTTGTAACTTTAACTGTTAACTCTTTCCATTTTTAATACTGATTTTTTGGATTAGTTACCTTTGTCTCATTTAATTGCAGATTTTTTGTTACAAAATAAGGTAAAAATATTTATATTGAAAGAGTTGTGCCAGAGGAAATCGGGAGAGTTGGTAGGTATGAGAAGCCACACAGGCACAATTATGTTGATTTAAAATAACCAGATATTTAGGAAATCAATTCTGAAAGGAGTACGAATTATAACTATCAGCTCCGAAATAATTGCGTTTTTCGGCAATCAACGAAACAAAAATTATGTATTTCAGCAATTAGCTACATCGATGCCAGTTGTTACGACATTAGATTATTATTATTTTTTTTTTTTTTTTAAGCTTAGGTAATACTTAGCCATAGCTGCCAATATTTTAATTTATTCCGGAGTAATTTTAGCCCCGCCTCTAATTCGTACCACTTATTTTTTTAAAGTATTTCGTCTTATTTTATCGAAATTATGTATTGAAGAAAATTTTTTTATAAAGAAAGTGGTGCGGAATAAAGGCGGGGCTAAAAGTACTCCGAAATAAATTAAAATATTGGCAGCCATGCTTAGCAGCTATGTTCTCCTCATTAAATACAAAATAATTCAAACAGAAACAAAAGGATTCTACAATTCGTAAATAGGGCTGAAAAAACTTCATTTTTGAGATCTCGAACAACAAAATCAAGAAATTCGTAGACTTTCGACAAACTGATCACATATTTTGGAAATCAGCTCTGAAGGAAAAAAAAAAAAAAAAAAAAAAAAAAAAGACATTTAGCAGAGAAATAATTTCACATTTTCACATTTGTAGGGGAAATAAATAATTTATTTCTCGAATTATGCGCCATTGAACGTAGTTTTTTTAATCAGATGCAAAATGTTTCCGTATTACAATAATCAGTCACAATATCTGAATTGCCAATGAGCTACAAAAAATACATTTTCATAGATAACTAAAAAAAAAAGAAAGAAAAAAAAAAAAAAACATTGTCTGAAAAATTAGAAAAAATTTCAATTTAAAAAAAATCTGGAGTGACTCCACTCGACTTTCCGAACATTGAGTAACTAACAGTTTTGTAGATAAAATAAAGAAAGAGTAATTGCTAAACAAACAAAAGAGAGAAAACCATAATAGAGTGTTTGAGTATTTTTCTCCATATATCACAAGAGATTTTATTTAACGCTACTGAACTTTGAGCCCTTAGATCATAATGATAAAGAATTTTTCGTTGTGTCCCTGTAAAAATCTATAAATGCTAGATTCACCAAAATGCTTATAGTTAGTGCAACAGTCATTTATAATATTCATACAAATTTTCAGCTCAATTGAATAAGGCGTTTAGATGCTATGACACTTTTAAAAATTTGGTCTCATAGGCCATAATGATAAAGAATTTTTCTTTGTGTCCCTAAAAAAAACTGTAAGTGCTAGATTCACCAAAATCTATACAGTTGGTGCAAATGTGACCTATAACATGTGTACAAATGTGTTGCTCAGATTAATAAGGCGTTTAGACGCTATCACACTTTTAAAAAGTTGGCCCCATAGGCCATAATGATAAAGAATTTTTCTTTGTGTCCCTGTAAAAAAACTATAAGTGGTAGATTCTCCAAAATCTATACAGATTAAGTATCTGTGACCTATAATATGTGTATAAAGTTTTTGCTCAATTGAATAAGGCGTTTAGATGCTATCGCACTTTTAAGATTTTGGTCCCATAGGCCATAATGATAAAGAATTTTTCTTTGTGTGCCTGTAAAAAAACTATAAGTGCTAGATTCACCAAAATCTATAGGGTTCGTACTATGGTGACTTACAATATACGTACCAACTTTCAGCTTGTTCGAACAAAGCGTTTAGACGCTAGCGTGTTCACTCACAGACATACACACATACATACACACATACACACATACACACACACATACATACATCATCTCAAAAATAGTGGAAACGGACTCAGGGAACCTCGAAACGTATAGAAACATCAAAATCTCCAATTCGGATTTTTGACATGATTACAATACTTTCCTCACTATAGTGTTCGGAAAGTAAAAACAACTGACAATCTTCAAACCCTTCGCAAAATACCAAAGAACTTAAAATGGATCTTTCACAAATATCAGATGGTTTTAAAAAGGTTCAGCGATATATTGTTTATTTCAGTAATCAGCTGAAAAAAATCGCAAAAATATTGTAACTAAGCTAAAAGGGTCTATCGGCCACTTGCGATTAACTTAAAATTAAAATTTTGTAATTAACGCAGGAGTCGTTGTCTCCACTTTTTTTTTTTTTTTTTTTTCAGGATACTTTGAGAAATGAAAAATTTATGCCTTTTGTTGCTTTCACTATTTTTATACTATAACTTCTATACAGTTTAATCACGACATATTATTTTAAAAATACAATAAAGATTTCTCTAAGGAAAAAGTGGTGACCATAGAGGCGAAATTTTCTAATCCTTAAAAATGTACTGAAAAAAAAAAAAAAAGCAAAGATTTCGACTCCTAATAAGGCGTACGCCAAGGCTACAATTTCTACCAATTTGAGCTGAGACATCGCTGCCTATGATATTAGTGAATATATAAGTCTAAACAAAATGTTAAGAGATGTATATATCCGCATTGATATGATAGGAAAATCAATTAAACAAGCCCATTTATAAATATTTTTCTTTTATAAATTCGATTTTCAATATCAAAACATATTCTTTTCTTTTAATATTTTTGAATGGTTGTTCTCTTTTTTATGATATATATATGTATATTTAATCCTTACGTGGGTCATTTAAAAAGCCTTCGTTGACCAGTGACTGACCCCCGTGTCGTAGGTTCACTGATTTAGTAAATAAAGTTTAAATTTATAACATATTCTTTAACGACATTTCTTGCGACCATGAAGCGTCTGCGCAAGTGCGGACTCAACGAGTCCAGTGCCAAAATAGAGGTGATTTGAGAGAAAATAAGCGATAAGGGAACGCTGTGTGTGTGAATTACTGGATGTTTTCTAAATCCGAGCTGTCGGCCAATTCGGAACCCCTCCAAGCATTAAGGGCCCACTTCGCTCACCACCGCCTGAAGCCGAAGCTAATGTTATTCCATGGGAAATTTTTCCTTACAAATATCTAATTAACTAATACATATTTTTAAATTCTGTTTTCACGTTCTGAAAATTCCCAGCTGTTAAATTGACGGACCTTTTTTAAAATAATATTTTTTTAATTCTTTATATTTTATTTTGAATCTGCAAAATATGAATTTTCAATATGTGAAATTTTTGCACTTTGCAATTTCAAAATAAAATATTAAAAATTAAAAAATTACATTTTTAAAAAAGGTCCGTCAATTAAACAACTGGGAATTTTCTGAATGTGAAAACAGAATTTAAAAATATGTATTAGTTAATAAGTTATTTGTAAAGAAAATTTCCCCATAGAATAACACTGGCTCGGGCTTCCGGCGACGGTAAGTGAAGAGGGTCGTTAATAAACATCCAGTCTCAGCCTTACTGCTAGTCTTAGAAAACGCGGTTACACTATAGATTAACCATCACATACTACATACCTTTAATATTACTAATTTCACACACAGGCAATTTTGGTCATAAACATATCCATGAATAAATGTTTTTGCATGGTCGAGGAAATCATTATTAATATTAGTTCCTTTTTATCGAATTAATGATTCAATTTCCAATGTAAGGTTTTTATAATTTTATAATTATAGTTATCTTAATTGAACCTTTCACATTTTAAAGCTTTCTTTTATTCTAGGAGACTATTTCAAGATTGTGCTTAAAGAATACTTTTTTTATTTGTGTTATTGATACTTTAAGAACAACAGTTTAAAAATAAATTGGGCCGTCGTTGTAGTTGTTCAAATTTAGGTCACGGATGTAATTAGCCGCATTTAGTAGAACATAATTTTTAAATGTAAATGTTCATAGTTTTTTATTTTGATTAAACAATCGAAAAAGAAACACGTAAACATGATTCATTTGAGGAAACCACTCATTATGTTTTTTTCAGATAAAAATATTTTGTTTTTCTTAAAAAAATATATTTATTTATCTATTTTCAGAACACATATTATTTTCTAAAGAAACCTTATTTATAGAACATACCGAATCAAAAGTGTTACCGATATTCTTATTTGTTTATTTATTTATTTATTATGTACTTTAAACGGAAAGAGATATGTTTTTTGCGATATGTTCATTCAAGCGATGAAATCTTTGCTCCACATATTGTTGTCTGTAACAGTTAATGTGTTTTCCAATAAACTTAACGATTTTAAGTGGCCAGCTTTTTGTCCACTTCTTACAGAATTAAACATAACAAACAAATGGGAAATAGAACCGGATAATGGTGCAATAAACTGAAATGAACAAACAAACAAGCAGACGATCCAGCTTCTTTAAAGAACCAAAATAATAAACACTGTTACTTGGCGCGCCTTATTTTTTCCGCTATTTAAAAGCTAAAAGAGGGAGGTTTAATCAATAAACTTGATAGGAATGAAGTATTTGTTTCCAGTAGCGGCGTTAATTATCTATAATTTAAAGGCGAGCGTCCACTAAACTTCAACTTTAATGCTTCCATTACTCAACGCCATCTAGCGTCCGCGCCCTTAACAATTCATTACTTCACAGTGTAATTATATCGAGTGCAATTAGTTTTCGTTGAATCTCTTCTACAACGATGGAAGATTGAGGCGGGGACACTGTTCTCTCTGTTGTGACTCGAATGTCAGCTGGTTTCAACTTTAAAGGCTTGTGTGGAATTTCTGTGTCAAAATGGTGGACACTTTCAAGGGGAGATAATTTTCTTTTCTTTAAAACTATTGAAGAGGAGGGATATAAATGCCATAATTTAGTTCCGTCTTCTCCAGTAGTTATGGCAATCGATCTAGGATCATCTTGTGGAAATATTTTGTTACAGCTTCATTAAGTGAGAGCCTGATGTTGTAAATTTTGCTCGCCTCTCAAACTTTATGCTTATTAAAGGCTTCTCAAAAATTATAATTAGACACGTTCCACACAAACTGTTCTGTTAGTGTAAGCCTCATGTGTGATAAATGTTGAGAAAAATGCTGTTGAACATAAAGTTTGCGCGAAGATAAAATTTTTCTCCCTAACACGTATCAGAAAATAAACTTGAAGAGATTCTTCTTGACAAATTTATGATTTAACTGTTGTTTTATTACGCAGACAAGAAAACTTAAACATTGGATGCAAAATTTTCTCAGGTTAAGAATTGTTTAAGACAAGCTTAAAATAATTTTCACTAACAATGCACAGGAAATTGCTTTATAAATAACAAAAATAATAAGAATATATACATTTAAGATACATCTGAAAAAGAGATATAGTTGACATTTTTATGTAAATTCATTATTTGTGTAACAAAATAATAGGTAAATAAATCCATTTAAATTTTGAAAAAACACTTAATTTATCAAAATCTGGTATATACATGCAAAAGATATATATATATATATATATATATATATATATATATATATATATATATATATATATCTTTTGTTTTGGGATCAATAAGTAAAAATTAATTCAACTATTAAACAACAGTCTTCTACAGTAATTTTGATTTGTTGAACATTTATTCTTATTGGTCTATGTGGTTTCAGTGATCTTGTATCTGTTGCTTGGCTTTCACTTTGTGTTAAAATATTATTAATACAAACATATATATGCGAAATCATGTTACCTATATCCTCCTTCTTCCAATCTTCTATTTAAAAAATGTGCTTCATCTCGTTGCAAAACTTGCCCTAATGCCTTACAGTCTCAAATTAGTGATGATATAAAATTGATTCCCTTTTGTCAGGTCTATAATGTCATTTATAAAATTAGTTGCAGAATGTGTAAAATGCAATATATTGGTGAAACTTCTACTCCATTACATTTCAGAATTAATCAACATCGATCAGACACTAGCCAAAAACGGCTATCTTCAAATGTCATTCCTAGTAAATCAACAATTGAGCTGAAAATTTTTAATCTACATGATTTCTGTTCCTGTACCATTGAAATTACAAGGATTCAAAAAAATGAAAGGGAACGGCTTTTCTTTGAATCCCATTATATGAAATATTTTAATACTATTTATCTTTATAGTCTGAATCATGAATATTTCAATAAAGTTGTAAAGGTATATTCTAACATAAATTCCCTCCATGATTAATCCCCTATTTTTTCCTGTACTTAATCATAATGTCAGCTAGAAAACTTCTCGATTTAAATGTGGTAAAAAATCAACTGTTTTTATAATATCAAAAAATGCCATTATTAAGAATGTCCTTGAATTGCTGTCAAAATACCTTAATAATTATGATTAGCTCTCTATAATAAAGTTTATATTTGCTATAAGAAAAAAAAAGTATTTAACTAATTTTCTAAATGAATTTAAAAACCAAAGTTATAATCAACACTTTTCTGATATAATTTTTTATGTCGTATAAAACAATTCAATCACAAAATTTCTAAAGAACCTCAAAACATAAAATCTAATTTCCTGCTTATTATCAATTTTTCATATCAAATAATTAATAAAATTAATATCACATCCATTATTAATGACTAGCCGCCTTCGGCGACCACCTGGTTCGCGATCATTGAAAAATCCGAATTTACGAAGCTCCCGCTCGGTGGAGCCTGCGGCGCTTTTTTTCCGTTTCAGGTCTTACAAGAGCTTATTGACGTATAGTGAAAATAGCTTTATTTAAAAATTTAATCGCAGTAAATTCCCGCTCGGTAGCGCGTGCGGCGCCCTCCTCCAGTTTCAATATCTTGAAACAGCCTGTTCACTCACCAGGTTATGATATTTCAAATTCCTGACTTTAGCAAAGTCCCGCTCGGTGGTGCCTGCGGCGCTTTATCCCCGTTTTAGAACTTACAACACCTTCTTCGCTTTTTAAAATTTTAAATATTGAAATTTAAAAATATTACAGCGCTATTTGGCGGTAGAAATTTCTGTAATCTACTGTTCGATTCTAAATCAACAAAGCTTTCAAATGATGTATCACTTATGAAATTATTTTAATTAGTAGCTGAGATACAAAAGAAAACCTAATCAGGACACCTCAAAACGTGTAAATAAGGTGAAATTTCGAATTCCACTTTCGATGATATAAAAGAACTTTAAAATATCTTTTGAATGATGTATTAATTAAAAATAATCTAATCATAATTAGAATTTGAAATATACGTATTAGAATAAAATTTAATTCGCAATTAAAATGTAATTTTTTTTTTTTTTTTTATTCTCCGAAATCAATGAAATTTGAACTAAAACTTTGTCTTGTGATGAAAAACTCTGTGTAGTAAGTTTCGTGTACGACAAAGGAAAATTGAAGAATTTTCGAAATTTGAAATTTTTAATCGCAGTCCAAAAACATGTGACCTCGCTCAGAAAAAGATCTTTCTCTTTCGCTCTACTTTCGAAATGTCGTCTGTGAACTTAAAAGAGAGTTTCCACTGTTGTTCGAACGCAAACGCGGATTCAGAATGTCATCAAAAACTGCAGGCATGCAGAAAATTTAAACATTTTATGATTCGTCTAAACGAGGTCTATGTACAAAAAAAAAAAAAAAAAAAAAAAAAAAGAAAGAAATGATTTTGAGTTATAAAATGTTTTGTGAAAAAATCGATGTTTCGTAAATTCTAAAAATATGGATCGCTAATCCGTATTTTGTTAAAATGTTTATATGATTCGAAAGAGGAGTAAATGACCTTTTTAAATATACCATTCTTAAGAAATGGAACAGTTACTCTGTCGTACAGGGCGTAAGAATCGGTAATAAATGCTCTTTCTCGTGGTACAGGTGTATTTTCAATATCTGCAACCGCTAAACTGGGATGACTTTACAAAAACGCGCGAAATTTTCTCTCTGTATTTCTTCTTTTGAGGAACGGGCTGAATTCTACTTGGAGGGCGGAAAATACGATCGGCTCGCTTTTTAATTAGACATTGGTCAACGTTTTAATTAATATCTCCGGAACTAATGAACATTTTTAAATTCTTTTTTCACTATGCACTCGGGCAGGCTTCTGAGCACCTGTATGTCAAATTTTGTAGTTCTGCGTTCAATAGGGGCTGAACGTATAGATGCTCAGACAAAGAAACAGACAGACAGAGATCTTCCTTTATTATTATAGATAAATCTAACATGTTTCCCATAAAAGATTTACATATTTCTTGTATATTTAAATATCCTATTGCTCTCGGTCGATTATTATTCAATTACAATTCAGTGTCAAGGTCTAATTATTCTTCTGATGTGTCTTGTAAAAGTGATGATCCTTCCTATGTAAAATATGTTGACAGGGACTATGGACATATTACAACTGGAAATCTTGAATTTGTTAATAACAGTAAGTTAACCCTTTGCGGCGCAGGGTAATTCGGATCATTTAAATTACACTGCCACCAGAATTTACGAACAAAATTAAAATAAAAGAAATTTTAAATTTTCAGGTTTAAAAAAAGGGCTTTTTCTGCTATGTTATAAACGTAAATTTTTACTAAAAAAAATTTCCGGGATGAGTTTTCGCACTTGAGAATTAAAATTAGGTGTTCCATCAGCGGGAACACTGCGACTGAAAGGGTTAAAGAAACTTATGTATTATGGCACAAAATTTAGACTCCCAACTAAAACTAATATTTCACAGGTTTTACAGCAACTAACCTTTGATGTTAATTTGTTTATATATAAAATTTTCATTTCATATAATAAACCTTTTGAATTTTTTAATCAATGGAAATTTTTAGTGATTTCAAACATTAAAACTGAATTAATTAAATATAAATCAAATATAGCTTATTACAGTAAATCAGATCTATTTAAATCTATTAAAGAACTTCAACAAAACTTTATTATTACCTATGTTTATAATCTCCTAAAAATTATGCCATAATATGTAAACAATATTATCTATCTCTGCTAAGTGAAACCATATCTCCGAGTACTAACTTTCATCCCACCAGTAATGAAATTTAAATTAGTAATAGAAAAATTCATGGCTTTTATAAATTATTAAAGCTTTCATTTAATAATTTCAACTATCTGTATATTGTACTTATTCCAAAATTTCATAAATATCCTATTAAATTCAGAACTGTCACAAATGGTTGTAATACATACCACAATAATGCTAATAAAATACTCCTAGACATTCTCGAACAAATTTATGGCAGAATTAGTAAATCAAAAAATTTCTATTGTCTTAAAAATAGTTATCAACTTAAAGTCCAAATTATGATCAATGTCACTGATATTATGGCCTATGTTATTGCTGACCTGTTTAATAATATTATTTTAACCGATCTTCATCAAATCATTTATAAACTTTTTGTGAGTTTTAAAAGTGAACTTTCTTTTCCTAAACACTTTTGTGCAGCTTCGTTTAAGACCCTTTTCAATTTTATTATTCATAATAATTACATTCTACATAATAACAATATTTATATCCAAAAGGTCGGTATCTCACAAGGTCGAGTTTGTTAGCTGACTTATATTTTTACCAGTATGAACAAACTTTCTGTAATGATAATGTCATTTTCTACAGATACGTTGATGTCATTGTAATATTTTATGTTATTAACTATACTCCATCTTCATTAAAATTTGAATGTCCCTCTCACCTAACTTTAATTTATCATTTTCTTAACAATAAATGAATTAATTTTTTAGATTTAAAACTTAAACTTAAAGGAGGTAAAATCTCTACTGATCTTTATGACGAACGACAAGATTTTTGTTTTAAAGTAAATTTATTTACACATTTTAATTCTTGTCTTCATTTATCTGTGTACAGAAATATCATTCTTAATAACCTCTTTCGAATAAATAAACTTTGTTCATATAAGTACAAAAACAAAAATATCAACCATATAATTAAAGCTGCTACTGGAATGGAATGGGTTATCCAAAGAATTTTATTTATTCAACAATCTTTCATTGAATGTCACTTTCTAACATTAAATAAATATATATATATATATATATATATATATATACGTGTTTAATGTATTATTTAAAAAAATTATAAAAATAAAAACAAATAAAAAATGTGGTGGATGGGAGGGCAGATGTTTGATTAAGGTTGTCGGGTGGAGTTGTTTGGCTGGTTGGTTAGGAGGGTTGGTTAGGAGGTTTTGCTAAATAAAAAATAAATAATTAAATAATTAAAAAAATATGAAAAAAAAAGGGGGGGGGATTATTATAATTATGGGATACATCTTCTTTTTCTGGTTGATAATATGGAATTTTCAACTCTTCATACTTAAGATTTGTTATTATAAAAGTTTAACATTCACACTTAAGATTTCATTCCATGCATAATAGAATTTGGGGGTTTCATCGTTTTATTTTAACAAATTATCTAGTTCAAATTTAATAATAATAATAATAATAATAAAAAGATTGAAAAAGGTAACTGAAAAATTAATTTAACCATAACTCAAAATTATTTAATCATAACATGTGAGCATTTTGGGAAGATTGCTTAAGACTAAAAAATAAAATATAAATATAAATATAAATATAAATATAAATATAAATAAATAAATACAAATATAAACTTAGCCAGTTAATTCATAAATATTCTTAATTTACTAAATTGTATATCAAATTTTTCACCTTAGATGGTGCTAGCACATAATGCATACGTTGAAAATTAAACTGTAAACTAAATAATACGATTAAAAAGTTGTTATTAAAATCCATCTAGTTAGAATTAATGTTATGAGCTTCATTAAAATAAATTAATAACAATCATTTAATGAATTCAATAAAATTAGTCTTATGTCAAACCTTTATCGATTAATCGATACTTTACTAGTTAATATTTTATTTACTCATTAGTATTGTTCTGATGGCAACCAGTTGATTTTTACTATCTCAGTTTGGTTTCGTTTGACATGTGGCCTTTATAATTATTATTAAAAGTATTATTTAAAATACTTTCTGCTTGATTCAATGCAGGTTTGTGTTGGTGATTTATCTCATTCTTTTTTCATTTGGTTTTGTCACAAGATAGAAACGTGAACTGTATTTTTGGCTTGAATTATCTAAACAGTTTTCCGAAATCTTGCGAATCATTGCTCATAGAAATGCAAGTTTCCTGACGAACGACCATTTCTATTTTTCAGCATTTCTTATTCCGATTCTCATTTCAAGAATCCCTTTTTTGATTTGATATCTTTGTAATCCTTTTCTCTTTTCTGATTACCTTCTTCATAACGTTGGTAGTTTAAGTATGATAACTTTAATGAAATATGCAAACATATCTCTCATCGATAGGTTTCGTGTTATAGTTATAGAAGTTTGCTTCTGCGTAAATAATTTAAAATTATTTAACTATTAATTGGTATTGCAATTAAATTATAAAAAATCTGTGAAAACATTTAAAATTATCTACAATCACTTTAAATTATGTAATGTTGGTATTTTCATTTACCTTTTCATTGCTGAGTATTATAATGGTTTTAAATTATTCAATTTATATGATATATATATATATCTTTTCCTACACTTTCTTTTACGATTTACTTTTAATGTTTTAATTCCCGAAGAGTGTTTTCACTCTCAGATGTCTTTTCACTAAAAAATTTTTTATACACAAAATCTCTCTCTCTCTCTCTTTTTTTTTTTTTTTTTTTTTTTTTTTAACCCTGTGAAGACTACGAAATCATATATCCTGGAGTGAACCTGTCACCTCTGGCTTCAAAATAATCACTTATCCAAAGACTTCAATCAAAAGAATAAAATATCAATACTTTTTTTTTTTTTTTTTTTTAAACAAAAGATAATTAAAAAAAAATAATAATAATACGTGTGGTTGAAGTTTAAAAAAGTAATGCTAAAGACCATAAACGATTTCAAAATTTCTTCTCTCACGCAATTAATAAATTAAAATTCTGTTTAAATAGCATTTTGTTTTGTATAACAGGCCAAGACGCCTTTTTTTTTTTTTTTTTTTTAGGACGGACTATTCTCAATCTACGGATAAAACGTTGTCGCCAGTTTTACGATGGTTGGACATTTATCGAAATTGAAAATATAATTGAATAATTTAAAAGCGATGTTATAATTCGTAAAAAAAAAAAAAAAAAAAAAAAATAGTCCTCCATACTAAACTAAATTCCGCTTTTGGCAAAATTTCATCAAAATCCTTTTTTTTTTTTTTTTAAGAAAAAGAAAAGAAAATTAATAATGATCAGTATCGAAAAAGTTAAAGAAGCCGTTTTTTAGACAAAAGTACATAATTTATTTTAATTTTTAATTGTTGCCAAAAAAGTTAACGAGTTGATTTTAAAGACTTTTGAAATGGAAAGAAATTCACGCGTAAATATTAAAATTGACATAAAACTTTGTGAAAAATTAAACTTGTTGGGTAAAATTGACGTCATTATAACTCTTTTTTTTTTTTTAATGACAACTATGTGAAAAAGAATGTTTTGTAAAAATAAGCATAATTTCATATAGTTTTTTTGAAGTACGTGCTATCCGCGTTTGTAATGATCGATAGAGGGCGCTTTTTCAGCTGTTGTTGTTAGTAAATATAATATCCACGTGTATTTATTATTGTTCTATTTGTGTTACTACTTAATATTCGTGCTATAATTTCTCCGCCATTACATCATGGAAAATTGATTGCTTTTGGAAAAAATATTTTAGTTTATTCAAAGTTCGATCGGAAGTAGATTTTTAACTGAAGCTGAACAAATATTAGTTTCAAATCATCTGATTAATTCTTTACTTCCATAAGCCGAAGCAACTGAAATTTTAAATTTGTCATTTGGAAATAAATGGAAGCTTAATTCTGGATTTCTTGATTTCTTTGGAATTACACTGTAGCACACAACAGTAAGTGTTATCTTTTTTACCGGATTTATTCATTTTTATTCAATAAATATATGTGAAACTAAACATCGGCAAGCAATGGCGTCTCGTCGAAAGCCGAAAGCTATTCATGTTAATTGTAATTTCACCTTAGCCCACCAGAGGGCGAGCATTACATTACAATCGCGGATAGACTTCACTATAATAATAATAAAAAAACGTTAAAAAAAAAAAAAGTTGAAATGCAGTCAATATTTGTATATTTTCGCTAGAAAAAGAAATACGAATTTTTGTTTCTTTCACAATTAAATCTGATATATATATATATATATATATATATATATGCATCAGTTTTATCCTTTAAAAGCATTATATATATATATATATATATATATATATATATATATATATATATATATACTAGCAGGCGAAGCCCGCTTCGCTGGTCCCTATTTTTAAATGAATCACTATAATTACTGAATTCTCAAAATTGCATTAATTTTTATCACGTGAAAAAAAAAAAGAGAAACAAAATTTGATTAGGAAAAATGTCGCACCGGGTTCTCACTGCCTTCGGAAAAAATACCCAAAATGCTCTAACTATTATTTCTATTATTTTCCACCTTCGCTCCCCCCCCCCACTTTTCATCTATCCTAATAATTTTACAAATTCGAAAATATCCGCAATCGATTTGTAATTAACGAAAACCTCTATATACAAATTTTGAACGATGTAACACTATTTTTATTTTTTTGCCCCCCTCTCCCCTCCTCCTTTCCCGGCCCTCCTAATGACTTTACACTTTCTAAAATATCCCCATTCGACTTGCAGCCCTCTAAAACCTATCTGTGCCAATTTTGAACGGCCTAACTGTATTTCTATTTGTTTTTGCCTCATAGCCCCCACCCCTTACTGCTCCTTCTAATAATTTTACAAATTCAAAAATATCCGCAATCGATTTGTAAGTATCGAAAACCTCTATGTATCAATTTTGAACGATCCGACACTATTTTTATTTTGTTGCCCCCCCCCCCACTTCCTGCCCCTCCTAATAACTTTACACAATCGAAAATATCCCCATTCGACTTGCAGGCCTCTAACCTATCTGTACCAATTTTGAACGCCCTAACTGTATTTCTATTTGTTTTTGCCCCATAGCCCCCCCCACCCTCCTGCCCCACCTGGGGGCTGAATTTCTAAAATTCCAGAAATTGATTTTTAGATATTTGTATTATCTATATTTTAGAGCAAAAATTTCACGTATATCTGTTTTTTTTTTTTTTTTTTTTTTTTTTTTTTGAGATACATAGGATTATGCGAAATCACGTTTTGCCCCCCCCCCCCCCGCCCCCTTGGGTACCGAATTTTGAAAATTCCAGTAATTGGTTGTTAGACATTTGTATTAGCTACATTTTAAAGCAAAAATTTTACGGATATCTGTTTTTTTGTTTGAGATATGAAGGATTTTGTGAAATCACGTTTTGCCCCCCCCTCCCCCTTTGGGGGCGAATTTTGTAAAATCGCTTCTTAGTGGATGCCGACGTCATAGAAAGAACACTGTCACAAAATTGCATGCTTCTAGGTCAAGGCGTTTGGCCTGGGCGATGATGAATCACCCCCTCACTCACTCACTCAGTCAGACAGGAAGAACGATTTTATATATATAGATTATGAGTGTCTATCTATTTATACACCTTTTTTTTTTTTTTTTTTTTTTTTCTTTTTGAATGAACGAACTGAAATATATATATATTTTAACATGAACAAAAAAAAAAAAAAAAAAAAAAAAAAAATCAATAACTTTGTTTTCCTCTTTATCTTTTCCTACACTGTTTTTTGCAATTTAAATTCTGTTTAAACAAAATATTATTTTCGACGAGAGGTCCATTTCTTTCTTTTATTACACTGTCTTTTACAATTTGAATTGCTTTTAATCCTGAACAATAACTTTTCATGTCAGAAGATTTTTCAATAAAAGTATTTCATACACAGAATATCTTCTGTTATTCATTTATTTTTCTTTCCACCGTAGATAATAATTTTTTTTTTCACTGTGGTGACTGTGACGTCATATATCCTCCTACCTATGATCCCTATGATGTAACCATATACGCAAGTGAAGTGTGACGTCACTGGCCGTCGGTAAGGGAAAAAAAAAAAAAAAAAAAGATTTTCTATGTTAATTATTCATTGAATTTTTTGTAAAAAATTATTAAAAATTACGGAAAATTATTTCCTGATTTTAATCCCCATATTTGGGTATAATTATAACTTAATTATCGTGCACATGTGTTAGATTAAGTTATTTTGCTATCAAATTGACAAAATTTTATTTTTAAATTTTAAAACTCTGCCGTCCTTGACATTTTTTTTGTATTTGGTGATTAAACACGTAATACGAAAATATACATGCTAGATGTATATTTTCGTAATATGTATTGTACGAAATATTGTTTCATATATATTGAGTGCTAAAATAACCATGATTTTTGAAAGGAATTAAATATTTTCGCCAGATAATTTGGCGATCTTTTTTTTTCCGCCTAGGATGACATATATCAAATCTATTCCGCTGCAACATATTAGTATCTAATTTCAGATACTTTATTTAGACATTTGAAAACAAATTTGACTTCAAATTATGGTAGAATATTTATCCTTCTCCTTTTAATTAGTATATTAATTGGATATTTATTGTGTAAATACCACCCTTTGAAATGAAATGTTTATGTTTTTATTCGAAAATGGAAGTTTGCCTTTTTTTTTTCCTTAGAGTTTTGAAATTTAAAATTAAATTTTTATTAGTTTTACAGCAAAAATAACTCAATCTAACACATGTAGACGATAACTTATACATAACTATACCCAGATATGGAGATTAAAAGCGGGAGATATTTTCCCTTAATTTTAAATAATTTTTCACAAAAAATCCAATGGAGGCCTTCGCTTGCGTATATTTACTTTACCAAAGACTTTTTTTTTTTTTTTTTTTTTTTTTTTCTTATGAACAAAAGATAATTAAAAAAAAAAAAAAAATGCGTAAGGTAATTCTAGGATAGATAGCCGTATAGGAGAGATGGCCAGTCGAAATATTTCGTAAAGTGATATTGATCATATATGGCAACGTAATTTTGATTATAGGAAATAATTCAATGAGTTCATTCATTGCGGCGTGCAGCTGTGTTTTTCGATTATAAAAAATAAGTGAAATTTTAATGTTTATTTAATATTGTAGTTTGTTGTGTTAGGTACCTGAATGTTTTACAATACGCATGTTACATTTTTTAACTATACGGACTTTTAAGGCACGTATATAATCCAGTATTTGCTTCTAAGCCTAAAACAAGGACGCATTATGGCTACAGCAGCGCCTAGAAGACATAGTGTGGAAAGCCACCAGCAAATTAGTGTCCTAAAGATTAAGCCTCTCACCAGAAGTTCGATCGAGTTTATGTTTGAAAAACTCAAAGTAATGTATTTATTGGTTATTTATGTGCTTAAATCACATGACTGAGCAGGCGAAACTGGGAAAAGCCAATCAATTCTTATGCAATGCTTACGATTCAAGCAAAAAATTCAATCACCTCGCTGTCTGGGAGGCTTAAAAATTTAGCATTATTTTAAGCATTCGGTTATAAGCGCTTGCCACACTTTATATTCTAGGCACTGTACTATGACGGAGTGGCGCTTTAAATTGGACGGATATCCGTTTTTTCAATTTCATGAGAGAGGCCCACATCAAATCGAAAAGAAATGACCAAATTTAAAACAACAAAAACTCATAACGAAACATCACCAAAAGAATAATCTGGTGTGTCACTCACACAACTTTCTCTTATCCTGAAATTTAATACTATAAATACAGGTTGGAGACAACGAGTACTGTTATGTAAACCTATGTTAAACAATTCAAATTAGGCTTCGGAAAAGTTTTATATGATAATTAGTCCTTATTTTTATGATAATTAGTCTTTATTTTTAGTCCTTATTTATTAGGAATAAAAAAAATAGATCCATAATAGATCCAATTTTTAATGCTTCTCTATTATAAAGATACTTTGATCTAGTCAGTCTAAATAGAATAGAATGTTGATGAATTTTGAAAATGCTGAAATATAGCATGGCTTTTAATCTGTATATATATATAAATTACGTGTCACGATGTTTGTCCGGGGTAAACTCCTAAACTAAGGAACCGATTTTAATGAAATTTTGCACATTGTGTGCAGTTTGGTCCAACTTGAGAGATAGGATAGTTTTTATCTCAATTTATTGTCACAATATTGTTTTATTGCAATTATTTGTTAATTATAGACCTTTATTAAAGTTGCTCCAAAATATCTGTGAGTTCCATTAATTTAATTGTTGCCAAAAAAAAAAAAAAAAAAAATACGAGTTCATTTTCTTTTGACATAAAAATAAATACATTTAATCAAACGTGAACGTTAAAAAATTATAAAAAGTTAAATTATGCATCTCACGAAAATTGACGTCATAATCAATTTAAAGATTTTATACACATTGATAAAGTGCTAATGTAGTTCTATCATAGATATAGTAATATATATATATAGATCTCTCATCCCCATGTTATCGTACAAAGATTTTTGATGCCGAGAAAAAAAAATAAATAAAAGCTTTAAAAACAGCCATTAAATGGTATTGAAAAAAAAAAAAAAAAAAAGAAAAGAAAAGAAAGAAAGAAATATGAATTTGAAACTGTATCTGGAGTCTTCCATTCCCCTTTAGCAAATAAATTATTCATAAATTTTATTTGCTAAAATATTAGTATGTATTCCCGTGTGTATTCACTCGGGGAAAGACGGCCATATTTTGGTAAAAACGTCGTCTTTTCCCAAATGAAAAGGAATAACTTTTTTCTCCCCAATGATCACTCTATTCTATATATGCTATACTATATCTATGAGTTCTATACGCAAGTGAAGTGTGACTCACTGACCGTCTGTGCAGCCAAGAAAAAGATTTCCTATGTTAATTGCCCACTGGATTTTTTGTAAGAAATTATTAAAAATCGAGGAAATTTATTTCCCGATTTTAATCCTTATATTTGGGTATAGATATGTATTAGTTATCGCGGGTGTTAGATTGAATTATTTTGCTGTCAAATTGACAAAATTTTAATTTTAAATTTCAAAACTCTGTCGCCCTTGGCTTTTATTATTATTATTATTATTATTTGGCGATCAAAAGCGTAACACGAAAATATACATGCCAGATGTATGCATTGTACGAAATGTAATATGTATTATTCATTGTACGTATGTATGACATGTAATATGTATTGTACGAAATATTGTTTCATATTATTCATTACTCTTTTAATATAAGTTGTTAAAATAACCATGATTTTTGAAAGGAATTAAATATTTTCGCCAGATAATTTGGCGATATTCTTTTTTTTCGCCAAGGATGACAGAAATGAAATCTATTCCGCTGCAAAATATTAGTATCTTACATCAGATATTTTATTTAGACATTTGAAAACAAATTTGACTTCAAACTATGATAGAATATTTATCATTTTCCTTTTAATTAGTATATTATTAGTATATTAAAATTTAAAAGCATGGTATATAAAAAGTTTTTTTTTTTTTTTATCTTATAATTATTCTTATCTTAATCCTCAATGTTTCCCATCTTTATTAACTTGAATTTACTATTAAAATTTTAACATACTCAAAAACTTCTCATCACTTCGTTAAAATACACTAAACTTTTCCAAAATCTTTTTCTATTTAAAATGATACATGTATTTACTTTAAATGTCCAATATTTCATAAGATTTCCAATTTTAAAGTTTTCAAATATTTATCAAATTTACTTATTTTTCTGGTTTAGCCTTATTGTTTTCCTTTTTATAACTACAGCTGTTGCCCTCTTTAAAATATTTAAAATGATGAGGTCATTTTATAGTAAAATTATCCATTATAGCATATATTATATTTCACTCCTCCATAAAAATTGATTTTAAAATCGTCTGTTTCTTTTATACATTTATTTTAATAGAATTTAATTTATATATTAGTCATTTTAGCAATTTTATCCAAAGTAGCATTAGAAATAATATATATCACTTCTACATTAAAATTTATAGGACCCTACAATAAAATTAATTTGTGCTTAATATCAACACTACGAAAATTTTTATCAATCGCTTCCAAATTTTGACCTAAGTTTCAAATCTCAACCCTGTGGGGTTTTACATCGGCTACAACGTTTTCGTTTTTGTTCGTAAATAATAATTTGACTGTACTAAATAGTTTACAGCCGTATAATTCAACGTATAACTTAGTTACAGCAACGCGTGGCCGGGTCTGCTAGTTCTTTTAATAAATAAGTGAAAGGAAATGAGATAAGTTTTCATGAGTAAGTTATATTTAACTAATTTATGAAAGGTATAATTTTTATAATCAGTTGCTTTGTTATTATTATGAAATAAATACTGTTTTCATATTTAACGGAATATTTTATTTTTATTACAATATTTTTAAAGATTTTGTATCAGTTAATAATATGGAATTTTCAAAATTCTTTTAGTAGCGGCGCAGGTAAATCCCGTTAAGTTTAATATCTGTACCCCGGAGGTAAAGGACACCATGTCACAAAATTGCAATTTTTTAGGAATGATGTTTGTGATATTCTAATGAAATAAATTTTTCATGAATAAAGAAAATAGGAATAGTTTTAATTTCCACTGTCTTATTTCTTTATAGTAACACGACATAGTGCTTAATACCTCTATATAAAATAAAATACGCACATCAAAAACATGGTGCTAATTCTTTTCACAAAATGGTCATGGCGTCCTTTACCTCCGGTTACAGATATATAAAAAAAAGTTTAAATATTAACTGAGTTAATAGATATAGTTTTAAAAAAATGAATTGGAAACTGTATCTGAAGTTTTTCATTCACTTTTAGTACATAAATTATTCATAAATTTCATCTGCTAACTTATCCGTGTGTATTCACTCGGGGAAAGACGGCCATTGTAGGGTAAAATGGACGTCTTTCCCCGAATTACAGCGTTTAGAATACATAGTGTGGAATGGAAAGCGACCAGCAAATCAGTGCCTTAAAAATTAAGCCTCTCAACAGAGGTCAGTGCGATCGAGTTTATTGCTTGAAAAACTCCCTATTGGTTAATTATGTGATTAGATCACGTAATTGAACAAACACGAAACTCGGAAACGCCAATCAGCTCTTCCATTTAGGCGAAAAAATTCGATCACAGCGCCATCTGGAAAGTTTATTTATTTATTTATTTACTTATTTTTAACAGTATTTTAAGCATTCGATCATAAGCGCTTGTCACACTGTATATTCTAGGCGCTGTACCCGAGTGAAAAGGAATGATATTTTCTCCCGCGATGATCAATCTAAGCCTTATTACTATACCTATAGTCGATACCTTTAAAACGAATAATTAAACTACGTGTCAGCAATAATTCAATACAAGTTATCGATTTTTTTCATTAATAGAAAAAAAATCATTTTTCTTAAAATTATATATATATATATATATATATTAGTGCTAGAGGCCTATTTCAGTCGGTACAGCGTTGTCGAATTTTTATACGTCACTCTTAATAGTGCTAAGGGCCTATTTCAGTCGGTTTATTGAATGGGGATTTATTGAATGAAGATTTTGTAGATAATTTGATTACTCATAACGAAGGTTACAAGTTTTTAAAAAATATAAAAAATTCTCCCAAGGTACAACTTTGACATGAGTCCCCCCAAGGCACAACTTTGACATGAGTCCCCCCCAAGGTACAACTTTGACATGAGTCCCCCCAAGGCACAACTTTGACATGAGTCCCCCCCAGGCCCAACTTTGACATGAGTCCCCCCAAGGCACAACTTTGACATGAGTCCCCCCCAAGGTACAACTTTGACATGAGTCCCCCCAAGGCACAACTTTGACATGAGTCCCCCCCAGGCCCAACTTTGACATGAGTACCCCCCAAGGTACAACTTTGACATGAGTCCCCCCAAGGCCCAACTTTGACATGAGTCCCCCCCAGGGCCCAACTTTGACATGAGTCCCCCCCAAGGCCCAACTTTGACATGAGTCCCCCCCAAGGTACAACTTTGACATGAGTCCCCCCCCCAAGGCACACCTTTGACATGAGTCCCCCCCAAGGCACACCCCCCCCCCTCATTGGGAAAAAGAGAAAAAACATTGTTTTGCGGGTATAAGACAGTTTGGACTTCCAACGTTATTTGTTACAGTATCTGCAGCTGAAACACATTGGTTTGATTTAATGAAAACTTTATCATGGAATTTAGATCGTCACGAATTAACTAAAGAAGAATTTGTCGATATTAACAAGTTTAGCAGTAGGCCTCTGGCACTAAATTAAAATCTGTCAATGTCAGATTTTCATGTTTTAAATAATGAAATAATGTCGTGTCTGTATATATATATATTTTTTTTTTTTACTTTTTCGTCTGTCGTAAAATGCGGTGACTGTTTTGGGCTAAATTACGCGAAGTACTAGAAAATATGGACTAAAATTTTGTGATAGACACTACAATGTACTAGTTTTAGAAATATGGAATGACAATAAAGTTATTTGCAGTGTGTTGGTGTGATTTCCCGATGTAACTTCCTACCATTTTTCTTTGTATATTTCTTCAGAGAATCACATTTGAGGAGCAAACATTCAAACCATGTTTTCTCCTTCGGATACAATTTTTCAGAAAACAGAAAAAAAAAAAAAAAAAGAATATTTAAACTTAAATCCTAATTATCATTTTTTCAGATGTATTACTAGTTACTAGAAAGATATATAGACACATCTAGGAAGATAATATAGACATACTATTTTATGTCGATTTAAAAAAAAAAAAATCACTAACACTTTTTGTTTATTTATTTATTTATTTTGTTTTAACAAAACACTGTTTGAATGTTTTTTCTTAATTTATTCAAAGAATGTCTAAAAATAAATTTTCTGAAAAGATACATTTACAATATGTTTCACATACTTGCGCAAATAAATTACTTACATTATATATCTGAATCAGCAGTACATCCATTACTTGCGGGACAAAAACAGCCATGGGCATATTGATCCATATCTTCAACGTAAATACAATTTCACATGTTATTTTAATGAAATTCTTGCTCAGTATCTATTTATTTATTTATCTTAATTTTTATGAATAATTTTTATTTATTTATTTTCTTGACCTTTATTAAATCTATTGTCTACAATTTGCTTTCAATAACGTTCCTACTCGCTTTATTCGTAATTGTTGTTAACACTTTTAATAAATTGAAAGTTGTATCTTGATGCGATTTTAATTTTTTTAGTCGAAACGTGAACTATTATTTTACCTCGAACTTAAAAATTTTTTAAATTAAAAGTCTGGGCATGAAATCTGGTTCTAGTTACGATTGATCTAGTAATTTTTAACATGAAAGAGATCTAATTTAGACCATCCTCTGTAACAAGGAAAAGAATAGTAATTTTTTAATTTCATTTATTTATCTCTGGGTATGAGGAGATAAAATTATGGACTTGCGTATATTGATGAACAGCTCTCATTTAATCGGGATCCAGACATAATATAACGGGACAAAATCTCGCCGGACGAAATATCGCGTGTAGACTAAAAAAATTAATATTATCATATTTTATGTATGATCTCTGGAGGGGGCCGCATAGAGCCATATAAACAGAGCCTGATTAAGGGGGAAGCACACATTATCTCCGCTCTCACCGGAATATTTTTACAATTTTTTTTTTACTTCATGTCATAGAAATTCCACGCTTTGACGAGGAAATATTTTTTATAAAAAATGAACAGTGTAAAACAATCCAATTTACTCACCGTTATTAGACACCAGAATTCTTTTAAAATAATTTTTAATGAGAATTTTGTGTTTATTATAGGAGAAAGTATTTGTTAAAAAATAACGGTGTAAGTATAAATAATGTGTGCTTCCCCCTTAATCAGGCTCTGCATATAAAAATAAATATACATATCATACAGTGGAATTTCATTATTTTATTTATATTTAGTTTAAAGTTATCATTTAATTTTCACCATTCAAAGTGCATTTTAAAAAATACGGTACATCACTGCTGACATCAAAGATAAACAATGTTCACAATCCTGAATTAAAAATTATAAATTAATAAGCACGACTGAATTCATTATGACTAATCTTGACAAAAGTTAATAAACGTAGTCTTTAAACTCTTTTAAGCAAAATTCATAACAATTTTCGTGATGGGTTTGGGTGTATGCAAATGCTCTAAGGTAAGTATGCATGTGTTGTCAGGAAATTTTTTATAAGATTACTAATAATTACCAACTCATTCAAATAAAATGTATAAAATGTGTCATTTTATTAGTATCAAACACAATCATCACTCACATTAATTTTGCATTCCATTCATTTATGTCGGCGATATTTTGTCCCCATGAGATTTTGTTTAGCGAGATTTTGTCCTCAACCCCATTTAATCACGATTTCCAGATCAAAGCAACAATACATTTTATACTTTCTTCAAAATAAATTTATACCAAAAATTTACATCAAAGTTAATGAACTTATACCAAAAATTACTGACATTAATTGATAATTCTTGATTTGATAAACATACTATAGCTTACAAATTGATCAGCACATTATAAACTGGCAAATTAATCAACATCGTAAGTTGAAACTTATTACTTCTGACTGTCATTACATCCAGTTGTACACCTCTAATTTCAATCTTATACGACCTCCCATTTAATAGATATCCACGATTTTACAAGATTTTTTTTTTTTTTTGTACATGTGTGTGTGTGTGTGTGTGCATATGTGCTTAGGTATTTCTCACTGCTGCAAATTTTCTACAGTTACCCATACTTATAGGACTTGAACAGAAGTCAATTAAACTGGAGTTTCCCGAACGCTACTCTAGCGCTGCGATTTTATATCGGTAGAATAGTTATATCATTATAGATCGACAGTTACATTAATAATTTGTAAATGAGATTAATCTTATTATTTTCCAGTTTTTGATTTATTAATATACAAAATAATATTAAAAGGGGTCCAATGTACCGTATTAAAATGTATCACAATTATCTTAAAACCATGAAAGAAATATGAAAGAGGATCCCTAAGACAAACTACTACTATTACTAATAATAACAATAATAATAAATACCTTAGAATTTAATTCTAGACAAGCTAATAAGTTTTAAAACAGTTTAAAATTTAAAACCAAACTTGTAGAATTTTTGGAATGACAAACGGTTGAAAAAACAGTATGTGGGTCACCTATGCTCAGATTTATGAAACATACGAGCATGTTTCATAAATCCAATACATGTAATATTTAAAATCTAAACATACAATATTTATGCGCTGATGTCATGTCAGGTATTAATATAATAATACAGCTTACTTGTTAAAACTTTCACATGTAAAGATTTAATGGTTATAACAAAAAATATTAATATACTTATAGATTTTGATTATACAAGCATTAAATATCTGCATTTTTTTAACCTTATATTTTATATACTACTTAAAAATAAAAATAAAAAATAAAAATAAAATGTTTTAGATCATCATTTAAATGCCTTTCTTTTTAAAGTTTTATGCCCGCGGTACAGAAAATATTTATTATATTTACAAAATAACTTTTAACTTTGACATTTTCCTATTTCTCAAAAATACACAATAATATTTTTAAAACACATACTCTTTAACTATAAGATTAAGGCATAAATCGTAATTTATGATATTCCATGGTCGATAGATGGCACAACAAATTACAGTACATAGCAAAAAATAATGTTATTTTGTTATGTGAGGGCTCAGCATTTTTTACTGCATTTTCATCCAAAAAATAAAAAACAAATAAACTATGGGTGCACGTGCAAGTTAATTAAAATAAAGAAAAATAAAAGAGAGCACTTATAAAGTAGTATTTATAAGTTTTACAAGAACTGTATAGGGGAGACTGGGGCACAGTGGACCACTTTTACACTTCGAATTTTTTTCACCAAAAATAAAAAAAACAAGGTACTTGAAAAAATTATCAAACATTCTTTGAACCTTTCTTGATATGTCCTAATTTTTTTTTTTTTTTTTTTTTATAACAATACTTATAATACATTACGAATAAAAAAATAAATTGTGTGCACTCACAAAGTGGACCACTGCGCCCCATCACCAGAGCACAGTGGTCCACAACCCGGAGTACAGTGGACCAACCTCTGTTGTTCATGTTTAATTAATATAAGTTACTCATTTTTTTCCTAAAATTAGTTTCTTATGCAATTCTAGTCTAAATAACATAATTCGAACATTTTCATGAAATAAAATTACCGAAATTCAAAGGAAATCAAAATAAATAAGAAATCAAATTAGAGTAAGAATTCTATATCAGATTTCCTTTGTAACATTAAGATTATTATTTTTTTATTAATTATTTTGAGTCACATTATATTTTTAAATGTAAATTTAACTAAATTAAATAAGGTATCAAATATAATTTGGAGTTTTAGGCACATTGGAAGGTGGTCCACTGTGCCCCATGTCCAAACAAAACAAATAATAATATTAAAATTCTATATAGACTATAAATATGCTAATAATTTTTATAAATTTAAAAACAACATCTTACCTTTTCTTAACAACTATCCAATACTTGTAGTCAATAGTTCAGTCCTGATAAAATTAAAAAAACCCTTCAAACTTGAAAAATTACTTTGAGCAGCTCAAAATATAAAAATAGTATAAAATGGCTACCTTAGCTTTTACCATGTGGTTTTTTGGATGTATACAAGTAGTACCGTGCTTCCACCTATGAGTCTCAATATAAACTATAAGAGTTAAATATTAAGAGGTTTAAATAGGGATGGTCCACTTTGCTCCAGTCTCCCATATATTCTGATTTTTTCTAACCACTTAAACTAATTTTCATAGTAATTCCGGTAACAACAGCATTCTTTAAGAAGTTTTTTAATTAATCTTAAGCAGTTAATAGAAGAAAAGAAAAGAAAGGAGTAGGAAAAATTGCTCACCTAACTTTAAAAACGTTTGTGACTTTTATTGTAGAACACAACTGTTTATTAACGACTTCATAGTAACTACAACAAAATAATAATAATAATAACAAATTGCACTTATAAAACAAAATTTTGTTTGGAATAAATCTGTTCTCATAATCAATATAAAATGTGAGTTTTTAGAGACCTTACAATAATTGAAAGAAAAGAAAAATAACAAAGTTTACTTAAAAAGTAATAATTTCATTTTTAATACGAAATCTTAAAAAGTAATAATTTACTTTAGAATGTGTTTTCAGAGCCAATGGAATACATATATGCATTTTTTTTTTTTTTTTTTTTTAGTTATTCGAGTTAAGATGAATTTTTTCTAGCAGTTATTGAATCATTCATCAGCATCTGTCAGAAAATTAAAAAAAAAAAAAAAGCTGAAGAGCTCTTTTTCTTTATAATATGACAGTTTATTAGAAATCTTACAGTACATTAATCAATGAAAAAAAATGTATTAAAAAGGTAATATATATACATATAAACAATTAAAAAAAAAAGAAAAAAAGAAAAAAATCCAACCTCTCAAAGAGTTATTGCAAAATCTTTAAATATCTCTGTAGAAACTGAGAACCAAATTATATAATCTGATTTAAATCTAATAAATTATAATAATAATAGTAGTAATAATAAAAACATGTTGTTTATCTCCTAACGCCGAAACATGTTTCTCAGTGTAAGATTATGTGTAGAATGTTGCATGAAAATTATTTGGCAGGGGGAAAATGGAAATATATACTAACAGTTGATGAGACTTGAATATACTTATGCGATTGAAATAGAAAAAGATCGAGTTACTATCGAAAAAGAGGTGAAAAATACTTAAAATGTTGGTTCAGAGAAAACAAGGAAAATTTTGCTAAAATTACTATGGTTATTACTGGATTCTTTTATAACGGAAAACTTAAGATAAGGGAAGTACAAAAAAATGTCCAAATTAACTCGGATTACTATCAGAAATATATTTTAACAATATGTTCAACGAAAACATTCCACTCCTTTGCTCAAACAAGCTTGAATATGATAAGCTCTATTAGGATAAGGCTACAAGCCATACCGCTAAATCTACTGCTCTTTTTTATTTATTTACTATTTATTTATTTATTTAAGAGAAATAAAACCGGAATTGAAGCTATTCCCTTTAAATTCATCCCACCCAACTACCGTGGCGTGTCTCCTATGGATTACTGTGCATTTGGACTTTTAGAAAAGCTCTTTATAAGCGGCTTCACAAAACATTGAATGGACTCTGGAAGATTGTGAAGGAGGAGGAAAACAAAATCAACCTTGTCCTTGAAGTTTTAATAAATGCTCTGCTATCTTGGAAATCAAGATGTAACATGATAGGTCAAGAAAAAGGCTCTCGGACTGAACATATTAGAAAATAAAATTCTTTTATTCGTTTATATATGTATATCGTTGAAAAATCGTTATGAAAATGCGTGAACACCTTCCTCATAATGCTACGTTTTCAAAACCATTTTTTTTTCTTTTTTCTTTCTTTCTTTTTTTTTTTTTTTTTTTTTTCAAAAAGGTATAAAAATTTACTCTTATAACTTTATAAAGTTGTGTGATTTTACCGTAAAACATGAGATTTATGTCAAACATTAATGAAATTAAAGCAAAGAAAGAAAGAAAAAGAGTACTTAAAAAGCAATAAAGTTTTTATATTTATTAAAATCACTCTTATGTTCTCTTAACCAGTTAAAATATTTTTCATAGTAATTCGAGATACCATAACGTTCTTCAAAAAGTTGTTAAATCATTCTAAGCGCCGAATAGGAGCTAAGAAAAAGAAAGTAGAAAAAAAAAATTGCTCTTCTAACTTTATAAAATTTTGTGACTTTTGCTGTAGAACATGACGGTTTATTAGAGACCTTATAGTAATCATTGAAACGTTCTTTCCCCCTCTGCTCCACGAAATTCTCGACTAAGGCTATGAAAAACGCATCAAAAGTTAAATGGGATTTTTCTGTAGAACAACCCTGCTTTCGATTTGGCCGGAATTGAGGGTAGAAAGAGGTATATACTGGCGCGGAAAATGATCTTCCACGTATACGACAGCGGGAATAAGAAGATGAAAAAAAATGGTAATAATAAAAAATCATATCCTCTAGTCTGGAACTTATTCGAAAATAACACCCAAGGAATAAAGGATCGCATTCCGGCAAAGTTTTAACGACCAAAGTTTATTCATATTCTTCGGCAGTTTTCCATCTAGTCAAAAAACATTCTCCGAATAAAGAAATAAAGAACAAAGAGAACGCATTTGCGAATTTTCACCATCATTCAAAAAATCCTTTTCTCCTTTAAACCCTCAGTTCGGCGTCATCAGTCAAAAGGCGCAGACGACATGTCGAAGGCGCGAACCAATAAAATGAGCCGAATCCCTATTTTTTCTACACTTCCCCAATTCACCAGGGCGTTCTAAATATTTCCTATTCGTCAATGCCAGAGCAGAAGCCGTCATATCAGTTTTATCTCGTTCTTTTTTCTTTATCATTTTCGATAGAATATTCTGTGCATATCTTCTTCGATATTCTACGTTCCAGTTATCATCTGATTTGCATTGTTAAACTTTCCTGACATTTCACTTCGAAAGTAGGAAAAATTCTTTTTTCCCTCTTCCATTCTTCCTCCCTTTCTATTTCATTCTCTCTCTCTTACACATATTTTATTTATTTTGCAAGGGCGAAAAGTTTTGCGGGAGTACATTGATTATGGTATTATTATATGAATTTTTTTTCTTTACACGATTAACGGTATATGCAGCGTTAATTTTAATGGATTGGAATGTGTAGCCATGGAAACATTTATTTTAAATTAAATATGAGATATTTTGAAACATACCTGAAAAAGAATTAGATACAATACCCAGAATGTCATGTTTAATATGAATGTTTCGTTAAAAGCGAGAAATATTGAGCTTGACAAATATTTAAACAATTTAAGCGTTAAAGAAGTGCATCATCATCATCATCATCATCATCATCATCAGCCAAATCACGTGTTATTCTATGGAAAAATTTTTAATCAGAATTACTCATTAACTAATATGTATTATATATAAATTCCATTTTCGTATCCAGAAAATTTCCAACCATTAAATTAGTTTTTCTTTATCTTTAGTCTTTCTTTCTAAGTCTGAGAAACATGTACTAAGGCATTGTCCTGCTAGAACAAATAAATTCTACTAGTAATGATACATCCGGTAAAAGATTATTTCCCAATCTATTAACATAACACTCAGAATTCATTCTGCCTAGCACAAAACTTATATTCGAGTAGTTCCGTCAGTTGTGAAACCTCCCCAGACCATTATGGAGCCCCCTCCAAATGTACGCTCTGATTAAATTTCTTTTTCTTTACAGAAATAATACCAGAATTAGCGAAAATCATCTGTCACATCCAAATTACACTTTTTTCATCGGAAAAATTAAGATCATTCCACTTTTTCCCCATATTAATGCATGTTTTGAAAAACTCTCCCCTCAGTCTTTTACGAAGTTTAGTAAGAGGCGGTCGTGACATAGGTTTTCCGTAACGAATTTTTTTTACTTTTAGTAAAACACGTCACAGAAGCAGAAGTTGTTTACCTGTATGTGACTGCCCTTCATATCTGCCGGGATTTTTAAGAAAATTATAAATGACCGTTCTCGATCTATTACGCTTTGTCAAAATTTGACGTGAAGTAAGTTCTAAACTTCTAAGCGCAACCACATTCCCTTTCTCAAACCCAGAAAGTTTAGTACCTAGTGGCATGTCTGCAAAAATAGAATACGATGTTCCCAATTACTTACTAAGCATTTATAACGCCTAGAAGTATCGTGTGCAGGACAAAAAACACGCAAATTTTACTTTTTAGAGCACACAAATACAGTTGTCCTTATAATTTTGTCCATATCTCATGGCCGTCTAAATCCAAAATACATTTTATGAATATGAATTTTCAATGTATTTCAATAAATACTAACAAAAACGCTTCATGTATCTTTTGTTTCCAGCCATAAAATTTGCATAATTTTCCGGTCAACTGTAACCAAAACTTGGCAATTTTTGTCTTGTCCTTATAATTTTGAACACCACTGTATTATCAATAAGATTAGAGATGATTTTCAGGTCTTATCAGAACGATATTCTATGTTCCAATTATCATCTGATTTGCAATTAGGAAAAATTAATTGTTCCATTTTCAACACACACACACACCCTCTCCCTCTTTTTATCTTACACATGTTTCATTTATTTTATAAGGTTTTGCTTGAGTACATTGATACTAATAATTAATGTATTGTTTTTATACGGATAATAAAGTATATAAAGAGTTAATTTTAATGGATTAAAATACGCAGCCATAAGGAGATTTATTTTAAGTCTCAACCACGATATTTTAAAATATGTATGTGCATAAAAATAAATTAGTTTCAATTCTGTACATGTCATGTTCAACGTGAGTTTCTTATTGTTTCAGAAAGTGTTAAGTTCAAATAGTAAATATTCAAATATAGTTGAGTAACTTTTTTTTTTCAAGATTTAAAATTAAATGTGCTCTAATTTAACTAAAGTTAAATTTTAAATAAAATCAGCAAGTTATCTGTATTTAAAAATGTATTAGCTTGAAATTTGAAATTTATTTACTTATAAAAATTATAATATGTTAGTCTACCTCCATAATTGAAAACAAGATTAAACTGAAAGTTTCAATATCAAATTATAGTACTCTGAAGTATGAGTTATTCATTTATTGCCATTATTTGTCTCACTTTTATTTCTTTCAGGGACCATTTCAGTTATTCGTTCCCTTGCTGGATATACCTGGAAAATCAAACCCCGCACACATTGATGAGAAGTGTTAATGCCTCCCATGCACATTGTATATCTTAATAGCTTTCACCATCTTAAAGATTTTATTTCTGGTGATGATGAATTCAAAAAGAAAGCGAGAAGCTATCTTTAAAAAAATAGAAATATCTTCAAAATATTAAAATTTTATTTTATGTTGATGGACACAAAATGGAAAATACTATCTCATAGGATTATGAAATTCCATTCTATCCTACTTTCCTCTAAGGAATTTTAAAATTCTTCCTTGTTAAAAGTAAAAAATGTAAAGAAAACAAACAAAAAAATCACATAGGCCATGGCTTTGGAAATTTGAAACATTCATTTTCGCCATCTAAATATGTTTTATATCTCATTCATTAGTTTTTCATCTCCCCTATTCCATCAATATGATTGTAAAGGATTAAAACTCTTTCCAGCATTGAATGTGTTGTTGCAGTAAAATTAGATTTACAGTCGAAGTGGAAATAAATAGCAGTCCATTCACTTCCATTAAAGTCGGGCTTGGAGACAAACTTAGCTACTTGGTGGCAACTTTTTTTACTTGTCAACCAAATTTGGCAAGAAGTTGTAGTTTAGAGTTCTTGAAATTTCGAAGCTCTATATTCAGGAGGGGCCGTTAAGAATTTTCCATTTGATTCCATCACAGAATTATTTAAATTCTTCACAATCTGGCCACAAAAGCGTATATAATTAAAAAAAATTGACCAGATAAATTTTCGGTCACTCAATTTGTGTTCAAATAGTTATTCTGAGTAACTGACTTTTAGAGATTGAATTTCAAGGGGTCGAGCCTTATTCCGATATTCCGAAATCAGTGAAATTACAGCTCTATGGCGTATTTAACGCTCTTTGTTTTACTTTTGTAGTTACCAGTCACTGTTTTATTGGACTGCCCCAGAATATTTATTGGACAGTGATATTTGAGGTACAAGTGACAGCTTTACTTAGTTGCTTTGAGAATATTCCTTGAATTGACAGTTTTTAGGACTGTTCTGAAAACTTTAATTGAATTGACTATTTTGGTAAACTGTTTCAAGAATATACGTTGAAAAAGTGCCCTAATCGATTAGAACTCAATTGCTGCGCTTTACGAACAGCTTTCTTCAACGTAAGGGAGTCGACATTTTCGTAATAATATTTTAGTTTAATTTCCGCATCTAAACGTTGTCCGGTGCTTAGTATCGTAAGTGAAGTTTTCTTTAAAAATTATTTTAATTTTATTAAAAAATTTACAAGACCTAAGTAAGAGATTTATATACTCATTACAGTAGCCAAGCATTTTATTTCTGATAAAATGATTGATATTGTTTGTAAATATTTCTAAATAGCTATTATCGCATAATTTTTATTTTGTTTTTTAATTAATAATTTAATTTTATTAAAGGAACTTGGCACCTTTGACATCAGCTAATGCATGCTTCATATAAAAGCTTATATATTTCCCTTTAATATTTATAAATTGAACTAAATTATATTTGGTCAATACAATATATATTCAGGCAAGATTTCTTATGGTTTTTGATAGATGTTTTAGAGATTTGATTTGCCTTTTTTTATAAACTCATGGTCTTCAAAATGCTTAAGTTTCTACAGATATTTAAGGAAAGACTTTATTTTTATTTATTTATTTATTTATTTTTATTTATTTATATATTTTTTTTGGATGTTCAATGGGACTTACCTAAAAGAATTAGGGATGGATTTTACAATAACTTTTAGAGAAAAGATATTAAAAATAAAAATTTAACATCATGTTTTTTTTTTTTTTTTTTTTTTGGGACATACACTTTTTAATTTTTATCTCAAAAACTAATCAATAAATTTCAAAACCCATCTCTGATACTTTTACGTGGCTTCTATTAAATATAATAAATAAATAAATAAATAAATAAATAAATAAATCCTTTATTAATTATCTGTGGAAGTTTAATCATTTTGAAAATCATGAATTCATGTAAACTGGGAAAACCCAATTTTAAGATTTCAAATCTGTAAAAAATATATCAAAAACCATAAAAACTGTTGCCTGAATATATATTTTATTTACAGTGTTGCCAAGTCAGAAGTGCCAAGTCCTCTTAACACATGGTCTTACAAGAAATATGCTTGTTATCTACAGTCTTAAATAACGTTTTTAGCTTCCTAATGAGGTACAAAAGATGAAATATGTTTCTGAAATATACTATTATAGACTTAAGCTGCTATCTGACGGAAGAACATATATTCTAAATATAAGATATAGCTATCAAACGACTTTCTCGGTGTGTAGGTAGGATTGTTTTTAAGCATAAACGAAATCCAGAAATGTAAACAACGCACCCAACATTTGGCGATAATTCACCGCAAGAATGTTTAAAAGGGAAAGGGATAGAGAGTATTCTGTAATTGCAATTCTCTGATTGGAGATGTTCATGCTGAAAACTACTAATATGTGATTCAAACGGTCGAAAATGTGTGGTTGACGAATATGCGTGAAGCAAATTGTATAAAACGGGCATATTTGGATCGTTTCCCTCATGAAAGACCTATTTATGAGGTAGTATGTGCTAATGACTTCCGTATGGCTCTTCGTCTGATAGCGGCTTATCGAAATCCGATCATTTTGAGATAATTCAAAATTAGTTTACTTGTTTTTTTAATAAGGAAATAAGGTGTAATAAAACTGGGTTTAATTATTTACCTATAATATACTAAAAAAAAAAATGTAAACTTGTACAGCAGAAATGTTGGCAATTACCTTATACCAAAAGTGCGTAAATATTGTTGTTGTGGGGTTTTAAGGCCAATTGACTGCACTAGAGCCCTAGTCCTATAGGTGTATTGCCCTCCGTGGGGGTCTTTCTAAGGGTCCTAGCCCGTATTTACGTGAGTTTCGGAATAAGCTACGGAAATTTTCAAACAGCTAGGTCGGCGAGCTAGAGCTGGGGTGGAATCGGCACTTCACGTCTACCAAGTTTGAGCGCAAAACTGTTCGGCCACTGGGGGGTCTGTGTGTAAATGAATATAACACTTAACACATATAATATTTTTATGGTATTTTTAACATTATGATTATCTTATATGACTAACTAATAACTGTTTTTAAAATACCCAACTACAAAAGACCGGTGTTTGAAACCTTTATCAATGTATGAAAATCGAATCCTATGCCGCATGTTACCCGTGTGACTAAGATCTGGCTAAAATGTTCTCCACGAGGTATTTCTAAGGGGCCATCATATGCCATATTCATGAGATTTTAGTAGTATACAACTGTAAACTCTAACCATTTAGGATGATGAGCGGGACCTGAGCTCGAATGCGGCGCACCTCCCGTCTACCATCGTTAATAGTAGAATATCTAGCCACTAGTAAGACTAGGAAATTGATGAAAGAGTAGTTTTAAGAAGCAGAAGTGGGCGTTAAGTACGTACTATTTGATAAAAACCAAACCAATATTTTTTTTTTTTGTACCATAATAAGAAATTTTTAAATTTCACTCATGTAAAAATGAAACGACTCACGATTATACCAATAAAAATGACACTGTCATAAATTAAAAATGAAAACCTTGGGCACACAATTAAACATTCTCTGTTATACAAACACTCATTTATTTTACCATGTTACATATATACTTTATAATTAAAAGGGCTCATATCACATAACAGTTTTTTTTCCTATGACTTAATATTGCTGTATACATACATTAGAAAAATAAACACATCAGCAAAAATAAACATATTAATTATTTTGAATGAAATTTAAACAGCCGTTATTTTTTAGTCGGATTATAAATGTTGATCATATACTTTTTATCAATCCTCTTTATATACAATAATCATTTTATTCATTCTCTCCCCTTTCGTTCCTAGAAAAGAAACAAACGACTTCTCAAAGCGGCAGCCAATAAAACAAGGCCCATTATTATTATTCAAGCTACACTCAGCTATACACCCCCCCCCTACATCAACTGCCTACGAACATCAACGATGCCCTGTAACGACCCCTTTTGCACAAGGAAAGGGGGTTCCAAATCACTATGATCAAGAACGGACTAACGCATGATCGCATGTTGACACGGGCCGACCATATTTTCTTCGTGCCATTATCGAGGGTGCGGAGCCCCCAAATTATCGGGCGCCCTCTCTCGATGGATGGCCTTTTTGTTGGCATCACCCCCTCTCCCCTCCTTGTGATCAATGTTGATTTCCCCTTCCTGAATGCTATACTTGATGCGGGATATAATGCTAGCGGTCATTCGTCGTTTGTATTGATATCGAATTGGAGTACTCACTAAGTGGGTTATAGTATTTGGCGAGAAAGCGTTTAGTTTGGAGAGTCCAGGTGATTTAATATGTGAATTTGTCCTGAATCGACGCAATCAGATCATCGCAGTAATTTGTCTTGAATTTAAATATCCCACACGTTTTCTGGGTTTATGGGAATAGAAAAATAAATATTATTTTTTAAAATCACTCTAAACTACTATATATACATATACGGCATCCTTTATCTTCTCCTCTAAAAAAAAAAAAAAAAAAATACTGTCTTAACCCTTTATCTACTGAATTATAATACAAACAAAAATTGTGTTTGAAACATATATTTTTAGTTACTAAAGTGCATTATTTAAAGATATATATGTTAAAAATTATGCATATGACCTCATCATAATAATTAATGAGAATTTCGCGAGGTCGTACTTTAGTGTACCACTGGTACATGGAGGTCGAAAAAATTATTTCGACATGAAAAAAGTGTAGAGAAATATTTACTCTTTATGTTTCTCATATATTTTTCTAAGATTAGTGGGAGATTCTTGAAATAATGTAGGACTTAATTTATAACACACATGAAGATCGTGAAAAATATCAAGCAAAAACACAAGTACACTCCATAAAATCCTTTATGGAACGAAAATGGCTATATGTATCGTCTAATGCTTTGTAGTGCGATTAAAAAGAGGTACATCTGTCCCCTTCTTATAAATATCTTTGACATTTCTTCTATATATTCGATTTTATGCTCTTTTTAAAGTAATGGTACTTTAAAGTACCATCAGTAGATAAAGGGTTAAAGTACCTATAAAGTAAAAGGATACTATAAAGTATAGAAATATGCATAAATTCCACTAATTCTCAATGTTTTTTGGAAAACAAAATTGAATTAAGTGCCATTAAACCTTTTCTTAAAACAACAATCTGAGAGTACTTATAATTTGAATTAACTTCAAAACGTTAACACAGATTTGGACCAGAGATGTCAATCGTATGCTACTAAATACTTGTTTTCATATTTCAATATATAAATTAAGTTCATACTTAAATTTAAGAACAAAATCATTTTAAAGTAATTTTTGAAAAAAAATCCGAATTAGCAAATTAACAGTTATGTTTTTAAACAAAAATTTAGACCATTTTTAATAATAATTCATCATTACAATCAAGGCCATAGCCAAGGATAGTGTGAGAACAAGTTCACACATATGTTCTTTTAAATATTTAATTTCTTTCTAAATAATTCAAAATTTTTGGTTTAAAAATAATTCCTTCTTTAATAAGTAAAGTCTTTTTTTTTTTTTTTTTTTTTTTTTTTTTTTTTTATTTTCTTTCAACTTAATTCTAAAACAATATAGAAATTTTGCAGATTTTGACAATTTTTCTGCATGGTTTTGTCTCGTTACATCTATACTAAAATGACTTTAATTTTTATCGCTGCCAATTTTGTTAAAAAATTATATAAATTAATTTTTCAAATACTAATTACTTGTTAAAGTTCTGTTCAGGAAAAGGAAATTATTTCATAAGGGTATTTTTTAATAATTTTTGAACAACACAATAGATTGAAATAAAGTTTCTTCATAATTTCTGCAGAGAAAATAAATTATAATGCAAAAATAAAAATAATTTGTTTTTCTTTAAAACATTACTAGAACTATTACATGTGCGATCTTATTTCAACATAGGGCTAGATTTTTTTTTTTTTCCCTACACATTTTTTTACACATAAGACATTTCATTATGTCTCTTTGCAGAATGCTGGTTGTCATCTTTTGCACAACATGAAGCCTCTTCTGCTTCTCATACAGTTCATTATGCTATGTTCGGTATGGCATCACAAAACCATGTTGGTCATAGCTATTGTACTATTCTACACTCTCTAGCTCATTTTGTTAAACATTTAGATTTTCACGTGCACAATAAATTTTTGTATATACTCTAAAATTGTTTGGAATATTTTTCATATTAATGCTATATTACTTTATTTAAATTAACAGTTAAAAATTTAAATCAGTTGGTTTACATATTTTTTTGCTACTGATTTCCTTTTCCTTTTCTCAAGCATATATGCCATTTTATGAATGGGAACTTTGATATTTTCAACAAGTTATATATTGTGTCACACTAGTATACTTCACTTATTAGATGGCTATTTCATGTTCAATACACAATGTTATAACAATGATATGTCTTGTGAGTTGTTCTATAACTATGTATATTATTCAGATTTTCAAATTTATTCTTTTATGCCACCTTTGTTTTTATTGTTGTTTAACAAAAGATTATTTGTATTGTTTTCAGCAATATTACTTGAGATATTCAAATTGTCATGTGCTGTTTCTAGGTGAGAGAGAGCAAACCTTTTTTTTTTCTTTTTAGGGCATTGGGGAGAAATATGTGAGAAAAAGTTCACACATATGTTCTTTTAAATATTTAATTTCTTTCTAAATAATTCAATTTATAATTTTAAATAAAAAAGTCAATTTATTAAGAATAGTTGTAAAATTAATTCATTCATTTAACATATAAAATCTAATTTAATTTATTCCAATAAAAAGAACATTTTATTCTGTAATATCCTCTGAATTCAATTCATTCTATTATAAAAGGCAATCTCTATTTAATTTAATTTGTATTTTTACTAGGGGACTCATTCGTTTGTAGATAGATACATTTCCCCCTTTTCATCAACGGTATGTTCAATATCTCATTTAATTATAGATAGAAAATAATTTATTTGTCTAAATTACTTTATAATATAAACAGAAGTTGCAAAATTTATTTCATTTCCGGTGATTTATGCTTTCATAATAGCTTAGTTCAGTCTTATTGGCGTCAACAGATGTGGATTCGTTTCTTTTAATAATAATAATAAAATAAAAAAAAGAACAAATAAATTCTTAATGATATATTGGTGGCGCCGATAAAAAGTAATTACTTTAGTATAATTTATGTTGCCAAGCTTGGCTTTGTCTTTTGAATAACGGATGAAATTTTTAAATTAACCAATTAGAACATTCTTTTGGCGCTTTATTTGGCATTAGTTTATTAATTTCGGGTTTGAATTGGCGAATGCAATTGAGTACACCTTTTGCTTTCAAACAGTCAATATCTCTTGTTTACTGGTTTAGAAACATCTGCCCTCGTTTGCTCTCCTTCTCTCTCTAGCCTATAGAATTCTACGAGAACCGTGCAAGTGCTTACTTGATTGTTCATCTTTTTTGCATAAAAATAAAAAACTATTTTATTTGAAATGACTGATGTTATTTTTGTCAAGTGGCACTCTCTTTTAAAAGGATCTATGGACTTCCAGCCTGGGTATTTTGCTAAGCAATGTACTTCATATTGGTTCCACTAATTTCACGGACAATGAAACTTCTTCACAGATAGGTTTGGGTAATTCAATAACCTCCACCGCAAAATTGTGCAGATAGTCGAAATTTTTTTACCCAATCTTCATTTTTAAAACTTAACATTATGTACTAAAGCCTGAACCACTTTCAAAATAGTTTACTAGCTACGGCTTTTATTACAATGATCAAACACCAGGGAGGAAGACTTGAATTAACCACTAGGCAATTACATATGGAAGGGAAGCCTTATATAAAACAAATATATATATATAATATACAAAGAGAGGGAGATAGATCACAGTTAAAAAATATATATAAGGTAAAATTTTGCATATTCTGATTAATTGTGCCGTTGTCGAACAACAATAAGGAATAAGGAAGACAACATACGTTAATTATAACAAGTGTAAAAATAACTTTATGAACAACAACCAAAAAAAAAAATCCTTGAATTTAATTAAATTTTATTTTTCGATAAATCTCTAATTTTCTACCAAATTCAGAGACTTTTGAACTGCGCTTTCTTAATCACTATTTATAGCCAATTTTTAATTTTTGTCAAAATCAGTTAAAAATTTACTATTTTTTAAAAATACTTTATTGTTGAAACGTCAGCTGAGGCCTCACTGTTGAGACTCAAAAAGATTTTGGGTTCCGTCTGTGTTTGTCTGTTTGTCGCATGATAGCGGCTGCAAAAATCGTGCAATTGGCTTGTTATTTGGTACACATGTTCACGAGCCACATGGAATCAGCCGTATAGTTTTTGGTGTGTATACTGCTAGTAGTTCGTGTACAGAGACGCAACAAAGTTTTTCTTAACATTACGGCCTATGGACAGAATCTGTATGTATCGCGATGGCGGCCGCAAAATCACGCTATGGACTTGCAATTTGGTACAAATGTTCATGAGACACCATGGAATCAGCTGTATAGTTTTGGGAGTGTATTACATTTGTAGTTCGTGTACAGGGACACACCAAATTTTTTCTTAGCATTACCGTCTATTGACAGAATTTGCATGTACCGCTATAACGGCCGCAAAAATCCTCCAACTAACCTGCAAACTAGTACACAAGTTCAAGCTCTGTATAAAAATAGCTGTATAAATTTTTATGTCAACATTGTTTATGGACTGTGTACAGGGACACGCCAAAGGTTTTCTTACCATTACAAACTGTGGGGTGGATTTAATCTGAACGAATTTTAACATCTTTACTCTGCATTAAACAAAATGAAATTAGCGTACATTACTGACATACTTAAACTGATGTTTTCAGCAGAAAATATGTGCTCTAAGGCTTCCTATTTAATATATAGGACTTTACAAAAGTGTTCCGATAAAATCACGTAAACATACAAATTATGCCAAATTTTGAACAATTATTCATGAAAAGAGTAGAATAAGTTTTAGGTTGAAATATTAATGAGTTATAATTAATTAAATAGGTGTATTATTTTTTAGTGTATATAATTACTGTGGCTCATTTTCCTCAATATATAAAAGAGTTTCGTACTATTACGGTCTATAGTAGGTATTCCTTAAAGTGTATTTTAACATGGTTACACCCATTAAATAAAATGAAATTTTATTAGAATTTTAAGAACATATTTTTCTGTGGGAAAGTGTGGGCATAGAATTGGTAATTAATTTACATGGTTACACAAAATAATTCCGATATGTTATGTAATCATTTTGCATGAAATTTGGTACAAGTATTTATGAATTACAGGGAATTAATACAAGACTATCAGTTAATAGGAATGCATATATATACATATGTATACAGATAGTTATAGAAGGAGAGACACAGCAGGGTTTGAGGGGGGGGGGCAGCTTCCCTCAGAAACGTTTCTGTTAGTAGGTAAGAAACACCGGTTCACCATCATGCGGGGGTGCACCGGTGCACCGGCAAGCCGTGCGGGTGTCACGCGGAGCTCGGAGCGTGTCAATCATGTTCACGGCCTTTGCGGAGCTCGGAGCAACCTCCTCTGGCTTAATCGTGAAACGTGACGAGGGTGTTAATGAGGGAATTTAATTAAAAAAATTAATTAGTGATTTTTGTAAAAGGTGACGCTGGTTTTAAAGCGATGTTTGTGGTAGAATGAAAAAAGTATGATATTGTTTGTGAGTCATTAGAAAATTAATTAGGAGGTTAATTAAGAAATTAATTAAAAAATTAAAAAATTTTGAAATAAATGAGGAATCGATTGAATTTAAGGATGTGGATGGGAATATACTATGAAAGAAATAGAGAGATCTGACTGGGGTTCGAACCCGACACCTTGCAGTAAAAATATTTCCATAAGACAGTAGTTTTCGCGTGTGTGTGAGTGATTTTTATAGTATATGTCTACACTGTTCTTTTTAAAACTATGAATACTATTGTCCGGAAAGAATTCAATCGTTTTAATGATATTAATTAGAGAATAATAATTAAAATAAAATAATAATTGAAGATCTTGTAAAAATTCACCAAATGTTTTATGAAAAATGACAATCTGAGTACAAATTACGTAGAAAGAATGAAAGAAAGTTTAGAAACATAGATTTTGACTGAGATTCGAACCCGACACCTTGCAGTAAAAAAATATTTCAGTAGTTTTCGCGCATGCATGTGTGATTTTTCTATTATATGTCTACACAGTTCTTTTTAAACCTATCAACGCTATTGTCTGAAAATTAATCAACCATAAAAATGATATTAATTACAGAATAATAATTAAAATAATAATAATTTAAGATCTTGTAAAATTCACTAAATATTTTATGAAAAAAACAATGTACGTGAAAATTAAGTTAAAAGATGATTAAAATCTCAAATGTATATGTGATATTCGAACCTGACATTTTCCTTGAGTTATTTTAACAAAACTCGTCATCCCTTACACTCAAATGTAACAGCCCACGATACCTTACTTCCCTAACAAAATTAATGGAATAGTCTACCAAACCTATATACCCTTCAATAGACGTGGAATATCCCATTTTTTTATCTTTAGTAATTAAAACAGTGTAATTACAAAACTATTAATTATGAATTTTCTTCTAAAAAGTTGCAAATGTTTTATAAAAAATGATAATGAGAGTAAAAATTGAGTAAAAAGATGATTGAAAATTCTTCAACATGTCTGAAATTCAATGATATACCAAGGTCATACCTCCCTCCCCGAACCTGTTTTTCCCCGAAGGAGTTTTGAAAGACATTTCATCCACAACGGTATATGATTTTCTTCACGAATTTATTAAGATTTGCAGTAACTTTTTAAAAATATAAATTCATTCCTTAGATTTCTTTAGTATAAACTTTACCAAATTTCCAATAACTTTTAATAATAGACATTTTCAGTAGATTTTTACAACTTCAGAAAATTAAAAGTTTTTAGGTATAAATTGGAACTTTTTCGAATAATCCTTCACATATTAGACTACACCCTTACATTTCTTTAGTGTAAACCCGTGAAATTTTACCAATAAAATCAGAAATAGGGTTGAAAAAATAAGAATTTGGCATGATTTGAAATAAATTTTTTGTTCTATCTACAAAACTTTTAGAGTATTTGGCGATAATTCGGATTTGGTGAGAAACACCTAGTATTAATTTCGAGGAGTAAAATTTTGTCACATGCTAACTTATTTTTGCAGAGTGAAGACATCTGTTTTTTAACCTGAATTCAGTACTACATAATAATTATTTTTTCAAGATGGATGTCAGAACAGATATCATTTTGTTAAATGCATTTACACATATATTCAATAGATCACATCTACGCAATTCAGAACTAGAGATTATAAATCAGCTTAAATTTCGAATGAATGAATTTATAAATTCAGAAATTAGCAATCAACTTTATGAAAATTTTGATATGTTATCTGATGAAAATTTTTATACCTGTTTAGATATTGTCTTAAAAGAAATGATAAAAAATGAAATTAATTGGGACAAAGTTGTAATTTACTTAGTATTTTCGAGTGAACTTATGACAAAGCACTTTAAGAGATCTGGTGACTTTATCATACCTTGGATAAAATTTTTTAATATCTTCCAGAAGTATTAAGTAATTGGATTATTGATAATCAAGAATGTATAAAAGTCAAAGAAGTAAAGAAATCAATTTTTCAAAGAATGTGGAGTTTTATCACTCGATCATAATATGAAAATTGTAAAAATATTATCTGCTATGTTGAATTATGTTCAGTTCAATCTGTATAAATACAATGTTCAAGAAAAATGTATGTAATGTGAAACTGAAAGAAAATAAAGAACTTTAAATGGAAATTTTGTTTAAGAAAAAATTATTTGAAGTAAAATTCATCTTTAAAAATAAATTAATAAAAATAAAAATAAGTTGATCAATGTAAAAAACTGAAAAATTCACTGTTTGAAAAGAAGTCTTAATAAGTTTAAGAAAATATCGTAACATATTGTATTATATTTTCCATAAGTGAATCTATCATTTTTCAGAAGTTACTTTACTGCAAAAAAAATAGCTGATGTCAAAAATTTCTCTACCTAAAACAGTTATACTTTAGATATAACTTTTTGGAATCTTCTTATCACTGTCATCGAACATACGTCTATACTTAAAAATTTTTACAAAGTGGTATTTAATTATAAATTTTCTTAAGTTTGCTATAAATGTTCTAATACTCTTTAAAAATAATAAATTTTGCAACATTCTTAAAATAATATAAGTTTCTGAACATAGTGATAATTAGAAATTACCATTTTTTTAGTTTTTAACGCGATCTGGAATCGAACCTGACACTTCCGTAATGACAACGTTAGAATTTTTTTGTAATTCATTCACAACATTAGTTATATTAAGGCATATTCCCTAAGAATTATTAAACAATCTATGTCAAATAAAGACTTCCCAACTACATTTTTTTTTTACTACTTTTCACTACATTCTACAACTTTGACATAGTGAAATGCCCCACATCATATGCGGCCCTTCACACAATTTTTCTTTACAGATACCAAGTTTGTAAATAATGAAAGCTAACTTTGAAAAAATTCAGAGTTGAAAAAATATTAATATATGTTTTATTATATACATTCACCTTCACATATGCATACTTAAGTTTTATAAGTGCATTTAAACATACTTAAAAAATATTATAACCAAGTATTGTAGATTACAAATATATGTATACTTTAAAAATTTTACAAAGCTTTTAGAAATTAAGATAACTTATTCTTGAATAAAAATATAAGAAACTTATTTTCACAATAATAAGATTGTGAATGTAAGATAAAATCACAAAATTACCAGCTTAAAAGGTTGCAGGTATTTGAAAAAAATCACGAAGTCAACAATTTTGATATTAACAACACATCTTATTTCACAAAGTACTAAGTTTTTTAAAATCATTTAGTTTGAAGTTTTTCAGTCATATGCTTATAAACAGAAATTTTTGCGAGTGAAAAATGTTTTACACAAAGTGTTTTAGAAAAAATATCATCTCAGAAATTAATTAACTTATTTTTAGAATAAAATATATGAAACTTATTTTTTCTAATGATAAGAACGAAAATGTAAGATAAAATCTCATTCTTACTAATTTAAGAGACTGCAAGTATTTGAAAAATTATGAAGTATGGAATTTTAATGTTTCACATTGCATCTTATTTTACAAAGTACTAAGTTTTTTAAAGTCATTTAGTTTGAAGTTTTTCACACATATGCTTATAAACAAAATTTTTTGTAAATGAAAAATTTTTACACAAATTATTTTAATACAAATACTATCACAGAAAAATTAACTTTTTCTTTTTAAATTGAAAATGTAAGATAAAAGTCTAACACTTATCAAATTTAGAAGCTGCAGATGTATGATGAAATCATGAACTTGAAACTTTAAGTATTAACAACCTACCTTCTTTGAAAATACTAAACCACAAGTTTCGACAAATCTATAATCAACTGTTAAAAATCAAAGATATTAGAATATTTTTCACCCTAAAGTGTTTAACGTAGATGCTACATCCATAAAAATACAGAGCGAAAGTGTACAAATTATCTGTTTAGACATGTTGATAAACTAGAATTTTCCACAAGATTCGAGTATTATAGCAAGGTATGGGATAATATTTGGCTAAATTTCCACTAATATTGGCGATAGTTATAAAAATTTGGCATGAAATAAGAGAATTTGGTGTAAATTCTTAAGTAAAACTGATGAACGAAGAAAAAATTTGAATTAGTTACAATCTTTTCTCGCTGTAGAGTTGTCTAAGTTCTCATACTTAGTAGTTTTTAACCATTTTTAAAGTCTTACTTTTAGAGTGATTTTTTATACTTTGCTAAACTGAAGTACAAAATGGATAATACTTTACCGTCTGAGGAGACACACGTTTCTGTTCAACAAACCCCTTCATCAAGTTTTGAGGATGAGAAGTTATCTAAACTTTTTATTTGTCCAACTCGTAAGAAGCCATTTAAAAAAAAATCCTATCTTACTAGACATGTGAAGGTTCACAATGACATTAAACCTAATATTTGTTACGTGTGTGAGAAAGGATTTGTTACTTTACATCGTTTAAAAAGACATATGGAAACCCATAGAAAAATTTCCATATGATACAAATGTGAATATTGTATTGAAAATTTCAATCGCAAGTGTGATTTATTTAAACATAAGAGATTATTTCATCAAAAAGTCTTACCTGAACATATATGTATTATTTGTAAAGATACTTTTAAACACAACTATGAATTAGAAAAACACAAGAGGGTGCATTATCGTAAACCTGAGTATCTATGTGAGGAATGTTCTATAACCTTTCCAACTAAACATACTTTTTCAAACCATAAGCGAAAAAGTCATAAAAAGACTTTACATACATACTGTTGTGACGAATGTGCTGATACTTTTTCAAACAAACGACATTTTTTAAAACATAAAAGAAATATGCATAAAAAACCTTCAATGCAAACTAGATGTGATGAATGCAGTGAAACTTTTCAGTGTAAGTATGAATTATTGCAACATATGAGAAAGAATCATCTTAAAGACTTTAACATACGTAGAAATTGTAATGAACGAAGTACTAACAATGAATTACCAACAGTTAATAATGACAGCGAGAATCTGGACTTGTTAAATTTTTTGGATAATTGTCACATTGAATGTGTGAATGGTGTTTTTGACTTACCTTCCAACAACTTTCAGAATGAAAATATAGACTTAGACTTAAAAAATGTTTTGAACACTTCGAATGTGGAATACACAAGTGGAAATAATATTGATGGTTTATCTACCAAAGATGAAAATAAGGACTTAAATAATTTTAACCTGATACAAACTGATTTACCTCTAGTAAACTATGACAATGAAAGTCTGAACTTGTTAAATTTTTCGTATAACTTTAATCCCAAATGCTTGAATGTTTTTTCTGCTAACGACGAAAATATGAATTCGAATAATTTTAGTGCGAAGGAAAATGAGTTAGTGACAGATAACTTTAACAATGAAAGTCTAGACCTGCTAAATTTTTTGAATAACTTTAATACTGAATGTATGAACGATATCCCAACAATATAGATTTGCTGTCTTGTATTATTGTGAATGAATTTCAAATAAAAAGATTTCAATGAAAATGGTTTGTTTTAATTTTTATTACAAAATCACCTTTTTTATAATATTTTCTATTAGAATACAAACTGAAGTGTCATCTTTTTTTAAAATAAAAACATGTAAAAAGTTTACCTGTGTATTAACGATATACTTTTTCATTACTGTAGTAGAATTGATTGAGTATAATATTTAAACACTAAGTAAAAATTATGCACAATAGTAGTTTTATAAACTATCAAACTTACATCGAAGAAGAAAAAACTTGTAAATTTGTTTTACCACTCAACTGTAAAGTACTTGTGAAAATCTTAAATGAATTTATCTTATTAACAATTTTCCTGAAAAACTAACTTATAAAAATTTTAGATATAATTATGGAGTTAGTATTTTCCTAAGTATCACGTTTGAATCTTACTTTGAATATGCATCATCAAAGTGTTTTGTACTTTAACTAACATCACAATCTCTATTCCAAAGAGTGTAATAATAATGTTATAGTAACAACTTAAACTTTTATATATAGATATTTTCACGATTGTATTTTAACTTTTTTATTTTTAGAATACAGAAAATATTTTGTAAGAATTGTGAAAGCTTAATTTTAGAAGTTTGTGAAATTTCACAAAATTTTTTTAACATTTTTGTCAAATGTTTTCTTTATGTCACATCACTTAGAAAAATTTAACTGTTTTTAACAGAATTGCTAACACAAAACATTAAGTTAGAAAATTTATAGATAAAACTTATAAGATACGAAAAGCCATATGTGAAGTAATAACAAAAGGTGTATATACTTTCAAGTTTAGACATGGTTCAACAAGTTTGAGGAGACACTAAAACCTGTAGCTGAGGTCATAACCCCTGTGGCGTAACTTTTCCCTTACCACTACGTTACAAATGTATAATTTAACAAAAAGTACTTATGTCACCCCACAATTCCTGTCTTGTATTATTTTACTTTGTGTATAAAATCAACGATCTGTAAAAAAACTTTATCGTTTTTATACACTTTGAAGTAAAAATTTTCTCCATAAACATCAAATTATATTTTACAAGTATGAATTGATATGTATTTGTTTTAAATATCTCTAAGTTACATTATACCAAAGTATAATTTCTAATATTTAAACAATTCTCACGTTACAAAAATTAACTTGTATGCATTTCAAGGTCTTTAATAAAAATCTTTAATTTTTTTTTTATCTCAAAGGCTTTAAACTATTCGAGTTGTCTGTAGCTTAAGTACAATCCAATACTATTTGCATAACAATGTGGAATATCATATGTTAAGAAAATCTTAAATTTTGACTAAGTTGCTCTCAGTGAAAGTATATTAAGATTACTTTGCTAAAATTTACTAAGTATTAGAATATTTTTCAGTTATTAAACGAAAAATTGTGTAAAATCTACTAAGTGTTTCACTAAAGAAGAGAATTACGATATTTTTTACAATCTATACACGTATACATACACATATGCTTGTAATTATAATCATGTGTGTGTACGTATACGTGTATGTGACTTAGTGAATTTAGTATTTCTTGTCAAAACTTTTTAGCGTAATTCTCTTCTTTAGTGAAACACTCAGTAAATTTTACACAATTTTTCGTTTAATAACTGAAAAATATTCTAATACTTAGTAAATTTTAGCAAAGTAATCTTAATATACTTTCACTGAGAGCAACTTAGTCAAAATTTAAGATTTTCTTAACATATGATATTCCACATTGTTATGCAAATAGTATTGGATTGTACTTAAGCTACAGACAACTCGAATAGTTTAAAGCCTTTGAGATAAAAAAAAAAATTAAAGATTTTTATTAAAGACCTTGAAATGCATACAAGTTAATTTTTGTAAAGTGAGAATTGTTTAAATATTAGAAATTATACTTTGGTATAATGTAACTTAGAGATATTTAAAACAAATACATATCAATTCATACTTGTAAAATATAATTTGATGTTTATGGAGAAAATTTTTACTTCAAAGTGTATAAAAACGATAAAGTTTTTTTACAGATCGTTGATTTTATACACAAAGTAAAATAATACAAGACAGGAATTGTGGGATGACATAAGTACTTTTTGTTAAATTATACATTTGTATCGTAGATGTATGTGAAAAGTTACGCCACAGGGGTTATGACGTCAGCTACAGGTTTTAGTGTCTCCTCAAACTTGTTGAACCATGTCTAAACTTGAAAGTATATACACCTTTTGTTATTACTTCACATATGGTTTTTCGTATCTTATAAGTTTTATCTATAAATTTTCTAACTTAATGTTTTGTGTTAGCAATTCTGTTAAAAACAGTTAAATTTTTCTAAGTGATGTGACATAAAGAAAACATTTGACAAAAATGTTAAAAAAATTTTGTGAAATTTCACAAACTTCTAAAATTAAGCTTTCACAATTCTTACAAAATATTTTCCTATTCTAAAAATAAAAAAGTTAAAATACAATCGTGAAAATATCTATATATAAAAGTTTAAGTTGTTACTATAACATTATTATTACACTCTTTGGAATAGAGATTGTGATTTTAATTAAAGTACAAAACACTTTGATGATGCATATTCAAAGTAAGATTCAAACGTGATACTTAGGAAAATACTAACTCCATAATTATATCTAAAATTTTTATAAGTTAGTTTTTCAGGAAAATAGTTAATAAGATAAATTCATTTAAGATTTTCACAAGTACTTTACAGTTGAGTGGTAAAACAAATTTACAAGTTTTTTCTTCTTCGATGTAAGTTTGATAGTTTATAAAACTACTATTGTGCATAATTTTTACTTAGTGTTTAAATATTATACTCAATCAATTCTACTACAGTAATGAAAAAGTATATCGTTAATACACAGGTAAACTTTTTACATGTGTTTATTTTAAAAAAAGGTGACACTTCAGTTTGTATTCTAATAGAAAATATTATAAAAAATGTGATTTTGTAATAAAAATTAAAACAAACCATTTTCATTGAAATCTATTTATTTGAAATTCATTCACAATAATACAAGACAGCAAATCTATATTGTTGGGATATCGTTCATACATTCAGTATTAAAGTTATTCAAAAAATTTAGCAGGTCTAGATTTTCATTGTTAAAGTTATCTGTCACTAACTCATTTTCCTTCGCACTAAAATTATTCGAATTCATATTTTCGTCGTTAGCAGAAAAAACATTCAAGCATTTGGGATTAAAGTTATACGAAAAATTTAACAAGTTCAGACTTTCATTGTCATAGTTTACTAGAGGTAAATCAGTTTGTATCAGGTTAAAATTATTTAAGTCCTTATTTTCATCTTTGGTAGATAAACCATCAATATTATTTCCACTTGTATATTCCACATTCGAATTGTTCAAAACATTTTTTAAGTCTAAGTCTATATTTTCATTCTGAAAGTTGTTGGAAGGTAAGTCAAAAACACCATTCACACATTCAATGTGAAAATTATCCAAAAAATTTAACAAGTCCAGGTTCTCGCTGTCATTATTAACTGTTGGTAATTCATTGTTAGTACTTCGTTCATTACAATTTCTACGTATGTTAAAGTCTTTAAGATGATTCTTTCTCTTATGTTGCAATAATTCATACTTACACTGAAAAGTTTCACTGCATTCATCACATCTAGTTTGCATTGAAGATTTTTTATGCATATTTCTTTTATGTTTTAAAAAATGTCGTTTGTTTGAAAAAGTATCAGTACATTCGTCACAACAGTATGTATGTAAAGTCTTTTTATGACTTTTTCGCTTATGGTTTGAAAAAGTATGTTTAGTTGGAAAGGTTATAGAACATTCCTCACATAGATACTCAGGTTTACGATAATGCACCCTCTTGTGTTTTTCTAATTCATACTTGTGTTTAAAAGTATCTTTACAAATAATACATATATGTTCAGGTAAGACTTTTTGATGAAATAATCTCTTATGTTTAAATAAATCACACTTGCGATTGAAATTTTCAATACAATATTCACATTTGTATCTTATGGAAATTTTTCTATGGGTTTCCATATGTCTTTTTAAACGATGTAAAGTAACAAATCCTTTCTCACACGCGTAACAAATATTAGGTTTAATGTCATTGTGAACCTTCACATGTCTAGTAAGATAGGATTTTTTTTTAAATGGCTTCTTACGAGTAGGACAAATAAAAAGTTTAGATAACTTCTCATCCTCAAAACTTGATGAAGGGGTTTGTTGAACAGAAACGTGTGTCTCCTCAGACGGTAAAGTATTATCCATTTTGTACTTCAGTTTAGCAAAGTATAAAAAATCACTCTAAAAGTAAGACTTTAAAAATGTTTAAAAACTACTAAGTATGAGAACTTAGACAACTCTACAGCGAGAAAAGAATGTAACTAATTCAAATTTTTTCTTCGTTCATCAGTTTTACTTAAGAATTTACGCCAAATTCTCTTATTTCATGCCAAATTTTTATAACTATCGCCAATATTAGTGGAAATTTAGCCAAATATTATCCCATACCTTGCTATAATACTCGAATCTTGTGGAAAATTCTAGTTTATCAACATGTCTAAACAGATAATTTGTACACTTTCGCTCTGTATTTTTATGGATGTAGCATCTACGTTAAACACTTTAGGGTGAAAAATATTCTAATATCTTTGATTTTTAACAGTTGATTATAGATTTGTCGAAACTTGTGGTTTAGTATTTTCAAAGAAGGTAGGTTGTTAATACTTAAAGTTTCAAGTTCATGATTTCATCATACATCTGCAGCTTCTAAATTTGATAAGTGTTAGACTTTTATCTTACATTTTCAATTTAAAAAGAAAAAGTTAATTTTTCTGTGATAGTATTTGTATTAAAATAATTTGTGTAAAAATTTTTCATTTACAAAAAATTTTGTTTATAAGCATATGTGTGAAAAACTTCAAACTAAATGACTTTAAAAAACTTAGTATTTTGTAAAATAAGATGCAATGTGAAACATTAAAATTCCATACTTCATAATTTTTCAAATACTTGCAGTCTCTTAAATTAGTAACAATGAGATTTTATCTTACATTTTCATTCTTATCATTAGAAAAAATAAGTTTCATATATTTTATTCTAAAAATAAGTTAATTAATTTCTGAGATGATATTTTTTCTAAAACACTTTGTGTAAAACATTTTTCACTCGCGAAAATTTCTGTTTATAAGCATATGACTGAAAAACTTCAAACTAAATGATTTTAAAAAACTTAGTACTTTGTGAAATAAGATGTGTTGTTAACATCAAAATTGTTGACTTCGTGATTTTTTTCAAATACCTGCAACCTCTTAAGCTGGTAATTTTGTGATTTTATCTTACATTCACAATCTTATTATTGTGAAAATAAGTTTCTTATATTTTTATTCAAGAATAAGTTATCTTAATTTCTAAAAGCTTTGTAAAATTTTTAAAGTATGCATATATTTGTAATCTACAATACTTGGTTATAATATTTTTTAAGTATGTTTAAATGCACTTATAAAACTTAAGTATGCATATGTGAAGGTGAATGTATTTAATAAAACATATATTAATATTTTTTCAACTCTGAATTTTTTCAAAGTTAGCTTTCATTATTTACAAACTTGGTATCTGTAAAGAAAAATTGTGTGAAGGGCCGCATATGATGTGGGGCATTTCACTATGTCAAAGTTGTAGAATGTAGTGAAAAGTAGTAAAAAAAAAAATGTAGTTGGGAAGTCTTTATTTGACATAGATTGTTTAATAATTCTTAGGGAATATGCCTTAATATAACTAATGTTGTGAATGAATTACAAAAAAATTCTAACGTTGTCATTACAGAAGTGTCAGGTTCGATTCCAGATCGCGTTAAAAACTAAAAAAATGGTAATTTCTAATTATCACTATGTTCAGAAACTTATATTATTTTAAGAATGTTGCAAAATTTATTATTTTTAAAGAGTATTAGAACATTTATAGCAAACTTAAGAAAATTTATAATTAAATACCACTTTGTAAAAATTTTTAAGTATAGACGTATGTTCGATGACAGTGATAAGAAGATTCCAAAAAGTTATATCTAAAGTATAACTGTTTTAGGTAGAGAAATTTTTGACATCAGCTATTTTTTTTTGCAGTAAAGTAACTTCTGAAAAATGATAGATTCACTTATGGAAAATATAATACAATATGTTACGATATTTTCTTAAACTTATTAAGACTTCTTTTCAAACAGTGAATTTTTCAGTTTTTTACATTGATCAACTTATTTTTATTTTTATTAATTTATTTTTAAAGATGAATTTTACTTCAAATAATTTTTTCTTAAACAAAATTTCCATTTAAAGTTCTTTATTTTCTTTCAGTTTCACATTACATACATTTTTCTTGAACATTGTTCTTATACAGATTGAACTGAACATAATTCAACATAGCAGATAATATTTTTACAATTTTCATATTATGATCGAGTGATAAAACTCCACATTCTTTGAAAAATTGATTTCTTTACTTCTTTGACTTTTATACATTCTTGATTATCAATAATCCAATTACCTAAATACTTCTGGAAGATATTAAAAAATTTTATCCAAGGTATGATAAAGTCACCAGATCTCTTAAAGTGCTTTGTCATAAGTTCACTCGAAAATACTAAGTAAATTACAACTTTGTCCCAATTAATTTCATTTTTTATCATTTCTTTTAAGACAATATCTAAACAGGTATAAAAATTTTCATCAGATAACATATCAACATTTTCATAAAGTTGATTGCTAATTTCTGAATTTATAAATTCATTCATTCGAAATTTAAGCTGATTTATAATCTCTAGTTCTGAATTGCGTAGATGTGATCTATTGAATATATGTGTAAATGCATTTAACAAAATGATATCTGTTCTGACATCCATCTTGAAAAAATAATTATTATGTAGTACTGAATTCAGGTTAAAAAACAGATGTCTTCACTCTGCAAAAATAAGTTAGCATGTGACAAAATTTTACTCCTCGAAATTAATACTAGGTGTTTCTCACCAAATCCGAATTATCGCCAAATACTCTAAAAGTTTTGTAGATAGAACAAAAAATTTATTTCAAATCATGCCAAATTCTTATTTTTTCAACCCTATTTCTGATTTTATTGGTAAAATTTCACGGGTTTACTCTAAAGAAATGTAAGGGTGTAGTCTAATATGTGAAGGATTATTCGAAAAAGTTCCAATTTATACCTAAAAACTTTTAATTTTCTGAAGTTGTAAAAATCTACTGAAAATGTCTATTATTAAAAGTTATTGGAAATTTGGTAAAGTTTATACTAAAGAAATCTAAGGAATGAATTTATATTTTTAAAAAGTTACTGCAAATCTTAATAAATTCGTGAAGAAAATCATATACCGTTGTGGATGAAATGTCTTTCAAAACTCCTTCGGGGAAAAACCGGTTCGGGGAGGGAGGTATGACATTGGTATATCATTGAATTTCAGACATGTTGAAGAATTTTCAATCATCTTTTTACTCAATTTTTACTCTCATTATCATTTTTTATAAAACATTTGCAACTTTTTAGAAGAAAATTCATAATTAATAGTTTTGTAATTACACTGTTTTAATTACTAAAGATAAAAAAATGGGATATTCCACGTCTATTGAAGGGTATATAGGTTTGGTAGACTATTCCATTAATTTTGTTAGGGAAGTAAGGTATCGTGGGCTGTTACATTTGAGTGTAAGGGATGACGAGTTTTGTTAAAATAACTCAAGGAAAATGTCAGGTTCGAATATCACATATACATTTGAGATTTTAATCATCTTTTAACTTAATTTTCACGTACATTTTCTTTTTTCATAAAATATTTAGTGAATTTTACAAGATCTTAAATTATTATTATTTTAATTATTATTCTGTAATTAATATCATTTTTATGGTTGATTAATTTTCAGACAATAGCGTTGATAGGTTTAAAAAGAACTGTGTAGACATATAATAGAAAAATCACACATGCATGCGCGAAAACTACTGAAATATTTTTTTACTGCAAGGTGTCGGGTTCGAATCTCAGTCAAAATCTATGTTTCTAAACTTTCTTTCATTCTTTCTACGTAATTTGTACTCAGATTGTCATTTTTCATAAAACATTTGGTGAATTTTTACAAGATCTTCAATTATTATTTTATTTTAATTATTATTCTCTAATTAATATCATTAAAACGATTGAATTCTTTTCGGACAATAGTATTCATAGTTTTAAAAAGAACAGTGTAGACATATACTATAAAAATCACTCACACACACGCGAAAACTACTGTCTTATGGAAATATTTTTACTGCAAGGTGTCGGGTTCGAACCCCAGTCAGATCTCTCTATTTCTTTCATAGTATATTCCCATCCACATCCTTAAATTCAATCGATTCTTTATTTATTTCAAAATTTTTTAATTTTTTAATTAATTTCTTAATTAACCTCCTAATTAATTTTCTAATGACTCACAAACAATATCATACTTTTTTCATTCTACCACAAACATCGCTTTAAAACCAGCGTCACCTTTTACAAAAATCACTAATTAATTTTTTTAATTAAATTCCCTCATTAACACCCTCGTCACGTTTCACGATTAAGCCAGAGGAGGTTGCTCCGAGCTCCGCAAAGGCCGTGAACATGATTGACACGCTCCGAGCTCCGCGTGACACCCGCACGGCTTGCCGGTGCACCGGTGCACCCCCCGCATGATGGTGAACCGGTGTTTCTTACCTACTAACAGAAACGTTTCTGAGGGAAGCTGCCGCCCCCCCCCCTCAAACCCCGCTGTGTCTCTCCTTCTATAACTATCTGTATACATATGTATATATATGCATTCCTATTAACTGATAGTCTTGTATTAATTCCCTGTAATTCATAAATACTTGTACCAAATTTCATGCAAAATGATTACATAACATATCGGAATTATTTTGTGTAACCATGTAAATTAATTACCAATTCTATGCCCACACTTTCCCACAGAAAAATATGTTCTTAAAATTCTAATAAAATTTCATTTTATTTAATGGGTGTAACCATGTTAAAATACACTTTAAGGAATACCTACTATAGACCGTAATAGTACGAAACTCTTTTATATATTGAGGAAAATGAGCCACAGTAATTATATACACTAAAAAATAATACACCTATTTAATTAATTATAACTCATTAATATTTCAACCTAAAACTTATTCTACTTTTTTCATGAATAATTGTTCAAAATTTGGCATAATTTGTATGTTTACGTGATTTTATCGGAACACTTTTGTAAAGTCCTATATATTAAATAGGAAGCCTTAGAGCACATATTTTCTGCTGAAAACATCAGTTTAAGTATGTCAGTAATGTACGCTAATTTCATTTTGTTGAATGCAGAGTAAAGATGTTAAAATTCGTTCAGATTAAATCCACCCCACAGTTTGTAATGGTAAGAAAACCTTTGGCGTGTCCCTGTACACAGTCCATAAACAATGTTGAAATAAAAATTTATACAGCTATTTTTATACAGAGCTTGAACTTGTGTACTAGTTTGCAAGTTAGTTGGAGGATTTTTGCTGCCGTTATAGCGGTACATGCAAATTCTGTCAATAGACGGTAATGCTAAGAAAAAATTTGGTGTGTCCCTGTACACGAACTACAAATGTAATACACTCCCAAAACTATACAGCTGATTCCATAGTGTCTCATGAACATTTGTACCAAATTGCAAGTCCATAGCGTGATTTTGCGGCCGCCATCGCGATACATACAGATTCTGTCCATAGGCCGTAATGTTAAGAAAAACTTTGTTGCGTCTCTGTACACGAACTACTAGCAGTATACACACCAAAAACTATACGGCTGATTCCATGTGGCTCGTGAACATGTGTACCAAATAACAAGCCAATTGCACGATTTTTGCAGCCGCTATCATGCGACAAACAGACAAACACAGACGGAACCCAAAATCTTTTTGAGTCTCAACAGTGAGGCCTCAGCTGACGTTTCAACAATAAAGTATTTTTAAAAAATAGTAAATTTTTAACTGATTTTGACAAAAATTAAAAATTGGCTATAAATAGTGATTAAGAAAGCGCAGTTCAAAAGTCTCTGAATTTGGTAGAAAATTAGAGATTTATCGAAAAATAAAATTTAATTAAATTCAAGGATTTTTTTTTTTGGTTGTTGTTCATAAAGTTATTTTTACACTTGTTATAATTAACGTATGTTGTCTTCCTTATTCCTTATTGTTGTTCGACAACGGCACAATTAATCAGAATATGCAAAATTTTACCTTATATATATTTTTTAACTGTGATCTATCTCCCTCTCTTTGTATATTATATATATATATTTGTTTTATATAAGGCTTCCCTTCCATATGTAATTGCCTAGTGGTTAATTCAAATCTTCCTCCCTGGTGTTTGATCATTGTAATAAAAGCCGTAGCTAGTAAACTATTTTGAAAGTGGTTCAGGCTTTAGTACATAATGTTAAGTTTTAAAAATAAAGATTAGGTAAAAAAATTTCGACTATCTGCACAATTTTGCGGTGGAGGTTATTGAATTACCCAAACCTATCTGTGAAGAAGTTTCATTGTCCGTGAAATTAGTGGAACGAATATGAAGTACATTGCTTACCAAAATACCCAGGCTGGAAGTCCATAGATCCTTTTAAAAGAGAGTGCCACTTGACAAAAATAACATCAGTCATTTCAAATAAAATAGTTTTTTATTTTTATGCAAAAAAGATGAACAATCAAGTAAGCACTTGCACGGTTCTCGTAGAATTCTATAGGCTAGAGAGAGAAGGAGAGCAAACGAGGGCAGATGTTTCTAAACCAGTAAACAAGAGATATTGACTGTTTGAAAGCAAAAGGTGTACTCAATTGCATTCGCCAATTCAAACCCGAAATTAATAAACTAATGCCAAATAAAGCGCCAAAAGAATGTTCTAATTGGTTAATTTAAAAATTTCATCCGTTATTCAAAAGACAAAGCCAAGCTTGGCAACATAAATTATACTAAAGTAATTACTTTTTATCGGCGCCACCAATATATCATTAAGAATTTATTTGTTCTTTTTTTTATTTTATTATTATTATTAAAAGAAACGAATCCACATCTGTTGACGCCAATAAGACTGAACTAAGCTATTATGAAAGCATAAATCACCGGAAATGAAATAAATTTTGCAACTTCTGTTTATATTATAAAGTAATTTAGACAAATAAATTATTTTCTATCTATAATTAAATGAGATATTGAACATACCGTTGATGAAAAGGGGGAAATGTATCTATCTACAAACGAATGAGTCCCCTAGTAAAAATACAAATTAAATTAAATAGAGATTGCCTTTTATAATAGAATGAATTGAATTCAGAGGATATTACAGAATAAAATGTTCTTTTTATTGGAATAAATTAAATTAGATTTTATATGTTAAATGAATGAATTAATTTTACAACTATTCTTAATAAATTGACTTTTTTATTTAAAATTATAAATTAAATTATTTAGAAAGAAATTAAATATTTAAAAGAACATATGTGTGAACTTTTTCTCACATATTTCTCCCCAATGCCCTAAAAAGAAAAAAAAAAGGTTTGCTCTCTCTCACCTAGAAACAGCACATGACAATTTGAATATCTCAAGTAATATTGCTGAAAACAATACAAATAATCTTTTGTTAAACAACAATAAAAACAAAGGTGGCATAAAAGAATAAATTTGAAAATCTGAATAATATACATAGTTATAGAACAACTCACAAGACATATCATTGTTATAACATTGTGTATTGAACATGAAATAGCCATCTAATAAGTGAAGTATACTAGTGTGACACAATATATAACTTGTTGAAAATATCAAAGTTCCCATTCATAAAATGGCATATATGCTTGAGAAAAGGAAAAGGAAATCAGTAGCAAAAAAATATGTAAACCAACTGATTTAAATTTTTAATTGTTAATTTAAATAAAGTAATATAGCATTAATATGAAAAATATTCCAAACAATTTTAGAGTATATACAAAAATTTATTGTGCACGTGAAAATCTAAATGTTTAACAAAATGAGCTAGAGAGTGTAGAATAGTACAATAGCTATGACCAACATGGTTTTGTGATGCCATACCGAACATAGCATAATGAACTGTATGAGAAGCAGAAGAGGCTTCATGTTGTGCAAAAGATGACAACCAGCATTCTGCAAAGAGACATAATGAAATGTCTTATGTGTAAAAAAATGTGTAGGAAAAAAAAAAAAATCTAGCCCTATGTTGAAATAAGATCGCACATGTAATAGTTGGTATATCATTGAATTTCAGACATGTTGAAGAATTTTCAATCATCTTTTTACTCAATTTTTACTCTCATTATCATTTTTTATAAAACATTTGCAACTTTTTAGAAGATAATTCATAATTAATAGTTTTGTAATTACACTGTTTTAATTACTAAAGATAAAAAAAATGGGATATTCCACGTCTATTGAAGGGTATATAGGTTTGGTAGACTATTCCATTAATTTTGTTAGGGAAGTAAGGTATCGTGGGCTGTTACATTTGAGTGTAAGGGATGACGAGTTTTGTTAAAATAACTCAAGGAAAATGTCAGGTTCGAATATCACATATACATTTGAGATTTTAATCATCTTTTAACCTAATTTTCACGTACATTGTCTTTTTTCATAAAATATTTAGTGAATTTTACAAGATCTTAAATTATTATTATTTTAATTATTATTCTGTAATTAATATCATTTTTATGGTTGATTAATTTTCAGACAATAGCGTTGATAGGTTTAAAAAGAACTGTGTAGACATATAATAGAAAAATCACACATGCATGCGCGAAAACTACTGAAATATTTTTTTACTGCAAGGTGTCGGGTTCGAATCTCAGTCAAAATCTATGTTTCTAAACTTTCTTTCATTCTTTCTACGTAATTTGTACTCAGATTGTCATTTTTCATAAAACATTTGGTGAATTTTTACAAGATCTTCAATTATTATTTTATTTTAATTATTATTCTCTAATTAATATCATTAAAACGATTGAATTCTTTTCGGACAATAGTATTCATAGTTTTAAAAAGAACAGTGTAGACATATACAATAAAAATCACTCACACACACGCGAAAACTACTGTCTTATGGAAATATTTTTACAGCAAGGTGTCGGGTTCGAACCCCAGTCAGATCTCTCTATTTCTTTCATAGTATATTCCCATCCACATCCTTAAATTCAATCGATTCCTTATTTATTTCAAAATTTTTTAATTTTTTAATTAATTTCTTAATTAACCTCCTAATTAATTTCTTAATTAACCTCCTAATTAATTTTCTAATGACTCACAAACAATATCATACTTTTTTCATTCTACCACAAACATCGCTTTAAAACCAGCGTCACCTTTTACAAAAATCACTAATTAATTTTTTTAATTAAATTCCCTCATTAACACCCTCGTCACGTTTCACGATTAAGCCAGAGGAGGTTGCTCCGAGGCCGTGAACATGATTGACACGCTCCGAGCTCCGCGTGACACCCGCACGGCTTGCCGGTGCACCGGTGCACCCCCCGCATGATGGTGAACCGGTGTTTCTTATCTACTTCTGTTTATGTAGGAAGGCAATCGAATCAATATATATATATATATATATTGTATAATAAAGAATAAATAAAAATTATCTGTTGAATAATGCGTGATTCAAATAGGACGTTGAGGCTTCTGATCTGCAGATCCATTAGTTATAATCTAATCCTAAAATCATGTGAATTATTATCTAACATGAGTTGGAAGTTACAAGACTGACGCCTCGCAATTTTTAAAATATCAATGGAAAATACTTGAAAAATATTGCTTTAAAATCTTTCATTTCCAACTGAATGTAGGTTTTAGTCTATGAACTCGCAATTATAATTTACACCCAAGTTTCAACTTTTGCCAAAATCAGTAGAATAATAGCCATAATCAGTAGAATCATTAGAATTTTTAACATTCTAATCCAAAAACCACGTGAATTATCATCTAACATAATTTAGAAGTTTAAAAATTGACAGCTTGCAAACTTTAAAATTTCAGTGCAAAGTAGCCTAAAAAAATAAATAAATAAGGGGCTGTCCATAAATGATGTCACGCTTTTTTTTCAGAATTTTGGACCCCCTCCCCCCTTTGTCACAAAGTGTCACGTTTCAATATCCCCCCCCCCCCCTCCTTGTCACAAGTCACGGAACATGACATACATCAATAATTACTTGAAGTTCAGAAACAAAATATTAGACTAGATATCATATTTCAAATTTTATTTTTAAATGTTGACTATGGATCTTAATGACATCTATAAATATAACCATAAGGACTTATATCTTTTGTTGGACATTTCAAGAGTGTGAGAAGGGAAGGTTTTCTTCTAAGTAAAGATTTTCTATTGCTATCATATACTAAAAACCTACTCTGAATGCTTTTTTCTGAAAGAAAATAATGTATGAGGGGAGGGGGAAATCACAGGATAAAGTTACTTTTACTCAAATTAAAAAAATATCTTTAATCTTTGATAATTTTAAAATAACTTCAAAATTTCATCTGCTGAATATAAATGTTTGTATTTTAACTGAAATATGTGATGTCACACTTTTTGTTACCCCCCTCCCCTCCCTTGTCACAAACTGTCACAATTTCACGAACCCCCTCCCCCCCCCCCTCCAAGCGTTACATCATTTATGGACGGCCCCTAAATAAATACACAAAATTTTAATTAATTAATTAATTAAAAATAAAGAACTAGCAAGCATATTTCTATCAAACATAGCTAAGAACTAGTCCCCTTAAATTGACATTCTAATATTAAAATAAATTTTAATAAATTATAATAATAATTTGTAATAACGGCATTGAAATCAGTGTAATTCGTTTGGGAGTTATAGTGCCACAGACACATATACATAGATTGACAAAGACTTCAAACTTACAACACCCCTCTTTTGTATAGTCGGGGATTAATAATTGTGAAAACAAAAACTCCTTGAAGAATCTGAACAAGTATCTAAACATTTTATTTAAAATAATAATAATAAATAAATAAATAATAAAAGGAAAACAATACAGGAAGGTGACAGGCCATATTTTTCCTCTGATTTTTCCACCAGTATTTTAAAAAATAAGTTTTAATTAAGTATTGCACGATATATTAAGTAAAACATTATCGTATAAATATACTGGTTGTTAGAGTCAGGAAGAAAAGGCAGTTCTGTAGTCACCCTGCAATATTTTGAATTTCTGCAATATTTTGAATTTCTAAATCTTATACGATATGCGGGCAATCTTATAAATGGAATTAGAAATTCACTTATATTTTATAAATGTTCTTTATCTCACTAGATTTTTTTTTTTTTTTTAACAACTGAATTAGAATTTAAATAAATATATAAAACGAAACATGTAATATACATAGAAGGGGCTACCCTGTAATATTTTCGAGATCTCATGCAAGAAAAATATTTGAGAAGCAAATATTCAAACCGTGTTTTCTCTTTGAAAAATAAAATTGAGTTCGTGATTTTACTTTGAATTTAACATAAAAATTGTATGTCTACATATCTTCCTAGATATGCCTACATACTTTCCTAGTTTCTAGTAATACATCTAAACAAACGATAATTAAGTAATAAGTTTAGTTATTTTTTAATTTATTAGTTTTCGTGTTGTCTAAAAAAATGTATCCAAAGGAGAAAACACGATTTGAATGTTTGCTTCACATTTCATGTGATTTAATTTTTTCATAGAAAAAAAAAAAAAATGTACAACATCAAAAACTAAAACAATTTTTTAAAAATATAGGGTTTTTTTTATAAAAAACATACTTTTATAGCATTCTTAAATTATTTAAGATATGTTTAACATTTAACCCATTTAAAAACGTTAATAATTTGTAATTTTTCATCAAAGATGATTCAGTCCTTATTACTAATTATGATAAACTTATTAAATTCATTTTTTATTTTTATTTTTTCCTTTCACGCGGAACAATTATATTAATCATTGTCATTTATATCAAATTTTATTCATTTGAAAATAGTTATTTAAATGCCTAATAGAGAAGAAAATATCAAAATTCAGCTCCTTCAACAAAATTACATTTTTAACAAAGCCGATGAAATTTAATGATATAATTAATTAAATTGACAATATATGTATTTTCACAGTACACTGCAAATGCGTGAAACACTTTTGCAACGCTATTAGAACGTAATAGTAAAAACTTTTAACTAAAAGTGTTGTGATTGCATTAGGAATGTGTTGCGATTGTGCTGCGCGAGGGAAAAAATGTGTTGCGGAAGTGTTGTTGACAATTACAAGGACAAGAAATGTGTTCAGATAGTGTTTCGATCAAAATTTAAGATCCCACACATATTCTAAACGCTTTTTAGAACATTTCTAAAACACATTCATCTTTAACGTTGAAACACTTTAGAAACGCTTATTAAACAGAATAGCCTATCCCGTGAAATAATATGCAGACGTTTTCTTAATAATTTGCTCAGCAGTGTGAATTATGGAGATTAGATTCAGAAGGCTGAAGGCTGCTAAAGGTGAGAAAACGAAACTAGTATGTTGTTGTAACAGAAACTAGTATCACAAAATTTTCTTCTATATTTTACTATTAAAATTCATGCAGAGCAAATTTTTTATTCGAATAATTATATATATTTTTTTTATCACTTATTAAAATTATTTTTCTATGATGAGTGCAAGCGATTTTTATTTCAAATAAGCATAACACTAAATTATGTTTCTTATGCAATTATGTCTGTTGCAGTTATGTTTCTTATGAAGTGTTCTAGCTTAGAACACCAAAAAGTGTTGTTAATTTGAGGACAAAATGTGTTCTTAAATGTGTTATTTTTGTGCGCGTGCGTTTGCAGTGTACGTAATCTCACTTAATAATATTTCCAGATTTTAATTACATACGGACGATGACGATACTCTTAATCAGGCATATGCGTTTATAATAAAATAGTGTATTACGTCCAAATGAACTGCCATTCTGTTCATTTTATTTGCCGAGAAGCTGTAGGAATATGTTTTCTAATTTACCGACGTTGATTAGCATACCTTATTTGTTCTTAAAAATCGAGACTTACAATTCTCAGAAACAAATATATCTATGAGGTGTAAGTTGACATTGATCGCTTAAAAACACAGCTTTAAAATCAAAACAAAATAACTTGCAATATTATGTGTCCAACTTAAATTCATTGCACCTGTATCTCAATATCGCTATCATAAAATTGACGATTTTAATATCCGCTCTCTCTCCCCAGTTTAAAATGTATGTTCATTGTTTTCCTTATTCAACATTTTGGAGGAATATTGTTTAGATAATCGCTTACAAAAATTCATTGTAAAAACATTGGACTATTGAGCTTGTTGCACTTTAATTCTGTATCTAGAAAATATAAATAACCTATTATGCAACTATTTATTCCTTAACACTTTTTTGTATTATTATTATTATTATTATTATTATTATTTGTAATGTATTTTAAATAAATAAACTATAACATATGTCAAGGGTGAAACTAACTAACATCCAAAAACCCTAAAAACTGCTACTTGCATGCAGATAGGGGAAACTTAATGATGATATATCATATAGCTACCTATAATAAGTGATATCTAGAGCGTTTTAAGGCAAATTAAACAATATAAGGTAAATTAAACATTTTAAGGCAAATTAAACAATCAAAATGCGAGAAATTTATATAAAAACAAAATAATTTAACTTGAAATTTAGAGACAGCAAAAATTAAAAAAACACTGAACTCAAAGGTAGCGCCTGAAAAGTTTCACCCCTCACGTATATATGTATGAAGGTGTTAGTGTCGGACTCTTTAAAATTTTAGAAATTGGAATTGGACTACCGATTGGACTATTTTTCCTGTCGACTCCAAAGCCCCGTGTGTAACTGATACAAATTTTACTAAATATTATACCGGGTGATTCAAAATAGATGTTACAGCGATTATCTCGTAAACTAAGAAAGATAGAAACATACTTCCAATTACAAAATTAATGCAAATTAAGAGTAGATTTCAGATATGGCATTTTTTTGTACAAGGGGCTGTATACATATTAAATACGAAATTTAATTTTTATACGACCCCTCCTATCATATGATTTATAAAAATATCATATGATTTAGAAAAATATTCTCCTCGCTCTAGCAATCAAAATAAAAAAAAAATCATCTCTCTAAGTCAAAATCTCGCTGAGTTATTGCAATTTCAAAATTCTAGCATTTTTCGCCAAATCTTAAGTGGTTGTATCAAAAGTGAGAAATTGTAATTACTATAGCTTTTGTAATAAGGCATACGTTGATCAGCGTTTGGGGGGGGGGGGAGAAAAATTCAGGGAAAGACGGCTATTTTAACCTGTAATGTCTCTGTGAATACACAAGAGAATACTCATTGATAATTTAACAAATAAAATTTATGAATAATTTATGTACTAAAACGGAATTTTCAAATTCATTTTTCTTTCTTTTCTTTTATACATCCTCTTACTCATTCACACAGTTTAGAGAAAGAATTATTTTTGAGTCAAATTTCCGAAAATTAGCTTTTGTTATATTTGCACGTTTTCAGATCCTCTGAATTCAAAAATCATGTTTTAAGCGGTTGGTCTCTCTTTCTGTGTGTGTGTGCGTGTGTGTGTTTCTGTGTTATTAGAATATCTCAAGAACAAATAGTAGCAGAAAATCCAAATTCAATATTCTAAATCCGTATCATATTGCGGTGCTACACTAAAGTATTCGTTGCGATCAGACAATTGTTTGTTTACAGGGTCATCCAAGAGATTTCAAATACATTACGTCTGTGAGCGAAATTTCTCATATGTACAGTGCGACATGTATATACCGCACTTAACAAAATGAAAAGAACAGATTTTTTATACACATAAAAGCATGTTTTATGTAGATTGTGGTATAGCAATCATTCATCATTCATTTACAGGGTTACCCAGAGTATTTTGATATATTGGAGCTATACTTGGGAATTGCTGGAAGTGTATTTCAATTTATGTTACTTGTTTTACATATAACACTAAATTTACGTACACAAAGTCATTTGTATATAGTTTATAGACAATATACAGGGCTACCCAAAATTAAGTTAATTTTTTTTTTTTTATTATTATTAAATGTAATTGGCGTAAGTGCTTTGCTGCATTTTTTTTTCCGAAGAACACTGCTGACACAGAGCGCAAAATTAATTTCTCATACCCATACTATAAACGAAATAGTTTTTGAAGAGCGATTTTTTTTCTGTACAATACCACATTTTGAGGCCTCCTGAATACGAAAGGTAAATTTTTATTGGTTGGTCTGTATATATATATGAATTATCAGCATAATTTAACAACAAATAATCGGGTGTGCCACTCACACGACTTTCTCTTACCCTGCAATTTAATACCATAAATACAGGTTGGAGATTATGAGGTAACATAAAGAGTACTGTAAACCTATGTTAAAATAATTCAAATTAGGCTTCTGAAGAGTTTTATATGATATTTAGTTCTGTGTGAGGGGTGATCTCATGAAATTATACTTTTCTTGAAATTATTCGACGCAGGCAATAATCAAACTTTTAAAAACTTGACTTTGGTAATAAGGAAGCCTCAAAACGTGTAAATGCACAAAAAACAAGCGATGCATATTTAGCTTAAAAACATACATTATTTATCATATGTCTATGAGGAATTCATTTCCATTCCTGAGCAGTTTTCCTCGACATGGTAAAATATTATAGTAAAGCACTTTCACTAACAATAAAAAAAAATATTATAGCTTAAATATTTGCAACCCTGTATATCTTTTGAAGAATATGTACAAACCACAAAGTGCACCTAAATATAAACCTATAGTAACAATATACCTAAAATGCAATTCCATCAATTTTCAGCTATTGTCGCATTATAATCTAGTTATTTTGTGTAGCCCTGTAAATGAACAGTGAATGATTTCCCTGCCATATTCTACATGAGGCATGTTTTTATGCATATAAAAAATATATATTAATTTCATTTTAGTGTTAAACTCTATTTACCTGCAATTTCCCCCATAGACGTAATGTAATTGAATATTCTTGAGTGTCCCTGTACATGAACCATTTATTTCATATCAATGAAAAGCTTAGTGTAGCATCCCTATATGATACATATTTAGAATACCAAGTTTGAATATCTGCTGTTATTTATTCTTAAGCTGCTGATAACAGACAGACACACACACAGACCAACCGCTAAAAACACGATTTTCATATTCAGGGGACCTTAAAACGTGTAAATATAACAAAAACTCACTTTCGAAAATTTGGTCCAAAAATAATACTTTCTCTACCTTATGGGTTTGAGAAAGTAATAACTACAGGAAATGCGAATTTGGTACTTCGGATTCCATATCTAGTTGCCACTTGAAAAGTTGATCAAGATTTGCAAGCTTCAAGGAAATTGATAACAGACTTGATTTTTGCTTTGATAAGTATTGGCACTATAATTCAACGGGGGTTGAGAATGGTGGTAACCCCCCTGACATAGAATTATGCATCTATATGATATCATATTCTATACAAAACATTTAGAATATTAACAATAAATATGAATTTCCTTATGATTTTTACAGTATAAAGTTATTTAAATGTAATTTATAAGAATGTCTGTCCCAAAACGCAATACATTGGCATTTTATGTGCGTTCCTGTACATAAACCAATTGTAGAGAATTAATTAATGCCATTTTAAATAGGGAATATCATATAGTAAACCTGAATAACATATATCATTTCTGAAAATTTCTGAAAATATTTACAGACGCTGGGGGCAGGCAGACGGACAGATGGACAGTCAGACAAAAAAAATATGCAAATTGAAATCCTATTCCCAGTTAAAAATTGTTAAAAAATGTTTAATGTGAACGAAAATGCAATTCCAGCGCATATGTCCAATAATAACCCTTAACGTAACTGAATATTTTTGTGTGCCCTGTAAATCTAATGCTAATCGTACTGTGCACTATAGAAAGCATTCTTTTGTGCATATGAATAACATATTTCAATTTCATTAAGATTTATGCAAAGTAATTAAAATTTGGTTTATAGAAATAGCTTCACGTAGAACGCAATCCTTTGGAATACTTTCGGATGTCCCTGTATACAAACCAGTGATGGTGTTTACTCCATTTTCTATAGAAAATATCCGATAGAAAACTTTAATAACGTATTTCAATTCTATTCTGCATAAATAAAAGGTATTAAAATATGGTTTATAAAAATACCTCTCATAGAACACAATTCTTTGGAATACTTTCGGGTGTCCCTGTGCACAAGCTAGCAGAGGAATTCACTCCATTTTTAATAAGGAACATCCGATAATGAACTCAAATAACATATATCAGTTTCAGGAAATTCTATGAATATTCTCGGGAGTTAGAACGCGGACACACAGAAAGACGAATGGACAGACAGACAAATCGAAGTCATTAACACTTTTCAACCTGGCTGGAATTGTTAAAAAGCCGAAGTCATTAAATTTTTCAACTATGATGGAAAGTGGTAAAAATAAAGCGCGAAAATTCCACACGGTTTTGCTAGACTTTTAATTTTTTTCCTCTCTTAACGTGTTTTAATTTGCAGGTGACCCCTAAGAAATTTAACGATTAAATTTTTTAAAAATACGAAATATTGTAAATTTGCATTAAGTTCTTAAAACTGTTGATTTCACGTGCTTGAATGATATTAGTTGCTATTTTAAAATAAAGGATCTTTTTTTAATTTTTCTCATCTCATAGATAACCCCCTAAAATGAGCCCGTTGGCGTTGAAAAATAGATGGCAAAATTGAAAAAAAAGTGGCGTAAGTCATCATTTTCAAATTGCAATAACTCAGCGAGATTTTGACTTAGAGAGATGATTTTTTTTTATTTTGCTTGTTAGAGCGAGGAGAATAATTTTCTAAATATAAGTCACATGATAGGAGGGTCCGTATAAAAATTAAATTTCGTATTTAATATGTATACAGCCCCTTGTACAAAAAAAATGCCATATTTGAAATCTACTCTTAATTTGCTCTAATTTTGTAATTGGAAGTATGTTTCTATCTTTCTTAGTTTACGAGATAATCGCTGTAACATCTATTTTGAATCACCCGGTATAAAAACTAAAATTTAACTTGATATAATATCCTCGATTTGAAAATATTTTATTTAAAATAATTTCTTAGATTTTTTTTTTCCCTGTTGCAGTCAATTTTATATTTGTTTTATTTTACTGTAGATAATTTACATAAGGAATATGAAAAATTATATTCATTTTATAGCAATATTTATAAGAGTGAATATGAAAAATAATACAAAGCAGTTTTTGAATGTAAAGATGACATTATATTATGCACAGTAATTATTTAATATAATGGCATTAAATAATTTAAAATCATATAATTTAAATAACATAATGATAATTTACAAAGCTATGATACCTTAAATGCTAAAAGTTAAAGATTTCGAAAAATTATCTGTCATGCTCGCTTTGTAATACATCCCTTCTTTCATTATAAAAGTTTGAGTAAAATTCCGGATGCCATTACTTCTTTGATAAAACACTGACATTACTACAAACAAATTTCATTATTATTATTCGTACAATTGGCGACTACGTCATAATATATAAATGAATCTATTCATAAAATTGTTAAAAACGATACGTTTCCAAACAGGTTTGAAAGATCCATAAAACTTTTCTGAACGTACGGAATATTTACGAATGTAACGCTCTCAGCCTTTTGAATTACAGTAATTTTACGATTACAGCTCTCTTTCGAAGCTGCGTGCTTAAAAGTGTTTCTATACAAGTCCCATGGAATTTATTACCTATAATCTCTAACCACAAGTGATATACAAATAAAATTTCAAGTATATGAGTAATACTTCAAATAATAATACTTGAAATGAATGTGCGTCATTTGGGGTATTCCAAATCTTTTGACTATAGTTGTTACAAAAATGTAAGTTAAAAATAGAATGCTTTTATAACTTCGAAATTGTATAACTGAAAATAAGTTGTACAAGAATTTTTTTTTTTTTTTTTTTTTTTTTTTTTTTTTTTTGTAAAGTGACAATAAGTATTCTCATAAACCTTCAGTAGTTGAAATAATGCTAAACATAAAAACAGCAATGCAAAAATTTATGATTTTGTTTTGTAAAAAAATAAACTGAAAAAGGTCAAAAAACATAGACTATTCTTGACAATTCCTGCCAGTATAAAAACACAGTATTTTCTCAAAAATTACTAAATTTTACAAGTCTACAACCCAAAACTAGATAGTTTTTTTTTTTTTTTTTTTTTTTTTTTTACGAATCTCATATTTTTTTTATTTAGTTTTACGGAAAAATATTAAATATGGCATCCTATTGTTGATTATAAAAACCATTATACAATGATTATTTCTTATTTTAAAGCAATATTTATAAAAGTGAATATGAAAAATAATACAAAATTAAAAACTGGTGGGAGGGTGGGGGGGGGGGGATTGGACAGACAGTAAACCCTTCCAGGGCCGAAAACTAAAATTAATTGAGAGATAGAGCTGTGGTTCATAAATGATAAATACGAGACATATATGATTATATAGATAAATAAAAGCATAAGTTAATAGAGATAATCTTATTTTGGCGCCCTACAGAGATATTTTTTCAATTTGAAATGGAATCCAACCCACTTATAAATTCAAGTTCAAACCCATCTTTAATAATATTGATCCACCTTATTATTTAGTTTTTTATTATATTAAATTTCTATTTATTTTCAACTATTATAACGTTAAATAATGCAGCGGCATTTCTTTCTTACTTTCATTTTTTTTTTTTTTTTTTTTTACTTTAATATTTCTTTTTTCGTTTACGAGAATCGATAAACTGACCATGTCTATGCGATTTCAATGGAGGTCAATATCTTGTCGCCAGTTGGCGACCGTCCATAATGGCAACCCTTAGTTATCCGTAGGATAACGGGACCCTCCCCGAACTGTGAGTATTTCTCCAACACTCCAAGATTTAGTTGATTGTTTTGAAGTGGGGCGCTTTTAAGATGAAAAAACAGAACAAAAGCAGGGGCGGGAAGGACACGGTAGAAAGCCGATGGTTAGAATGTGTAGCCCCGGTGAAAATGTCCTTCCCCCTTACCCACCTTCACATCACTTCAGTATTGACCGTTGATAGAAGACAGGAGAAGTTGTTGTTTAACATTTGAAGGAAAGTATGTTCTTTTTTTTTATATATATATATATATCGATGGTCACTCAGCATAAAAATCGAACAGCGAGAGTTGTAGTTGAAAAGAGGTGATTTGATAGAAAAGGTGTTCTTCGAAAAAAAGGTGGAACAGAAACATGTTTTTTAAAAGATGTCATTTTTCACATTTTTCAGAAACTGAAGCTTGGAAAAGTGAAAAATAGAAATTCAAAAAAGAAGAGATTTTGAAGCAATTTTGAGCTATCGTTTTCTGCTTGAATGAAGAAGATAGACTGCTTGTTTTTCATTTATCAAGCTGTTTTAAAGGTTTTCTGAATACTCGGGATCTGTAAATTTTGATTCTTGATATTTTAAAATCATAGGTTGTACCAGTTTTCTCATCATGACTGTAAGAGATATTGGAAAGTATAAAGAAAAGCAAAATTGGTAAATGGTACACGATAAATTGTTTGTAGCTTTTATTAGGAAACATTAATAGAAAAATACAATCAATAAACGAAATGGAAGTATAAGCACAGTTTTAAAATTGCAAGAATCATTTTATGATAAACACTTCAAAATTGAAAGTTCTGTATGTAATAAAAAAGAGAGGTGTAACTTAATTGATTATCAACAAAGAAAGAATTTCGTATCGATATTGTTGAAAAGAAAATTAAAAAATATAGAAAATAGCTATCCCCCCCCCCCCCAAATAAATTGTAAACAGGGATAAAACATCTAGATTGGGCACAAAAAGAAGAAAATGAGTTTCAAAATATAACCCTTTGCTATTCCAGCAACAATCGCATAAACAAAAAAAAAAAAAAAAGAAAGATTATTAAGAATAACCCGCTATGTAGTTCTAGTGCAATGTTAATTCATGCGAATCAACCAATCATATTGTGAAAAGCATATTTAAAAATTCTCAGTTAAGTATATTAAAACTCACTGAAGTTAAATGTACAGTCGGGAAAAAAAAAAAAAAAAAAAAAAAAAAAAAAAAACGCAGCACTCGACGTAACTTCGTTGCTAATAGATGTAGAAAAATGTAATAGGTATCATTTGACGGGGAATTGTGAGTAGTTTCAGAAAATGAACTGAAAATTTGAATTGGGTGTCGTCTACATATCAAAACGCGCACCAACTTTGATTTTTTCAATGGTGATGCCCCATTTTTATTTTTTATTTGAATTCATGGGATCGCGACAACGCGAAAAAGTATATTGGTTGTATATTTTACTTATTTTTTCACATAGTTATAAGCGTTCAAAGTTTGAAGGTGCTAATGTTAAATTCATTATTCAAACTTTTATTAATATCTTCACAAAAAATAACTTGATCGATATATATATATATATATATATTACGAGATACAGTGAAGAAACCCAAACATAATCCATCATTACTTTTGATTCTGAAAGATATTTTTAATTTTGAAAAATATTAATAAAGTCATAGTCATAAAAATTAAGAATTATGACCTATATTAATTTTTACATAAAATGAATCCTAATGCTGAAAAATATCGGTGTGCAAATTTGCAGCTCATTCCAGTTATTAGTTTTCGAGATATAAATAAATCTTTCTTTTGGAGTGGTTTAGGGGGCCGTCTCTTATAAAGTTTTCCATGGGATACCGACTCAAATCTTAAAAAATAACAAAGAATATTAAACAAAATATTTTTATTTTTTATTTACGGGACAAATTATATAGCAACAACGTCAAACGCAAAGAAATGAAACGAAAATGATGATTTTTAGACATTAGTGTTAGCATCAAGAATTCCTGTTTTCTAAAGACGACAAGTCCCGCCTTCATCGTTCTTAAATACAGAAAAGAAAAGTAAATGTGACATTGAGTATTCGTGTTAAACCCCTTATTTTATGTTGACTAAAATATGCAGAAGTGGTACTTACTTCATCGATTACTAGTGATAAATTTCGAATCTTTTAAACGAACACTAGAAGAAAAAAAATAACTAAATAGGCGTGGTTTACTGTTTTAAATAGAAAAATTGGTAAATGTAAAAATTGTCTATTAAAAAACGAATGGAATTGGAATGCAAGACTGATTTGTAAAATTGTTTCTTAACTACTGTTATAGTTAAAGGCTGAATCATTTGTTTCATATATTGCTTTATTTTTATTTATTTATTTTGTAGGGGGGGGGGGGAATTATTATTTTAAGGATGCTTTAGTCTTTAAAATTTTAATAATATATTTTAACTTCATATGTATGTTTTTAAATATACTTTTACTTTTATAAATATACTTTAACACTTTTTGCGACCGCAGGATTTTGTAATATTTACAGAAAGATCCGCCTAAGATCCGCCTATTCTCTCAAAATAAAGTATTTCAGAACAAATTTTCTGTATTCACAATTATATTACAAATGGATATACAGTATAATTATATTCTTTCTAATCAATATATTTCTATCCATAGTATATTTTATTGCAAAAATATGAACACTGGGTACAAACTTAAGAAATAAGGAACACACAAATTACGAAAGAAACGCCCACTAAGAGAGTTACAGATTTTCAAATGACGTGAATCTACGTCAGCAGTTGTGAAAAGGTTGATTAAAAAATTATATTTTTATAGAAATTATAAAGCAAATCCTACAGTTCCAAAGAGTTCAACTGATCCAAAACTGGTAATTGCGATTAAAATTGTTTAATATTTACTTCATGAACCCTTACAATAATTTATCCGAAAATATTTAGTTTATGCGTTGTTGTATATATATATCTATATTATTTCATTTCGTATTTTATGTTACACCTACGAAAGAAAATTTAAGCTTTATTGGTAATCCCTACAGACATAATAGACACTTTTAATTGAAAACTATTGCAATTTTTTTAAAGAGTACAGTCTGGACAAAACCGCAAGTGTAACGTATTTAAGTAGACCTAAAATTATTTTAAAAAGTACTGAAGTAGTACATACAAATCTAAGAAACTGAATTCAAGATAACTAAAGAACTGTTAAAAGTCAATTTTTTTTTTTTTTTTTTTTTTTTTTTTAATAATTCTTTTTTTCCTGAAAGATTTCCGGTGTAAAATATTAAAATTTTGTCTATTTATTATGGGATCCTAATTTTACTTTTCTACATTTACAGATAACCCCTTAACACATTTTTTATTATAACTCTATAAATACTAAAGATAAAGTATACAAACAGTATACTTTTCCGCACTGCCAGACTCTCAGAAAATCGAATATGAAGTCCAAATTGGCTGTTGCTATTGAAAAAAGTTGGCGCTCATTTCAATATGTAGATAACCTCTAATTAAAAATTCGACAGCATTTTTAAAAAGTGCATTTAATTTCCTGTTGAATGGTGTCCATTAAATTTTTCTGCGTTTATTAATGAAATTACAGCGAGTGCTGCGATTTTTTTTTCCCCGACTGTACAAAAGCTATCTCAGTATTTTCTTCTGTATCATATACAGGTTTCTTCAAAACTCCCACTCACCGCTCCTATCTCGAAAATTCGGCGTAATTTTGAAAAATGGCAAAACACTTGTTCAATGAATTCGAGGGGAGCCTCTTTTGGAGAAAAAATTTCGGGCCCGGGAGGGCTAGAGGTCAGCTAGGGAGAGCAACTTTAAAATTTCAAATGGGAAAGTATGTCTTGTGATACGTTTCAGGAAACGTCTCTTCAAGACAATTAATTTGATATAAATAGTTTTGTATTAAGGTTATTATTAAAGGAGCAGAGTTGCCAACTTTTATAATTTATTCCGGAGCAATTTTAGCCCCGTCTTCTTTTCGCACCAGAAATTTTATAGGATATTTTTCTTTAATATGTGACAACGGTTAAATAATGAAAAAATCATTCTTTAAAATTTCCGGTGTGAGAAAAGGGCGGGAATAACAATGCTCCGAAATAAATTATAAAAGTTGGCAACTCTGAAGGATACATGAGAATGAAATGCACATTTCAAAACTCGAAAGGAAAAAAAAAAAATGGAGATTTGACACAGGAAAGATTTCAAAGTTCTTTCACTAGTTTTGTCTTCAGCGGTTATTAAGAAAAATACGCAAATTAATATACTACTAATGTCATTTCTCTTCTGCGTAAGTACTTTAACATGTTTTTACTACTCAGTGTAATTAAATTAAATTATCATCGTGACAATAATTTTATTCGAAATAATCTCATTTAAAATTTCATTGTTGATATTTTCATCTATCTTTTATTTGCTGAGTGTTCTAAAGGAATTAAATTATTCAAATTATATATATATATATATAAATTGAACAAAATTTCTAATTAAAATTATAATAATAATAATAATAAATAAATAAATAAATAAATAAATAAAATAGTTATGATTTTCTTATCTTCACATGTGTGCTTTTTGGGATTATTGCTTGTGATTTAGACAATTTAAATCTTAAAATTTAATTCTAGTAATAAAAATTAAGATTACTTCAGGTTTTAACCCAAATTAATTTCATAACAGTTTCAACACATAAAGAAAAAACATCTTCTCTTAAATAGTACAAATTAACAGCAGTTGCTTGTTTAAATTAAAAAATAAAGATTAAACATCTCCTCTTAAATGAAACAACTTAACAGCAATTGCTTGTTTAATCCTACAATCTTATCATAAACTTTTATTGTTTATCTTGCTTCACGATAGATCGCGCTAGTACACAGATGTATTAATGTTTGAAGTAATTAAATTCCTCTCCGTGAAAGAATTTAAGTTTATCGATTAAAGAAAAATTAAAAATTAAATTAATATTTAACTAACTAAATTAAACTTAGAATTACAAAGTGAATTTAATTGTTAATGAAATTATCCAAATGTAAAACTTTATCGATTAATCGAGGATTGTCTGGAATTTATTTTTAATATATTTCTTATGATGGCAACATGTTACACTCTGTATCTGTGTTGGTGATGGCTTGACATGCGGTTAAATCTTTAATTTTTTTTTTTTTTCTTCTCTTTTTTCTCTCTGGATTCCTTGTAGGTTTGCTTTAATATTTTATTTCATTCCTCTTTCAAAATGGTTTTGTTGCAAGAAAGGAAGGAGCATGAGCTATATCTTTTGCTAGAAATAGCTATATAGTTTTACGAAATCTAGCAGCTCCTTCTGCTTTAAAGAAGTACACATTTCCCTGATGAGCTAATACTTCTATTTTTAAGCATTTATTAATCCAATTCTTAATTCCTTTGGTCCTTTTTTCATCCTTTTTAATTCAATTCTTATTTCCTGTTACATTTTTAATAAATTTATTGAGAACCTGCATCAATTTTTCTCTGTCAAAGTTTTATCGTCCTTTCTACGCATGTAGACGTAAGTAATTTAAATTGGTTTTGTCTTTTAATTGGAACTAAAAATGAATCATAAAGTTTATGTGCTAGCTTTTTTACTGTGTTACTATCAGTTTAATTTTTGTGGTGTTGGTACTATCATGTATCTTTTAAAAGCTATTTTTTTATGAAATCTTAAATATATATATATATATATATTTATTTATTTATTTATATATATATGTACATAACTAGCATGCTACGCCCGCTTCGCTCAGGAAAAATGTCATACCGGGTCCCCACTGCTTTCAGCAGCGCAGGCCATTGTGCTCTGAGCGCGCATTCATGATAGACACTCTTAATGAATCACTATATATGCAACGTAAGGGAACTCACGTAAGGGGAAAATATAAATATAAAAGACAAAAAAAAAAAAAAAAAAAAAAAAATCTTACTCATCGGTGGAATAATCGGTCCGGGCCCCCAATGACTGCGGCAGAGTGTATACGCGCGCACGGCATGCGTGTTCCCCCGACCACCGTTCTCGCCCCTCCTAATTATTTTACACTTTCAAAAATACAGCAATCGTTTTATTGGGCTTTAAAACCTAATAATACTAATTTATAATGTTCTATGTGAATTTCTTTATTTTTACCCCGGCGTCCGCCCCCCTTCTCGCCCCTCGTAATAATTCTACACTTTCGAAAATATCTACAATTGATTTATCGGGCTTTAAAACCTCATAATGCTAATTTTCAACACTCTAACACTTATTTCTATATTTTTGCCCCTTTGCCCCTCCCCTCCTAATAACTTTACAAATTCGAAAATATCCGCAATGGGTTTGTAGGTATCAAAAATCCTCTATGTGCCAATTTTGAACGATCTAACTCTATTTTTATTTTTTTTGCCCCTCCGCTCCCCCCCCCCTTCCCGCCCCTCCTAATAATTTTACACTTTCGGAAATATCCTCATTCGATTTGCAGGCCTCTAAAACCTATCTGTACCAATTTTGAACATTCTAACTGTATTTCTATTTTTTCCCCCATACCCCTCCCGCCCCACCTGGGACGATTTTCTAAAATTCCAGAAATTAGTTTTTAGGTATTTGTGTGAGCTATATTTTAGAGGAAAAATATCACATATATATATATATATATATATATCAATAATTTTTCGCCTAATTTATTTAAATTTGAATATCCTTCTCACCTTACCTTAACTTATAATCATCTCAACAATAACTGTATTAGTTTCTTAGATTTAAAACTTAAACTTGATGGTAGTAAAATTTATACCGATCTGTATGACAAAAGACAAGATTTTAGTTTCAAAGTAAATTTATTTACACAATTTACCTCTTGTCTTCATATCTCTGTCTACAGAAATATTATTCTCAATCACCTCTTTCGTGTACATAATCTTTGTTCAGATAGGTTTAAAAACAAAAATATCTCTCACATAATTAATGTTGCTACAAAAATGGGTTATCCTAAAAAATTTATTTATTCACTTGTTTATCAAAAAGGGTCTCTGTCTAACACACACACAAAAAAAAAAAAAAAAAAAAAACTAAGGCTTAATTAAAAAAAAAAAAAAAAATCAGGTGGATGGGTGGGCAGATGTTTGATTAAGGAGGAAGGGTGGTGTTGTTTGGCTGGTTGGCTGGGAGGGTTTGATGCTGAATAAAATTTATAAAAAAAAAAAAAAAAAGTGGGGGGATTGCTGTAAGTTACATTCTTATTTTTTCTGGTTGATACCATGTATTTTGAACTCTTTTATCATTAAGTTTTACTATGTGCTTCTGGCTACTTGAGGCTTCCCTTGTTAAGTTTGAACAATCCATCTATTTGCATAACAAAAATAAAATCTTATAAATATTAATAAAAAAAAACTTTTAAATTTTAATTTTAATTTATGATGACTGCATTATAATGCTTATCCTTATATGTGTGCTCTTTGGCATTATTGCTTGTAATTGACTCTTCTTAAAACTTAACATTTAATACTTTGACTTCAAAATAAAAATATTTTAATTTTAATTTTAATTATTATTGATGACCGCATTATAATGCTTATCCTTATAGTTGTGCTCTTTGGCATTATTGCTTGTAATTATCTCTTCTTAAAACTTAACACTTAATAATTTGACTTCAAAATAAAAATCTTAAAAATTATCTTAATCTTGCTGTTAATACTTCTAAATTATTTTAAACTTTACACTTAATAATTTGACTTCAAAATAAAAATCTTAAAAATTATCTTAATCTTGTTGTTAAGTACTTCTAAATTATCTTAATCTTTCAGTCAATACATCTTATTTAACTGACTTAATGTTTTTATAGCTAACCGAAAGATGGCGCTTGTACTCAGTAGTCTTATACCTTCATTCTTCAGTCCTTATCTTAAACGATTTAATTATTAATATTTTTGGTACGATTTAATTTAACTCTACTAGTATTAATTTTAACATTATCATTTAATATTTACTCTGTGTATTTTATCTTTAATGTAATTGTTCTGAAGTATTTTCGATTAATCGATATCTGTCGAGCTATTATTTTAACTTCAATTTAGGTTTTGGCATCAACCATTTTTCCAGTTTGTGTTAACTGTTTTCCATGTGGTTACTCTGATTATTTCATGTTATTAATTTGGTTTCCTTTAAGATTTTAATTAATATTTATTTATTCTTTGTTTTAATTTAATTTTTCACTTTTTTCTCATTCTTTATGGTTTTTTTGCTGCATTGATCGGGGCGTGAGATGATATAAATTGCTATGATTAGCAATATCGTTTTACGAAATCGTTGCAGCTTTCTCTGCTTTATGAAGTATGCTTCTAATTTTAAGCATTTATATCCAATTGATTATGTGGTTTATTATCTTTTTTCTCTTTCACAAGTTTAATTGTCCTTTTTTATTATCCTTCAGGTCGGCGTAAGTATTTTAAGTTAATATGGTAACTCATTGGTTCCTTATCTACATCGCAACTTTTTGTGTCATTCTTTCCTCTATGTTAAATTCAGTTCTATATTTTAGTGTGCTGTTATTGTTTTAGTTCTATTAATTGCTAAATTTTAAGATTAAATTTTATTACGTTATCTATTATATATATATATATATATATATATATATATACTATTTATATTTATATTGCAATATAAAGAATTATTTGAAATCACGTTTGGACCCCCCCCCCTCCCCCCTTGGTGGCTGAATTTCTAAAATTCTAAAAATTGGTTTTTAGGTATTTGTATTAGCTATCTTTTAGAACAAAAATTTCACGTTTTTTTGTCTGAGATATAGTATACGATTGTGTGAAATCATATTTTGCGCATATGAAATCACGTTTTACCCCCTTCCTCCTCATGGGGACCGAATTTCTAAAGTTCCAGAAATCAGTTTTTAGATATTTGCATTAGCTATATTTTAAAGCAAAAATTTTAAGGATATCTTTTTTTTTTTTTTTTTTTGAGATCTGAGGGATTTTGTGAAATCACGTTTTGCCCTCCCTGCCCCCCCCCCCCCCCCAGGGGACGAATTTCGTAAAATCGCTTCTTAGTGGATGGCTACATGATAGAAGGAACACTGTCACAAAATTTAATGCTTCTAGGTTCAGGGGTTTGGGCTGGGCGATGATGAATCACTCACTCACTCACTCAGGACAAACGATTTTATGTATACACATGAGCAGAGCAGCCATCATGTTGAAAGATGACCTTGTCTGAAATAACCTGCACATTGCGCACATCGACAGAATTTTCAATAATTTCTCTAATTAAAGTATTAATTGTTTCCTGTAGCATTTCCAGATAAACATCAATAGTTAAATTTTCATTATAAAACAAAGGACTGATGATTTTATCTCTAAGGATTCCTGCTCAAATATTAATTTGTTGAATATATTGCGTCTTGTTCGTTCTAAATATGCATGTGTTTGAGCCATTATCATAATCGAACGTTCTTAACATTAATACCGCTTTTTAGAGAAAAAGTTGATTCATCACTGAAGCAAATGTGCCTAAGCATCTGAGGATCCTTGGAGACTTCGTCACATATTTTTTAACAAAATTCAAGACATCTGTCCAGATCATCCAATGACAATACTTGTGTGAATTGCATTTTATAAGGATGATTTTTTTTTTTTTTTTTTTTTAATATTCGTCGTACTGTTGTTGTCGGAATTATACTCGCCTCATTCCTTTGTGCTACAGATTGCTGAGGGTCGCGTCGGTACGAATGTGAGCCACAACGTCAATTTCTGTATCTTTTTCTACTGTTGGTCACCCATTTCTGTTTTTGTCCCTTAGACTAAGAATCTCTTTAAACTTTTTAATTAATCGTGACACATATAAATGATCTATTTGGCGATCTGGATACATCTCATTGAACCGCTTAACAGTTGCATTAAAACTTATTTGACTGTTCTCCATATAAGAGTACTATTTTGTCCTCATCTGGACGCACCATATTAATTAAAAAACAATTCAAACATAAATTTTAAAGTACAAATTCTACAAAAAAAAAAAAAATAAATAAATAAATAATAATAATAATAATAATAATAATAATAATAATAACAATAATAATAATAAATAAATAAATAAAAAGAAGAAGAAGAAGAAAAAGAAAAGCTCTTTTTATAACTTTTAAAATATTAAATTACTACTTAATCTGAGAAAATGAGGAAAAACTAACCTTATAATGGGTGGGGCATACCGGAACTCGATTCTTTTACTTTGTAAATGGAGGTTTAAAATCTTTCCTTCGTTATTTATTTATTTATTTATTTATTTATTTTCAGGTTTTGAAATGTAGAGTTTATACTCATATGTCTCCTTTCATAATCATCGTAAGACAAAACTATTTAGATCAAATTCATTGTATTAAAGAGAAGTTTCAAGGGACGTATCACAAGATATACCTTCCCATTTGAAATTTTAAAGTTGCCTTCTTTAGCTCCTCCCCCCCCCCCCCCCCAGCCCCTCCCCACGAGCCAAAATTTTGTCACTTAAAGAAGTCCTGTGTTTTGCCATTTTTTAAAAAACCTGACGCATATCCGAGAAAAGCGTGGGGGTGAGAGACTTTTGGCGGGCACATAAATACTGAGTGCCCAGTGCTGTCCATACTAAGTCTCTATTTTTTCAATCGTTTGTAATAGCTCATCTCTGATTATAAATAGTTTTTTTTTTTTTTTTTTTAATCTGCTATTTTACAAATAGCAAGACATTAAATTCCTTTATGCGAAATTTATTTAATGTTTTTCATTCTGTACTTCATATAAGTTACATATAGTAAAAGTTTTCTCATACATTACTATTTAGAATAAAAAATTCATCATTATTGTACAAGCAAAATTTTTCGACTTCTAACTGCTTAAAGTTGAAACACGCTTAGGATAAAAAAAAAAAATCTGGAGTGACTCCACTCGACTTTCCGAACATTGAGTAATTAACAGTTTTGTAGATAAAGTAAAGAAAGAGGAGTTGTTAAACAAACAAAAGAGAGAAAACCATAATAGAGTGTTTGAGTATTTTTCTCCATCTATTACACGATGTTTTATTTAACGCTACTGAACTTTGAGCCCATAGATCATAATGATAAAGAATTTTTCGTTGTGTCCCTGTAAAAACCTATAAATGCTAAATTCACCAAAATGCTTATAGTTAGTGCAACAGTAATTTATAATACTCATATAAATTTTCAGCTCAATTCAATAAGGCGTTTAGATGCTATCGTACTTTTAAAAATTTAGTCCCATAGGCCATAATGATAAAGAATTTTTCTTTGTGTCCCTGTAAGAAAACTGTAAGTTCTAGATTCACCAAAATCTATACAGTTAGTTCAACTGTGATCTATAACATGTGTACAAATTTTTTGCTCAGATTAATAAGGCGTTTAGGCGCTATCACACTTTTAAAAATTTGGCCCCATAGGCATAATGATAAAGAATTTTTCTTTGTGGCCCTGTAAAAAAACTATAAGTGCTAGATTCTCCAAAATCTATACAGATTGAGTATTTGTGACCTATAATATGTGTATAATTTTTTTGCTCAATTGAATAAGGCGTTTAGATGCTATCGCACTTTTAAGATTTTGCTCCCATAGGCCATAATGATAAAGAATTTTTCCTTGTGTCCCTGTAAAAAAACTATAAGTGCTAGATTCACCAAAATCTATAGGGTTCGTACTATGATGACTTACAATATGCGTACCAACTTTCAAGTTAATTGAACAAAGCGTTTAGACGCTAGCGTGTTCACTCACAGACATACACACATACACACATACACACACACATACATACATCATCGTAAAAATAGTGAAAACGGACTCAGGGGACCTCAAAACGTATAGAAGCATCAAAATCTTGAATTCGGATTTTTGACATGATTACAATACTTTCCTCACTATAGTGTTCGGAAAGTAAAAATGGGGATTATACGCAACATTACAGGAGAGATATTTGGTAGCAGTTTCAGTGATTTTTTACAGTTAATTAATTTACTCAATAAAGTATTCGACAGGATGTTTTCTACACTGTGTTTATAATGCTAGTAAAGGAAATCAAGATATAATGCTTTAAATTTCAAAAGAAAAATGTTTTCCAAATTATTATTATTATGTGTATGTGTCGGAGAGAAAAACTACCTAAAATGAAAATGGTTAATTCTTCCCCAAGAAAGGATTTTTTTTTTTTTTTTTTTTTTTTAAGTTTTCAACATTGACGTTTTTAAATGTTTTGGAATACGAAGAATGCGAAAAATCACAAATCTGATATGGTGAGCCTTTGTAGATTTGTCAAATTTTTAGGTAATTAGAAATTTGTTAGTTAGTTTGTCAGTCTGTTTAAATATCTCAAAATGTGTCTTCGTGAAGAAATCGGACCAATTTCTATAATATCATTCATGGTGCTGCCTTGAAATTCTATTGCATTTGAACGTCCTAATTTAAAAATTGGTAGAATAGGACAAAATTTCATACATAAACATGTATTATAAACATTATTTTCATCGTAAGGATTCGGACTAGTTTTAAAGTATCATTTATAATACTGGCACAAATATGATGAATATTAGCCTTCTCCATTAAGATTTTTGCGTGTTATTTGAAACTAAAGATGTTCATAACATGACAAAATAGGGCAAAATTTGCATAAATTTGATTTATGATGATTACAGGGATGGAACACGGGCGCAAAACTTATGCGACTATCAATGTAACAAAATTTTCTACTTCTTCAGTCAACGATATTATAGTTAGAGAAATGTCTTAAACGAATACCGGTATAAATTCTGCGCCGAATTCCAGCCCTGTGATTATTTTCATCGTAGATAAGTAGTACTAGTTTTAAAGGATTAATTTATGATACTGGCAAGAGCACAAATAAATATAAACGTTGCACTTTAGCAATTTCGCTAGTTATTCGAAATTAAAGATTGTAATAACATGACAGACAAAATAGGTAATATTTCTCATAGATTTAGATTATCGAGATTATGACATAGAAAATTACATAAAAATTAATAAAAATCAAAATATAAAGCTGACACCAGTATAATTATAGAGCAAATTAAGATAAAAAAAATTTGTAAAAACGAAGCAGCTAAAAGAGTTGCCTAGTGGTTTAATTAAACAGTTTATTAAAAATCGTGACGTTCTATCAGCCGAGTTTATTGCCCTGATTGTGAAGATAGTGTAATACCTGTAGCAGAAGTTTAAAGATTAAATATGTGATGGTGAATTGTGCAAAGTCCATCTCTCTCTTTCTCTTTCTCTCTCTTTTTTTTTTTTTTTTTTTTTTTTTTTTTAGAAATTTTATGCCAATCTAGCTAAAACAGAATCGATATATAAAATTTTTGACTTCGGAATTGGAATTTTCTCTGGAATAAATTCATTAGCTTAAATTTTCTTATAAAATAATATGTTTAAAAATATTTTTACAACTGAAAATTTATGTTTGAGACTTATGATTAAAAAAGAGCATCGATTGCAATTGTGATGTTTCGAACAAACAGAGTAGACTGGAAGTCTACGATTTTGACATTAGTTAACAAAAGGATAGCCGCCCTGGAAACGCCCCTGACATGTGTTGCACTTCCCGGAGAAATGTTGAAAGACGGATTGCAGGCGACGGATTTCTCCGCCCTGGCGCCACAGTTACCAAATGAGAGATCAACGGATCACCTCCGTCTAAAAGACTATTGGAGATTAAAGGACAATTTCACCCCCCTCCAAAAACCAACTTTTCTTGGGAAGAGAAAGAAGAGAGAGGAGTTAGTTTGTGTGTGCGCGCCGAGGCTCGAGTAGTTCTCCTTTTTGAAGTCAGAACTTTGCCGGGTAACGGTAGATAACTTTATAGTGTACTTAATAACTGATACTTAGCCTTGTGAAGGCCGACTCTCAAGATTTATTTTACTTGTTAACTACTAATTCATGTAAAGCTTATCACCGACTTTCACTGTGAACCCATATTTACTCAAGATTACGACTAATTGTATTTTAAAAATAAATAAGTGTATGTTCAAGTTGTGATAGTCTCAATTAGACGCTACCGGAAGTGGATACGTCGCAGCTTAAAGTGGTGGCAGCGACGGAACAGGAAAGAAGGTGAAGTTTTTCCAGTCTCAAGGGACATCTCCTGTGATAAAAGATTTCCGAGAGGACAATTTGACCGGAGCGAGACTCTGTGATTGCCAAACTCTTCTCCCCCTGTCTTTTCAAAAGAAGAGATAAAGATCCTAATGGAGAAAGAACAAGGTAAGCTCTTTCAGTATTTATTTTGGGTCATTCTAGAGGCATTCTAAATTGCATGTTTCATTTAAATTCATAGGAAATCATTATTTATCTTAAGGTTAAGATCAGACTGTAGATTGAGTTTTTTACTCTAGCAAATCAATTATTTGTTTGTAGAGAATCTGCGTGGGCCATGATTCTCTAATGTAAATTTTACTAAAACTTAAATATAAACTTGAATACTTAATCACTTAATAAGGAAAGCTCGAGACAAAGTTTAAATACAAAATAACACAGTTTATTAATTCTCAATTTCAAGGAGGCGTTGAGCTAACTCGAGTAAATAAATGACTTTGTGCTGGAGTGAAGGTTACAAACATTCCAAGAGGTCAGGGGTCGTGTGACCAGACAGAACGGAGCCACGAGAAGCTGTCTGAGCGACAGATGCTTTGTGTAAAAAAATTGTATATTTCTATGGAAGCGGTGACATCAATAGTTTCCGATTTCACGCAGGGCCTTTTGTTGCTACCGACGTTTCTCAGAGTTTCGGGTAGACCAAGATTGGCCGAAAATGATGTCACGGGTAGACTGATATCACGTTCAACGAATCAGTGCTTCGTGTGGAGTATTCCCCTCCCCCTTCGAAGGTGTGCTCGGAAGGAAGAGACTCAAAAAAGGGACAGAGAGACTTGGTGCTAAAAGTGTGTAGCATGTTTTTGAAGTATGCTCGGAGGCGAGCATTTTGTAATAATTTTTAATTTATTTGAATTTCAATTTTTTTGTTAAGTTTTGAATAAAAATAGAAAAAAATCATCCCTGGACTCATGCTTGCGTATTCCGTTGTTCGAGGTGTACTCCCAGAAATCACCACAGCTTTAATTAAAAATATAAAATGGTGGCATATCGGTGGTATGTTGTTTTAAGAAAAAAAAACATCGAACTCTGTTTTCTATGTGTTGGTGGTGAAAAAGTATAAAAGAACGTTGCTGTGAGCCCGGTGACAACTGGAATCCCTGAGATTTACTGGAGATTATTGATGCCTGTGACAATAGCGTGGAAAGGATTAAAAAGACTTCGCTTCTTCCCTGTGCTGCTGAATTCCCTGGAGATGTCAATCAAGGAGATTTTTCAGGTATGTTTTCTTTCATTTTCAGATATGCAAAGTGTCAGAGATTTGAGTTGTGGGATGATAGTTTTTGTTTATTTATTTATTTTTGTTTTGTAACAATGCATGTAGTTACGAAGCTTTAAGAGTAAGAATTTAGTTTTTATGTGTAAAATTTTAAGCACGGATATCTCGAAGTCAAGTTAATAGTTAAGGCGGTTGAAAAGAGTAATTTCATGACTTAACGGGGCGTTTACTTGAGAGATAAATTTATCGTTAAAGTTCTGTTTATTGTAACGGGGAGCTTGGTAACTTTAAATTGTTGTTTAAAAGTTTCGATAAGATTATAATTCTAAATTCTTTTTAAAAGCAACGTAAGGATTGTGGATACTGTAACTGTTTATATAGGAGTATACTGGAAATTAGTTGATTTGCCTACTGGTAAAAATTCTAGGATTCTTTTTTTTTTTCTCTAGTTGTCTATTTTAACTAAATATAGGTACTGTTTATTGTATCTGGGTAAATATTGTAGTTAATGTTTAGAGAAAAGGTGTTTAAAGAATTTCGTAGGTGATAATCAAAGTGTTACTTTTGTCTATATTTTCATGGTATTTGATTTGTTTATTGTTTTTATTACATGTGCATTTTTTTTCAGTAATTAGTGAAATTGTATTTTGTAATTATGGCATTTCTCATTAAGTATACTAAAAATATATTGTTAGAGTTAGCGGATGAATTTGGTGTTTCGGGGCTAACAGATAAAAGCAAAAAACTAGAAATCAAGGAAGCTATTGAAAAGGCGGCTAATTATGATGAAGGGGTTGCGAAGGCGCTAATAGAAGGGATTTTGGAACAGAAAGAAAGCGAATTGAAATTACAAAAAGAAAAAGAAGAGCGCGAATGGGCGTTGCAAAAAGAAGAGCGCGAATGGGAATTACGAAAAGAAAAAGAAAAAGAAGAGGCCGAACGAAATTTTGAACTGGAGAAACTCAGAATCCAGAGCGCTGCAGAAACTAGTAGCGTAGGGTCCGGGAGTTTAGTTCAAGAGACGGTTTTGAAGAAAATTAAATTAAAAGACATAGCTCCGAAATTTGACCCAAAACAAATGGATATTTCTCTTTTTTTTACGATATTTGAAAGATTAGCACGTAAAGAAAATGTTAGCGAACAGGACTGGATGTCGCAACTTATCCCTTTATTGCCGTGCGACGTCGTACAAATAATTATGAAATTAGACGAGTCAGAGGCTGATAACTTTCAACATGTAAAAAAAGTGTTGATGAATAGATTCAGATTGAGTGCGCGTGCGCTAAGAACGAAATTTGAATCGCACACCAAAAAAAGTGAAGAATTATGGGTTGATTTAGTTCACGATTTGAGAGGGTACCTAGATAACTGGCTTGAGATTTTAGAAATTAAAGATTTAGAGTCATTAAAGGAATTGATGCTCACGGAGCAGTTAAAGAAAAGGGTACCATGCGAAATCAAACAACATTTTGTAGATGTGTGGGAAGAAATCAACAAAGCTTCGGATTTGGCGGAGAAGTGCGACAAGTATGACGCGGTTAGAAAAGAGAATGGGAAAAGAGAATATAAACCTTTTCAGCGTTTTACGAAGGGTAGAAATTCATTTGGGAAAGACGGTCAGAAATTCGGGTCAGGTAAGCATGATGGTGGGAGTAATCCGAAAGCTGAGTCAGCTAAGGGCGACAAAAAAGACTCAGGAAAATTAAAAGGGGATAAAACCGAATCTAAGGATCGTGATTTTGATAGAAATAGTAAAATTGTGTGCTATTTGTGCTCGGAAAGGGGCCATATTCGACCTAACTGCCCACAAAACCCTAATCGCAGAACAAATCCGATCAATAACTTAAGTGCGGGCGAAATTTTAGGTGTTGGTTTTGAGCCTTATATAGGTAAATTAGAAATCAATGGACAAGAGCGCGAATTCTTGAGAGATAGTGGCTCAAACATTGACGTGTGCGAAAGGAATATGATTTCTGTTGAGGATTTACTGCCGGAACAGGTATGGATTAAGCAACCGTTTGACGAAACGTGTAGGTGTTTACCTTTGGCGAAAATCGTTTTAAAAGGGGAATTCGGAGAGGTCATTACAAAAGCGGCTGTAAAACCGGCTAATTTGAGTCAGGGAATATATCTTCTAGGCAATAAAACCGCAGAGTTAATTGAGTCCAATAAAAAAATTGTTTATCCAATTAATGCGATAACGCGAAGTCAGAAACGTGAGCAAGAAAGGATTAAGAGTGCGCAGTCCGAAATAAATAATGAAAAGCCAACTCAGAGAAAAATTCAGAATTTTGAGGAGGAACCGGGTTTGATAAGCGAGTCGTTAGAGGAGACTAGTGCAGAAAATAAAGTTGTTCTTCCTGTGTTAAAAGAAACAGACAGGTGTCCATTAATCGGGGTTTCAGCTGAAGAGTTTCAAAAAGAGCAAACTGCGTGTGACACGTTGAAAAATTGTTGGGAAAAAGCTAGGAATGAAGCGGGAAAGGAATTTAAGATAAAAAATGAGCGGTTAATTCGAATATCGGATTCTAAGCGTAACCAAAACAGGATGCAGTTGTGCGTGCCAAAGAAATTTAGGGCAGCGATTCTAAACCTGTGTCATGATTCTGTGTCAGGGCATTTAGGCTCGTGTAAAACTAAGCAGAGGGTGTTGACTAATTTCTTTTGGCCAAATTGCTATCAGGAAATCGAAGAGTATGTCAAAACTTGTGAAATTTGTCAAAAAGTAGGACAAAAAGGGGATAAGAAGAAAGCTCCGTTGAGATTAGTACCGATTATTTCCGAACCGTTCAGACGTCTGTCGATTGACGCTATAGGTCCGCTTGTAACGAGTAACAAAAATAATCGTTTTGCGATAACGGCTGTTTGCGTCGCTTCAAAATTCCCGGATGCTATTCCTGTGGAAAACCTAACTTCGAGGTCAGTGATCAATGCTTTGATGCAAATTTTCGCGAAGACCGGATTTCCTAGAGAGTTAGTCTGCGATCAAGGTGCTTATTTCACGAGTGACTTGTCGACAGCGTTTTTTGAGAAGTATGATATCAAAATCAATCATTCTTCTGTCTGTCATCCGCAATCTAATCAGGTGGAAAGAATGCATTCCACTCTTAAGAGGATTCTCAAAGCATTATGTCTCGAAACGAAAAGCGATTGGGAAGAAAATCTGCCTATGGCTCTTTTCGCGTTGAGGACGGTGCCGCATGAGAGCACGGGATTTTCTCCTTCAGAGCTTATTTTTGGGAAGAATTTGAGGATGCCTCATACCATTGTTTACGAAAATTGGATGCAGGAAGAGGAAATTAATCAAAATGTAGTAGAGTATATTTTGGATTTAAATGAGCGCTTAAAAAGATGTCAAGATTTGGCAGGGGAGCGCATGACAGAATGTCAACAAAAAAGAAAATTATGGTACGACCAAAATGCAGTGTCCCGAAAATTTAAGGTGGGAGACTCGGTGTTGGTTTTGGCTACTGCAAAACCACATAAAATGGCAGTACAGTGGCTAGGTCCAGGTGTAGTTACGGGGGTAATATCCGATACGAACTATACGGTAGATCTTCCGGGAAGGAGATGTAAGGACACGATTTTCCACGTGAATTTAATGAAACCTTATCATAAACGCCCAGAGCATGTCAACTTAATTTTGGAAGAGGGTGGCGAGGAAATTGAGGAGGATGCATCTATCCCGTATCCGATTTTGGACCCTAATCATTTCGACTTGACAGACTTAATTAAGGGGAGTAATTTGGGTAATAAGGTTTCGGAAGGGAATTTGGCAACTTTACAAAATGTCCTAGTAAAGCATAAAACGGTGTTTTCTAACGACCCTGGTACGACCCATAAGGTAGAGATGGATATCATTTTGACAGATGATAAGCCGATTCGTGCAAAACCCTATCGCATGTCTCCGCGGCAGTTAGAAATTATGCGGAAGGAGATTTCCAGGCTGTTAGAGTTAGGGGTGATTGAGGTGGGTCAGTCAGATTACGCATCGCCTATGATTCTTGTAGAGAGTCCGGGGAAAGACCCTAGGCCGTGTGTCGATTATAGGGCCCTCAATGCCAAAACCCAAGTGCAATTTTTCCCGTTACCGAATATTGAGGAGGTAGTTGAGGAAGTGAGCACTGCAAAATATATCTCAGTAATGGATCTGACGAAGGGGTATTTCCAAATCCCGTTAACGAAACGTGCGCAAAGGTATGCGGCGTTTGTAACCCCTTTCGGTGAGTTTATTCCAAAAAAAATGATGTTTGGCTTAGTGAATGCTCCATTTTATTTTTGTAAATTAATTAGTGAGGTGCTAGGGGATTTAGTGAGTTTTGTGAGACCATATGTGGATGATCTGGCTGTGTTTTCATCCAGTTGGGAGCTCCATATCCGGCATCTGGACATTGTGTTACAACGTTTGGAGGAGGCAAATCTAAAAGTGAAACCGGCAAAGTGTTTATTCGCCCAGGACCATGTAAAATTTTTAGGGCACGAAGTGGGGTCAGGGAAGAGGTCGCCGAGTGACGCGAAAATCCAAACTATCCAAGAATTTCCCATTCCAAAGACAAAGACGCATGTAAGGTCATTTTTAGGTCTGACCGGATTTTACCATAAATATATAAAGGATTATGCGACAAAAGCTGCGCCTTTGACGGATTTGTTAAAAGGGAAAAATAAGAGGGAAAAAATTGAGTGGAGTCAGGAATGTGATCAGGCATTTAAGGTACTAAAATTAGATCTAACTAAGGGACCGGTACTCTATGCTGCGGATTTTTCAAAAAACTTCATTGTTCAGACTGATGCAAGTCTTGTAGGGGCGGGTGTGGTCCTAGCTCAAAATTTCGGGAATAACGAGGAACACCCAATTGTTTATTTGAGCAAAAAATTCTCCAAGGCGGAGCGTAATTATAGTACCATTGAACGCGAATTAGCGGCAGTCATTTTTGGGGTGAAAAAACTAAATCATTATTTAGATGGACAAAAATTCGTCCTTCAAACCGATCATAACCCTTTAGTTTATCTTAAAAAAATGATGGGCACAAATTCACGTTTGACGAGATGGGCCTTATGTTTACAACAATACAACTTCACAGTCGAGCATAAGAGCGGAAAAAAGCATTTGAATGCAGATGCGTTAAGTCGCATGCACGAAGAATAATAAAAAAAAATAATAATAATGCCTTGGTTTTAGGTAGTGTTTTTGGACTGTTTGTAAATATTTATTTTTTTTTTCCTTTCATTTGTATTCCAAAAAAAAAAAAAAAAAAAAAAAAAAAAAAGTTTGAATGTATTGATTATGAATTATTTCTCTTTCTTTTTCATGAAATTTTATTGTGTAATTGTGAAATTTCAGTGTTTGCCTTTTAAAATTTTGTTAGGGGTAGTACCTTTGATTGTCATCACGAAATTGCATGTGAATGTTTAATTGTTTTTTTTTTTATATAATGTGAAATGAGACCTTGGGATCTAGTAATTATGCAAGGTGTAAGACTAGAAAATTTATTTTTAAGATTATTTTTAGTTCTATAAAAGTTCAGGGGGTTGTTTCGAAAAATTTTTTTTGGGGGGCCTAGCTCAACTCTCTGATGTTGCATGTTTGATAATGGGAGGAGGCACCTGAGTCTTCTGGAGCCCATTTTACATCCTGAAGGCCGTAAAATGGTCTTTTAGGAGGGAGGAAGCTGTGCTGGAGTGAAGGTTACAAACATTCCAAGAGGTCAGGGGTCGTGTGACCAGACAGAACGGAGCCACGAGAAGCTGTCTGAGCGACAGATGCTTTGTGTAAAAAAATTGTATATTTCTATGGAAGCGGTGACATCAATAGTTTCCGATTTCACGCAGGGCCTTTTGTTGCTACCGACGTTTCTCAGAGTTTCGGGTAGACCAAGATTGGCCGAAAATGATGTCACGGGTAGACTGATATCACGTTCAACGAATCAGTGCTTCGTGTGGAGTATTCCCCTCCCCCTTCGAAGGTGTGCTCGGAAGGAAGAGACTCAAAAAAGGGACAGAGAGACTTGGTGCTAAAAGTGTGTAGCATGTTTTTAAAGTATGCTCGGAGGCGAGCATTTTGTAATAATTTTTAATTTATTTGAATTTCAATTTTTTTGTTAAGTTTTGAATAAAAATAGAAAAAAATCATCCCTGGACTCATGCTTGCGTATTCCGTTGTTCGAGGTGTACTCCCAGAAATCACCACAACTTCAGGAACTAACTTTAAACAAGATAAAAAATAGGAAGTTGCTTTATCTCACCCACGCTGATCCTTTTGACGACTGCTCACGGCTCCTTATCACTTTCCTCACTTTAGAGCGTCGAGCGGATTCCCGAACACGACAGCCTCTTTTATTTCTTTACTTCACAAAACTACACCTCTCTACCATCATTCGCATAAAACTATCAGCATCAACATTTCTCTTAACTCCACACTAATCAGCTACCCCTTCATCACCATTCCACTACACCACATCCTATATCTATATCTATATCCGTATCTATATCTAGCAATTCACTATCTTTCCTTTTATACTCCATTCAACAACTCCCTTTCATTTCATTTCAATCAAAACCTTTAAACCTCTCTTCTACACATCTAACACCGCGATCCTAATTATTTTACTGCTGCACAATGCTGACATAAAACAATCTCGACCAAGACTTTCGCCGAGCTACTGGCGACGGAGTAATTTAACCGTCCCAACTTTTAGTGACGGTTCATAGCTCGACCTCACATGTTTTAAGTTTTGTGTATTATTAGCAGTATTTATATTTTGAAGAAATATAGCAATATATTCTTAATTGTTTGGGTTAAGTGAGTGAAATAACACTTTTTGTTATCAATTTTATGGGAAATAGAAAATGATATTGAAGTTTTGAAAACTAAATTATTGATAATTGATGCAATTTAATATTCATATTTTTTCTATTTATTCAGAATTTTGCAGTCAAAATTTTGAGGTTTTAGTTAGAAAGTATTTTAAGGAATTAAATTGTTGAAAATAAAGGTGAATTAAATTACACAAATTCCTTCTCACTAATTTAAAATTTTGTGCTATTATTTATTGAAAAATTGGGTTAGACAACTTAAAATAGTCTATTGTCACATGTTTTATTTCCTGTATGTTCTAGAAATTTAATGTTAAAAATTTATTTAAAATTCTGTTTAATTAGAGTAGTGTAATAGTTAAAGGGTTTAAAATGGCTGGGTTATGGAAATATCGGAAGGCAGATTTGAGAACAGTAACAGAGGAATTAGATATTGATGTATTACCTAGTGATAAAATCGCAAATATTATAGAGAAGATTTCGAGCGAGCCAAATTTTAACGAAATCGCTGTTCTTGCGCAACTGGAACTAGTGAAAGAAGATAGGGAAGCGAAACAACGGCGTTTAGAAGAGAACCGCAGATTTCAGGAAGAAGAAGGGAAAATATTACACGAATTAGAAATGCTTAAATTACAACAAAGCGCAGAAACGGTTAGCGTAACTTCGCAAGTTAGTGAAAGTGCTAAGCCGACCGTATCTCTAAAACAGGTAATGCAAAAATTCGATGCTGAGAAAACTGATATTTCTATATTTTTAACATTATTTGAAAGGCAAGCAAAGAAATTGAGTATTTCTGAGGATCAGTGGCCCCTCAATTATTAGCCTTAGTGCCGGTAGAAATAGCGGAGATTGTAATAAGAGAACCGGAGGAGTCTATTGAGAGTTGTGAATATGTAAAAAAATTACTACTCAACAGATTTAAATTAAGTCCTGAGGTTTTCAGAACTAAATTCTTAACTCATAATAAGAAATCAGATTCGATTTGGAGGGATTTAGTATTTGAACTAAGAAGTTACCTTGAAGGATGGTTGAGCGGAGTCGAAGTTAATGATTTCGAATCGCTAAAAAAATTGATGATCGCAGATGGCTCCCCATGAAGCACCGGATCATTTAATAGATCAATGGGCTATTCTAAAAGAACCCGAAGAGGTTGCGAGTAAATTAGATGAGTATGAAGCGGTAAGGGGTATAAAAAGAAAACAAAATTCTAATGATTCCGAAAAGCGAAATTTCGACAGACAGCGAAATAACGAACGGGAGAAAAAGGATAGCAAAATAATAGGAAATAAGAAGGGTGATAAAAATTGGAGGGACAAGAATGTCGATGAGGAAAGGGAAAGGTTAAAAATATTTGAGAAAAGAAAAGAGCCAGCCTGTTATGAGTGTGGATCAAAATCTCATCTAAGACCGATGTGTCCCAATTTAAATAAAGGAGACCGCGTGTGTTATTTAAATACAGCGGAAAAATTTGCCCCTTCCTTTTCACCTTACCTGAGTAAGGCACGCGTGAACGGTGAACAAATGATGATTCCGCGGGATACGGGCACGAGTGTCGATATTATTTCGGCAAAATACGTTAAAAATGAAAATTTAAATGGAGAAACAATTTGGTTAAAGACCGCCCTAGAAAATGAGTCTTGATGTTTACCCTTAGCCACGGTAGAACTAGAATTCGCAGAGACTGGCCGATTTATAACAAAGGCGGCTGTGGTAGACTTAAGTATAAATATGTCTCATTATCTCTTAGGCAATAATACGGCCGAAATTATTCAAGAAATGAAGCTACACCAAAATCGCATAAATCAGGTCGTTATTCAGAGCCAAACTAAACAAAGGGAGAAAGAGAATATTCCAAGCAAAAATCGCACAAAACATTCAGGCGAGGCCAAGGGGTTTGAAAGTGAAAGGTTTAGCGCGGATTTAGGAAGTGAGGGAAATACGAATGGGTAAGAAATTGATTTACCTCCGAGAAAGGAAAACGAAGTGTCAAACTTATCTAAGACAAATACCGTTAGTTTTCGGACAGCACAGTCGAAAGATAAGAGTTTTAGTAAATCGTGTCCTAAAGAGGAACAAGAAAAGTACTCTAAACATTTCGTGAAGAATGAATTGTTAGTTAGGAAATCTGCAGATTGTAACGATACAGATAGCAAACAAGTAATCAGATCTAAAGAAGTTAGACTTGAAAACCTTTCTAGATTAAATATAGATGTAATAGATCCCCAACCTGATTCGGATAAGAGAAATAAAAATACCTTTACGGCTATAAGTTTAGTTTTAAATTGTCCGGAAGTAATCCGCATTGCAGATGATAAATATGAGCCGATCGCAGAGACTTTATTAAATAATTTTAGTACAGTTGGACTTCCGAAAGAAATAAAAGGCGATTTAGGGATATGTTTTATGAGCAATCTTATATCTATATTTTTCGAGATATTGGGAATTAAAGTGATCGAAGGTTTCCATGATTCGGTTAAAGGGCTATTAAAGTTCTTATGCATAGAGCAAGGCCAGAATTGGGAAAAACAACTGCCAGCGGCAATATTTAGTTCGTTAGGAACAACAAATTACGAACTGAATGGTTCAAATTTGGCGGAGTTAATTTTTGGAAAAATTCTTAGGACTCCCGAGAATTTGTTTTTCGAAAAATTGTATGATAAGAACGTTATTCACAAAAAGCGCAAACTAAAGAACCAAATTGTAAAATTAACGACTTTAAAGCAAAATAAACTTCCCGTTACTTGGATCGAACCGAAAAAAATAGAATGCCAAAATTCCGAGCCAGATCCTAGTGTTAACTTGCCGGAAAAAAGAGAAATATCTCAGATCTTCCATACTAATCTTCTAAAACCCTATTATAAGAGAGGAAAACAAAAAAATTCATTAAATGAAAGGTACAGTCACGAAATAAAGGAATCAGATTTAAATAGTCCTTATCCCGTGTCTGAACTTGGTGTGTTCAATTTTAAGGAAATAGTGCAGGAAGGCGAATTAACGGAAAAATATTCTCTCGAACAATTTGAAACGCAATGGAAAAAATTCATGAAATATTGGAAAATTTTTTCGAACGAACCAGGTCGTACGGATATGATAGGACAGAATACAGAATCAGTTAGTTCGAAACTTTATCGCACTTCACCGCATCAATTTATAATTCTAATTAATGACCATAAAAGGATGCGGGACCTTAAAAGTATAGAAATCGGGAAAAGCGATTATGTATCTTCGTTTATAGTAGTGAAAGGAAAGATTCGGAAGAAAAAAACACCGGATTACTCAAGGGAATTCATTTTAAAGACAAACGCTGTAGATAAGGGAATAGAGAAGAAGGAAGAACATACTACTTTGTGTAGGAAACTTTTGAAAATCGGAAAGAAATTCTGTACTAAAGAAAAAGGATGTGCGGGAATAATTTTCGCGATTAAAAGGCTAAAACTTCACTCAGATGGTCAGCACTTTAAAACAAGGACAGATCATAATCCTTTTGTCCCGTTGCAACTGAACCCAAGGGAATACCAACGTCGCATGAGGTTATCGTTAATCCTTTTACTTTTCAAAGGAAAGGAGATAAAACATGTAGACGGTCTCAATCATGTTTAAAGAGAAACTTAGAGTTTTTATTTGTATTTTTTTTTTTCCTTGTTTTCTTATTTTATTTATTCATTCATTTATTTTTCTCGTGTGAGAAAAAAAATTAATCATGTTAAAACTTATTTAATGTAAAATTAACTGTAAAATTTCTTTCATTTATCAGTGTAGTAATTGTATTTAGTTATTATTGTAAATTTATTATTTTTGGAATGAACTGTAGAATTAAGGTTCTTAAAATTAACATTAATCAAATGGGTATTAGAGGAAGTTATTTTGTTGCCTCTGTACCCAAAGTGAATATTGTGGGAGTAACCTTGTATGAATCCATACAAATTTCGATTCTCTGCAAAATTTGCATATAATCGTCTTAAGGGGGGGGGGGGGGTGAGCTGTGATGTTTCGAACAAACAGAGTAGACTGGAAGTCTACGATTTTGACATTAGTTAACAAAAGGATAGCCGCCCTGGAAACGCCCCTGACATGTGTTGCACTTCCCGGAGAAATGTTGAAAGACGGATTGCAGGCGACGGATTTCTCCGCCCTGGCGCCACAAGTTACCAAATGAGAGATCAACGGATCACCTCCGTCTAAAAGACTATTGGAGATTTAAAGGACAATTTCATCCCCCTCCAAAAACCAACTTTTCTTGTGAAGAGAAAGAAGAGAGAGGAGTTAGTTTGTGTGTGCGAGCCGAGGCTCGAGTAGTTCTCCTTTTTGAAGTCAGAACTTTGCCGGGTAACGGTAGATAACTTTATAGAGTACTTAATAACTGATACTTAGCCTTGTGAAGGCCGACTCTCAAGATTTATTTTACTTGTTAACTACTAGTTCATGTAAAGCTTATCAGTGACTTTCACTGTGAACCCATATTTACTCAAGATTACGACTAATTGTATTTTAAAAATAAATAAGTGTATGTTCAAGTTGTGATAGTCTCAATTAGACGCTACCGGAAGTGGATACGTCGCAGCTTAAAGTGGTGGCAGCGACGGAACAGGAAAGAAGGTGAAGTTTTTCCAGTGGATACGTCACACAATGCATACTCTGCATATTTTTACAGCATAATTCGCATGCATGAAATAAAAAATTACTTCGCTTTCTACCCATCTATATATATATATATATATATATATATATATATATAACCTATTTTTTAATAAATGATTCTGAGAAATGGCTTTAATGTTTCATGCAGACATGCATCCTGCTCATCTGTAGTGCCACCTTCAAATGGTATACATATGGTACTATATATGAAAAATTGTGACTTATAGTGATTGTGAATTATATTTACGAGAAATCGACGCTCGTGTCGAACATAATCAATTCTCAGTGATGTTGATACGCAATCAATAGTTGTAAGCGGGACAAACCGACCAACAAAACGATTGCACCAACTTCGCCCTACAACTGCACTGCAGGACAAGCATATTGTGCGCGCAGCCATGGTGGATCGCACTGCAATATCATGAACTAAAACTCAAGAAATAGGATTTGATGTAATATCTGTATCGGCACATGTTGTTGTAGATGTAATTCGACGTCGTTTGCAGAACAACCCTTTTTGTTGTAGAATTTTTCATTGATTTTAAATTATAGACATTTGTTTCTGTAACTATTCAATAAATACCGGCATGGACAAACGAATGGCACGACGTTATCTTTCAAACGAACCGGGGTTTCTCTTTACAAAATAATAATATTCTGATGGCACCTTGACAAGTGGTTGCATGGTTCTCGCATCATATGCCATCATACCAGTTATTTCCCTAGCATAGTTTGAGATAGTTTTGGGTTTTACTCTTAAACTGCTTCCTAATGCGCATTTAATGATCGGGCAGTGCTAAATCTAAGATTTGAAGCTGCTATCTTATTTTATGTTCAACACTTTCTTGCAATCATATTTTGAAAGGGTAATGTGGGCACATAGATGCCATGCAATGAGCAAGAGTTTTGTTTACCCACCAGATTGCATTGCTGCCTCGGCCAGCGTATTCTCCTGATTTCGATCCATGATTGGAAGAAGACTGGTCTAGCAAATACCACCCGTTGCTGCGCAAAATCAGCTTTAACAAAGAGGTTGAGTGGATTTTGCTTTACACTAGAAATATGGAATGGGAAATAGACGTCCGTCTGGGATTCCCCCCCCCCCCCTCCAGGGGTAGTCTGGAAGCATGCCAATACAATTTTGACCTTTACGTAAGCAAGGTGTGTTGTAGAAGTACGTAATGACATTGTAACAACATACTCCGATGACATATCTAAAACCTTTTTGATAATTCCGAGGCACATAGCAGAAACAATTACCAGAATTGACAGCTACTCAAAATACTGATTTATCCATGTCCGTTAAACAGAATCTGACAGTAATTTTAATCATTTTGCCTTTGTATTATTTGTTATGCATCTAAAACATTTGATTTTGATATTCCTTGCTCTTTTTGCTGTTATACTTTGGATGACAAATAGTCTATTTCTACCGAAGTACACTTTTCGGGCTTGGTCAAAATTCAGTCAATGTATAATAAAAGCGTCATTTATAATTAGGTACACCAACTGACATAAAACTGGATTTCTGTTTTTTTTTTTTTTTTTTTTTAATGCTTGCTCTATTTTTCTAGTAATGCTTTTTATACTTAATACAGAAATGAGATATAAAAAATGAAAATCATATTCTTTATACGAATATAAGAGAGAAAAGCATCTTCTCGTGTTAAATATGCTTGCAAACAATATGCTGTGATATAAAAAAAAGGCCTTGACAGATTTTACTGGTAGTCAGATATCATCTTTTCTCTTTTCCCATGTAATCCAGTGAGATTTTTGTTGCTTTGTATTATCAGCATCTCGTTCAAAAATTAAGTTTTTCAATTTTTTTTTTTTTTTTTTTTTTTTTTTTTTTTTTATTCTCTTCACTTTTTTTTTTTTTTTTTTTTTTTTTTTTTTTAATAAGTTAAATATTTTTTTCTCTCTTTCCATTAATTTGGCTTAAAAAAATAAAATATTTAAATTTATTATTGTTATTTTTCTAATTGTTCCCTATGACATGTTCGAATAAGGGGACATAAAAAAAACAAAATCTGAAAAACTTTATTGTTCAACGAGGTATCCTGATAATATAAAACAACAATAATTCCATTAGATTTCATGGAGAAGGAGAAAAAAGGGTATCTCACTACGAACAACAAACAGCATACTGTTTGCTAAAAAGTGGAGGATCAGCAGATGCAGATGCTTTTTATTTACACTTTATGATAATTCTAATGTAGTTTTTCAGCTACTTTGGCTAAGAAAAATATCTCGCGAACTATCTTGGCTATGAATTTTCCTCACTGACGTGACAGTAACTATGTTTGACTTGAAATCTCATATTCATACTTAGTTTATTAATCGGTAGCAAGGTTACCCTCTCAGCCAGATTGGGGACATTTTTTATTCAACATCCACCAATAAATTTTAATTGTAACGGTTGCCTAATCACTTCGAAGATTAATTGTCGATTACATTTATCAAATATCATTTTTCAAAATTATTGGTGAGAGTTGAATAAAAAAAGTCCCCAATCTGGCAACACTGCGGCCTCTCTTATGTTCATAAATGCCGTTTTATTATTTATCTATCTATCTATATATATCTATATATAAAATTATATATATATATATACGTATGAATGTCTCGAACATTATCGCCCCTCATTAAAAATATCACCCTACATATTCATAGCAAATTAAAATATTTGTGTATTTGTAATATGGATAATAAATACCTAAAATGTATTAATATTTCCTGAGCGGGAACTACTTTATTTAATCCATATCATATTAGTAAAATATTTAAAAGCAAAAATAAATAAACAGATAAAATATACTTCAGTTAATCTTGTAAAATTAAACCATTCTGTTTAATAGCGCGATAATAAACCGAAACAAACATAAAAATAAATCAGTTATGCGCAATCAAATTTATCTATGATGTTTTGATTAAACCCTTATGCGTCATTTAAATCTTTCTTTACAACTATTTTTTGCGAGAAATACGCATAAAATATCTGTTTCACAAAAGAGCTTGTGACATTTCAATTCGCGGTCTTCACGTTAAAAGGAAACGATGCCAAGAAAAGAAACCTAAACCTGCTGCTTCATTCTCAGACCAGTTTTTCTCAATGTTTACAGCAGAAACGTGATAAATGTTATCCCAAATAACCACCTTTTACACGATTCATTTGAAATTCTGTCCATAAGCAAGTAGTGAGTGACGTTGTTAATTTCCAGCTGTGACGTTATTTGTAACTGACGGTTCTTTTAAAGTTGAGATGTCTACTGACTTCCCCCTCCAAATCTGTTGTTGCCAGAACCTCCCATCCTCTATTCTTCTTTGTGATCCATGCTTTACGTGCATTTCGTCACGCCATTCTCCAACACCTTGTGGACAACGCGCAGTAAGAAGACAAGTGGACCCCGCCTACACGGTGAAGAGAAAAAAAAAGAGGTTTATGAAATAATGAAGACATAAAAATCACTTGTGACCTCACCTGCGTATCTATAAGATGTCTTTTACGCAGCGGGTTACCAAGAGTTCAGATTTGGCGAGAGTGAAGATTTTTACACTACTTTTAATTTTTGAATTGTATTAAAATTTTTATTGATTTAGAAAAAAATCTTAATCATTCGAGATTTTTTTTCTTTTAATAACCCCATAGATTTTCATTGTCGTATATTTGTGTTTTCCATATTTAAAAGGGTAACCTTGATACCGATTAATAAACTAAGTATGAATATAAGATTCCAAGTCGAAACATAGTTACTGTCACGTCTGTAAGGAAAATTCATAACCAAGATAGTCCACGAGATATTTTTCTTAGCCAAAGTAGCTAAAAAACTACATTAGAATTAGCGTAAAGTGTAAATAAAAAGAAGAGATTAAAAGCCTAAAAAAAAAAAAAAAAAAAAAAAAAAAAACATATAATAACAATTAAAGTTGTACACTTAAAAACATTTAAAAACCTTTAAAATTACCGTTCCACTAACGGTAAATTTAAAGGTGGAACGGTAATTTTAAAGGTTTTTAAATGTTTTACCTTTTATTTAATTTTAAATAAATAAAGTTGTATAGTCAGAAGAAAAAAAAAGCCACCCCCCACCTATTTTCGCCGTAAATTACTGTAGAAACATGCGGCTGGTACCGATCGATCTGTAATAAGTTTGTAATGGTATAGTTATACTTTGCTTAACGGGTCATCTACACATTAAAACAGGCAACAACTTAATTTTTTTTCAATGGCAAACTCTATTTTTGATCTCATATTCAAATTTCTGAGAACAAGGCGGTTGGGAAAAAGTCCTATTTATATACATTAAATCAATTCTTGATAGAGTTACAAGCGAAAATGTATTAGAGGTCCGTCTATACATTTAGAAAATATAAATTATGATCTACCACAAAATGTACATTATTCATTAATATTCATGACGGAAAAAAAAGTACAAGAATATTAATAATAAAATAAAAACGAAATTATAGAACGTAATGTGTTAGCTTGTGAATTCAAAATTTTTAAATAGTTTATTTTTAATAAACATGGAATAGTTTATTACGTCACTATGTTAAAATTTAAATAGCTTGAGTCATTTAAACCCTACAATGTTCAATTATAAAAATCTAGATAGCAAGATAAAAGAATAATAGTAATAATGATATAGATAGTAATAATAATAGTAATAGCGTTAAAAATAAAAAGTAAAAGTGTTTAATATTTAAAAAAAAAAAAATTATCTACTTCTGTTGATTATATTTTTATTTTATACAGTAAGCCCTGCATGAAAGTGTTTCTAAAGTTTTACATTAATTAAATTTCAGGCATACAAACCTACAATGTACAGTCGCCCCCCCCCCCCCCCCATCTATTTTCGCCATAAGTTGTCGTAGAAGCATGTGGTTGGTACCAATCGATTTGTAATAACGTCTAGTTTATAATAGTATAGTTAGATTTTGCTTAAGGGGTCGTCTACATATTAAAACTGGCATCAACTTCATTTTTTTCAATGACGACCCCTTATTTTGACCTCATATTCAGATTTCTGAGATCAAGGCAGTTCGGAAAACATACCTATATATATACTTTAAATCATTTTAAATAGAGTTACGCGTGAAAATGTAATAGGGGTCCGTCTATACATTTAGAAAAAATAAATCATGATTTACCTCACAACAGACATTATTAGTTAGTTTAACACCGGACAAAAAAATACGTAGACGTTATTTATAAAATTAAAAAAACGAAGCTAATTCGCAGAACGCTCAGTGTTAGTTTATGAATTAGAAGTTTTTTATTGGTTTCTATTTATTAAACATCGAATAGTTAAATAAATCACCTCATACGGAAAAAAATAAATAGCTCGAGTGATATGAACCCTAGAATGTTGAATTACAAAAATCTAGATACCAAGATAAAATAGTAATAATGATAATATTAATAGCGGTTAAAAAAAAAAAAAAAAAAAAAAAAAAAAGTGTTTAATGTTTAAGAAAAAGAATTATCTACTTCTATTGGGTATATTTTTATTTTATACAGTAAGCCTTGCATGAAAGTGTTACTGTAAAGTTCTATATTTAATTTTAGGCGTACAAACCAACAATATATAATATACAAAAATATAGATAAAAAGGTTTAAGCTAAAATCTGATAAAGGATATTTAACACTTTCACAACCTCTGACGTTACTGGAAATCTGTAACTCTTCCAGTGGGCGTTTCTTTAAAATAAATATGGATATAGAAAACCTCGTTCTGACATAATGTAGTTTGAATGAATACCGCCCACAGGCGGAACAGACTATCTAAAAGGCAAAAACATGCGGTCGAGAAAGAGTTTAATATTCAATAAAAAGGAGACACTGTTCAAAATCATTTTTATTTTGAGTAATAGTCTTTATACGTTTCTCTAAAACATGAAATTATTTCACAAATTCATGATTAAATAACTGAAACTTTTTCATCAACAATCCAAACGGTAAATTCCACTCCTTTATATATGCTAGAGTTTTATAAAGAGTCAAACAAACTAAAATTAAAGAAACAAAAAACAGTTTTTAAAGTAAAGTATTGTTTCAGAAAAAGCCAGAGGGTGGGGCTTATTATACTTGTGGAATGATATCAAAATTTCCCGCCTGCAATACGTTAATTTTACGAAAATAAGTTAACATGTATAGTAAACACCGAAACCTTACTTAGAAACCAATAAAAAATAAAGCAAAACAACAAAATATAATAAAATAAAAAAAATCTGTTTTGGACTGAATTTGCATAAAATGTTGTCCCATTGTACAGAACGAATATTCCCCGTTCTGCAGTCGTCTACTGTACTTGAATTCTTAATTTTAAATGTGTAAAATCTATATCTTTAAAAGCAATAAGACATATTACTCTGTTTTAAATTCTTTTTCCATAATAAATGTGACGCCAGTTTTACGCCGTGAATAGAATAATCGAAAATAAATAGTATTGCGCTTTGTTTCAATGATAGATTTTAAAAACATAAAAAAAAAAAAAAAAATCCACTATGTTATTTAGTATTAAAAAACATTTAATAAAAATTTAATATTTTATTATGTTACGTCAAGCGATAAAATTTAAATAGCATTAGTGTAAAAACGTACAGTAAAAGAATGCTAAAATGTCACAAGATTAAAACAGAAAATTTGTTATAACCCCTTAACGCGCGGCGTCCTCGCTGCGAGGACGCAAAGTTTAAGATACAGCTGCAAAAATTCATCCCGGAAAACTTTTAGCAAAAATTTACGTTTATAACATCTCAGAAAAGGCCGGGTTTTTTAACCTTAAATTTTAAAATTTCTTTTAGTTTAATTTAGTTCATGAATTCCGGTGGCAATATAATTTAAATGATCTGAATTGTCTTGAGCCGCAAAGGGTTAAAAAATCTGATAAAAATTAATAAATATTAACTATATTGATTAATTGTTTTTTTAAAGGGGGAAAAAGTATTGTTTACTACGTATTGCACTTTCAAATAATAATTCTCGTCTTACCGCGTTTTCTAAAGCATGATATTTTCCTTGAGATGCACGAATCCTTGAATATTCAGGTAAAAAGAGAAAAAAAGAACGACAAGACAGAGATAAAATAGAATTTTAGCAGTTAGAAACTGGGAAAAGTTATGTAATATTTAGGAACAAAGACTTAAAATTTCAGAAACGAGTGTACACCTTTCTATGCAACGGAAGCCACGCCTTTACACATTTTTTCTAAAACTTTACAATATAAAACAAAATTATTTTACATACTTCCAATTAAATCGTTTAAATTTTGTCTTCAGCATTCGATGTAGTAAATGCCATTGACATTTATGCATACCCGCGTCACAAATAGAGTCTTATACGAATATACAAACTAGTTTTTTTAATATTGTTTCTGCAATATACAGGCGGGGCTTCATTTCTTTTGCAATTCTTTCACAATTTCTCGTTTGCATTGTGATAATTTTATAAAAATAATCCAATTTGTATCATAAACATCAAAATGTTGCTTAGAAAACGATTAAAATGACATTGAGGTAAATTAAAATATTTTTTTTGTCAAAATATATACAGATATTTACTCACAGAGGATACAAATTCTTGTAAGTGACGGCCCCCTAACACAAGTAAAAAAGGAAATATCACTGTAACTCAAAAAATAATGTTAGGAACGAGCTGTAAATTTGGAAACCCATGCTTTTGATGATGCCCGATCTATTCATGCAAAAATTAACATAGGTCATAATTCATAATTTTTTCAAATATGAAATTATTAATAATTTTCATAATTCAAAAAATATTTTTTTATCAAAAATATGCATGGAATATGTTTGGGTCACTTCATTCTATCATATAAAAAAAACAGAATTTGAATATCATAATTATTTTGGAAGATATGAATTAATGTTTGTCACATTCATTTAACATTAGCACCCTCATATTTTGACAGCTTATAACTCTGTCAAAAATTGAGCAAAATCTATAAACTATACCATTTTCTGCGATGATTTGATCCAAAGAACTCAAATAAATTATAAAAAATGGGGGTTACCATTGAAAAAAATAAAGTTGATGCCAGTTTTAATATGTAGACGACCCCTTAAGCAAAATCTAACTATACCATTATAAACTAGACGTTATTACAAATCGATTGGTACCAACCACATGTTTCTACGACAACTTATGGCGAAAATAGATGGGGGGGGGGGGCGATTTTTTTTCTGGTGACTACAAAAATACATATAACAAGATTTAAACAAAAATCTGAGAAAGGATATTTAATATTCAATTAAAAGGAGATACTGTTCAAAAGCATTCCTATTTAGAATAATAAGTCACGCCTTCATACGTTTCTCTAAAACATCAAATTATTTAACAAATTCGTGATTAAATAACTGAATTTTTGTCATCAACAATTGAAACGGTAAATTTCATTCGTTTATATATGCTAGAGTTCTATAAAGAGTCAAACAAAATAAAATTAAGGAAACGGGAAACATTTTTTAAAGTAAAGTATTGTTTCAGAAAAAGCTAGAAGGTGGGGTTTATTATTCTTTTGGACTGTCATCAAAATTTCCCGCCTGCAATGCGTTAATTTTACAGAAATAGGTTAAATTGTATCGTAAACATCGAAACCTTACTTAGAAAACAATAAAATAAAATAAAATAAAACTTTTCAGTATTGGACTGAATTTGCATAAATTGGTCTGATAAAGTATGTCCCACATAACACGATTTACTATTGCCCAGAACGAATATCCCGCGTCATACAGTAGTCTACTGTGCTTGAATTCTTAATTTTAAATGTGTTAAGATCTGTATCTTTAAAAGTAATGAGACATATTACTTTGTTTTAAATTCTTTTCCATAATAAATGTAAATTTTATGCTGTGATTAGAATTAATCGAAAATAAATAATATTGCGCTTTGTTTCAATAATAAATTCATAAACTTAAAAAAAAAAAAAAATCTACTATTTGACTCTGTATTAAAAAACATTTAATAAAAATTAAATATTTTATTATGTTACGTCATGTGATAAAATTTAAATAACATAAAGCTTACAAACGCATAACTGCAGAGCTGCCAACATTTTTAACTTTTAAATCAGAATTGACACCCATATTTTAAAATGGATTATGTTATATATATTTTCGACGATTAATATTACCGAAAACAGGGATAAAAATTTTCCGGTTTGAAGTCTCCCTTGAAGAACGGGAGACTTGGCATCTATGTAACTGCCAATAATTTAATTTATTCCGGAGTACTTCTGGCCCCGCGTTTATTTCGCACCACTTTATTAAAAGAAAAATTTTCTTCAATATATAACTTCGATAACATAAGAAAAAAAAAACTTTTAAAAAATAAGTGGTACGAAATAGAGGCGGGGCTAAAATTACTCCGGAATAAGTTAAAATATTGGCAGCTATGCAAACGGTACAGTAGACAAATGCGAAGATCACAACAAGATTAAAACAGAAAATTCGTTTTAAAAAATCTTGTAAAAATTATTATCTTTTAATTATAATAATTTTAAAAAAGGAAAAAAAAAAATGATTATTGACTGCGTTTGCTCTTTCAAACAATAAGCCTCGCCTCACCGCGTTTCCTATAACGCGGCATTTAACTTGAGGTGTACGAACCCTACAATATTCAAGTAAAAAAAAAAAAAAAAAAAAAAAAAAAAGGATAACAGGGTTAAAATGGAATTTTAGCAGTGAGAAACTAGGAAAAGTTATTTAATATTTAAGAAGAAATACTTAACATTTCAGGATCGGGTATGTTCCTTGAAAGAAAGCCACGCCTTTACACATTTTTCTAAAACTTTACATTATAAAACAAAATTATTTTATATATTTGCAGTTAAATCATTTAAGTTTTGTCTTCAGCAATCGATGTAGTAAATGCTATTGAGATTTATGCATACCAGCGTCACATATAGAGTCAAATACGAATATGCAAACTAGTTTTTAGTACGGAGGACTATTAGTCTCAATTTACGAATTTTTACGATACCAGTTTTACGACAGTTGGACATTTTTCGAAATAAAAAATTTATCGAAACTAATAGTCCTCCATACTAGACTAAATTCTGCTTTCGCCATAATTTCATCAAAATCTTTTTTTTTTTTTTTTTTTTTTTGAAAGAAAAGAAAAAAAAGTAATAATAATCAGTATCGAAAGTTTTTTTTTTTTTTTTCCTTATTTGGAGGGGGGAAGGATGAGAAGGTCGAAATGCTTGTATTTCATTTCATCATAGTATCGATAAAATGTTTTTGTTATTTACTCAAATTGTATTGCATAATATCTTCCATAACCTTATTAAAATCATAAAACTATCATTACGGTAAATTATATTGATATAAGTTCCACAAAATTCTAAAAATATTGCTATAATTTTCCTTAATGTTTACTAACATTTTGTTTAATGTTATAACTTGATTGTACGCACATATTAATAATAGCAAAAATATTATGAAACAATTTTTAAAAAGTATTATTAGTTAGTAATTATCATAAGTTTAATAATACATTTAAACTTATGTCCGTTTTCCTTCTATTTATGAGTTACGTGCACTTTGAAACAAACGCATTTTAAATAGGATTCCTTTTTTTTTTTTTTTTTTTTTTTTTTGTTCCATTTTAAAACAATTAACAAAGTTATAATTTCTTTTCCTATGAATTAGTCTGAATATTTCTTATTCAGTAACAGAGTTAGATTTTAAAAAATACTTCCCGAGAGTTCCATTTCTAGTAGCCCAATAACATCTGTCAATATCCGGGTTAATCGGAAGGCCATGTGGCATACCGCCCCCCTTCCAATTAATTAAAGTTGGCCAGACCTTAATCTCTACACAGAGCAGGTGTGCTGATACTTACAATAGTTTGGCTCCAGACTGTCTCGAACTGTGACACTAAAGTACAAAGAAGCTGCCCTGCTAGTACGCCCTGATGGTCGTGAGAACAGCGGAGTTTCCGAGGAATTTCTTCGGCCAGACGGGAAGGCGCCCGCCCGCTCAGCGAATGAGGGAGGAGCGCGGGTTGCCATCGAGAGAAAGAGTTTCCCCAGGAGCAGGGCTGGAAGGAGAGAGTCGGGGATTCGTATCTTGTCTTCGGCCAGTGAAGGTCGGAGGGTTTTTTTCTTGTCCCGTTTACCAGGAGAGGTAGCGAGACTTAGTGATTTTTTTTGTGTTCCTCTAGGAGCAGAGAACACAGGTCAGCTTATTTTCTGTCACCGGGGAAGGTGTGCAGGTCAGCTCGTAAGAGACATTTTACTAAATTATCCTAGGACTGGATCATATCTTTTCTGTACCTGGAACGGTGCAAGTATTGTTTCAGTAAATCGAATTTCGGATCACGGAGATCCACTGAAACTCTTTGTTAAAAGCATCCACTCAACTATCGATCCATGCTGTAACTCCTAGCCATTGTATATAATCCTCCAACATCAATATTGTAACTAACGGTTGTACATAGAATCTTGTTTAAATTTTAATTAAATTAATTTTCTTATCAACTTCTGCTGTGACGGGATTTTCTCATTCGCTACCAGAACCCTCGCCCGAAAGTCCGAAACGCCACAGCTATACTAACTTGGTGACAGCGCTAGAGGGATGATTGTTGGAGAAATACTACACTGCCTGAAGAAGTACGGACTACGGACGATAGAAACGTGATAGACTCAACGGAAGGATCGGAAGGATAGACGCAGCGGAGTACGTCGAACCATCAAATCAACGGAGGATACATCTACGTCGCATCGACTAGAATCTCTAAGACAGAGAGGAGAGCTCTCAGCCTGAATTATCCGGAGCCATCCCGAATTCCATACGGAGTGCCGATCCGAGAGCCCATCATAAGTGCCAGAAGGAAGGACGGAACTCGAGCAAAGACAACAAAACAGGGGTGAGTCAAACTTTTCTAGTGAGGCTGTAAAATTTTTTGTTATTTAAGGTATTAGATGATAAATGTATAAAGTTAAAAGTTATTTAGAAATTTATTAAAGGAGAGTAAACCTTAAATTAACATTGTTTTTGGAAAAATTAAAAATGTGGCATATCACAAATATTAGAAACTCTAAGTAAAAACAGGGAGGAATTTAAATTATAGGTAAATTTAATTTAAATATAACTCATATTTGTTTAGTTTGGAAAAATATTAATTGATTTGCACATATTTGATTATCTTGTTTTAAATGAGAAAGATTATATTTGAAAACAGATATTATTTGAGAAAACAAAAAGGGTGTTAAAATATCTTGAGAAAGATAACACAGTAATTTCATATTGTTTTGTGTAATTTATGAAAATTAAAAGTGAATCAAATAAGTTACGGAAAGAGGTTTCTTTCCTGGAAAGGGTTGTGATTTCAAATATTTCAAATTTAATGTGTAGAATTGAATATTAAGTTTTAATTATTGGAATCGTGTTGTATTGGAATTTTATATACCCCAAAAATTTGCAAAATTGAATTATAGGTTTTATTAGTGTAATTTTGTATATGTATTTTTTGGAATTGGGTAAAATTGTAAGAATTGTGTAAAATTGTTAGGAATTGTGTAAAAGTGTTAGGTATTGTGTAGAAATTTTTTTGGGAATTGTGTAAGATTAAATTGTGAATTTAGAATTAGGTAAACATGTCAGAATTAGGGCAGTATAGGAAAGCGGAACTGCAAGAGCTCGCAGTCGAATTCGGAGTGATTGTTGAAACTTCGGATAGGATAAGTGATATCATAGGGAAAATTCAAAAGTCTCCAGATTATGATAAAGACCTAGCCCTATCTCAAATTAAGTTAATACGGGAGGATATCTTAGAAAGAAAGGCGGAAGAGAAAAGGAATGCGGAAAAGATTGCGGAAAGGGAGGCTGAAGAGAAAAAAATCGCTGAAAGAGAAGCGGAAAGGAAACATGAATTAGAGTTAGAAAAACTTAAAATAGCCCAACATTCAGAAACAGTAAGTCTAGCTTCGACTCGTAGCGAACGCCCCAGCCGACAATCACTAAAATCGGTTATGCAAAAATTTGAACCGGAGAAATCGGACATGGCATTATTTCTTGCGTTATTCCAAAGACAAGCTAGGAAGTTAGAAATAGATGACGAGGATCTAGTGACTAATTTATTAGCTTTATTGCCCGTAGAAATCGCGGAATTAATCTTAAAAGAACCCCAAGAAATTAGTGACGATTTTGAGAAAGTCAAACAAATGCTATTAGATCGATTTAAATTAAGTCCGGAAAATTTTAGAATTAAATTTATGCAACACCAAAAACAACCGGGAACTCTTTGGCATGATCTAGCTTATGATTTAGATACATATTTAAATGGGTGGTTAGAGGGAGTAGAAGTAACAAATTTTGAGGATCTAAAGAAATTAATGGTGGCCGACCAGTTAAAGAAACGGGCTAATTTCGAAATGAAAGATCATTTCATAGATTCGTGGAGCTCTCTCAATGAACCGCGAGAGTTAGCTAAGAAGTTTGACGCGTACGAGTCAGTTCGCAGAAATAATAAGAAAAGTTGGACCCCGAAACCACCACTAGAAAAGAAATTAGATAAACCTCGCAACTTTGATAAAAATAGGGTTGAGAAAAATGCCCCAGAACAAAAAAATTGGAGGGATAAGTCGGATCTGACGGAAAGATCTAAATTATTTGAGGCCCGAAAACCTATTGTTTGCTATGTGTGCTCTTCCCCCGATCACATTAAGCCAAATTGCCCAGTCTGGAAAAGCAGACAAGAGAAGGCTGAAAAAGTAAATCACGTAGGAGACGCTGAGAATTTAAACCCGGCTTTTGAACCTTATTTAAGTGAAGCCAAGATAAATGGGGAAAAGTTTACCATTTTACGTGATTCTGGGACGTGCCTCGATATTGCCCCTCATAAAATAATTTCTAATGAGAAATTAAACGGGGAAACCGTGTGGGTTAAGGCAGCTTTAGCCAACGAAGTGAGATGTCTAACCATAGCCAATATTGAATTAGAAATTGAGGGAATAGGGTTAATTAATACGAAAGCCGCGGTAGCGGATAAGGAAGTTCTCATGGATTATTATTTACTGGGAAATGAGACGCAGAAATTAATCGAGAGAAAAAAACAAAAACCCGAATTAATCCATGCAGTCGAAACGCGAGCAAAAAGGCGTAAAAACGAAACTGCGCCAAAAACCAGTCTGGCGAGTGAAAGCGCTGGGAATGATCAGGGAGAGGCAGAAATGTCGCCAGAGAGCGAGCCTACGGAAAATCAGGGTACGGAAGAATCAATTTTCCTCCCCGAGTTAGAGGAGGATAGGATCACCGCTCTGGCGCACGTTGGGAAAAACGAGTTTCGCCAAGAGCAGGAAAAAGATGAAAGCCTGACGGAGTTGTGGGCGCGCGCGAAAGAGGAGAAATCGAATTTAACAATAGATCAAGGTTTGCTGTACAGAATTGCTACAGATCACAGAGGAGAAAAAAGACGTCAGCTAATTATTCCGCGGAAATATAGGAATGAAATTTTGAATCTTTGTCACAGTTTAATATCCGGTCATGTGGCCATGACTAAAACTAAGGATAAATTGTTGCGATATTTTTTTGGCCAAATATCATTAAAGAGGCTGAAGCCTATGTAAAATCGTGTGATCCTTGTCAGAAAATTGGGAAGGCAGGAGAGCAAAGAAAAGCCCCTCTTAAACTTGTTCCCATTATTACTGCAATTTTTACGCATATAAACTTTGATATTGTGGGACCACTCCCACCTTCGGAAAATCAAAATAAATATATGCTCACGGCTATGTGCTTAGCATCGAGGTATCCAGAGGCTATCCCGATACCCGATTCAAGGTCGGAAACAGTGATCGACGCGTTATTGATAGTATTTAGTAGAATGGGATTTCCGAAAGTAATCCAAACAGACTTAGGGGCTTGTTTTATGAGTAACTTAACCTCAACTTTCTTAGAAAAATTTGGAATTAAAATAACTCACAGTAGTGTGCACCACCCACAGACAAATTGCATTGAGCGTTGGCATCGTTCAGTTAAACGGTTATTGAAGGTAATCTGTTTAGAAAGTGGAGAAAGTTGGGAGAGGAGTTTACCCTATGCTTTGTTAGCTTTGCGGACGTTAACACATGAATCAACGGGATTCAGCCCAGCCGAGTTGGTTCATGGGAGAAATCTGCGAACCCCGGAAACCCTGCTATTTGAGAAATGGACAGAGCAGGAAGAGGAGCAAAACCCAGTGACGGAGTATGTTTTCGAATTGATAAACAGACTCCAAAGGTGTCAAGAGCTCGCAGGGGAGCAGATGGAGGAAAAAAGGGACAAACGCAAAATCTGGTATGACAGAAATGCGGTAAATCGGAAATTTAATCCCGGGGACAAAGTGCTGGTTTTAGCCACAAGTAAACCCAATAAATTATCCGTATCATGGATAGGGCCAGGCACTATTGAGAGTCAAATGTCAGAGACTAATTATATTGTAAATGTACCGGACAGGCGCGAAAAGTCGCAAATTTATCATGTTAATTTACTAAAACCTTACGTGCAGAGAGCAGAAATCGTAAATGTATTAATAGAGGAAAATTGGGATAATAAAACGACGGAGGCAGACTTAGAAATACCTTATCCTATAACTGACCCGGAAGAATTTGACCTCAATATGGTAATTAGGGACAGTAATTTAGGAAGTCGTTGCACAAAAGCCCAACAGGAGCAATTAGGAGCATTACTAATTAAACACAAGAAAGTGTTTTCCAATATTCCAGGCCGAACGAATTTAATTGAGCATGATATTGATTTGACTAGTGATAAACCCGTTAGAATGAAGCCATATAGGACGTCACCTCGACAAACCGACATCCTAAAATCCGAAATCCAGCGTATGTTAGAATTGGGCATAATTAAGGAAGGGGAGTCAGATTATACCTCGCCTATGATATTAGTAGAGGCCCTTGGCAGAGAACCCCGCCCGTGCGTTGATTATCGCAAGTTAAATGAGATAACTCGCGCCGAATTTTTCCCTTTGCCTAACATAGAAGAGAGGGTAGAGCAAGTGGCAGCATCAAAATTTATTACCGTGATTGACTTAACTAAAAGCTATGGGCAAATACCTTTAACCCCTAACGCACAACGTTTAGCGACATTTGTAACTAGTTTCGGTTCATATCAACCTTTGGTAATGCCATTTGGACTTGTCTCCGCCCCGTATAGGTTTTCAAAATTCATGAGTATTCTATTAAAGGGACTAGAAAGTTTCTGTTTGCCTTACCTTGACGATATGGCTATCTTTTCTAATTCATGGGAAGAGCATTTAGAACATTTAGATATAGTTCTAAAGCGGGTAACCAAGGCAAAATTAACCATTAAATTAGCTAAGTGTAAATTTGCCCAGGAGACGGTCAAATATTTAGGGCATGTTGTAGGGAAAGGACGTAGGAAACCGTCCGAGATTAAAATAAAGGCCATTACTGATTTCCCAGCTCCAAAATCAAAAACGGAAATTAGAAGGTTTTTAGGGATGTGCGGGTATTACTCCCGATACATAAAGAACTATGCAATAATAGTAGAACCGCTGACACGAGCTTTAAGAGGGAAAATGAAAAAGGAAAAAGTAGACTGTAGTCCCGAAATGGAGAAGGCTTTTAGGGAGTTAAAAGATAAACTCACCAGTGACCCAGTACTGTACGCTCCTGATTATACTAAGGAGTTTATTATTCAAAGTGACGCCTCAGATAAGGGGATAGGTATTATCATGGCTCAAAGGCAAGGAGATGAAGAATATCCAATTCTGTACTTAAGTCGAAAATTGACTAAGGCAGAGAAAAACTATTGCACAACCGAAAAGGAATGTGCTGGGATCATTTTCGCAGTGAAAAGGTTAAAACATTACCTGGATGGTCAAAAATTTACCATAGAAACTGATCACAACCCATTAATATGGTTAAAGAGAAATGCGGGAAACAATCCCAGATTAATGCGGTGGGCGTTAACCTTGCAGCCCTTTAACTATGAAATCCGACACAGACCAGGAAAAGACATTCCTCATGTGGACTGTTTGAGTCGGGTGGATTAAAAGTTATCTGTAAGAAATTTTGTTTATAGTTTATTATTATTAGTATTGTTTTATTATGTTAATTAATTTGTAATTTGAAACTTGTAACTTTAGTGTAAATTTAAGTATTGTTTAGTCAGGAAGATTAGCCTCTCTAGAATTGCTTTGATGCACCCTAACTTAATTTGATTGCAGAGATTTTCTGGAGTTTTTCAACCCCAGAAAACCATCTTAAGGGGGGGGAAGTTGTGGCATACCGCCCCCCTTCCAATTAATTAAAGTTGGCCAGACCTTAATCTCTACACAGAGCAGGTGTGCTGATACTTACAATAGTTTGGCTCCAGACTGTCTCGAACTGTGACACTAAAGTACAAAGAAGCTGCCCTGCTAGTACGCCCTGATGGTCGTGAGAACAGCGGAGTTTCCGAGGAATTTCTTCGGCCAGACGGGAAGGCGCCCGCCCGCTCAGCGAATGAGGGAGGAGCGCGGGTTGCCATCGAGAGAAAGAGTTTCCCCAGGAGCAGGGCTGGAAGGAGAGAGTCGGGGATTCGTATCTTGTCTTCGGCCAGTGAAGGTCGGAGGGTTTTTTTCTTGTCCCGTTTACCAGGAGAGGTAGCGAGACTTAGTGATTTTTTTTGTGTTCCTCTAGGAGCAGAGAACACAGGTCAGCTTATTTTCTGTCACCGGGGAAGGTGTGCAGGTCAGCTCGTAAGAGACATTTTACTAAATTATCCTAGGACTGGATCACATCTTTTCTGTACCTGGAACGGTGCAAGTATTGTTTCAGTAAATCGAATTTCGGATCACGGAGATCCACTGAAACTCTTTGTTAAAAGCATCCACTCAACTATCGATCCATGCTGTAACTCCTAGCCATTGTATATAATCCTCCAACATCAATATTGTAACTAACGGTTGTACATAGAATCTTGTTTAAATTTTAATTAAATTAATTTTCTTATCAACTTCTGCTGTGACGGGATTTTCTCATTCGCTACCAGAACCCTCGCCCGAAAGTCCGAAACGCCACAGCCAATATTCTACGACTTAAGCATTTTGTATCGATATCATCCGATATCTGAATACGTCAAACCAGCCGATACACAGTGTATACCAGTTTTCAGTATTTACCATTTTGCTAAAATAGTTTTTGATTTTTAATTTAAAAAAAAAAAAAAAGATTTAAAAAAGTTTTAAAAAAATTAAAAGAAAAGAATGAATCTTTTGGAAATTTTAAAATAATTCGTTCAAATTTGGTCCTTACGAGGGTTGCTATTTATATTTCTGGCCTTGGCAACAGTAAGTGTTGCTAGGCGACCGCAGACGATTTTAATCGAAAGTTTGATATTTTTAAACGTAAATTCAGCAGACGATTTACCATTATAGCTTTATTTGTGTTGTTGACAGTAAATTGAAAAGTTCTTCTCTTTCAAAAAATGGAATTGAATCGTGAAAATTTTCGTGCGATTATTTTTCATAACTTTCGACGTGGATTGGCAAGACAAGAGTGCTTCGATGAACTTAATTCTTTATACAGCGATAAAGCGCCATCCTACAGCACTGTAAAAAATTGGTATAACGAATTTAATCGTGGTCGATGTTCGATCCAGGACGAATCCCGTGCAGGTCGTCCAAAATTCGTTTTTGTGCCAGAAAAGATCGATGCTGTGCGTGAACTGATAAAGCAAGATCGTCATGTGACATACCGTGAGATTGAGGCGTCTTTGGACATTAGTATGACTAGCATCAATAAAATATTGCATGAACATTTGAGCGTAAAAAAAATTTGTTCGCGTTGGATCCCGCATAATCTGACAAACGCTCAAAAAAAGGCTCGTGTCGATTGGTGCAAGGAAATGTTGGAAAAATACGTTCAAGGTACATCAAAGGCTGTGTATAACATCTACACAGGTGACGAATCATGGATCTATGCATATGAGCCGGAAACAAAACAGCAATCAACTGTATGGGTCTTCCAAGGTGAGGCAAAACCAACAAAAGTTGTTCGAGGAAGAAGCACATCGAAACAAATGATTGCCTGTTTCTTCGGAATTAACGGTCATGTGGCAACAGTGGCGTTAGAGCAACGCAGGACGGTCAATTCTGAATGGTACACGACCATTTGTTTGCCAGAAGTCATCGGAGAAATTCGAAAAAAGCAGAAGAACAGGCGAAACATTCTTCATCATGACAATGCGAGCTCTCACACATCGACTCAAACAAACGCATTTCTGACTGAGCGAAAGATCGAAATGATGGGTCATCCGCCGTACAGCCCTGATTTGGCACCCAATGACTTCTTATTATTCCCACACATCAAAAATAAATTACGTGGACAACGATTTTCGACCCCCGAAGAAGCGGTAGATGCATTCAAAACGCATGTTTTGGAGTTACCTCAATCGGACTGGAAAAAGTGCTTTGAAAATTGATTCAAACGCATGCAAAAGTGTATTGATCATCATGGAGAATATTTTGAAAAACAATAAAACCAATTTCGATCCTACATATTTGTTTTTTCATTATTAGGCCAGAAATATAAATAGCAACCCTCGTATTAAGCAGTGTTGGACAGAATTGGTAAAAATGTTCAACGCTATACTGATTCACGTGAACTTTAGCGATACTGGAAGGCTAACATTATTGTATAGTGGGGGTATGTACAGTCGGGGAAAAAAAAACACAACACCCGCAGTAATTTCGTTATTAATTGACGCAGGAGCATCTAATACACATCATTCAACAGGAAATTAAAAGAACTTTCTGAATAAGTCGTCAAATTTTGAATTAGGGGTCATCTACATATTGAAATGAGCGCCAACTTTGATTTTTTTTCAATAGCAACACCCAATTTTAACTTCATTTTCGAATTTCTGAGAGTTTGGCAGTGCGGAAAAGTATACTGTTTGTATACTTTATCTTTAGTATTTATAGAGTTATAATTAAAAATGTGTTAGGGGTTATCTATAAATGTAGAAAAATAAAATTAAGATCCTATAAGGATTAGAGAAAATTTTAATGTTTCACACCGGAAATCTGTCAAGAAAAAAAAAATATTTATAAAAATTAATAAAACGTTGCCTCGTTTTCAGTTCCTTAATTATCCTGAATTCAATTTTTTAGATTTATATATACTTCAGTACTTTTTTAGATAATTTTAGGTCTATTTAAATACATTACACTTGCGATCACTCCATGCACTACTCTGTGAAAAAAGCGCAATATTTTTCAAGTAAAAGTGTCTATTTATGGCTGTACTGATCACCAATAAAGCTTAAATTTTCTTTCGTAGGTGTAACATAATATACGAAATGAAATAATGTAGATATATATATATATACAACAACGCATAAACTAAATCTTTTCGGATAAATTATTGTAAATGTTCATGAAGTAAATATTAAACAATTTTAATCGCACTTACCAGTTTTGGATCAGTTGAAATCTTTGGAACTGTACGATTCGTTTTATAATTTCTATGAAAATATAATTTCTTAATTAGCCCTTTCGCGACCGCTTACGTAGATTCACGCCATTTGAAAATCTGTAACTCTGTCAGTGGGCGTTTCTTTCGTAATTTGTGTGTTACATATTTCTTAAGTGTGTACGTTCTTATTTTTGCAATAAAATATACTATGGATAGAAATATATTGATTAGAAAGAATATAATTATAATGTATATCCATTTGTAATATAATTGTGAATACAGAAAATTTGTTCTGAAATATTTTATTTTGAGAGTATAACGCCCGTAGGCTGGTCTTACTGTCAAAAAGACATAATCTTGCAGTCGCAAAAAGTGTTAAAATATATTTATAAAAGTTAAAGTATGTTTTTAAAAATGTATAAAGTTAAAATATATTAATAAAATTTTAAAGAATAAAGTGTCCTTAAAAGAATAATCGTCCCCCCCTACAAAATAAACAAATAAGTAAATAAATAAAATAAAATAAAGCAATATATGAAGAAAATGATTAAGCCTTTTTTAACTATGACGGTAGTTAAGAAACGATTTTACAGGTCTGTTTTGCATTCCAATTCCATTCGTTTTTTATATTTGACAATTTCACATTAAACCTATTTTTCTATTTAAAACAGTAAACCCCGCCTATTTAGTTAATTTTTTTCTTCTAGAGTTTGTTTAAAAGATTCAAAATTAATCACCAATTAATCTATGAAGTAAATACCACTTGTGCATATGTATGTCAACGTAAAATAAGGTGTTTAACACAAATACTCAATGTCACATTTACTTTTCTTTACTGTATTGTTTTGTTTTGAAGAACGATGAAGGAGGGGCTTGTCTTCTTTAGAAAACAGGAACAGAGCTGCCAACCTAATCCGGCAAATTGTTAACGCCCATTGAAAAACGCCCCTTTTTCTACACCACTTAATTTTTAGAGTAATTCTCTTCAAATGTATCTATGATGAATTAAGTAGAAAAATACTCTAAAAATTAAGTGGTGTAGAAAAAGGGGCGGTACTAACAATTTGCCGGATTAGGTTGGCAGCTCTGCAGGAATTCTTGATGCTAACACTAATGTCTAAAAATCATCATTTTTGTTTCATTTCTTTGCGTTTGACGTTGTTGTTATATAATTTGACCCGTAAATAAAAAATAAAAGTATTTTGTTTAATTTTCTTTGTTATTTTTTAAGATTTGATTCGTTATCTCATGCAAAACTATATAAGAGATAACCCCCTAAACCACTCCAAAAGAAAGATTTATTTATATCTTGAAAACTAATAACTGGAATGAGCTGCAAATTTGCACACCCATATTTTTCAGCATTAGGATTCATTTTATGTAAAAATTAATATAGGTCATAATTCATAATTTTTATGAATATGAATTTAATAATATTTTTGAGAATTAAAAATATTTTCCAGAATCAAAAGTAATGATGGATTATGTTTGGGTTTCTTCAATGTATCTCGTAAAAAAAAAAAAATATATATATATATATCGATCAAGTTATTTTTTATGAAGATATTAATAAAAGTTTGAAATATGAATTTAACATTAGCACCTTCAAACTTTGAACGCTTATAACTCTGTGAAAAAATGAGTAAAATATACAACCAATATACTTTTTCGCGTTGTCGCGATCCCAGGAATTCAAATATAAAATAAAAATAGGGTGTTACCATTGAAAAAACCAAAGTTGGTGCGCGTTTTAATATGTAGACGACCCCCAATTCAAAATTTCAGTTCATTTTCTGAAACTACTTACAATTCCCCGTCGAATGATACCTATTACATTTTTCTACATTGATTAGCAACGAAGTTACGTTGAGTGTTGCGTTTTTTTTCCCCGACTGTACATAACTTGGTTTGTTTTAATATTGTTTCAGTGATTTTGAGGCGGGGCTTGTTTTCTTTTGGAATTCTTTCACAATATTTCGCCTGCATTGCGATAATTTTACAAAAATAAGCCAATTTCTATAATAAACATCGAAATGTTGCTTAAATAAAACAATAAGAATAACACAAAGGTAAATTAAAATAGTTTTTCGTCAGAATATATACAGATATTTACTCACGGAGGATACAGATTGTAACAAGTGACGGCCCCCTAACAGCAATAAAAAATTAAATATCACTGTAACTCAAAAAATAATGTAATAATGTTAGGAACGAGCTGTAAATTTGGAAACCCCTGTTTTTGATGATGCCTGTTCTAGTCGTGCAAAAATTAAGATAGGTCATAATTCATAATTTTTTCAAATGTGAATTTATTAATAATTTTCATAATTCAAAAAAAGTTTTTTTTTTATCAAAAGTATGCATGGAATACGTTTGGGTCACTTTACTCTAACGCATAAGGGAAAAAAAAAAAATCGAATATATTAAATTTTTGGGAAGTTATGAATTAATGTTTGTCACATTCATTTAACATTAGCCTCCCCATACTTCGACAGCTTATAACTCTATCAAAAATTGAGCAAAATATATAAACTATAACCTTTTCGCGATGATTTGATCCAAATAATTTAAATGAATTATAAAAAATGGGTGTTACCATTGGAAAAAAATATGATGTTGATGCCAGTTTTAATATGTAGACGACCTTCTAACAAGGAAACATTCAAAAGGTGTCATCTTCAAAAAGTATTGAAAAAAATATATTTGATTCTACTCTTCATAAAACACCTGAAAATGAAAAAAATATCGGCTAAAATTAATTATAGCGACCACAAAAAATTATCAAAATTAAGCATATTTGGCGATTTCACACTGCTAGGCGATTGATTTTGAGTACTTGGCGGAAAAGCAAAACACGGTTCTGTTCGTACACGGCAATCTCGGTGCTAGCATACGTATCGCCTAACAGCGCTAAATCGCCAAATATGCTTAATTTTGATAATTTTTTGTGGTCGCTGTAATTAATTTCAGCCGATATTTTTTTCATTTTCTGGTGTTTTATGAAGAGTAGAATCACATATATTTTTCTCAATACTTTTTGAAGATGACACCTTTTGAATGCTTCCTTGTAAGTAAAATCTAACTCTAACATTATAAACTAGACGTTATTACAAATCAACAGGTACCAGCCGCATGTTTCTTCGACAATTTACGGCGAAATTAGGTTGGGGGAGGGGCTTTTTTTTTTTTTTTTTTCCCTGACTGTACTACTATCGTTTATTAAATTAAAATAATATTGAATTTAGAAAATAAAAAGTACGCGCATGTGCAGGATAAAACATAAGAAAGGAGGATGTCATAGTAGCGTTTTTTTTTTAGTTTGGATTTTCATTATTATTTTGGAAGAATAGAATAGAAACGGAAACACTTAATATTTTTTCTGGAGCTCTTTTAAAAGTAAAATCTGAACTGATGTGATTATTAAAAGAATAATTAGACATAGAAAACTCGGCCTATGTTATTTTCAATTAAAGTGAAGTATGCAACATTTATTAAGTTATTTGCAATTAAAATGAAGTGTGTGACATGTATAAATGGTGTCTTAGAAATGAGATTTCTCTTATCTATACTACGAATTAAAAGTCTGTTGAATTTATGAAAAAGAAAATTAAGGTAAGGAAATTTAAAACCCATGGATTATCGTTGTTATAATTATATATTTGCATGCTCCAATATAAATGTTATGCAATAAAATGAATATACTACTTGGTATTGAAAAATAAATTTAAATTAAAATGCGAAGATTATTAACAAGGATTACAGTAGTTATTGTGAAAATGTATTGTAAAATATATATCAGCGTACATTAATTTAATTAAAATCATTCGAAAATTGAAAGGAAAGAAAATAATAAAAATTAATAAAAGAAATGGATAAAATCAAGACTAAAAGGTTACCATAGCAATGATAGCATACTTAATGAAGGGGAATGACAAAGATTTGGCGTTAGCAAATGAAAATCTTGGCGAAGAAATACCGCAAGGCGGAAAATTTAATAGAGCTAATAAAATTATCTTGAACAGTAAAGAATATGATGAAGAAACTGCTAAACAGATGCTTCATACTATCATCGACGATAGGAAGGAGAGAGAAAAAAGGGAAAGATAGCAACAGAAAGATGAAAGGGAAAGGGAGAAAATGGGAAATGAGAAAGAACAGAGCAATGAGAAAGAGAAATGAAAAAAAAAAAAAAAAAAAAAAAAATACGTATAGAAGCAGAAGAAAGAATTGAATTAGAGAAATTAAAAAAGGTTACAACAGTCAAATTCTATTGAAAATCAAAGTCTCGATGATGAAAATGTTGCATCTAGAGAAAGGTCAAAATCAATTGAAAAATACGTGAGAAGTATTAGACTATTAACTGTAAAGATACCTGCCAAGACGGAAGGTTGGGATTATTATTATTTATTTATTTATTTATTTATTTATTTATTTTTTTTTTTTTTTGACAGTCTAGAGAAGACATTTACAAGTTTAAATGTACCGTATGAAGCAAAATTTCAAATATTATTGTGTTTACTCGGCGAAAGAAGTGCTCAGTTGTTAATATACGTACAAAGAGAAAGGTATGGGGAATACGAACATTTGAAGGAAATCATACTAACAGAATACCAGCCTTCGGCCTAAACATGTTTAGAAAGTTTCAAGAAAGCGAGAAGAAGAGATGAAGAAAATATCATTCAGTTTACAACTAGATTAATTTCGTTATGGGAATATTATTGTAAATTGAGAAATGTGAAAGACTTAGAAACATTTAAAGAACTAATAATATCAAATCGTCTTATGGAAACTCCGGATCATCAAACAGCAACACACATAAATATAAAACAAGGTGACGGTTGGCTTATATCTAGAGAGTTGGCAAAGGAATGTGATTTATTTTACTGAGAGAAAAGAAAATCATATAAATCAAGGGTTAATGATTGGTATATGTATTATGATAATCAGAAATCACATGAGGCTGAGGGAATAACAAAAGGATCTCAGCTAACATATAAAAAGGAACTCGAACCGAAATCGATAAAAGAAGAAGGACCAAAATTGGATAGCAAGAAGTTTGAATGCTTCGTTTGTGGATCACGGAATCATTTTAAAAGGGATTGCCCAAGATGGCGAGAGAAAAAGTTTACGCCACGATCAGAAGCGTAAAGGGTGGCCAGGGTAAACAGTTCACAGAGTCCAGATACCAATGTTGTCATGGCAAAATTTAAGATATGTACCAGATAGAAGCAATGCAAAGGACGGATTGTGTATATTAAACCGAAACTTGATTAGTGTACATGGGCAAATCGTGGAGGCAGTAATAGATTCAGGAATTGAAATTATTGTGGTCAGAAAAGATAAAGTTAAAAATATACCCTTAGGCAAGTGAAGGACAATGTTCTTGAAAGGTATTTTTTTGGTCCACCAGTACAGTGAGACCTAGTTCAAATCCCATTCTCAGTACCAGTGGGAGAATCTACTAATGTGATGCACACACAAGTATGATGTGCGGTAGCTGATTTGTCAGAAGAGATGCTAATTCCACCTGACATTCATGAGCAATTAATAGGTGAGACGGAATCAGAAGAAACGGGTGTAGCTGGATGCCATGTTGGACATGGAAGAGTGGGAAATTTTGAAGAAAAGGAGAAGGAAGAAAGTATAACTCCTTCTGAATCGGAAAATGGAGGGTCGAGACTAGACTTTAGCGATGAAAAGATTCTCTCAGAAGAAGACTCTGAGGAGGAGCCAGAAGGTTCTCTGTCCATTCAGTTTGCAAAGGATCAGAAAGAATGTCTAGAATTGCGGAAGTTATAGCAATTAGCTAAACAGATAAAGGGTAATTTCTACATTTCACAAGATGTACTCTTTCACAAAGATAAGGTAGTAATTGAAGATATAGGACGGTTAGTCCTACCAAAACGTCGAAGGAAAGAAGTATTAAAGTTAGCCCATAATTGAGTTTTTGGAAGTCATCTATGAGCTAGAAAGACAACAGAGAGAATTCGTTATTCATTCTATTGGCCCGATATGAAAGAAGATATACGGAAATATTGTGCCACATGCGCGGCATGCCAGTTAAGAAAACCTTTAAAAACAAAGGAAAGACCGCCAGTTACTCCATTAGTTAGACCAGGGTTGCTATTCCAAGTGGTAAACATTGATATTATAGGACCAATTGAGCCAGCTAGTTCCAAAGGACCCAAGTATATTTTGTGCCCCGTAGATCAACATACAAGATGGGCAGAAGCAATACCATTGAGGAATCTCACAGCAAAAAAGGGTTTGTGAAGCATTATTCGAAATTTTCTCTAGAACAGGGATGCCATATGTGATTGCATGATAATAAAGCATGCTTCAAGTCAAAGCTGACGTAAGAATTTTATAAGATAATAGGATCGAGTCCAAGATTCTCAACTCCATCTCATCCCCAATCTAATTGATTCGTAGAACTATTTAATCAAACTTTGAAGCGGACGCTACCCCATACTGAAAGAGACATCTAATACCCACCATATTACGGGCATACCGGGAGATATCGAACAATACTACGGGAGTGGCATCATTTCAACTTCTGTATGGTCGATTACCTGCTGGACCATTGTCGATTTTAAAGGCTTCTTGGACAGAAGAAAACAAAGGTTTACAACCTGACACTAAACCTATAGCAACTTTTTAGAAGAACAGAAGAAGAAACTTGAACAAGTAGCGCAAAAAGCAGATCTCAAAACACAAATCCAACAAGAAAGAATGGCGCATTACTATAATCTACGATCGTCCAACAGACAATTTGTAGTGGGAGATCAAGTAATTTTACTAATACCTGACTTGCAAAACAAACTGCCAATCAAAGATGGCAAGGTCCCGAGGAAATAGTCAAGCAAAGAAGTTCACATTCATTTGTAGTGAAATTGTTAGATGGTACACTCAAAGTCGTACACCAGAATAAATTACCTCCATATGTAGCAAAAGTGTTGGCAGTAAATCTGATATTAGAAGACGATGCTGAATTTGGAAACGTAGAAGAAAGAACAATATTTGATCAGGAAGATGAGTAATTTCAGAAAGCAATGAACGCAATCAATCCAGAATGGTTGACCATAGATCAGATCCGAGAGTTGAAAGACCTACTATGGAAACACAAACAAAAATTTGCAACATCTATGAAAACAGCGAAAGTCGGAAAGCATCGGATTGAACTCATACCAGGAGTAATTCGTAAGCAACCACATAGATATCCAGTACCAGTTGTTTATCGTAAAGAAATTGACCGCCAAATAAAAGAATTACTAGAGGCCGGATTGATTGAACGATCAATGGCAGAGATAGTATATCCAATAGTATGTGTTGCTAAAAGGGATACTACAGTACGATTATGTGTAGAGTATAGAGCGCTGAACACAGCAACAAAACCTACCCCATTCCCGGTAGAAGACATGGATGGACTGATATGTGTAGCCGGAGCAGCAAACTGGTTGACTAGTTTAGATTTACTCCGAGGATATTGACAGATACCAATGGAAGAAAGCAGTAAAAGACTGATAACATTCGCAACTCACAATGGTACTTCCCAGTGGAAAGTAATGACATTTGGATAAGTAGGAGCCGCTGCAACGTTTCAGCGAGAGATGAATATAGTACTAAAAGATCACAAAGGCTATCTCAAGTTTATATAGATGATACTGTAATTTACTCGCAAACCTTTGAAGAGCATTTAATACACCTAGATAAAGTCCCATCTGAGTTAGGAAATATAGAGTTATAAGTGATATTTACGAAATGCGTAAATTGCTGCTAAAACTCTAAAGTATTTAGGACACATGATTGGAGGTGGTTAGTCATGGACCAGATAAAGAAAAAACGAAAGCAATTGCTAAATTACAACCAACTACTTCGAAAAAAGATGTCCTAATAATATTTGGCTTAATGAATTTTTACCGGTTTTACATACCAGGCTTTGCACAAACAGCAATACCACTAACGGAAGCACCAACTCATAAAATGTTGTGGGAAGCACGTCCTCAAAAGACCTTTGAACAATTAAAGCAAGCCTTATGCCAAGCGACATCCTTGTCAACGCAAGATTTTAGCAAACCATTTCAGTTACATGCTGATGAGTCGAATATTGCAGTTGGATGTTGTCTTACTCAGAAAGACACACAAAATAACTGGAAACCGATAGCCTTTGGAAGTCAGAGACTTACATTAAGCCTACAGAAATGGTCGACTATAGAGTAAGCAGCGTGAGCCATCTTATTTGGACTCAACAAGTTTTAATAAAAGGGTTATAGCCAACAAAGTGGAAATAATATCAGATCATAATCCACTCAAGTTCCTATTAGAGACCACATCGAAAAGTGCCAGGTTACTTAGATGGGCTTCATCGTTACAAAAGTGGAGACACACTATTACTTTCTGTAAAGGGGCTCAAAATGTTGCTGCTGATAGTTTACCTCGACTGAAAATAGAGAAAGAAATCCAACCTTCAGATCAAAGAGCTTAAAATAACAGAACTGTGGTCATTATTCAAACAGAACTATATTTTTTTAATATCATGATCTGTGAGCATATTATTGTTATTCACATGCATGTGTGTTATGTGTCTTTTATATAACTTAATGCTTTGAAATGTCGGAAAATTTTGTTTTGATTTTTTTTTTTTTTTTTTTTTTTTTTAAGACTCCAGGTTACGCGAATTCAATTGGTATATTTCTTTATGCTATTTCTTATGTTAATGGAAAGGGATAAATTAAAGAGGGGAAAAATTATATATTTTTTTTTATTTTGGCGGGAGCCTATCATACCTGTGAGGAATAGTAACGGAAACACTTAATATTTTTTCTAGAGCTCTTTTAAAAGTAAAATCTGAACTGATGCGGTTATTAGAAGAATAAATTAAATATAGAAAACTCGGCCTATGTTATTTTCAATTAAAGTGAAGTATGCAAAATTTATTGAGTTATTTTCAATAACTCAATTTTCAAGTGAAGTGTGCGACAGTTACTAAACTAAAAATTTTGTAAGTTTTTATGTTATTTTATTTATTTATTTGTTTATGTTTTTCTTCCTCTATGTTAGAACTTAACGGACGGGCAACGTAAATCTACGTCTTTACGTTATGACTGCCAAAGACGGGCAACGTAGATTTACGTTTGCTGTTTTAAAGTGCGGGGTTACGTGGAAAAGTTATTGACTATGATATGTCAATTATGCAAGTTCCACTTCGTAAGAGTGGATGTTTTATAAAATATCACATTCATAAGGACTACTAGACATGCAAATAAAAACATTATACAATTTTATTCAAAAATAGTACTCATTCAATGAAACTACAACGCCCATATATACATGTTTATTTAATTCTTTTAAAAAATTTCCGGAAACCGGGACAGACAAAAAAAAAAAATACAGCCCGTCTGTTAAGTGTTAAAGCTAAATTTTGCATTACTTTCTCTTCTAAATGCTTAATACACTCTAGAGTTTAAGAATACACACTCAAACATGTTAAAAAAAAAAAAAAAACAGGAAAAAAATGGAATAATCTTACGATTAATGCTAAAAATTTATTCGGATTTGTGATAGAGCAAAGCAATATTATTAGTTACAAAAATGCATCTTAATAAAAAATTATACTATTTAAAAATTACTGTCTCAAAAATAGCAGTTAATACATTATCTAAAACTGAAAAGTACTGGATTCATAAAATATGGAAAAAAAAATACCCTGAATAACATAAAAGCAGAGATTTCTGCTCACCATTTAAAATAACTTTTGGTGTAAATATATATATATACATATATAACGGCTGAAATGGAAAAAGTAACAGAATTAGTTTTGTTTGGGGAAAGAAGTTGTTTAGAAAATTTAAATTAAACATAATTAACTGAACTTTTAAGCGAAAAAGTTAATAATATCTGACAATATTTCTTCAATGAAAGTAGAAGAATAAAATTATACGCGATTTATTTTATCATTTATCAGCAAAACTGTAGAGTAATTTTCAACCATTAATAACGCAGCAGTATGCCTTGCTAGAGCAAAACATTTTAAACCTAGCTGTGAAAAATAAAGCTACTGTAGATAAACATTAAAACTGGCGATTTTAGAAGTTGGCGAGAACAGGCTTTGGCCTTATAAAGATTCACCATCAAACCACAATTCTAATATATCTCGCTTTTCCTTTTTTAAAGCACTTTGTTACCTTTTTCTTTTTCACCCGTATATCACAGCATTTCTAGAGTCGGCATTACCTTTATATCTGCCAAGTCTGACTTCGCTTTCCTCAAAAGATGAAAAATATTGCACATTATCTTTTTTTCATTCCTAATAGATCTGTTACAAGAAGAAAGAAATGTTTTTACAGAATAGGGATGCGTTATTTAAGAGTTATGGTGATAGCTTCTTATCTAGATACAAAAGGATAAATAATAATTTATTTGGAGGATTACTAAGATCAAAAGAAGACGCGTATCTAAAAAGGTTTAAATGGCTTTTGTTTTCAGAGAGAGTCCAATCTTTATCAAAGTGTTATTTTCTATGTAATTGAAAATTGTTATGTTATAATGCATCCGTAAAAAATGAAAAGAAAAGAAATAAAACAGGTGTACTCACGGTTTTGAAAAGTGTTAGTCGTCTGTAACGTCAAATAATAAACAGAGAACACAAACGTGACACGTTGTAACACTTTTTTTTTTTCCCTTAAAAGGATTTTAAATGGTGGCAAAAAGATTTATTTTTAGGATTCTTTTCCAAAAACTGTGAATTGTTCTTTTTATTATGTAGCAGAAGTTCGGGTTAAAACTATAGGTTGATTCTGCAGGAAGCCTGCATAGATATAGTAATAAGACATAAATTGATCAGCGAGAGGGAAAAAGTGATACCTTTTTTTGGGGGGGAAAGTCACTCTAATGGCTGCCTTTCCCCGAGTAAATCACACACAGGAATACACACGGATAACTTAGTAAATAAAATTTATGAATAATTTATTTACTAAAGGTGAATAAAAAACTCTAGATACAGTTTCAAATTCATTTTTCATTTTATTCTTTTTATTCTTTTTTTCAATACTCTCTAATGGCTGATTTTAGAACTTTTTTTCGGCATCAAAATTTTTTGCTCGATAACATGGGGATGATAGATCTATATATATTTCTATATCTATGGAAGCCTGCCCTTTTATGTCACAAAACAATAATATTTAAACCATTCTTAAAATTATTATTATTTTTATTATTATTATTACAGGTAAAATAAAAACTGTTCGTTAGTAATTTATTTAAAACTTTTTTTAAACCAAATTTTTGTAAATAATAAAAATTGCATCTATAGCCATGCGTGATTGCCGAAAGGGCTTGGGAAAGACCAAACTTCCTTTCTGAAATTAAAAGAGACTGAATATAACTAAAAAAAATGTCCTAGATTCATATTTTCAAATTTTCACACTGAGATTTTTCTGAGAAAGTTTGCCTACAGTAAGAATACATCGCACTATTTTATAAAAGTTCTATTATTTAACCATAAAAATTTGAGTGTTTTGAATCAATAAGTTGTTAACCAATCATATGTAATCTTAATGTTGTTGATAGTAACAACTGAGACATATGAATGAAAAACAGCTATAAACATAGGCATTTATTTTTGGTCTACAATATTTTTATATGACAATATATATGGTCAAAGAAGTAAGTTTAATCTAAACTAAGTTAAGATACACATGAGAATTAAATTTGCATTTCTGGATTTTATTCCATGAGTTTTATTCTATGTATTTCGAGGTCAGAAAAAAAGCGCCCAAAAAATTAAAGTAAGTTAAGATTAACGGGAGAATTAAGTGAATTAAAGTGAGAATTCCCCTAGCTTAAGAGATTAATCAAGCCCTGCCTACAGCGGATCTTGTTTCTGCGGACTGTCATAATCCAGGCATAAATTATTTCAATAGATATAATTTCTGCATTTTATTCCATGTATGGAGTAAATAAATGTATTTTCCTTGAAAAAACGTATGGATTTAGGATCTCATAAGGAATTTTTGTTGTGTTCATTACCACCAGAATTTTTTTCCAAAAGAAAGCGTGTCATAAAATTTTGTGTATGAAGTCTGTGAACACTTTATAATAATAAAAATTAAAAAAAAATCGTTATATGAAGGTATTTGTTTTTTTTTTTTTCTTTGTGAGAAATGAAAAAATAAGCAATCATGTAGGAATTATTTGCAGGTTGCTTTAAAAAATTTTGAAGGTTTTGAGAATTTACGTCGCACACTAGCGCTAAGCTATGGGCAATTGGCAACGGTTTGGGACTAATCCCTAAGGTAGGGTGACCATATTTTTTTTAATGCAAAATAAGGACAAATTATGCAATGTCCTCATTTCCATGAGAAAAATGAGGACAGTTTTCTTTTAAAATGAGGACATTTCTGAGGACATAAAGTTTCATAAAATATAACACAAAATTAGCTTATATTAAAACCCCATTTGCAGCCATTAATCGTCACTATCATAAATTTGGGATACGGACAAAAGCCCCACCGGACAAAATCCCCACGGATAAAATCCCCCCGGACAAAATCCCCGCCGGACAATATCCCCACCGAACAAAATCCCCACCGGACAAAAGCTCCACCGGACAAAATCCCTACTGGACAAAATCCCCATTGGACATAATCCCCGCGGACAAAATCCCCACTTAGCCCGGACAAAGGCCCTACGTATGATACTTTGGATAAAATTAACATTTCAAAATTAATTAAACTCGTTATAAAATAAATTATTCAATAAATCTGTTACTTTTCCCACTAGAAACTCGGTGTGATAGTTCATAGTTTATTAAAGATATTAACTGTTAATTGTTTTCTTATCTGTACTTAATTCTTCACGGGTTATTATTAATTTAATTACAAATTAATTCTTTTTGGTTAATGCGGATTTCGGTGACATTTAATCTTCTGTTATTGTTAATTTTACTATGTTTATGTGGTATACAAATAAAATGAGGTTATTTTAGAAAGTGCAAAATTATTAGTTGGCTCGAAAAGGGAGGGGGGGGGGCAAAAAGTTGAAATTAACGTTAGATCGTTTAAAATTGGTACATGTAGGTTTGGGGGGCCTACAAACAGGATGAGGATATTTTCGAAAGTCTAAAATTATTAGGAAGGGCGAATAGGGAAGGGGGGACGAAGGGGTAAAAAAAAAATAGAAATTGAGTTAGATCGTTCAAAATAAGAATATAACTGTTTTCGGGGTCAAATCGAATGAGAATATTTTAATATTGGAATATTTTGTAATAATGAAAATAGCGTTGTACGCGTACAGACACGATGACACACGCACAGAGAGACAAAATTTGCTGAAATAATTTTCGGCTTTCATGGTGTGTGAAACGTGTATATTTATGCATGTATGAAAACGCATTCATAATACATATATACATATGTATAAGACAAAGCATTAAACAGATTACTTTTTATGTCGAATATATATCGTCTAAACTGTACATGCACACCATATGATGTACTAAAAAAAATTCGCACAACACTGAAAATTAATATTAAGTAGTTTTCTCATTTATATACTTCACAGTGAATCAGAAATACTTTGTGAGACCCTGTTAGTCAATCAATTACGCTAATCATATCTTATTTCACAGATATTGGTATTGGTATTGGGAGTAAAGGCGAAAGAATGCACTGAGGCCCTAGACCTGAGGGGAGTGCCTTCCGTGGGGGGGGGGGTCTTTCTAAGGGGTCCTAGCGCGCATTTACACAAGTTTTGGTGAAAACCACGGAAAGCACCGAACGGCTCGGTCGACGAGAGCGACCTGTGATCGAACTCGTAATCTCACGTCTACCAATTTACAGGACAGAACCTCTCGAGTGCTAGCTGGCCCTTATTTTACAGGAAAAATTATTTTGTTACATCAAATATATGTATATTAATTTTGTTACATCGTATTTAGTATAAAAGGTACCAAATTCTGCTTTAAATATGTACCTCGCATAGGTTATAAGAATTATTTTATTTTATATTTAAATTTTTTTATTTATTATTATTATTTTTTTTTTTCATATTAAATCCAAACAGAAATATTATATATAATATTGAATTATCTTAAGTAATTCAATAATTAAAAAAATATTTTTTTAATAATTAAATTATGTATTATGAATTAAAATATTTTAATTAATGAATTTTAACCTTAAAAAAAAGAAAGAAAGAAAGAAGAAAGAAATAAGCATTCTTTTATTTTTTTAAATCTTTTTTATTAAAAATATTTTACAATAAGATTCACAATTAAAATCTCAAACATTATTATTCAAACAATCTCATTTTTTTTTTTTTTTTTTTTTATTGAAATGTATATTTTTAATAATTAAATTAGTTTTTCAATTCGACCTTTTAAATTAAATAATTTTAATTAGCTCCTTCTTTCTATGATCAATGATAGTAAAAAATCTTTTGATGTTTAAGAAAATTTTGAAATAGTATTTTTATTTAAACGACCAAACAATAGTATTAAGCAATCTCAACTAATTGAATTATATTTAAAAAAAAAAATTATTAATTAAATTAATTTTTAATTAAAATATATTGCTATAAATTATGTATATATATATATAATCATTTATAGAAAAAGAATCATTTTATATTTAAAAAGAAAAAAAAAATCTTCGTGGTGATTGTGGTAGTGTTAAAACCGGTTGATAACTTGAGTGCCGTACACCTGCGTGAAATGCTCTCCGGGGTGGGAATAGGGGATGGGAGCCCTAGACTATACTTGCGAAAGTTTCGAAGAAAAGCACGGGAAACTCCCAACGACTTGGTCGACGAACGCGACTTGGGATCGAACTTAACACTTCCATTCTACTAGCATCAATTACCGCTCGGATGTTTAAATTAACTTTTTAACTAAAAGTCCAAACAACAGTATTAAACAATCTCACTTAATTAAAATCATAAAAATTTTATTTTTAATTAATAAATTAGTTTTTTACTTAGAATATTTCATTACATAATTTTATAACTAGGTTTTCCTTATAATCATTCATATATATATATATATATATATATATATATATAATCTTTTATTATTAAAAGTATTTTAAAACAGTTTTTTTTTAATTAATATTAAAACCCGAAACAATAGTATTTAATAATCTCGATTAATTTATTATATGTATATTAGTTAAATTAGTTTTCTAAATTTTTTAGTTAATTTTTTAAAACTTACCTTTATTTATTTATTTATTTTATTTTACTTTTTAATCATTCTTAGAATTTTTTTTTTTTTTTTTTTTTTTTTTTAAATATGTTTTTCATTTAAAAGCTCAAATAGTTCTATTAAACAAATTAATTTAAACATTAAAAATTTTGAATATTTTATTTTTTATTTTATTTTATTTTTTAATTTTTTGTCTATAATCTTTCACATAATATTATATATATGTGTATATATATATATATACACACACACAAAGTATTTTGACAGAAATTAAAAGCATACAAATACATTCATCCACACATACAACGAGTAGTAATGCTGTCTAAATTTTAGCTGAAATTTGAAAGATCTTAAAATATTTAGAGATTGCCTAAAAGCTATTCGCTTACTCCCGCCATCAGTTTACCTTCAACAAAAGAGAAAAAATGACAATGACAGACGAGTTTATATTTTTTCACAGTCCAATTTTATATTTTTTCTTACTGCAGCTTTTGAAAAAAGCAGTTAATCGATTAGGGAATCGATTAAAATATCAATTTAATTTATTTAATTAAAGTAGATCCCTTGATCGATTAGGGAAGGGGGACGTGCTCTCTGGGACGATACCTCCCTTATCTTCAAATGGGGAAGGAATGAGCTACCAGATGTAAGATGTGTTCGCAAATAGCACTGTTCGGAAGTAGCACGTAACGAAAAGAAATCAATTTTTTTTTTCATACACCTCCCCCCCCCTCTCAAGGTGTCGACAACCCTCACTATCTTTCTTTAAAGTGTAAGTGTATACAAAGTTACATTTTAATCTGCAGAAGTTTTCAACACTTTTCTTTTCAGTCTGCCCCCTAGCCTCCTCCCCAAATATGCATGTAACTCTGAAAGAAAAAGTAAATAAATACACACACACACACACACACACACACACACACACATACATATATATATATATATATATATATATATATATATATATATATATATGTGAATAAAAAGAAGGAAAACTATGTGAAACAAGGGCAAAATCCAAACAAATAAAACAGAAATAACAAGAAAGAGCAGAGACCACCACGGTTTAAGATGGGTGGAGGGGATTAAACCACTTTGTTGGACATCCAACCTTTCCTAAACCCTTTTCAAGAAAAGCAAAGAAAAAAGTAGAAATGAACATAACTACATCTATATTTAATATATATGCATATTTGAGTGAGTGATAATTAAAGAAAATTTCACTAAAATATGTTAAAAAAAAAAAAAAAAAAAAAAAAAAAGGATTTTCTATTTTTTATAATCTGTAGAAATTTGATTAAAAAAACTGCATTTTTTTTTCTCTGTTCTCTAACCCCCCCACCCCCCCCACCCCCCACCCCCACCCCTCGGTTCCATTCAGATATATGCAATTCTAATTATACTATTCAAAATTCTAATCAAAATTCAACAAAGCTTCAAAAATTCTGTAAATGATTTTCGTCTGAAAAAAATAAATTTGTGCTTTGCTTGGGCCTATAATACCGTGTCTGATAGATCATTTGAGTGGACGAAACTTTTGAAATCAATGTGTTTGCGAAACTGTTTTCCTTTCAATGTATTTTGGTATATCCAGACTTTTGAAACACCCTGTATAAATAAAACTGAAATAATAATAAGAAGCAACAGAGGCCACCACGGCTTATGGCGGGTAGAGAGATTTAAACAAGTTTTACATGAACCCAATTTTTCCAAATCCTCTGTAAGACCATTAAAAGAATATATAAGAAAAAATTTTGAAAAGTGAAGATGTTTATACCATTATTAGGAGAAAAAAATTATTATTTTATAATTATTGATAGTTTTTGAAATCACATTTATATGAACTAAATAAATCATACATACTATATTTTAAAATATTACCTATTTTGTACAGCTATACTTAACATAATATACATATTACAGTGAAAATATTTCGTTGAAATTTGTAGGGGAAAAAAAAAAAAAAACTCATATGCCCCTCTAGCCCTCCGTAATTTTTTGAAATTTGCTTTAAAAACTACATTTTTTAATCCTAAACCCCTCCCTATCAGATATATGTAACTCTCAGTATATATTACTTAAAACTCTAATGATAATTAAACAAAGTTTTATTAATATCTTAAAAATATATATATATTTTTTTTTTTATTTTGCTATACTCATTGTGGTCCCCTTTAGCGCCCCCCCAGGTATATTTGAGCGTTAGTGGGGGTTTTGTCCGGTGGGGATTTTGACCGGTGGGGATTTTGTCCGATGGGGCTTTTGTCCGGCGGGGCTTTTGTCCGGTGGGGATTTTGTCCAGTGGGGATTTTGTCCGATGGGGCTTTTGTCCGGTGGGGATTTTGTACGGCGGGGATTTTGTCCGGGGGGATTTTGTCCGTGGGGATTTTGTCCGGTGAGGCTTTTGTCCGAGACCCCATAAATTTATACTACTTGTGAGCTTATACAATAAACATTATAAAAAATTATTTATATAAGCATTATTAAATTTACAATAAACATTATTATAAACTTTTACACATTATACTTCTCTTCGTATAATTATAATAGCATGCTGTTAATATTAAAGTATTAATTTCTGATATGCGGTTGATACGAAAGTGCTAAACTATTTTATATCCGCTTCTGTTTATACTTTTATAAACTGTTTTAATACAATTGTTATTGTTGTATAGACCAAGTTTTAAAGTATAATGTTGCAAAGACTAAAACCTCCCAATAAAAAAATATACATTGTGTAATAGTATTGGAGATGATTTAAAAATGAATGGAATGAATCAAGGAATCGTGACTTTTATACGTTGTGTTCAGTTGTAGAATCATTATTGTAAACTAAACAGGACAGCAGCATCTCTAATGTTGAAATTTTAAGTAAAAAAGGAAATTGCTGAAAAATGAGGACAAATGAGAGCAAACGTCCAAAAGTGAGGACAAATGAGGATATGAGAACTGTTGAAAGCAACTGAGGACAACACTTGAAAAATGAGGACTGTCCTCAGAAAATGAGGACTGCTGGTTACCCTACCCTAAGCGTGGTCCGTAGACATTCCATCACAATTTTGAACCTCCATGGAGGGGATAGCTCCCCTGCTTCTGGGACCACAGAGTATTATTTTGAATAGTTACATGGAGGACATAGAAGCCACGACGGCTTTGCTATATGTAGTATATATAATTTTATATATAGAAATAGCAATTTACCATTGCAATTAAATCTTTTGTCTGAGATAGAATCAATAAATAATGTTCACATTTTACCCCTATCATATTGTTTTATTATACTCCAACAAACTTTAAGCATAGTTCTGATACTATATAACAAATGTTTACACTTTTATAATAAAAAATACATTTGTGTATTTTTTAATATTTAATAGATTTATTTATATTTATAAAATGAGAATATTCTCCTAATATTATTCTAGAAATATTTTTTTCTGAATCAATCTTATTAGTGGTCTGCAGGATTTTAAATTATGAATTTAGTGGTCCGTGGAATTTTAAATTATGAATTTAGTGGTCCGTGGAACTTTAAATTGTGAATTTAGTGGTCCGTGATGTCGAAAAAGTTAGTGACCGTTGTTTCAACAGACCATTTTCTTTCTAAGAGAAACTAAAAAATTATTTTTAATTATTTATTGAAAATCACTTTTAAATTAGCATTTTTTTTTTTTTTTTTTTTTGATAAAATTTCGTTGCCTAAATTAAGTAATTCTCAACAAATCTTCAAAACATACATTGAAATGTACAATATAGCATAATAAGTGTCATTAAAACTCTGAGATCTCAAGTTTCATTGATATTGTAAATAATCTGGTGTGTCACTCGCACGACTTTCTCTTACTCTGCATTTCAATATTATAATGATATATTGCATATTAAATTTTAAGATCAATGGCATAAGAAAGTAAAGTTCAAAGTACAATGTTAAAATATTTTAAAATAGGTTTAGGAAAAGTTTCATTTGACATGTATTTCTGTGTTAGGAGGGCTACCGCCCCTCTCAATCCCCCGTTCAATTACAGAGCACAGAATTATAAAATAAAAAAATAAAAAAAATTCAGGTTGTTATTCATTTGTTTTCAAATGTGCCAGTCTTGATCAAATTTTTAAGTAGTAATCTAATACGAAATTCAAAATGCCAAATTTGAATTTCCTGCAGTTATTTATTTTTAAGTTATGCTGATAACAGATATACATACAGATCAACCTCTAAAAAATTGGACTTTCGTAATCAGGCCAACTCAAAACGTGACATTATACAAAATAATCTGGTGTGTCACTCACACGACTTTCTCTTACCCTGAAATTTAATATTATAAATACAGGTTGGAGATTAAGACATAGACCTTATATATATAGACTACGCCACCAATAGGACTTCCCATTATAGTGAATGTCTTCATCATGAGGGTGTAATCTGAAACCTTCATCCTTTGCGGTCAGCACCGTATGTCACGTGACATGGAGTTGAGGGCGATTCTTCCATAAGAAAGCACTTATTTTTGTAAGAATTCAAACAAAAAATTCTCCCCTTCAGAATGGTTTCTCACAAAAGAATTTTTTTTATAATTAATCTATGACATTTTAGCGTTCCAATGATGCGTAAATCTAAAGGCTTAAATAAAATGTATGTGTACTATACAAAAATTAAAAAACTCTGAACTACTTTCTTTCCTATGGAAAAATCACATAATATTCCTTCTCGTCTCTCTCTTCTGGTCTACATCACGTGATAATTTCGCTGGGGAAGCTACTTCATGTCGCAGACAGATAATGAGGAGGGATGCGTGGTCTATTATATAAGGTCTATGGATTAAGAGGTAAGATAACGAGTACTGTTATGTAAACCTATGTTAAACAATTCAAATTTGGCTTCGGAAGAGTTTTATATGACAATTAGTTCTGTGTGAGGGGAGCTGCTGCCGCCTCAACCCCCCGTTTCATTAATGCACCTACATTTATACATAATTTAATTCTGTTATTAAAATTAAAAGTTTACTTAAAATTATACAGACAATTTTACCACGCAACATTCCTTGAAACTTATCAATCTTGATCAAACTTTCCAGCAAGAAACTTATATTAACTTCAAAATACAACATTATGATCTCGTAAAATTATTCCCTTTTAAGTCACTCGAAACGACACAGACAAAGGTCAAACGTTAAAAATCTCGACTGCGGTAATCAGGAAGCCTCAAAACGTGTAAGCATACAAAAAACAAGCGATGAATATTTAGCTTAAAACATACATTTTTCACCGTATCTCTATGAGGAATTTATTTCTATTCCCGAACAGCTTTCCTGGAAATGGTAAAATACACTCCTTCTCATATTTATAAGGACACTTTATATTTGGAAATAACTAATGTAAAAGTAATTGTGAACAAGATTAACTAAGTGCACTTAATATATCTAGTATTCCAAAAACCAAAATTTCTATAATTTTTTTTTTTTTAATATGAAACAAAATTAATAAAAAATAATGCAAAATGTGTTTTTCTCCACGTTTTTAGATGTTCATAATTATAGGGACAATCCAGATTTTTTCGTTTTATTTAAATTACTAGCGGATAAATTACAGTTGACATGCGAATTTGTTAACTAATGAGCTAGATTAATTCATATGTAAGCCTTCAATTTTTCTTGAACGGACATTACTGATAATTCCTCGAAAAAAAGAACGTTCATGTAGAGAAGTATGATAAATGTGTTTTTTAAGTGGAAGGATAATTTCAATCCGCCGAATTTCTAATGAAATTCGAAGATATAAAATTGCTGAAGGAAATGTGATCAAACGTTGAACTGCTGGCTCGATAGGAGAGAGATCTGATGCAAAATCAGAGTTGTTTTACAGAGATCGAAAACTCATAATTCCTCTTACTGTTCTACTCATAATGACTGCTGCTAAATTTGCTCGTAATTTTTAACGAAAGGTTAGGGTCTACATTTATGCATGTTTAAAATAATTAATAATATGTTAAAATGAATAAAAAACCTGTAATGATCAATCAGCATTTAATGGGGGAATGAACGTCTGTGTTAAAGTTTAATAACGACAATATTAAATGGTAAAATGTTGCATTTTCGGATGAAAAACATTTTATTCTTGATTAACCAAATGGTTTTAACAGTTACTGGCACGATCTGAAGATAGCGAAAGACAGAGCAGATTTTTTTTAAAGGCAGATATGAATCGGGCATTTTAAAGGTGGATCTATGGTGCTCTCGGGAGCTGTTTCTACTGAAAGCAGAATGAATTTAGTAATTTCTTCAATTATTATGAACATCAAGATAATATCCGCAAATTTTAAACGTCGAATTATCAGATTTTTGTTAGATTTTGGGGGGTAATAATATTTTTTTCAACAAGACTTACATTTGTGCTCTACTTTTAGAGCAATAGGAAATAGTTTGAAGAAAGAAACTTCTGTATTATTGCATTTCCCATGGTCTAAAAGTTGAAAAAACCTTAACTTATGATATTAGAAATGTGCATGCAAGTGGAAAGCAATTTTAAATAGTTTAAATGTATTAAGAATATCATATATGCTATATGAAATGGTATTGAAACTGAATATAAAAAAAAAAATGTATATATATATATATACCAGAGAGAATGTCTGACTGTTTAACCCTAAAAGGAGACCCCATAAAATATTAATTTAAAGAATAACTGAAAAAAATTACTAAAATTCGAGCTGTCCTTATAATTGTGAACACCTGAAAAATCATCTTTTTACCATATTTAAAGTTTTTTAAGATATAAAAACGATTAAACTTTTTAAATATAGTATATTAATGAAATTGAAATTAATTAAAAATATATTTGTTTAAATAATAGTGTTCAGTGTTTAGTTAATATAGAAAAACGGGTGTCCTTATAATTATGAGAAGGAGTGTATTATTCGTAAAGCACATCCATTAACAACAAATAACTAGTGTGTTGTGGCCACCACATGACTTTCTTCTATATTTTCCTCTACAAATTCACTCAGTAAAAATAATTTATTGAAATTATTATTTAAAAAAAAATCTTCCATTATAATGCTGATGATTTCCATATTAGAGAAGTAGTATAACACTAAATATAAAAAAAAGTCAATTTTATTCTCAATATTACATTACAAAAAAAAAAAAAAAAAAAATCTTTTGTTAAAAATGAAAAAAATCGATAACTTTATTTTAAATTATCGCAGATCGATGGTTCAACCATTCGTTTTAAAGGTATTGGCGAGCTTTTTTGAATGATACCCGTCATGAAAATTTACTCCGCTCGAGGGGGGACTTCCCCCCAGGGGGGCAGGCATCCTACATACACAAAAAATTTTTATCAGTTGACTATCTCTATTACAAAAATACTTATATTCGTTTCATTTAGTTTAGTGCAGTCTATAGATGTTAAACTTACTTACCTGCAATTTCTTCCATAGACGTAATATATTTGAATACTTTTGAGTGTCCCTGTACACGAAACATTTGCTCCATCTCAACGAAAAGCTTAATATAGCATCCCTATATGATACACATTTAGAATACCGAGTTTGGAATTTCTGTTACTATTTGTTCTTGAGATATGCTGATAACAGACAGACACACAGACACACACAGAGACCATTCGCTAAAAACATGATTTTCGTATTCAGGGAACCTCAGAACATGTAAATATAACAAAAACTCACTTTCGAAAATTTGACACTAAAACAATACTTTCTCTACCGTAAGGGTAAGCGAAAGTAAAAATTAATAGAACTTTAAAAAATACTTTATTTACAGTATGTGTATGGAAAATTAATTTTGCAGTATTCGTCGTCATAGTAAAATGTACAAAGTACTTCTATTAATTACATTCAATAGAAAAGAACGTTTTGCTTATTTCTGGGTAAAACGTAGCATCAAATAAAAGAATAGAATACATAAAACAACTTCTTACTTAATGCTTCTTTTTGGGTCAGATGTTTTCATTTTTCTTAGTTTAATTTCCTGCCGAATTATGATAACTTCAAATTACTTTGACTCTTGAAAAAACACGATAATTTAATAAATTTATGTACATATTTACAATTTAGTTGACTATAAAACATATTACAATTCTGTCATACGCCATTTCAGCGTTCTACCTTTTCGAACACAATTCTGCATCTACATCAAAAGTAAAAACAAAAACGTGGCTGTTGCCAATAAAAAAAAAAAGAAATAAACAGCAATAAAAATAAGAGTTCGAAAAATTATTTCAGTTTATAAAGTTTAGGAAAAGAGAAAGTTCGGTTTCGTAACACCAGTATATTGTCTATAATCAATATGCACTATTAAGTTCACTTTGTATTTAAAATTAGTCTTGCTTGAAAAACATATACAAAAGGAATTATGATTACTGCAATTTCCAAGTATAGCCCCAATATAGCCAAATACTTTGGGTAGCCCTAATGAATGATGAATGATTTCCATACCGCAAGCTACTCAAAACTTTCTTTTATGAATATAACAAATTCCATTTATTCCGTTTCGTTTAAATCTGTCTAGATGTTACACTGTACTTACCAGAAATTCCCCCATAAACATAATGTATTTGAATTCTCTTGGATATCCCTGTACATGAATCATTCGCTTGATCTCAATGAAAAGTTTACTATAGCATCCCTATATGATACGCATTTAGAATATCAATTTTGGACTTTCTGCTATTGTTTGTTCTTGAGATATGCTGATAACAGACAGACACATACACACACAGGCACACAGACCAACTGCTAAAAACATCATTTTAGGATTCAGAAGACCTAAAAACATGTGTACAGTCGGTAACAAAAGTGTCCGAACACTAGCAAAAATGCCTATGTAAAAAAAGTGCACTTCATACGATTTTGTTAAATAAATCCTTGTCGAATCCTGTTCTTAGTCAGTGTTAGAACATGATTCGATAAGGATTTATTTAACAAAACCGTATGATTTGAACTTTTTTTACATAGGAATTTTTGCTAGTGTTCGGACACTTTTGTTACCGACTGTATACAACAACTCACTTTCGAAAATTTGACCCAAAAGCAATATTTTCTCTACCTATGTGTCTAAGAGAAAGTAAAAATGAACACGAACTTGTGAAAAATCCACGTTTTGAGAAAAACACATTTAAAGATTTAATTAATAATAATATGTGCGCTTAGAAAGAATGAAAATTTTTAACATTTCTTTTCTTTTATAAAAAAACATGTGTTAACTCTGGAAAAATAAAAGTTTAAACTATTTAACGATATAAAAATATAGAAATAGATTCTTTGGTGGAATTTTGCTTCTCTAGTCCCCTTAATCATGCAAAATAAATAAATATTGGGTTTAGAATTTATAATCACCTACGAAAAAAGTTAAATTAACTCGCTTATCATCTCGAAACGATGGAAATTCATAAATTCAAGTGCACCTCAAATGTAATGGGATTTAATCTCCGTCAGGTATACAGTCTATTTTTCGCTATTATATTTTTTAAAAACAAGGTAAACCTATAAATACCGTTACATAGTGACGACTTCGAAAATGAATAGGTATGCATTATCTATTGTGGTAGTTACAGATGTTAATGATCAACATGGATTTGGGGCACAGTGCTACGATCCCCGGGGTAAGAGCCCATAATTTAATATTACACACATATATGCTGGTATTTAAAATATATAACACACCTCAATTCTTGCGGGTTGAAACAATTAAGCAGAAATCTTTAACAAGTTAAAAAAAAAAAAAAAAAAAAGTGGGTAGAATACAGAGTGAAAGCAGCGGTATAGCAACTAAACGTACAGGTTAGCTAAAGTTATAAAGAATATTTGGATAAAAATAAAAATAAAAACGAAGCCAAAAAAGTTACAATAGATCATCGTACAACGCGGGGTCAGGGTTGCCAGATGAATACAAAAATTTTATTTTTCAACACCACTAATTTTATATCAGAACAACCGCTTTATACAAAAAACTTAATCAGGTATACCTGAACCTGATGATACTCTTAAAATTTCGTGATGTTAAAAAATAGAACTGTATGCCCCCGCGTTGTACGGGAGTCTTATTGTATATGGTTGTTCAACGTTTACTGCTTTGTTGTAAATAAAATCTTAAAGCAAATTTTTTGAAGTTTTAGAACATATAACAATTTGATTTGTTAATATAAATTATAGTTACACAAATGTAATTTTCTCAGATAGAAAAATAAAAGTCTAAATAAAATCCCCCATTGAAATTATACAAATTGAACAAATATTTCATGGTATATTTGAGATATCACAGTTAATTAAAATAAATAAAAAAGAAAAAGTCTAAGCAAAAATAAAATATCTAAGATTTCAAAATGCGGAAGAACAAATCAGCTGAAAAAGAAGAAATCAAAAGAAAGCTTAATCATATCCTTGATTACTGAAGAATAAAAACGATTTGGGTTTATCAGAGCTCATAAAAGAGCGTAGCAAATGCCAGTATCGCAGCTTACCACCAGAGTGCACTGGCAGGTATTAAATATAAAAGATGAGGTAGGGGTGAAGTGGAGGAATAAAACGAAAAAAAAAAAAAGAATCACAAAGTGTCAGTATTAACGACCCCTGGTGCCCCATCGAAGCGTGATCCTTTTTGGGGACGCCTTATAAATCAAAGCGTCAGTTACGAAGTATCTTTAAAGACTCATTTTTGTTGTTATTCTTTCTTAAATCACTCCCCCGCTCCTTGACACAGCAAACGTTATTGGCGAATTACAAGCAGCAATTGCAAAGACAGAGCCTCTTTTTGATGAATAGCTTTCGGAGCTGTTGCCAGATGCAGACATTTTCGGACAGTCATTGAGTCGTAATTATGTATGAATACCAATGATTAGGTTGCGGGATTTAATCACTGCTATTAGCGACGTCTTTTGGCTGGCAGTAATGTCGCGCGCCATTTAAATACTCGGATCATTCATTAGTCAAGTTGATGGGAAATTATTTTCTGTAGAAAAGCAAACAAACTCAAGTTTACGACTCGATAGCGTTTGACTTGTTATCGGCATTCGATAAACGTTATTGTTTAAGTATCGTTATCGAATAATTTGTGCCTCGATGGTTACGGTTACGAAATTGCTATTGAACGATTTTTTTTTTTTTTTTTTTGGTTTTCAAAGTTTTGTTTAGAGAAAATAGAGTGTCATAGTATTTATAAAGGTTATGAAGTGAATTTTTCGCTTTTATTCTTTATACTGAAGAAAGAAAATGGAATTTCACAGAAATTTTGCTTTCGGTCAATTTACAATTATGTGTGTTCTGTCATCTCTTTTTATTTAAAAACTATGAAAAAGTTTTATAATCAATATTGCTTTTTTACTTAGCGCATAGTTATAGTTGCATTTTCTAACCGCGCAAATTACAAAATTGTTTTCAGCTATCAATGTTGCGTTAAATAAAGGCGAAGTAACTTTGACTAAACACTTATTTGAAAGAGTGCCCCAAATTTAAGTTGTCATCAGAATTATCGATCTATGATTTAAATTCTAATTATCGTTTATATTATGTTCAAATCATAATATCAAAATTTAAATTAATGTATAGCCAAATGCATAAATCATTGGAAATTTTGTTACTTTTAATATTATTTAAGAGAAATTTTATACAATTTCACTGCTTTTTAATACATTATAAAAGGTTATTTTATTGTTATTACCTCGTCCATATCTTGTTAGACTACATTTTCCCCTCTAATGCTGCGTTAATTTTTGGCCTTTTACAAAATGTTGTTAAAGCTTTCATAGAATCTGAAACTATTATTTCAATAGCAACTAAATCGCTTTTCAACGGTATGAATTTCGAAAGTGTGGTCTAGATTAGAGGTCTGCACAGACCGGAATTTCGAGGCCCGGGCCCGGCCGGAATGAAGTCGAAAAATGTGGCCCGGGCCCGACCCGGACCGGACAAAAAACGATAAAACCCGGCCCGACCCGGCCCGGCCCGATTAAAAAATATGCAAAATAACAAAAAAAAAAAAAAAAAGAATGCCTTTTTATGAAAAAGATTTTTAGTGTGTATTTGGCAGAGGTTTTATATAACCAAACAATAGTACGTTCTTTTACAAAACTGCTGAAATTTTACAAGACAATTATATATAAACAGAAATTCATTATTATAGACAAGGGTCAAAGACAAACAGAAAGTCAAATCGAAAATATTAGCATTCATCAAACAATATTGGAAGGTATTTAAAATAGTTAATACTACTGAAAATGCACTTTCAACCATTTCCTTTTATATACCATAACGTATCCGAATCTTTCATGTGCTCCGGTAAACAAAACTTTAATGTTAATCCAACCATATTCAACAGAAAAGTTGCTTTTGCCACTGACAAAAATGATGCTACTTTCGTCCACTGGAGAAAAGGAAAAGGAGCTTTAGAGAAAAGGTTACAGCGGAAAGATTTTTTATAGCCTTTATACCACCTAAACTCAACAGATCATAAGAAACAAACCCTTATGCACAGTAATATACCTAATTTCTTTTGTTATGTACATGTGCGCAAACTGGCAAACTGGTAGTGACATGCATACTATTTTGAATAGGAAACATCTAATATTACTTTAAATAAAATATATTAATTTTGAGGCATGCTAAAAATATTTGCGAAAAATCAGATTTCGGACAGACAGACTGATAGACAATTGAATTGACGTTACAGACACTTTTTTAAGAAAATAGAACTTTATGTGACATACATGCCTGTAAAATTACGTAAAATAAATGACTGAAGAAATATTTTAACATTTTCCTTTTTCGTTGATTAACGAAGAAACCAGAAAAAGATTCGGGCAGACACGGCCCGGAGAAAATTTCATTCAGGTCCGGCTCGGCCCGGAGAAATTTTCATTCAGACCCGGCCCGGCCCGAATATACACAAAAAAACTGAGCCCGAGCCTGAAAAAAAATTTTAAGCCCGGCCCGGCCCGGCCCGAGAGCAAATTCAAAAATTCGGCCCGAACCCGGCCCGTGCAGACCTCTAGTCTAGATGAAAAATGTCTTTTTTGTAAATTACTGCTTTAAAGTTATGAAAATTTGCATACATATACAGTGAAATATAACAATAATAAGTATATTAAATTTTCTCAAAAACTTAAAATAAATTAAATTAAAATTAAATTAAAAACTTGAATTGATCCCTTCTAACTAATTTTTAAAATGTCCCTTCGATTTTAAACTAGTATAGTTTAACAACATATTCTAATCCTATTTGGACATTGATTTGTTGATTCATTATAATTCATAGATCTTTATTTAGAGCATTGAAAGAAACAATAATAAAATACATTTAATTTTCTTGAAAACTATTTAAACATAAAATAATAATAATAATAATTCAAAGTTTTTTCTTTCTTTCTTTCTTTCTTCCTTAATCAATTTTTAATTTTTCCTTGATTCTACACTTTCATAGTTTAACAATATATTCAAATCACATTTGAGTAACTTCATGGATTCATTCACAATTCATTCATCATTACTTTGTGTTTCTATGTGAATTCACTTTTTGGATCAACTAAAAGAAATCTCAATAATTGTAATTCAGTAAAGTCTCGTACAACGCGGGTGCAAGTTTGCTTCATGAATATTGCAATTTTATTTTTTAACACCACTAATTTTATATCAAAGCAACTGCTTTATACAAAAAACTAAATCGTGTTTATTAACCAATAGATTGGTACTCTAAAAATTTAGTGGAGTTAAAAAGTAAAACTGTTTTATTTAGCTGTCATCTCTGCCACCGCGTTGTACGAGACTTTTCTGTATAATGAAAGCATTTTTATGGTTGAATGCTGAAATATAATTTAAATTTGAATATTTAAAAATGAAGGTATTAAAAAAAATAATAATAACTTATGAATCAATCTACAAAGAAATGTACAAAGATTCCAAGAAAACTTGTCTTGTACGACCACTTTGGCTTTTTTTCTATTCCTACTGTTTATTTAAGTAAAGAAGTGCAGAGACTAAATTAAAATCAATAAAATCAATTTATTTGTAGCATTTAAGTGTGTGTGTGTGAGGGGAGGGGGTATTCTTTTTGTGTGTAGTGAAACTCAATGACCTCAATGTTTACATAATTGTAAAATCATTAATGAGTTAATGTTATTAATAACTTGCAGGCGATGTAACTGGAGTCAAACTGACTTGAACTATGCACAGTAGGGTGGTTCGAAAAAATCGATTTTTTTATTTCGGAATCGCGTTACCTCTCAAAAGTTGTAGTTTGGTATCCTCATTTGGGGAAAAATAACAAAAAAATTCTAAGTTCACATCTTCAGTTCGCGCATGAGGCTGAAAGTTTGAAAAAATATGTTAAAATTTGAAATTTTCAAAAAATAATAAAATTTGTTTTTTTTGTAATTTTTTACAATGCAACAGCCATAAAATGTTAGTATATAGCGTAGTTTCAACCTAAAAAAAATTATAAGTTTCAGATGATATATTCAGTTCGCGAATGAGGCTTAAACTTTTTAAAAAAATGTCAAAAACTGAACACGAACAGTAACTGACCGGCAAGCACAAAGTTGGCGCCGCGCCGTCGCATTCTTATTCCATTGCCGACTTGTCTAAGCACACTGAGTAAAAATTCTGTATCTGACATCTAGAATCTAAATTGTAGATCTAGATAAAATAGTTCCATGTTATTCTTATAAATTCTAGTCCCCTTGAAAAGCGAGTTCTAGAAGCCCGTATTAGAATTCTAGAACATTTGCCTATATTCTCGAGGGCAAAGTTATTTAAAAATCTCTGCAAATAAATGAGACTACAAGAGGCGGGTTTCAGCAACTATATCTTGGTGTATGACCTAATTCTAGGAAATCAAGTGCGAATTTCTCGCAATACAAAAAATTCAGAATATTCGGAATATTGTTTCACCATCTAGAAATGTGTAAATAAGAAATTCTTGACCATTTCGTCTATTCAGTTTATTGGCGTACCTTATGCGCATAGTTTCTCAGGACAATTTGTCAAGAAGTTGACTGACAGTGAAAACTCTCTGTTGCTAATTTTGAAACGACTAATACTGAGGAGATAAATGTGACCAAAACTAACTTAAACAAGGACCAACAGTATTTACTTAATATCTATGGAGCAGTCAAGACAGTAAACTGTGCGCTAGATCTCGCTGTGAAATATCCTGGTCCTCTTAGTAACTCTAGGTGGTTAACTTGTACAAACAGGATCTTAAAATTATATATTTCTGAAGTAAAACTTTCTGAAGAAATTAAACTTCTGGTCGGCTATATTATGAAGATATACGCTCCAGTATGGTTTGGAATTAAAATGCATCCCACCGTAAAGTTTGGAGCAGTTCACGTGTATAAATTAGTACAGAAGACTTGACAGCTGCCCGAAAGGGTACGTAAAATAATTGATCCTGTCATTCAGAGGAATGCGTATTTTTGTCATCCCGAAAATCTTTTAATTCCAATGGTACTAGATGAGAGAGTGTACGTAAGACAGCTCTTTTCGAAGATTAATAAAAGCAAGAAAACAAGAGACAAAAGGGAAATCGATGCGAACTTTTCAACCACCGACCATCAATTTTGCAGCTTCAAAATACATTGAACTTATTGATTGATCCAAGTGCAAACTTACACCTCCTCTAGTAATGAGCAATGTGTCAACGCAAAACCTAGATGAACTTATTAATACTAATGTTCTCCCAGAGTTCGAGCTAATTAAATTTCTTTGCCACACGCAAAGGGTCGAAAGAATTGTAAAGCCCTTAACAGAATCTTGTATTGAAGTGGAGAAGAGAACAGGGATGTTTCCATAAGGACAACTTTGCTCTCAAGGTCAACTATGCCATTATTTGACTATTAATCTCAATTTAAAACAATGCTCAACATATCTGAGGAATGTTAAAGACACAAGAAATAGGTAAAATCTATATGTCATTCTGTAATTAGCTAGGACATGCAATGTTATTATATACATATAAATGTGTGTGTAACTATACTTGTACGTATAATACTGTAATAAAAGGTTATATTCAACAAATTTAGAATTTTTAAAATACTTTTGAAACGTAAATATGCCATGTATGTATTATTGTATATTAAACACGTAAATTTCAAATTTTAGAAGATTTTAGCCCAATTTAAGACGTATGCGCGAACTATAGATATTATGTAAAAGCTATAAATATTTTTTTAGGTTCAAACTACACTATATACTGACAATTTATGGCTGTTGCATTATAAAAAATTACAAAAAAAGTAATTTTATTATTTTTTGAAAATTTCAAGTTTTAATATATTTTTTCAAACTTTCAGCCTCATGCGCGAACTGAAGATGTCAACTTAGAATTTTTTTATTATTTTTCCCCAACTGAGGATACCAAACTACAACTTTTGAGAGGTAACGCGATTCCGAAATAAAAAAATCGATTTTTTCGAACCACCCTAATGCACAGTGATGCCAGATTGGGGATTTTGTCCCCATTTTGGAGATTTTTTTAGGCTTCTGGGGACAATTTTGGGGGCAAAATGTTTGTGGGGACTTTTTTGGGGAAATCTAAAATTTTTGGGGCCAAATCTGGGGAGTTCTTTAATTTTCTGTCAATGTTGGCAACGTAATGATTTATTCCTACGACTAGGGACTTTCAAAAGCTTTATTGTTATTTGGGAAAAAATCTGAGCTTAAATCTGCTTAATGTTTTTTTTTTTTTTAATTTTCCCATTTTAGTAGAAATCAAGTTGGGGATTTTTTCGAACAAATCCCCTAATTTGGGGAAATTTGAAGACCTGTTTGGGGAAATAATTTTGGACTATCTGGCATCACTGACTATGCAGCACAGAGCATAAGCAAACTTCAGTGTACTCATTGAAACTACACAGGAGCTTAGCTCCGCTCAAACTGAATTGAACTGAATCCCGTGTACGATTTTTAACATGCTTTTTATACACTTGAAAATTTATTTGCATTCATATGCTACCTACTTTACAACACATTTACTCAAATCTAATTAAATATCTAATTTCACAAAACCCAAAGCCAAAGTTTTCTGTTAAAACTCGAAACGACTAGCCATCTCCGCAGAGTGTGCCTTTATAAATCTGAACGACTCGATTTTTCCGCAAGTTCAAATTTACGAATTTCCCACTAAAATTCATTGAGGCATCACAATGTATAATACCTAATTTTAAACTGTACTAATGTAAAATCAAGGGGGGGGGGGGGGTAAAAATTAGTTAGTAGGAATCATTTTCAAAAAAAAAAAAAAAAATCAAAATCTGATTTTTTATTTTTTATTTTCTTTCTTTCTTTCTTTCTTTATTTTTTCAATAGGTTTCGAGAAATTTTGATATATTTAATATTAATACAGTTCAATGCACATGCATGCAAATTTTCGTTACACTAATTTACGAACAAAAAATTAACATCTACCATCTCCTTAAATAAATAAATTTAGTTAAAAATACCAACAATTAAATAAGCAAAACATTCTATAGATGACACGTAGAAAAAAAAAAAAAGAAAAAAAAAAGTGCTGGAAAGATTTTGCAAATGTTGCCTCTTGTGTAAACGTGGATTAATTGGATTATATAATAATAAATTCAAACCGAAATATTTTGTATCGAAATAAGTATTTTCTTAGTATCTATATAATAACGTGGACCAATTACGATTACATTTTCACGGAACGATACGATAGTAATGTAATTAATAAAATACGCAAGGATAAAAAAAAAATAATATTTATAAATTGACAATATTTAAGCACACGGTTTTAGCTTAATGACCTAATAAGAAAAAATGACATTTGTCTAATGAGACCATTTTACGGAAAAATGTATTTTTAAAAGTTGCTTTTTCAGAATCTTTGCATCATTTAAACCTAGCAATGCTTTAAAGATATATACAGAATATGAATTATTATCATAAATAGACTAAAAAACGCATTCATAAAAGTGCAATCAAAATAGGAAGCTTTAAAAAAAGAAAAAAAAAAAAAAAAAAAGCCAAAACAAATAAATAAAATACCATCGTCAATATGGCGAGAAAAATTTAAAAAGAGTCATAGGGATCCTATACGAAAACTGCACTGCATGCGAAATATGAAAACTGGGTCGTCAACCATGAATTTTATTTTGAAACCTTTTGAAATTTTTGTTTCACTATTGCACAATATTAATTTAGTTTTAATAATAATTTGGCTTCTGGAAAATTAAAATTTTAATTAGGTGGTGAAATTGGTATAATATTTACGAGTTTTAAATTTTAAAAGTAAATAAGAAAAGAAGTAAAGTGCGAAAAATTCGCACGGGTCTGCTAGTATGATACAAATTTTGCAATTACAATCAAGTTGTACAATACATTTTTTTAAAACACCAAACGACTCTCATCATATCTGTTCAAATAACTTTTGGTCATATTCATGGAATATAAAATTTGAATTTTTGAAATCTAGATTATAAATTTAAAGGTAAAACCGCTTCTTCTACTAATTGTTTAAATATATATATATATATATATATATATATATATATACTTTTTTTTTTCCTCTATGAGACCAAAAAAAAAAAAAAAAAAAAAGGCAGTAAAGTCTCTTAAAAACAGTAGGTCAAACCCACATTTTTGGTTTGAATTAACTAAATCGATGCTAAAAAAGTCTATAAAATGTTTTGTATTTTTTATAGTATAGTATAATCAATCAATATCATTTCTTCATGATAAAGTTTTCATACATTGATTACAGAATTCGAGTGAGAAAAATGTGCATGGGAAGTTTAATTAAAATAATTTTTTCGAAATATCTATTTAATTACGAAATAATATCTATAGGAAATTTTTTTTTTAGCATGTTTCTTTTTTTTTTTTTTTTTTTTTTTAAGATTTAAAACCTCCTAAATTGCAAATGCATGCAATGTAACTTTTTTAACTTCCTTTGCTATTATGTTTTTAAGACATTAAGTATTTCTAATCTGTTCTAACGTAATTTATCAAAGATTATTTTGTTTTAGAAAAATACATTTGCATTTTCTATAGAATTCACATTCCATTTCTAAAATACACACATTTTCAAATGACTATACATTTTCATATATGCAATCGTCATCAAATAGCATATTTTATGATTATGTGCGTGATAAAGCATTTAGACTTGATAACTTAAATACGGAATCCAAATTTCTCATAATATTTTGTCGTAAAGATTTTTTAAAAAATTGAAATCGTCTAACATTTTCCAAGATCAATTTTATTTGTTCCATACTTAGCTATATTCCATGTGCAATAATAATGTAACTTTTTAAAATCATACCAGTTTAAATATTTTGGTATCGATATATGATGAAACACTTCACAGAATCATATAACTTTAAACAGCATAACAACAAAATTTCACGTTACTCCAATCTTTTTCCGAAAATCAAAATTTATGGTTCAGCGAGCTGCGAAATTCCAATACCTCCTTTCCTTTTATAATGTCACTTTCGGAAATGCTGATATTCTTCGATGTAAAATAAAGGACACTATTTTTATATCGCTTCTACTCTTGTTTGAAAACCATTCTCTTTATGGCAACATATTTCTGGAAGCCAAATTTCTACTTTTTGAATAGGACATCACGGATTTTGTCTTCTTCTGCAGACGACAAAATATCTTTGGGGATAACTCTAGGCAATTCTTCTCGCTAGATTTGTTTCATTCCCGATTTTATTTGGAATTGTTCTATGTTTCAGACGATATTTTCAGAATTGTATCCAAAAACATAGGTTTAAAAGTTGAAGCAATATAATGCTGAAAAGAAAATGAATAGACATAATTTTTCATTCTCAACCATTTTGTAGTACAATTTTATGACAAAATGTTAAGTATTCTATACAATTTTTTCCTATGAAAATTAAATTATGAAAATAAATTTTTAATTAGATGACGATTCCTAAACACATAAAATAATTTATAAAGAAAATTAAAATTTCTTTTTATTGTAGCGTACTTCGTTGCACTCATATATATAGTAATTGATATAGATCTATCATCCCCATCTTATCATGCAAAAATTTTTGATGCAGAAAAAATCTTTTGGCATCAGCCATTTGCGGGTATGAAACATTGAAATTCCACAGTTGTAATAGAATAGAATAGAATGTTGATGAATTTTCAAAATGCTGATGTATGGTCTGTACCACTGGTACATAGAAGTCGAAAAAGATATTTTAACTTAAAAAAGTGCAAAAAAATATTTACTTTACATGTTCCTAATATTTTTATACGATTAATGGGGGATCCTTGAGGTAACAGAAGAATTAATTGTAACACACGTGAAAATCGCGATAAATGCCAAGCAGAAACAGCGAAAGCACTCTAAAAAACCCTTTCTGGAATAAAACCCGCTACATGTAGCGTCTAGGGCCTTGTAGTGAAATTAATGTAGCACTGAGAAAAAAAATATGCCGCTTTCATCTAGAATGAATAAGTGGTCAGTTTCTAAATCCCTAAACTAGAAATATAGATTTCCGAGCTATGCGTATAAGGCACACCAATAAGCTGAATAGACGAAATGATCGAAAATTTCTAGTCTATACATTTCCAGATGATGAAACAATATTCTGAATATTTTGAATTCTTTGTGCTGCGTAAAATTCTCGCTTGGTTTTCCAGAATTTGGTCATAAACCAAGATTATAGTTGCTAAAACCCGCCTCTTGTATTTTCATTTCTTTGCAGAGATTTTTTAATAAGTTTGACCTCGTTAATATAGGCAAACGCTCTTGAATTATAATAGGGGTTTCTAGAACTCGCTTTCAGAGGGGACTAGAATTTATAAGGATGACATAGAAATATTTTTACTAGAACCATAATCTAGATTCTAGATGTCAGTTACAGAATTATTTCTCAGTGAAGGTATATTACGATCTATTCTTATAAACATTTTTGATATCTCTTCTATAATTTCTATTTTATAAGTTTTTTAAACTAATAGTACATTACAGTACAGACCAGTAATAAAGGTCCAATAATTCTAGTTCATAACTAATGTTCGATACTTCAACTGACTCGCTATGTACAGGACTATATTGTGAAGAATGCGAACTGGACCATTTTTATACTCAAAAAATTAAATTGATTTCCTACAGAGCTTAAAACTTCTATAAATGTTTTAAAAATTACCTTTTTTCTTTAAGAGGGTGGCGTGGGGGGAGGGGGGTTAATAGATCTTACTTAAAATAATTAGGGATGGAATTAGGGATTTTAAATTTTATTAAATAATTTTTGAGAAAGAAATTAAAAAAACGTTTGTCTATGTAAAAATTTGAAAAAAAGAACAAGATTTTTGTTATATTTTTAATTTTTAATATTTTTACTTTCCGAACACTATAGTGAGGAAAGTATTGTAATCATGTCAAAAATCCGAATTCGAGATTTTGATGTTTCTATACGTTTTGAGGTCCCCTGAGTCCGTTTTCACTATTTTTACGATGATGTATGTATGTGTGTGTGTGTATGTGTGTATGCATGTGTGTATGTGTGTATGTCTGTGGGTGAACACGCTAGCGTCTAAACGCTTCGTTCGATTAACCTGAAAATTGGTACGCATATTGTAAGTCACCATAGTACGAACCCTATAGATTTTGGTGAATCTAGCACTTATAGTTTTTTTTACAGGGACACAAAGAAAAATTCTTTATCATTATGGCCTATGGGAGCAAAATCTTAAAAGTGCGATAGCATCTAAACGCCTTATTCAGTTGAGCAAAAATTTTATACACATATTATAGATCACAAATACTCAATCTGTATAGATTTTGGAGAATCTAGCACTTATAGTTTTTTTACAGGGACACAAAGAAAAATTCTTTATCATTATGGCTATGGGGCCAAATTTTTAAAAATGTGATAGTGTCTAAACGCCTTATTAATCCGAGCAAAAAAATTGTACACATGTTATAGATCACAGTTGAACTAACTGTATAGATTTTGGTGAATCTAGCACTTACAGTTTTTTTACAGGGACACAAAGAAAAATTCTTTATCATTATGGCCTATGGGACTAAATTTTTAAAAGTACGATAGCATCTAAACGCCTTATTGAATTCAGCTGAAAATTTATATGAGTATTATAAATCACTGTTGCACTAACTATAAGCATTTTGGTGAATCTAACATTTATAGGTTTTTACAGGGACACAACGAAAATTTCTTTGTCATTATGATCTATGGGCTCAAAGTTCAGTAGCGTTAAATAAAACAACGTGTAATAGATGGAAAAAAATACTTAAACACTCTATTATGGTTTTCTCTCTTTTGTTTGTTTAACAACTACTCTTTCTTTACTTTATCTACAAAACTGTTAATTACTCAATGTTCGGAAAGTCGAGTGGAGTCACTCCAGATTTTTTTCTTTTAAAGATATTGCAAAATCTGTCCCTATTTCATTTAAGTAGGTTCTTTTAATCATCCATAAAATTATTAAGTCTTCCATTAATTATCTGCAAAGCTGAGAAAACGCAACTTAAATATTTTAAATTTGTAAAAAAAAAAATGTCATAAACCATATGAACTGTTGCCTAAATATATATATATATTATTGGACAAACCTAATATACAATTTATAAACATTAAATGAAAATATAAACTTTTACATGAAACCTTCAATGGTGCCAAGTCAAAAATGCCAAGTCTCCTTAAATCATAAAAAATACAGCATTGTAGCAAAACTTGATTGCTTTGTGAGCTTCTGCAAGAACTAAACAAGAAAGAAAAATCATGCAGTACGCATTGATTAGTAACACTTTCCAACTGTACGCAATTGTATCGAATAACTTTTAATATTCTTTGCCTACTTTATCACACAACAGACAGAACAACTGAAAAACATGCAGATAGACTAATTGATTTTAAAATTACTCTTAGGCATTTTGGAAAGTGTTAAAAAGGCTTAACGCAAAAGAAAACGCAGCCGTCAGATTATAAGTACAGCTTTTAATCTCTCTGAATATTTTAGTGTAGCCCTGTAAATCTGAAAGTTAATCATATCATGTTCTATACACAACATCATTTTAGAATATCAATAAACATGTCAATGTTTCTATGATTTTTATAGCAGAAAGATTTTTAAATATAACTTTTGAAAAATTCTGTCCTAAAACATAATACATTGTTTTTTTTATTGTTGTTGTTGTCCCTGTAAACAAACAAGTTGTACAGGACCAATTAATGGCATTTTAAATAGGGAACATTCCATAGGGAACTTAGATGTATCATTTTTTAAAAATTCTCAAAATATTCACGGATGATAGGAGCCGGAGACAAACAGATGGAAAGGTAGACAATCGGACAGACAGACGCACAAATTGAAATCATATTCCCACTAAAATTATAAGAAAGTTTTAAAACGCTCATGTAAACAAAAGTGCAATTCCAGCAAATTTTTATTTATAGCTCTTAATGAAAATGATTATTTTTGTGTGGCCCTGTAAATCTAATGCTAACCATACTATATTACATAGAATAACCATACTATAACCATACTATATGCATACGAATAATATATTTCAATTGCATTAAGCTTTGTAGAGAATAAAATTATTAAAATTAGGTTTATAAAAATAACTCTCATACAACACAATGCTTTGGAATACTTTCAAGTGCCCTTGTACACAAAGCAGTTAGAAATGTACTCTACTTTACATAGGAAACATCCGATAGGGAATTGAATAACATGTTAAAATTTCATTGAAGTTTCTGTACATTAAAGGTATTAAAATATGGTTTATAGAAACTCCTCCCATAGAACACAATGCTTTTGAATACTTTTGGGTGTCCCTGTACATAAACCAGAATAGGTATTCACTCCATTTTCAATAGGGAACATCCGATAGTCAACTTGAATAAAATATATCGGTTTAAAGAAATTCCATGAATATTTACGGGAATTAGAGCGCAGTAAAACAGACAGAGAAACAGACAGACGGAAAGAAGAACAGTTAGACAGATACAGAGATTTGAATTATATTCACACTAAAATAATGATAGAAAGTTTCAAAAACGCGTAAAGTAAACGAGAGTACAATTCTAGCAATTTTTTATTAATAGCTCTTAATATAACTGAATATTTTTGTGTCACCCTGTAAATCTAATGATAACCATGCTATATTCTGTGCAAAGCATTCTTTTGTGCATATAAATAACATACTTGAATTTCCAAAAACTTCGTGGAAAGTAAAGTTAATAAAATTTGATTTATAGAAATATCTCTCATAGAACACAATGCTTTGGAATAATTTTGAGTATCCCTGTACATAAACGGATGGTGGTAATTCCTCCATTTTAAACAGGAAACATCCAATAGTGAACTTGAATAACCTATTTCAATTTCATTCAGATATGTCTACACTAAAGGTATAAAAAAATATGGTTTAAAGAAATACCTCTCATAGAACACAATGCTTTGAAATACTTTCAGGTGTCCCTGTACACAAACTAGTACAGGCATAAACTCCATTTTTAATAGGGAACGTCCGATAGTGAACTTGAATAACATATAGCAGTTTCAAGAAATTCCATAAATATTTACGGGAGTTAGAGCGTGTACAGGCAGACGGACAGACAGACAGACCGACAGACAAGCCGAAGTCATAAATACTTTTCAACCTTGTTGGAAAGTGTTAAAATATTAGAAGTGTTAAAAACGCTTAACGTAAACGAAAGTACATATCTAGCAATTTTTTTATTAATAGCGCTTAATTTATCTGGATATTTTTGTGCCACCCTGTAAATATAATGCTAAACATGCTATATTGTATACAAAGCATTATTTTGTGCATATAAATAACATATTTCAATTCCTTAAAATTTGTGGAAACTAAAGTTATTAAAATTTGATTTATAGAAATATCTCTCATAGAATGCAATGCTTTGGAATACTTTTGAGTGTCCCTGTGTATAACCCGATGGTTGTATTCCCTCCATTTTATACCGGAAACATCCAATAGTGAACTTGAATAACATATTTCAATTTCATTAAGATATGTCTACAGTGAAGGTATTAAAATATGATTTGTAGAAATACCTCTCATAGAGCACAATGCTTTGAAATACTTTCGGGTATCCCTGTACACAAACCAGTAGAGGTACAAACTCCATTTTCGATAGGGAACGTGCGATAGTGAACTTGAATAACATATTTCAATTTCATTAAGATATGTCTAGAGTAAAGGTATGAAAATATGGTTTATAGAAATACCTCTCATAGAACACAATGCTTTGAAATACTTTCGGGTGTCCCTGTACACAAACCAGTAGAGGTACAAACTCCATTTTCAATAGGGAACGTCCGATAGTGAACTTGAATAACATATTTCAATTTCACGAAGATATGTCTAGAGTAAAGGTATGAAAATATGGTTTATAGAAATACCTCTCATAGAACACAATGCTTTGAAATATTTTCGGGTGTCCCTGTACACAAACCAGTAGAGGTATAAACTCCATTTTCAATAGGGAGCGTTCGATAGTGAACTTGAATAACATATATCAGTTTCAAGAAATTCCATAAATATTTACGGGAGTTAGAGCGCGGACAGACAGACAGACAGACAGACAGACAAACCGAAGTCATAAACACTTTTCAACCTTGTTGGAAAGTGTTAAAAACTGGTTTGCAGAGTTTAAATTTTAAAGTTCCATGCCTATTTTTTTTTTTATTATTATTATTAAATAAAGCAAATGTGTTGTTTATTACAATTTAATCAATCCCCCAAAACGTGATTATCATTATTTTTATTTTATTATTATTATTATTATTATTTTCAAGATTTCATCGAAGGAATTTAAAAAAAGAATAAGAAGATTTTGTTAAGCCTTTAAAATGTATACATTGGTGTCCAACATTAGATATTAAAAAAACACTTTGGAGAGAAAAATAAATATTAGAGTACTAAAAGAACAAAGTTTTGTCCAATCAATTTAAGTAATATAATTAACAAATCTCACTGAATTTTGTTTTTTCCTATTTTAAAATCATGAATTTCATATCTAGATTTACCAAAACTATGCCTAATCACTATATCTATATATTCTATGGATAAGTTTTACAACTTTCATGAAACCTGTACGAGATTATAACTACATTTTTTTTTTTTTTTTCAAGAATTCATATAAGAATACATTTAAAAAATCGTTTTAAGAAATGTCTTAAAATAATATATATGATTTTGCCCACAACACCAGATATGAAAACATATTAGAGATCGAAAACATTATAAAGGGGAAAATGTTTCAGTTTTTATCCATTCTATTCTCAAAACAATATCTTTATATTCCTTCTTTCCTACTTAATGTTTGTTCACAAGTTTTAAAATCTAAAGCTATTATGCTTTGTCTCGATATGTTTTGATGGAAAATATGATGGTTTAACAACATGAGGCGTATATAAACACTTTTGCTTAAAACAATGATACAGAAATGTATGGAAAGAAATACGTACGATTTGTTCTCGTATGTATTCTTTTAAATGATTCGAAAAATTTTCTTGCTTGTTTTTTATATAGCTGTGGCAATTCTTCGTAGAAAAATTTCAGTACGGATTTATGTGCTAAATTTATGTGCTGCGCTGTTATCTTAGCTAATTGTATCAGGACAATAAAAGCAAAGTAATAAATTATTGTATGCATGTGCAATATCTATCTGCTTATCTATCTATCTATCTACCTATTTATAAATCTACATAAATTTAGAAAATGTTTTTTAAATGAATTTTCCATTTCTTCATGCGTTGTCGCTTTGTTTGCCGCACTCGTGCCTACTTTGTTCGTCTAAGAAAGGGTCGTGTTTTATTTCAACCTGAAAAATTGTTGCGAGTTCTTACATTTTACGGTGTTTATTCAAAGTTTTATACTTATTATTGTAGGGCTCATAGATCTTTTGACACGCATACACACACACACACACAAAAAAAAAAAAAAAAAAAAAAAAAAAAAAAAGATAAACAAAGTCTTTGAAAATTAACACGTACAATATAGTTTGGATGTTGTATAAATAATACATGGAAAAAAATATTGCACTCACAAATGTTACATAAGAAGAAATTAAATTAAAAATCCACATTATTGAAATATTAAGAAAATATGTGTGTGTAAGTTACGAAAAATTTGTAGGCATTCCTGATGATGCATATCCTTCGTCTAGTGAAATATAGCAAAATGCTGATAAAAATGAGTGCATTACCGAATTGCCTCTTAAAGATGTGAAACATCAAAATAAAAGAAATATGGCGTAATGTGAATTCTGGAAATTCATGTCTCAGTTTAAAAAGTGTCCAAACGAAGTTTAAATATGTAATATATATATATATATATATGTATATGTATATAAGACAATCTCATTAGACTAATGTTGTCATTTTTTCTTATTATATCAATGAACTGAGTCCCCGAGCTTAAATATTGTCCATTTATAAATCTTATTTTATTTTTTATTTCCTTTTGCACGCGCGCTTTTTATTTCCTAATTCAAAATTATTAAAATAACCTTTTCGATACTATCCATTTCTAAACTGATTATTATTAATTTTCTTTTCTTTTTCTTAATTAAAAAAAAAAAAAAATGAAATTTTGACAAAAGCAGAATTAATACGGAGGACTATTAGTTTTTTTTTTTTTTTTTTTTTTTTCAAATTATAACATCGCTTTCAAATTTTATTCAACTATATTTTCTATTTCGATAAATATCCAACTATCGTAAACTTGCTATTGTAAAAATCCATAGATTGATCCTCCGTCCTAACAAATAAATAAATAAAAAATCTTTATCATTATGGCTGATGGGCACAAATAATTTAATATGTGGTAGCATCTAAACATCTTTTGAGAATACGCGATTGAGCTAAATTTGGTAAGTATATTATAGGTTACTGCAGCATGATTTGTATGGATTTTAGTTAGTGTAGCAGTTATACTTCTTTTACAGGGACGCAAAGAAAAATTATTTATCATTAAGGCATATGCACTCAAATTACTTATATTTTGTAGCCTTAAACGTCTTATTCAATTAAACTAAAAGTTATAAGTCAGAGTCCTGCACTCTTGATAATCATAATCAGTTTGTTTTTTGTTCATATAATGCTTCTTGAAAAGGGGGAACAAAAATATCCATTCATAGTTACAAAAAAAGTTCATTTATTTAAACCGGTTTCGATGTATAATTTTTTGTTTAATGACGTAATCATTAATAATTTATGTGTGTAAAAACGTAATGTTCATTATTATTTTATTTATTTTTATTTTTATTTTTTTAGGTTGTTTTCTTTATTTATTCAAGTAACATAATCAATCACTCTTCCCCGTCATTCACACCCAAATTTATTCGTTATAATTCGTTGTCAAGGGATGAAGACAATAAAATATATAATTTTGGGGAAACGTATTTTTAAATAAAGTTGAAAATTCTAATTAACCAAACGATATTTATTAAATTATATAAAGGTGCCAAATATTTAAGTATTTTTTGGATTAAATTATCTTTTTTTAAAGATATTTTAACGAAAATTAAAAGAAGTGCGAACAAATTTTTAAATTACTAGTAAGATTGTAAAAATAATATAAGATATTTTAATATAAAATGTGAATATTTTAATGATATCTGGAGCTCAAATTGCTGAGTATGTACTGTATAATATCTTAAATATATTTTATGTACGAAGTCCTCATAACTCACAAATAGCCCTTTAGCTTATTCGTCATTTTTCGCAGTTTTAGGCCTGTTATTGAAAGAAACGATTCAGTTATTGAAAAAAAAAAAAAAAAAATTTAAATCATTTGATTTTTTGTGAAGAATGCTTTTTAAGTTTGCTGATTTTTATAATGGACGCGTGTTTAGTTAGCCGATTTTTGTAAAAGTTCTTTTCAAGATTATTGATTTTTTTTTTCTCGCTCTCTCAAAATTATTTTCGGGTTCGAAACTTTGCTACATTTCTTTAAAATAACATTTTTCCATAGACAACAGATAAAAATAATCATCTTAACTAACGTATTTTCCAAAAATCATTTACATATATCATCGCTTCATAACTTAAATGAAATAATCAGCCCTAATTCATATTATGTATGTACTAGAAAAAGAAAAAGGAAAACATATATTTATATATACTAGTATCGCCCAGTGGTCGAAACTCGACCATATTTTTTGCAAAGCGAGGCAAAGCAAAGTTATTGCCTTGTCCTAAACGGAATGCAATTGGAACACAGCTGCGGCAATCCGCGATTGTAATGAAATGCTCGCCCTCTGGTGGGCTAAGGTGAAATTATCACACCACTGCATATCATCATATTATGCAATCGATTTTCCATGATGTAATGGAGGAGAAAGAACAATAATGAATACACGTGGCTATTATATTTACTAACAACTGCAGTTCAGAGAGCGCCAACTATCGATCATTACAAACGCGGATTGTCGAAAACCGAAAATCTAAAACTTTTCTGAATTTTATATTTTCTACTTATATATGCAGAGGAAAGAATAATAAATCCACTTTTAAAAAAATAAAAATAAGTAGTCAATTTCAGTTAATTAAAATGCAAGGAAATCTCAAAACGTGTAAATTCATCGAAAACCGGAAATCAAAAGTTTTTATGTATCTTCTACTTGCTTCTTCTACCCACAAAAGCTAGCAATAAAGACACTTTTTTAAAAAATAAGTAGCCAATTTCAGTTAATTGAAACGTAAAGAAAGCTCAAAACATGTAAATTCAGCAAAAAACGGAAATCGGAATTTTTTCCGTATCGTCTACTTATACATGCAGCAGTTAGTAACAAATCCATTTTCCTTTTATTTAGTATATTAGTTGAATATTTATTGTTTAAATATCACCCTTTGAAATGAAATGTTTATGTTTACATCATAGAATAATAATAAAGGAAGAAGGAGCGTATATGTTTTGGTTTCGGTTTGTAAAATCCAGGAATGCCGGGTATATGGTTGTAAAAATGCTTCAATCTAATTGGTTGGCGACTTGTTGGCGAGTTTTTTGAATCGTCTCATTTCCCTGTCAATCAGTCAGCGAGGCAGCACCCGCAACAAACAGCGATAAATGTGCCGAGCATGGGTGCCCTACTTTAAGGCTTTGAGTAGCAAAAATAGCTTTCGCTGGCAATTCACTAGAAGTGGTTTGTAAACATTAGAGTATTGACGTGCTCCTTCTTCCTTTATTATTATTCTATGGTTTACATTCGAAACTGGAAGTTTGCCATTTTTTTTTCTGGAGTTTTGTGATTTTAAATTAAAATTTTATCAATTTTACAGAAAAAATAACTCAATCAAACACATGTAGACAGTAACTTATATATAACTATACCCAAATATTGGAATTAAAATCGGCAGATAATTTCCGTTATTTTTTAATAATTTTTTACAAAAAATCCAATCGACGATTAACATAGAAAATCTTTTTCATGGTTCCATGGACAGACAGTGACGTCATCACTTCGCTTGCGTATAGTGATGCTACATTATACAAATTACTGTGTCTATGGTTTTATTTGAGCTTTATGAAATTGCCAGATTTAACAACTTTCTACTTTTAGGTATTTTCTAATGTAAAGGAATACGTGTATAAAAGGGAAAAATGGGGGAAAATGCATAAAAAATAAATGTATTTTTAAATACCTTCTTGACATCGTAAGAAAATAATATTTGTATTCGCACCTTCCGGCTAACCATACCTTTCGAATGATACCATTTTCAACGCTCTACTCCCATAATTAATATGTTAAAAAGGGACTACAAATTTTATGCTTGCCTATTAATATATAGATATGTATATATTTCGTATCAGGCTATGAGAAAATATGATCTTATAAATTATGAATGAACAACGATTCACCAAGTAATCATCGCATGATTTAAGTGTTTTATACAAGAAAATAATATAACCAAACTCTTTTTACCCTGAAAAACGATTCAACTGTTATTTTTTTTTTATTTAAAAAATAATTTTTTATTCATAATTACTATAAATATTTATTCTTGAACTCAAAATCAGTTTTTAACGCATTTATGTATTTAAGTATTTTGTGACGTCTTTTAGTTTGTTTCTGTAATTACATTCTTTAATACGTGTTAAAATAATAAATACACTATTGCTCAAAATTTTCCATTCCCTACAGGGAGGGGCTCCCCTGATAAAGGCCCCCATGCGTTTTGGGATTATTTTTCATTTATTATCAGTTTGTCTATATATACACTTAATTTATTTTACGGAGTATAATAATTTATATTTTAAATGTTAATTAATTAAATTTTAACATTATGTCTCGAAAAGATACCTTTAAAATTTAGAGAGAGAAAAAAAATAGATTTCAGTTTAAAAGATATGAATTATTACTAACCTTTGGTCTTTATTTCAAAGTTATTAATTTTTGATATAATTGCCGAAACGTCAGTGGAGGCCCTACATTGAGACTCAAAACGGTTTTGGGCTGTGTCTGTCTGTCCGTCTGTCTGTCTGTCTGTCGCGCGATAGCGGCCGCAAAATTAGCGCTATTGACTTGAAATTTGGTACACATGTGCATGAGCCCCACGAAATTAGCTGTATAGTTTTTGGTATGTATTCCATTTGTAGATCGTATACAGGGACACGCCAAAGTTTTTCTTATCATTACGGCCTATGGGAGGAATTTGTACGTATCGCGATAGCGGCCGCAAAAATAGCGCTATTGACTTGAAATTTGGTACACATGTTCATGTGCCCCACGAAATTAGCTGTATAGTTTTTGGTATGTATTCCATTTGTAGTTCGTATACAGGGACACGCCAAAGTTTTTCTTATTATTACGGCTTATGGGAGGAATTTGTATGTATCGCGGTAGTGGCCGCAAAAATAGCGCTATTGACTTGAAATTTGGTACACATGTTCATGAGCTCCACGAAATCAGCTGTATAGTTTTTGGTATATATTCCATTTGTAGTTCGTATACAGGGACACGCCAAAGTTTTTCTTATCATTACTGCCTAAGGGAGGAACTTGTATGTATTGCGATAGCGGCCACAAAAATCACGCTATTGACTTGCAATTTGGTACAAATATTCATGAGCCCAACGAAATTAGCTGTATAGTTTTAGGTGTGTATTCCATTTGTAGTTCGTGTACAGGGACATGCCAAAGTCATTCTATCATTACGGCCTATGGGAAGAATCTGTATGTACCGCGATAGCCACCGCAAAAATCAAGCTATTGACTTCCAATATTTGCAGAAACGTCAGTGGAAGGCCTCTGTTGAGACTCAACAGGATTTTGTGTTCCGTCTGTCCGTCTGTCTGTCTGTCTGTCTGTCGTGTGATAGCGGCCGCAAATATCACGCTATTGACTTGAAATTTGGTACACATGTTCATGATCCCCACAAAATTAGCTGCATAGTTTTTGGTATGTATTCCATTTGTAGTTCGTATACAGGGACACGCCAAAGTTTTTCTTATCATTACTGCCTAAGGGAGGAATTTGTATGTATCGCGATAGCGGCCACAAAAATCACGCTATTGACTTGCAATTTGGTACACATATTCATGAGCCCAACGGGATTAGCTGTATAGTTTTAGGTGTATATTTCATTTGTAGTTCGTGTACAGGGACACGCCAAAGTTTTTCTTATCATTACGGCTTATGGGAGGAATTTGTATGTATCGCGATAGCGGCCACAAAAATCACGCTATTGACTTGCAATTTGGTACACATATTCATGAGCCCAACGGAATTAGCTGTATAGTTTTAGGTGCGTATTCCATTTGTAGTTCGTGTACAGGGACACGCCAAAGTCATTCTATTATTACGGCCTATGGGAAGAATCTGTATGTACCGCGATAGCCACCGCAAAAATCAAGCTATTGACTTCGAATTTTTACCGAAACGTCAGTGGAGGGCCTCTGTTGAGACTCAAAAGGATTTTATGTTCCGTCTGTCTGTCTGTCTGTTGTGCGATAGCGGCCGCAAATATCACGCTATTGACTTGAAATTTGGTACACATGTTCATGAGCCCCACGAAATTAGCTGTATAGTTTTGGGTGTGCATTCCATTTGCAGTTCGTGTACAGGGACACGCCAAATTTTTTTTATCATTACGGCCTATGGGAAGAATTTGTATGTACCGCAATAGCGGCCGCAAAAATTCTCGATTGATTTGTAAATTGACACATATATTCAGGCTCGGTATAGAAATAGCTATTTATTTTTTTAGGCCTATACTTTTTATGGATTGTATGGATTGTAGACAGGGACACGCTAAAATGCTTCACATTACGGCGTATGAGGTGAATTGCGTTTAAACGCATTTTAACATCTTTACTTTGCAATCAAGAAAATTAAACTAGCGTACATGAGTAAGATGTTTCACTTATGTTGTTTGAAGAAAATACGTGCTCTTAAGCTTTCTAATTAATGTACAGGACCTTACAAAATTGTTCTGACAATGTCACGTAGTCATCCAAACGATGTTAAATTTGGAACAATTATTAATTTTAAACGCAAAAGTAAGCTGAATAGTTTTTACAGGTGTATAGAATGTTTATGGTTTGCTTACAGAGACACGCAAAAGAATTTCGTAGCATTAGAGCCTATGGACAAACTTTTATTTAAGAGCACACTTTAATGCGTTTATGCTGCATTGAACTTAATAAAATTATCATACATTATAAAGATGCTTAAAATTATGTTTACTCTTAAAAAAGGTTATGTATAGACTAAATAATTTATGGGACCACACAAAATAATTCCGAGTATGTACTGTAATCATCCGAATGATGTCAAATTAGTTTGAAAAATTAATGAGTTATAATTAATTACGTTTATTCTTATTATAGGCGTTTATAATGACTGTGGCTACTTTTCCGGGATATATAAAATAATTTCGTACTATTACGGTCTATAGTCGATATTTCTTAAAAGTTTATTTTAACATGGTTACACCCCATCAAATATAATGAATTTATGTTAGAATTTTAAAAGCATGTTTTCTTGTTGATAATTGTGGGCATAGAATTGGAAATTAGTTTAAAGGTTACGCAAAATATTTCCGATATGCTATGTAATTTTTTTTTTGTATGAAATTTGGTAGTTATGAAATTTGGTATTTATGAATTTCAGGGAAATAATACAAGACCGTCGTTCATTAAGAATACATATTGTTGCGTACTTGGGAGTCCGTAAGTTGTCCGAGAATGAAAGGCAAAACTTGCAAAAATTCAGTGATGTATTCACAGGAAGTTCCAGAAAAATACAGGTCTATAAACCAAGTATCAGCTTCAATTCAACCAGTAAACACAGCTTAAACAACAGCCGTTAACAGCAAAACAACGGTACAAACTATTTAGCAATAACACATAAAGAAAGTCTCATCTAAAGAGGCTCAAAGCAAAGCAAGAATTTCACGAAACTGACACAGATCTGAGACTGACTGCCTTCGCGAAAAAATGTTGCTTTTATACTTTTTTATCGAACACAGACTGTTCTGGAAAATTCTCGTATCTCATAATGAGATTAGAGCTTCCATATTTGGTATATCCCTAATAAGGATTTTCTCGCAAAGGTCGCCAAAAAAAATCGCCAAGGAGGGAAACAGTCGCCAAATTTGGCGCCAAATACATTTCTTCCCTTATTGGAACTTTTTTAAATGTTTTTAAGGTAAAATTAGGCTATTTTAACGCTAAAACGACTAAAAATGCACAAAGTTAGCATTTTATTAACTTTACTAAACTTCTTTGAAAGAATTGATACAAAAATAAATGCAATTATTTACAATTCCGTAACACTTTATAAGATATGCAAATAGAGACATAGCGGGGGGTTGAGGGGGGCGGCAGCCCCCCTCAGGAATGTATCTGATTATGGTAACAAGTCGATCGAATCAATATATACGATTATATAATAAGGAATAAATAAAAATGACCTATTGAATAATGTCTGATGTAATTAGGACGTTGAGGCTCCTGATCTGCAGATCCACTAGTTATTATTATTATTATTATTTTCAAAATTTGTTTTAGATGAGTAGAATAGATAATTTTAGATTTTAAATGTTAATTATTTACATTTTAACAATATTTCCCGTGACTAGAATTGCATCTTAAAAAATTAGAAAAATGAAGAGAGAAATTAAATTTCGGCTTAAAAAATCTCAATTGTTTAATCTTGTGTGTATGTGTTTTTAACCCTAGAACACTAGTGTACGTAAATTTTACGTGCGGTTTAACCCTTATTGGTTCTTTTCTGCCTTTTCCTTTCTATCGATACACTTCTTTGACCCTGGATGCTTCGAAATAATTATTCAGTTAATGAAAAGTTAGCAATATTGGGTAAAACAGCAAATAATTAAACATATTTGAAAACAAAATTAATGTAATATAAGCAAATAAAACTAATTTTACATGAGCACGTAAATTTTACGTATCTCTAGTGATAGCAGCAGACATGAACACGCTAGTGTTCTAGGGTTAAATGAGTACAATTATTTATATTTTAAATGTTAATTATTTATATTATAACACTATTTTTCGTGAAATAAATTGTATATTAAAGGTTTAGAGAAAGGGGAATTTAAATTTCAGTGTAAAATATTTCAATTATTATTAAATTTTGATGTTTTCTGTTTCTTTTATTTCTTTTTAGGTGAGATTATTATTTATATTTTAAATGTTAAATATTTATATTTTTAACATTATTTTTATAGAATAGAATTGTATCTTAAAATTTAGAAAGAGAGAAAAAACATTTAGATTTCACTTTCAAAAATTTCAATTCTTCTTCTTCTTCTTTTTTTTTTTTTTTTTTTTTTTTTAATTTATTTTTATGCGAGTATAATTCTATATAAAATTAATGTTAATTACTTGCATTTTAACATTATGTCTAGGGAAAAGAATTGTATATTAAAAACATAGAAACAAAGAAGATTTAGATTTAAGTTTAAAAAGTTTCAAACATACTATATATGGGTCAAAAATGTTAAACATTTATTAAAATTTTAAACTTTTAAATTAATTAACTAAAATGCATTTATTGATTTGATATATCGTGTTACCCACTAAACTTTAAATTTCTGAATGCTTCCAGCATAAAAAAAATATATAAATCACATGTTACTAAGGCAATCACCACATTTAAATTTGCCTTGGAAAAAAAACCAAAATTACAGTTAGAAAAAAGTGCATAAACGAAATTAATCAAACTGTAAATACTTTTTGTTGATAAATTAATTTTTTGCAAATGGTTTTAATCACCCAATTAACGAACTACTGATTAGCGTTCTCTGCCGCAAGAAATAAAATCAAACATAATTCATTTTTATTTTTAACGTTTTTTCTAAATAGATTCACGTTTCAAAATAATTTAAGACTATTAACGAAATTTTTATTTACAAATGAAAGAAAATTATTAAAAGGCAGTCGAAATTGTTTTACCAATTAGACTGGAAGTCGGAAAAAGAAAAAAAAAATGCAATATCAAATTCACCAAGATTTTCCTAAAATTCTATAATTTCTCGTTCAATTTATTTTTATTTTTAATTTGATTTTATTAAGGTGTCGTACACGTTATAAACCTTTCGTGTAAATTTCTGTCTTACAATATGAAAACTTACATACATAGGTAAGAAAATATAACAATATTAAGTATAATAATAATAATATATATATATATATATTTTTTTTTAAGTATTGAAATCTCAAAAAATCAATTTCAAAATGGAAAATTTTTACAAATTTTTAAAATGCTTCTTGCAAATATTTATTTTTCTCTCGATTTTGTATTATTATAGTTAATAACATTTTAACAGTGTATTATAAACTTATTTGAATATTATTTTGTTGATTTATTGATAAGTTTATATATATATACATATATAAAAGTTTTATGTTTGAATTCGGAATTTAATAAAACATTCAAGTATAATTCTTTGATGATTTGATCTAATAATTTATTTAATTTCTCATTCAAATTCATTTTGCTGCCTCGATCGGGGCTAGAACAATATAAATTGCTATCATTAGCAATATTTTTTTTACGAAATCGATGCAGCTTTCACAGCTTTATGAAGTACATGCCCCCTGACGAGTTTTTACTTCTAATTTTAAACGTTTTCATCCAATTATTATTTCTGTGGTCCTTTAGATATTTTCTCTGTCATTTAGTTTAATGGTCCTTTTATTATTATTATCATTCGTGTCGGCGTAAGTAATTTAAATTGTTTTTGTCTCTTAATGGTCCTTAATCTGTATCGCAACATTTTTGTGTCAGCCTTACCTATAAGTTATCAGTTCTATTTTTGTTGTGTTGGTATTGTGTTGTATCTATTAATTGCTAAATTTTAAGGTTAAATTTTACTACGATATATATCATATATATATATATATATATATATATACTAGTATCGCCCAGCGGTCGAAACTCGACCACTTTTTGCAAAGCAAAGCAAAATAATTGCCTTCTCATAAACGGAATTATGTTGCAGCACAGCAGCGACACTTGTTGGCCGATATGCACCCAAATTAAAACAGCATAGTTTTAGATAATATCCATCTCATATACCATGTTTGGTTTGGTGCGTTTATGTAATACAGAAGTTAAAATTATGCCGGTCGAATTGAGCTCAAGAAATTTCAAACGTGTAACTTCTACTTTATCGAAAAGCGGAAATCTAAAAAATTTTCTTAATTGTATACTTTCTTCTTATATGTGCAGAAAATTGAATAATAAATCTACTTAAAAAAAAAAAAAAAAAAAATCAGTAGTCTATTTCAATTAATTGAAATGCAAGAAAATTTCAAAACGTGTAAATTCATCGAAAATCGGAAATCAAAAGATTTTCCATATCTAATACTTTCTTCTTATATATGCAGAAGGTATAGTAATAAATCCGTTTTTTACAAAAATAAGTAGTCAATTTGAGTTAACTGGAATACATTATGTTTCAGTTTAAAAATATGTCTTTAAATTAGAGATGATATAAATCACAAACAAAAGAAAAAAAAATAGAAGAAGAAGGAAAAAAAAGAAAGAAGGAAAAAAGGAAATTAGATCTTAAATAAATTAGAAAGAAAAAAAAAGAACTTTCCTAAATCAATTTTTTTTTTTTTTTAATTTACATATATTTTCAACAGTATAATCGACCTAACGCTCATTCATACAAATTTCTACCACTCTAATGGCTGTTTTCTCTTAGAATAAAAAATTTGTAGTCGAGAGTACAGTGATGCTACATCTATACAAATTACTGTGTCTATGGTTTTACTTGGGTTTTAAGAATTACAAGATTTAACAACTTTCTACTTTTGAAAGTATTTTTTAATATAAAAGAATACGTGTATTAAATGGAAAAATGCATAAAAAATAAAAGTATTTTTAAATACCTTCATTGACATCATAAGAAAATAATTTTTCTATTCTGCAAATCTGGCTAATCATATCTTTCGAATGATACCATTTCCAAGCATTTATTCCCATAATTAATATATTAAAAGTGTACCATAAATTTCATGTTTGTCTGTTAATATATAGATTTGTCAATGAATCCCCAAATATGTTCAGAATATATTGTTAAACTATAATGATGTGAAATCTAGGGGGGAGATTAAAAGTTTGTAAGCAAGGAACGTTTTAAAATTAAAGAAAAAAATTAAACTAAATAAATTTTGAAAATTTTTTTTAAATTAAATGGTGAAATTTAAATATACTTAGTACTGTTATATTTCAACGAGTAAGTATGCAAAATTTTATAATTCTAAGACAATAATTTACAAAAAAATATTTATAACATCAACTATCTCTTTAAAAATGACAAAGTTACTAAAAGTATACTTTTAGTTTTTATATATGAACATAAAATCCGATTTGATAACTGATGTATAATATCACGACTATTATTTTGACGACTCATACTATGTCGTCGTCATAGCATATAATATATCATAAGCACATATTTTTGTATTTAAAAGGGGTACATACGTATTATTCGTTTTCTTGAGATGACACTGAGGGGGGGAGGGAGGGGGGGGGAATATCTGTTGGTGAGAAATAAACTCAAAATGACATTCTTTCAATAATCACAAAAACTTTCGTTTTCATATTATTCTAAAAACATTTCATTTGACTCTTTTATTTCTTCATGCATATATACATCTACATTGTGACGACGCTATGACGCATTTGTTTTCTGATTGGCCGTCTGTATTTCTATGTACATGTAATAATGTATTTTTCGTTTTTCTTTTCTCTTTTTCTTTGATGTTCAGTTTTCATAATAAAAAGATGTGATTAAAAGGATAATACGTGGGTTCATTTTTATTCCCACAAAATAATGCAACATAAAATAATATATAACTTCCTAATACACAAACCAAGCTAAATGAGGCTGGTTTAATTAAATTGAAACATCATTATTTATATATTTGAAATTATCTTTTGAACAGCTTAGCAGAAAAGATATTTATAAAAGAAAATAGAAATTGGTTCTTCTTTTCATACATGGAATAAATTCATCTGTTTTTGCAAGCCTCATGGGATACTCATATACAAGGTGAGTGCATTTTACTTACCTTATAAATCTTGAATTTAAATATTTGATAAAAGTTTCTTCTGTGAATTCTATCAGATTATGCTACTGACGCGCTAAATCGAAACTTTGAATTTATTCTTGACAGTTTTTTTTTCTTTGCATATTTGAAGAAACATTTGCTACATTTAAAATAATATTATTTTGCTACATTTAAAATAATAATAATGATAAAAAAATGTAAGCGAAAATAAATAAATATGTTTTCTTTTTGTTTCTTGAAAACGAAAGTATAGAAATAAAAGAATGTTTAAAATAAACATATGAATGATTAAATATAAAATTGTAGTTATTATAAACTAGAAAGAAAACAAAATTGAAATATTAAAATGAGTATCCTCAAGGACACTATAATTGAAAAACTTAACGCACAAAATTATGATGTGTGGAAGTTTAAATTAGAAATGTTTCTCCAAAAGGAAGATTTATATTCCGTGGTTCTTAACGATGCTCCGAATCCCATTACGGACACATGGAATAACAAAAATAGGAAAGCACGCGCCATAATAAACCTCTTAATAGAGGATAATCAAATAATCCATGTCAAAAATCTTGAGACCGCTAAAGAATGCTGGAACGCCTTAAAAGCTGTACATGAGCGTTCAACCCTCAGCAGTAAACTATTTTTGCTTAGAAAGCTTTACTCTACGAAATTAACTGAAGGTGGCGATATGATAGACCACTTAACTAACATCTATCAATTGCGAGATAAGTTAGTATCGCTCGGAGAAGAAATAAATGACAGGCACCTTTCAGCCCTAATGCTCTGTTCCTTACCTCCAAGTTATGATGTATTAATTACCGCTTTAGAATCGCGTGATGAAAAGGATCTTGTACCAGAGTTTATACGCTCGAAATTGATTGATGAATTTTCTAAAAGAAAAGAAAACAAATCTGAAAATAATTCAGTGTTAAAGGTTAAATTTAAACCGAAACCAGAAAATTCAAAGTTCTGCCGTTATTGTAAAAAAAAATCGCATACAATTGAAGAATGCTGGCATCTTAAAAATAAAAATAAAGAAAAGACTCTGAAACAAACAAAAGCCAGCAATGCCAGATCAACTTTCAAATCTGGTATGTACTCTCAAGACAGACATAACGCGGATAGGGCTCTTATTACTGAGAGTGAAAATAAAAAACCTAACGATAAAATATTCACTCTACCCAAGTAGCACGGGAACGTTCTGTGAACGTCTAATAACGGTTACAATCGTTCAAACACGGTGTTTCGTGTCAAAAGAACGTTCTATAAGACGTTCAGAAATAGTAATATTTAGAACGTTTTGAAAAGGTTTGCTTTGTACCATCTATAAAACGTACAATTCCAGTTCTAAGAAAAACGTTCAAGTGTATCACCGTCGTAACACGTTCTGTCTCAGTGTGGTTGTAACGAATAAGACAAAATGCCCTTTTCTCTGTTTATGTTGCCTTATTTTTAGTTTTACGTCTTGTTAACATGTTATTAAAGAATGGTAATAGTGATGAGGTAATAGGAAAAAAAAATAAAGTTTAAGTATCTGTATTTATAATTTTATTTTTTGAATTTAATAAAACATATTACTCCGGACTTTGTTTTGTTTTTTTCAGATATTCAATATTATATGTTTCATAAAATTTTAGCAGAGGTATATTAAGTTAACGTTATAGTATTTCTACTTTCTTCTGAGAAAAATGCATTTTATAATTGAAAATTTCTGACTTCTGGTTTTCCAGCAGTTTATACAATTGAGATATGCAGGATACAATTCGACCATTTTCAGAAAATTGCAATCTGCGTGTCCGTCTTTTTGTGTGTGTATTGTAAAAATTTTGTGGACTCTGTATCTCACAAACCAATGAACGTAATTTCGCAAAATTTGATATTTAGTTAGATTTTGAACTAAATTGTTGATGATTTGTCTTTGAATGTATCGAATGAAAGGGGGTGATGCTATTTTGTAAATCGGGGAAGTTATATCTCAGATTCTACGGTGTATAAATGCACCAAATTAATATGTAAGCAAGATATTATGTAAAATTACGCTGATCTAATTTAGAAGCGTATATTGACCAGCTGGTGGCGCTGCTGTTCTGCAATTTAATCCCGCTAACATAAAGCAATTTTTCATATTTTGTGATATAAATTATTGTAAATACAGTAATACTTATAAATGCACTTGATTATAAATACACACACTTGATATGGAATATTGATATCATATAAAACTCTGCTGATTCCATTTGGGTGCATATCGATCGACAGGTGTCGCTGGTACGTTGCAATTTAATTTCGTTAACGGAAAAGCAATAGCTTACTTTCTATTACTTATAAATGCTCTAAACTAAAAATAGTATAAAAATGTGATATTGAAATTATGTAATATATATATATATATATATATATATATATATATATATATATATATATGTGTGTGTGTGTGTGTGTAATAGCAATAGCCAACTAGAAAAAAAAAACTAGGGATGATTTTTGTAGGTCATCGCTTTTTCCTATGGGTTAAAATTTCAACATGTTTGTTTTACAAAGAAAGTCATCCACACCTTTAAAACGAATGCTTGAACCCTAAAAAACTGTGAAAATTTAAAACAATATTATCAATTTTTTACATTTTTCATTTATAAAACACATTTCCTAAAATATCTACTGTATATCATAGATTTTTTTTTCTTTTTTTTTTTTTTTTATGCTTAATGTTTTACTTCTTTCAGATGAAAATTGTCTGTATTCATCATAGAAAATAATTTTTAAAAATATCATGTACTTGTACAGAAAAGCATAAAAGAAAGATTTGCAATGGCCGCAATATACTAGTTTATAAAAATATTTAAGTTTTAAATAGTATAAAAATTCCGAATCAAAAGCGGATGTTAATGTTTGAACTGCATTTCGCTTAATCAGCAGATTATCCTGACACGTGTGCTGCGGCCATCTGCTAACGCAGGAAGCAGAAATGTATATCATTTTGGCATATTTATTGCGATTTGGCAAAATAAAACGTGTAGAATATGCTATGATTCATATTAATGATTGTTTTAAAGGGTCTCACAAATATTTTGCGAAAAAATATGATATATAATTCGAAATTGCTCCTTGTAAATATTCAATAGTATAATTTTTTTTTCTTTCTATACTTTTTTGTTACTCATCATATAATGTGCACGAAATTTTTATACGATATAAGAGCTATTTAAAAAATAATCTATTTTAAACTTTTATTTTCCATATAAAGCTCTAAAGATAGATTTCGGGAGATTTCTTCTTCTTCATTTGAAATCAAGCATATTTTAAGGCATTATCTCTAGGGTTTATCACTAAATTAAACAATATAGTGAAGTAGAGATGGAAAAAATTTTATAAACTATGAGGTCCGAATTATTTTTATCTTTTTTTAATTATGAAATTTATTACTAAAAAATAAATAATTTCTGTATTATACTCGTATCAATAAAAATATAACTATTTTTTCGTTGAGTGACACAGATATAATACAAAATTAGTTATGCTCGGACCATCATAAAACTTTCTTTTATATCATTCTATATAAACAGCGTTACCTACGATTAGCATATACATAATTTTAATCAATTTACTTTCATATAATAAACTTTTTATTTGTTATTTCGTGTAATTTTCAGCAATTGATGCTGAAGTGTAGACATCTAGAAATCGTACAAAGTAATAGCAGCACAACTTGTTTGCCAATTTATATCCGCATTTAATTAGAATAAATTTTAATAATATATTTTTCACATACCAAGTTTGGTGTATTTAAATGACAGAAATTGAAATAAGATTTTAACTAAACGGGTAAAACTTCAACGTAGTAGCGCTACCTAAAGTAGACGATATGGAAAATTAATTTATTTAACTTTAAAATAGCCATCTCACAAACGAAATGTGATGACTTTAAATATCATAAAAACTGATATACTGCTTCCCATTACCAAGATTAAATTGCAGCATAGCAGAGGCACCTGTCGACCGATATGCACCCAAATTGAATCAGCAGAGATTTACATAATGCTGATCTCATATATAACTTTAGTGCATTTATGTATCATACAAGCTGTGATACAACCTTTCCTTAAATGGGATCACATTATATCAGCGCCACATGATGGACGATAATATCTTAAAAGCTACTAATCACTAATTCCAGGTGCATTCAAATGTTATGTTACTTTGCGTAAATTGCTTTTTGAGAAACCGCGTCCACATTTATTTTTATTTATTTATTTATTTATTTATTAATGAACTCACAGTCATTTTCAAATGATAAAAAAGCCAAATCATACTCAGAAGTCACAAAAAGTTTATATTTATTGAAAACCGGAAGTTGAACATTTTCACAAATCTAGTGCTTTTTTCTTATGTAAGTAACAAACATAATAATAATAAACAGTGATGATACGTTGTAAATGATCTTTATGATATTGTAAATTTAGAAGCTGAAACAATAAAAAAAAGTAGCTAGAAATTTTGTTTTCCTTATTTATTTATTACTTTCTTCTATAATAAAAAGAAGAAAGATTTGATTCGTAAATATTTTTCCCTTTTTAAGATGTTATAATAAAAAACTGATATTTCTTAGAAAATGCCTGTTTGTCTGTGTGTATGAATATGTGTGATAAGAATTTTGTGTCAACTCTAGGTCAAAAACTAATGAACAGAATTTCCTGAAAACTTATATTTAGCTCCACCTTGATATCAGTTAGTGATTATTACCATTTTTTTTTTTTTTTTTTTTTTTTTTTTTTCACATATAACGCTCAACAAGTCGCGCTGTCATTTATTTTTTTCAAAATTTTAATATTACAATCGAGGAGAAAATTTCTTATAAATGCACACAATAGGGATTTCTTTAGCTGAACATTGTGAAACTGATTTTTTTTTAAATATTAACGGTGAACATGAAGACTTTTAACAATCCTTTCCCACTCCTCGAGTGTGTAAATTTTTATATTTTTTCAAAATTACTCGTTGATATCTTTTAAAACGAACGGTTGAATCACTTATCTGTGATAATGTAAAACAAAGTTATCGATATTTTTTAATAATAATAATAAAAAAAAAAGTTTATTATTATTATTATTTATTTATTTATATATTTTATTTTGTTTTTCAATTTTACTATGTAAAATGTGTGATTTGATCTAAACTATGTGAATTGTATTAGAAAATAAAGAAAAGAATTGTGTGATAGTCACAAGACACAAGTTTAACATTTCCTGTAATTTATTGTAATTGTTCATATAAGCAGGTATGCGATTATTTTAGTTACGATCAAATTTTTATATTTTACTTCATAATAAACGTCAATTATTTTGTAAAATATTATTAAATAGATACGCAATAACACGTAATATTAAAAAAAAAAAAAAAACTCTGAATAAAAATCTCCAGTTTTATATTTCTTATAAAAATAATAAATATAACTAAAATAAATTCCTTTTCCAATAATAATATAAAAGTGACATACATTTTGCTGAAACTTAAAAAAAAAAAAAAAAAAAAAAAAAAAAAAACGAAAAAATTCGCCAAACTGTGAAATTTTTATTGGGTTTGCCAGTTATGCCCACGGAAGCACGAACACGGACTAAAAGGTCCGAGATAGATAACGGTAACTTTTTGTGCCTTCATTTTCATTGCATTTGGTTTAAGATTTCTTATTGAAATTTGGATACACCGTGTTTCAGATAAGTTTATTTTACACAATTTTCATATAGGTTTGTTTTCGTACAGTTTTGCCCAAATCTGCATTGAAATTTAACAAAATTAAATAAATTAAAGTTTTCAAAAACCATTAAAAAAAAAAAAGAGTAATAATAATAATAATAATAATAATAATAATAACAATAATTTGAAAACTTTAATTTTTTTAATTTTTCATGCTAACTACCTTTCAATTATTTATTATTATTTTTTCCCCCATTCGATTTTGTATTATTGCAGTTTAATGATAGATATATTTAAGTATACTTGTTTAGATTTTATTGTTACACTGTAGTATTGTAAAATCAAGGGAAAAAAATAGTTAGCAGCCGGTTCTCTAAAAATTTTAATTTTTTTAATTTTAAATTTTATTTATTTTATATTCAAAAGATTTTCAAGAAATTTTATTATATTTTATATTGTTATATTTCAATGCATGTGTAAGTAAAATTCATAAACTTTAAATCAATACTTTAATTCTACATTCGCATATTTTGAGAAATAAAAATTTTAAGAGTATTAAAACTTAACAAAATCGATTTAAATTAAAAAAAATAAATAGATTAATTAATTAATTTTTTTTTTTTTTTTTAAATACTTCTCTTAAATATTTTTATTTTCTCCCATCATTTGTACATTATTACTCTTTATCAATAGAATATATAACATATCTAGGTATTGATTTGTGAATTCATTGATAAGTTAAAGTTTTAAAAATAGTTCTATGTTTGAATGCTAAAAGTTTGCAATAAGTTTCAGTATTTAAACATATATATATATATATTTTAACTTATCAAAAAATTTACAAATTAATTACCCAAATATTGTTGAGTTCTATTGTTAAAATATAATAATGTAAAATCAAAGGGGAAAATAATAATTAGTCAGTAAGGAGCATCTTAAAACTTTTCAGTTTTCTTTAATTATAGTTTTCAAAAAAAAAAAAAAAAAAAAAAAAAAAAATGAAAATACTGTATGTTATTATATTTGAAGACGTGTATGTAAAATTTTATAACACAAAGGCAATTATGCACACGTACATACAAATAAATCACAAAATCCAAAAGGAAGAAAAATAAAAGAAAGAAAGAAAGAAAAGAAAGAAAGAAAAAACATAGACAAACAATATGAAGGTGATTCTTAATACTTCTAAATGTTTTAAATTTTGAAATTTATTTATTTATTTTTATTTAATTATTTATTTTATTTTATTAATATTATATTAAACAATTGTTTCGGGTCGAGAAAAGACACAACCCTTCATCAACCGAACAAAGTAGGCACTAGTGCTGCAAAAAAAACTTCAACGTAGCACTTGTATTTGCAGCATTCGTGCCTACTATGTTCGTCTGACGAAGGGTCGTGTCTTCTTTTGACCCGGAACAAATGTTGCGAGTTCTTCCATTTTATTATACATGAAACACATTTTTAGCACGTTCAAAGAACGTTCAAAAATTGTTTACATAACGTTGTGAGAACGTGTGTATAGAGCGTTTTCAGAACGTTTCTACACTATTTTAGAACGTTTACAGTACGTTTTCTAGAACGTTCTGAAAATGTGTATAACGTTTTGAAAACGTTCTAAACACGTCTAGAACGTTCTGAGACCGTATACATAGAACGTTCTCAGAACGCTTCTATAACACCGATGGTGATAGTTACACGTTCATTGAACGTCCTCTGAACCGTACTATTGTACGTCTTCAAGATGGACAAATAGACGTCTATAACACGTTCAAAGTGAACGTTCTTAGAACGTGTTTGCAGAACAATTTTTGAACGTTCAGAGAACGTTTCGGTGCTGCTTGGGTATTTATCGGTGAGAAATCTAACAATTGGTATGTAGACTCAGGTTGTTCAACGCATGTATGCAATGATAGGAATAAATTTCATGAATTTAATCATAATAATTCACGCGTAACAATCGCGAATGGACAGGAGATAGAATCCCTGGGTCATGGGTCTGTGAAATTAAACACCATAAATTCCAATAACACACATAATACTATAATATTGAAAAATGTTTTATATGTACCAGAGATAGAGACAAACCTCATATCTGTAAAAGAAGCTACTGAAAATGGTTGTGTAGCAATATTTGAAAACAAATCATGCAAAATAATGCATTGAAGGAGAAACATGCATTGAAGGTTACATTAACAACAATTTATACGAATGCAAAGTTAACTATGATACAACACACACTATAAACATGGTAAAAATATGTGAAAATACAAATTGCATTGATAAATGGCACATTAAATTAGGCCATAGAAACATTAGTCATATAAAACGATTGGTAAACAACAACATGGCAGTTGGGATAAAACTAGACAACTGCAAACATGATAATGCATGTGAAACTTGCATATTAACTAAATTAACGGACAATCCTTATCCCAAAAAGGCTCAGTTTAGGGCAACTAAAGCACTAGAGTTGGTACACACTGACTTGTGTGGACCAATGACAACCCCCACGGTCGGTGGAAAATACTATTTTTTAACTTTTATAGACGATTTTAGTCGATTTACAGTAATATACCTACTGAGAAAAAAGGATGAAGTTTTTGCAAAATTGAGGGAATATATCGCAATGACATCAAATAAATTCGGACGAACTTTGCATGCAATCCGCTCCGACAACGGAGGGGAGTATACCGGGACAGAATTAAATGAATACTTAACAAAATTAGGTATAGACCACCAATTCACTGTTCCCTATTCAGCTTCTCAAAATGGAACTGCTGAACGTAAAAATCGTACCTTAGTTGAAATGGCACGTTGTTTATTAAAAGATGGCAATTTACCAAATTCTTTGTTGGGGGAGGCAATAAATACCGCAGTTTACTTGCAAAATAGACTCCCAACATCTTCGTGTGAATTGACACCTTATGAATTATGGACAGGTCGAAAACCTGACTTATCAATGTTAAAACCATTTGGTTGTCGTGCCTATGCATACGTACAAAAGGTACACAGAGGAAAATTAGATAATACGGCACAGGAAGGTATATTCGTAGGGTACGACAATAGAAGTAAAGGATATAGGATCTGTACAAATGGCAAAAACATAATTATTAGTCGAACCGTAAAATTTGTAGAAAATGAAAAACAAGCGATACTTAAATATGACACATCACAAAACAATGATGAGAAAAGTGATAATAAAAATCCATCACCAAATTTGCAAATAATAGACTCAGAGATAGATGAAACTAATGATAGTGTTGTGTCAGATAATTCTCAAAATACTCCACGTAGATCACAAAGATCTAATAAAGGGGTACCACCAGATAGATTCGCATTCACATTACACAATGAAAGAATAAGTGAACCAAAATGCTGGGATGATATAATAAGTATGGAAAACCCTGTAGAAAAGGAAAATTGGATCAATGCTACATTAGATGAAATAAATTCACTCAAGCAGAATGACACCTGGGATTTAGTTGAGGTTTCACCAGGGATGAAAATAGTAGGGTGCAAATGGGCATTCAAAGCAAAATATAACAGTCAGGGCCGTGTTGAAAAATACAAAGCTAGGCTGGTTGCGAAGGGCTTTTCACAGAAATATGGAATAGACTACGATGAGACTTTCGCCCCAGTGGCGTCTCACACAACCTTGAGAAGTTTTTTGGCAATGAGTCTTTATAAGAATTTAAGTCTTAGACATATTGATATCAAGACTGCATTTTTACACGGTAAATTGAGTGAAGATGTTTATATGCATCAGCCAGAAGGATACGTGGTATCCGGGGAAGAACATAAGGTGTGTAAATTAAAAAAGGCAATATACGGGCTAAAGCAGGCCGCGAGAGCATGGAATTTAAAATTGAATGAGTCATTACTTAACTTAGGCTTTATTCAAAGTCAATTCGACAAGTGTCTTTATAAACGTAAACAAAACGATGTAACTACTTATGTACTTGTGTATGTCGATGATTTGTTAATAGCGGGGAATGATCAACAAATAAATGAAATTGTAAACAAACTAAAACAAGAATACCCGTTAACAGACTTGGGAGAAGCAAAACAATATCTTGGGATAAATATTAATCGCCCTAATGAAAATACAATGACTCTTGATCAAACACACAAAATACAAGAACTTATAGTCAAATACGGTTTAGAAAATTCAAAACCTACAGACACTCCTATGGACACAGGTTACATAAAATTAAATGACGAAGAAAACCTTTTACCAGAAAATACACAATATAGACAGGCTGTAGGCGCATTGTTATATATTTCAACCGTGTCACGTCCGGATATTAGCGCCACGGTAAATATTTTGAGTAGAAGAAATGAGCGCCCAAGAGCAAAAGATTGGGAAGCGGTAAAAAGATTAATGAGATATTTAAAAAGTACAATTAATCTTAAATTGACATATAATAATATTGAAGAGCCTGTCTTGAGGGTATATGCAGATTCCGACTGGGCAAACGATCCCAGTGATCGTAAGTCTACAACAGGAAATTTGTTCTGCATAGGAGCAAATACTGTATACTGGACAAGCAAAAAACAAAAATCTGTATCAATGTCATCAGCGGAAGCGGAATATATTTCTGCAGCAAGTGCCGCGCAAGAAGTAAAATGGCTTATAAACCTTTTTGAAGAAATTGATATGCAACAAAATTGTCCTATTACACTCTATGAAGACAACCTTTCTTGCATTAAATTAGCGGAAAATGACAAGTTTCGACAGAAAACTAAGCATATCGAACTAAGGTATCATCTGATTCGAGACCTTGTTGAGCAGGGCACAATAAAAATTGAGTATGTTACTACAAACAACATGATCGCCGACATACTCACCAAACCTCTGCCGAGACATTCTTTTCGAAAATTGCGAATTTCCTTGTTGAACTGTGATTAAATGTCATCGAGTTTACGCAGGGGTGTTGGTGAGAAATAAACTCAAAATGACATTCTTTCAATAATCACAAAAACTTTCGTTTTCATATTATTCTAAAAACATTTCATTTGACTCTTTTATTTCTTCATGCATATATACATCTACATTGTGACGACGCTATGACGCATTTGTTTTCTGATTGGCCGTCTGTATTTCTATGTACATGTAATAATGTATTTTTCGTTTTTCTTTTCTCTTTTTCTTTGATGTTCAGTTTTCATAATAAAAAGATGTGATTAAAAGGATAATACGTGGGTTCATTTTTATTCCCACAAAATAATGCAACATAAAATAATATATAATTTCCTAATACACAAACCAAGCTAAATGAGGCTGGTTTAATTAAATTGAAACATCATTATTTATATATTTGAAATTATCTTTTGAACAGCTTAGCAGAAAAGATATTTATAAAAGAAAATAGAAATTGGTTCTTCTTTTCATACATGGAATAAATTCATCTGTTTTTGCAAGCCTCATGGGATACTCATATACAAGGTGAGTGCATTTTACTTACCTTATAAATCTTGAATTTAAATATTTGATAAAAGTTTCTTCTGTGAATTCTATCAATATCGTCTTTATCTAGAACGAATAAGTAGTCATTTTTTTTAATCCCTAAACTGGAAATACAAATTTTCGATTTATGCGCATAAGGTAAACAAAAGAAATGAATAGACGAAATGATAATAGTGAACAGACGAAATGATCGAGAATTTCTATTTTATGCTTTTCTAGATAGTGAAACAATATTATAAATACTAGCATGTCTACCCGGCGCTGCCCAAGTTAAATCAATGAAAAAAACTGAACGAAAAGTGTAAAGTGGAAATAAAAATGCATGAAACATTTCCCGAAGTCTTTAATAGAAAATATTAAAAATAAATAAATAGATACAAAAGTTACAGCTTTACTATGGGAAGTCCTTGATGACTCACCTTGGCCATTTTTGTGATGAATTGAAATGACCATCGCAATTGCGTAACTAAATTTTTTTTGCGCGAAACGTCTGAGATACTTCGATGCCAAATTTCAAATTTTGCCGAAGGGATCCGACATTAAAGCTGTTCCGTAAATAATAATAATAATAATAATAATAATAATAAAATCCAAATTATGACTATTTACAGTTAAGGTGAGAACCTACAAGAACCTCATAAATATTACAAATAAAGTATCAATACAAATGGAAAACACTGTTTCATTATAGAAAAGAAAAGTACTACTTACAGTTAAAATAAAATCTTAATCTAAGGCCAAATATCTCTATGAAAATATTTATTTACTCGCAAATTCATGATTTTAAAAAATGCGCCAACTTTCGTAGCGTAATTATTATTAGTATGGAGGACTATTAGTCTCAATCTACGGATAAAACGTTGTCGCCAGTTTTACGATAGCTGGCCATTTATCCAAACTATAACTGAATAATTTGAAAGCAATGATTAAAAAAAAAAAAAAAAAAACTGATAGTTTTCCTTACTAAATTCTGCTTTTGCCAGAATGTCATCAAACTTATTTTTTTTTTTTTAATGAAAGAAAAAAAAAAAAAAAGAGAGAAAATTAATAATAATCAGTATCGAAAAGGACAGTATCGAAAAAGTTGAAGAAGCTCTTTTTTAGACAAAAATTCATAATTTGTTTTGATTTTTAATTGTTTCCAAAAAAATTTACGAGTTGATTTTAGTTTTTTTTTTTTTTATGAAAATAAATTCACGCGTAAATATTAAAATTGATATAAAACTTTGTGAAAAATTAAACTTGCAGGGTAAAATCGACGTCATAGGTATTTTATTATTATTATTATTATTTTATTTTTTTACTTTTTACATATTTATTATGTATTACTCATTTTGCACATTAGTATATACCGATGGGAATAGTTTAAATCAATTATTTGTTTATTTTATTTTATTTTTTATTTATTCATTTTCTCCTTTTTTTTTTCGCTAATTTGTATTGTTATTCACGCGAAATTAAAAATACTAGTATCGCCCAGTTTTCGAAACTTGACTATTTTTTTTAAATAAGTATTTGAATAATAAATACAGAAATTCAACATTTCCTTGTAAAAAATATTCGCAGCAATTAAACACACTACACTTAAAAAAATATATCTACACTTAAAAAAAAAAAAAAAAAAAAAAGTCTAACTATTTTTTTTTTTTTCTACAGCTACAATGCAGATTCTCGATGTCAGTTACAGAATTTTTTTCTCAGTGTAGCGTACTTGTAAGTTATTTCCGCGATGCTTATTAATAATGTTTTTAATAACGCTGGCGGCTCTGCCACTTGCTCGCTCGGCTCATCAACCGTCGATGAAGGTTTTACCGCCCCTCCCGAATCGTTTCGCTCATTAACCCTGTGGGGCTCTACCCGCCTATTCGCTGCTCGATAAAAAATAAAGTAAAATAAAATATTAAAAAAAAAATAACAAACAGCAGTAAGTTATATATATATATATGTGTGTGTGTGTGTGTGTGTGTGTGTAGAGAGAGAGAGAGAGAAAATTTACTTATCTCAAAAACGTTTTTAGTTATAAAATGTGTTTAGTGAAAAAATCGATTTTCCTAAAGTTAAAAATTATGATCCTCTAATCCGTATTTTCTTAAAAGTTTTATACGGTTGGAAAGGAAATTAAACGGCTTTTCTGATGATACCTATACTTAAGAAACTGAACCATTGGTTCCAGATACAAGGCGATTCAGAATGAGATGAGCGAATGTAAGACAAAAATAACAGAAATTTTGGAGATTATTTTAAAATATGCTGAAAAATATTAAATATCCGTATTTTTCAATAAAAAATTACATCGTTGAATGATGAATAAACGTGCTTTCAAATAGATATATTTCTTGAATTTTTATTTGTTTACATAGTATTTGAGTTTGAAAATACAGCTTTTAAAGAAAGAGCTTAAAATGAAAGTTTCGGACTGATACAGATGTATTTTGAACGTCTCGATCCATTACGGAGGAATCGCTTTTAAGACGCGCGAAATTTTCTAACTTCCTTTCTTCTTTCCATGAAATGCTTTCTAATGAAGGAACAATGATTTTTAGAGAGACTATTTGCAAGTTGGTAATTAGAATAGCTTTATTAACACGGTGTTTTTAATTAATCCCGTATCTGTCGACGAAAACTCACGAGATTGCTTTCCAGGGCTACTATTTTTCATACAGACGCGTGTAGTTATGCGTTCACTGTTTCAGAAACATTCCTTTTCCGATACCTCCCACTCCTCATTTTCTCTGAAATAAGTAAATTCCTTCGAAAACGCTCTGTCAGGGTCATTTAATTCCACTCCAAAGCCGTGAGACTAGTTGCACTGGTAGCAGAGTAACGCAACGGATCGTACATCGGCAAGACATGTATATACGCCTGGGGCAGTTAAGGAGTTAATAACTTCGTTAATTAAGGTGATAGAAATGTATGATCAAGATAAACGTGGTCCTTTAATTATTCGGCAAACGTCGGTACCTTTTGCAACGTCGAAGACCTTCGTGTTCGCAAGGGGATGCGGTTACAGGCAAAAAAAAAAAAAAAAAAGGACAGCGGCGGCAGTAACATTCTTTCTTTAATAAAAAGAGAAATGATTATCGAATACAGTGACTACTATGTTGCACTGATTAAGGAAGATGGCTTATTTTAATAAAAGTTCGTATTTTAGACTCTGCCTTCTGCACATTGCTTTTCATTCCAGGCTACTGTAAAATGTCTGTGCTGGCGTAAATCATTATTAAACCATAATTGAACTATGGGTTTTGTAATTACCAAAATATCAATTAAAAATGTGCTAATATTTCATTAATTTATCTGACTAGTTATTATCTACGCTTAATTGAAATGGAAAATATTATTAAAAAATAATGGTGGTTATTCTTTTAAAAAGAACTTAACAGTTCGCCATTATAGGAGAGCAATTTTTACAAGTAAAAGTAAAAATATCTTTTAAATATAACGTCTTCTAAAAAAGAACGTTTTTCTAAATTTTATGTTTCAAAATTCTCCTTGCGTCTTAATTTTAATAGACTATAAATGCTATAAAAATTATTGTAACTACTCTTTGTAGACATTTAAATAAATCTGTGGAACAAATCTAGTTTCCGTCTTAATTAATACTTAAGCATAATTTTGAGTATTTTAACGCCGGATATTCATAGAAATTTTTGCCATTTAAACATAAGAATATTTCTTATGAATCAACTTATCGAGGAATCCATCGAAGTAATGCCCAAATAGATTTAGAATAGTTATTTTAACAAAAATAATGGCAAAGTGAAGGGAGTGGGGAATAAAAAATTAGCAATCCTGAAAAAATATAGAAATAATTAAAAAAAAAAAAAAAAAAAAAAACAGAATTTCACTTTCAGTTTTTAAAAATAATTAAAAAAAAAAAAAAAAAAAGTCTAATATTGTTATATTTCTGCAAAATTTCATAATTTTAATACTTTGATTTACAATAAAGTTTTATGATGTTTACTGTCCCCTTAATATGGTTTTCTTTTATTGTATTTTATGCTAATATATGTAATCTTTTTTTTTTCTTCCCTAAATGTGCACAATTTTCTGAATAAAAACTTTTTTTTTTTCCTAAGAAGTGTTGGTGTTGATTGAATAACTACTTCCATTACAAACGAGTTACATCCCAACTCGCTAGTAAAAACTGTAAAACAGACATCAACCATAGTAACATTAATGACATTAAAATCACGTCTCACCTTTCCATATATTATCTCAGTCATGTTGTACACAGGTGGAAATGTTCTCCATTTGCGACATGAAATCACATAAATGTCGCATATGTGTATTGCACTAATGTATGCATGGGAACTGGCAATAGTATCGCTTTCTAGAGACATGCTTTACACAGCACAGTTCAATTTCATAATAGGAGTGATAAAAATATCACAAAAAGTTATCGTATTGACGTACTTTTTCCAGCTGAAAGTGATGGTATGTAAATGGGACGGCACGATATATTTGCGATGTACATGGAACCAAGTAAGCAGTGAACGAGCTGTAGGATTTCCGAATTATTATAACAGGCTTTAATAAGTCTCTTACGGCAGTTTTCCCCAATAACTTCAACTCCCGGTTGAATATGAAAAGCGTTTCAGTCAGGGTTCAACGCCAGGGTTAAAAGTCAGGGTTCAACTTTTTAGCAAATTTGGCATGTTGCATCTGACATCTAGCGACAATGTTATTTTCAGATTTTTTAGCTGAAGATAATCAATCAAAAATTTTATGAAAACTCTGACGCTAGATGGCAGAAATAGCGTGCCAAATTTTCTTGGAAAGCTGGAACTCTGCTTTTAGATGTTTTTGCTTTGAACCAGGAGTTGAAGTTAATGGTGAATAAGGCCATTAATGAGCTATTGCTTCTTCGTAGAAGCTTTTGTTTTTGTTTTTCGTATATTTCGAGATACTTTGAATCGAGCTCATATCGAGGCGATTACCGACCTACTTGAGGTTTTCTAGGCCAATTTCATCCAAATAAGACATGACAAGTCTTGAGGTGTGGCATCGTGTACCGTCCTAGATAAATACGCAGTTTCTATCACGTGACCAATTTGGAGTTGCTGTGCAAGAGGAGTTTCTAACACTTTAAATAAGAAGAAAACACAACTTAAAATAAGAGAAAAATCAAGTTGTTATAGATATTTGGCTGGTACTGCATAGGTCAATAAAAATTCATCAATGATTTAAAATAATTTTCTGCATTTAATCCCACTGTAAAATCATAACAGATTTTAAATTCAACTCAGTCATTACCTCAACAGGACGTTTCAATTCAAAGCTTTTAAAAAAATTTGAAAAATAGTTAATGACATAAACTTTTCTATTTTTTAAATTAAAAACAAAATCTAATGGATATTTTTTTTTCTTTAAGCTCTGTACTTAATTAAATATCAATACTCATTTTTCTTACATTATCGAGAAATAGGATTCCATACTAACTTTAAAACAAACTCTGATTTTTTTTTTTGTGGGTATATTCAGTTAAATATTCCTTTTCACTCACATCATTATTATCATTTATTTTCGTCATTTTTTTACGAATCGTTAGATACATATTTCAAGACATAAAGGGGAAATTTTAAAGAAACTTCGATGAGAATATCTCAAGTTTTTAGAACTCATCCCATTATGAAAAAAATAAAATAAAATAAAAAATTCTTAATTTTTCCGCCAGTGACTTAAATTTCTTACAACTCAACTCAACTTCTTTCTTTTCATACTCCTTTTCCCCCACCCAGAGTATCAGTGTATGGGGTAGCGCCAAGCCACCTCATCCGTGAAAACTTACTTTTTCTATCCCCCATCAATTTGCTTTCCCCCACCAGCCTTATTCCCAACGAGAAATCATCAGTTTGAGTTTTAGGTACCCGGCAAAATTTAATCATTTTTTCACATCTCTTTTGCTTGCTGTTTTTAACAACGGCGAGAAGGGGGAAAAACAATTGCAAAGAAGATGATTATGAAACAAAAATGGAACAAAAGAAATGAGTTCTTTTTCGCTCACTCCTCCCTTGCCTCCTCCAAGGTTTCCGAAGTCGCGTGAAGTCATCATCATCATCCTGAGAAATTAGCGAATCGAACGCCAGGATCGCGTCATTTCTAAGCAAAAGGCGAGGTTTTTGCAAATGACAGTTAACAGCTTATGGTCGTTTGCCTTTACAACCCTTCAGTCTTTCACAGATCTTCTCTTCACCCACCCCCACATTTTTTTCATCTTTCGAAAAAGTGGTTGATGACTTTGCCTCGGAGTGAAGTGATCTATGGCCAAATGACGCTAATCTCGTATTGGCGTATTGAATTTTTAACTTGCATTACAGCGTGAAATGAACAAAATACAAAAACCTGCACTCTTCCTTCAGTCATTTAGACAGACAATTTTAATTTTTTTTTTCTAACTTTTTTTTTATATCCTTCTTGATGTCGTTAAAGACTTTTATTAAGTGGAATTAATTTTGGTGACTACCTTTTCAATCAATCAAAGTGTTTATCATAATCTTTCATTGTTTCATCAGTGGGTATAATTATTGTAATACGCCATTACCGCATTTCAATAAACGGTGTTTAATTTTTCTTTTGTTCTTTGATATGTTAGATTTTTTTTTTTTTCTTTCTTTCTGTGACTTGTTTGAATTAATGAGAATTAAATTGAAGTAATAGTCATTTTCATGAGGGTAATTTTCATTTAATTGTTTTATTCCGTGAGTATATAATAAATGTATTTAATGAAATAGAAATAAAAATTGAAATAATTGTATGGTATTTACAAACGTATTTAAATTTTTAAAGTTAATTATTGATTTGTGATAAACCTATATTCATTGTTTATTTATTTATTTATTTTTGGAAAAATATGCTAAAACGAAGTTAGTTTTCAGTATTTAAAAAGAATTATTACTAAAGGTTATTATAAGTTAAGATATAATTAATGAAATTAAGTCGTTGCGTATAAGTTCTTAAATTCAGATTGTCTACTTCGTGACCCAATTAGAAACACATTTTTATTTTGTTCTGTTTTGCTTTGTTTTATTTTTAAGCGTGGAAATTTTGCTTTTATTTTTTTACTCAAAATTTTTTTTAATATTGTATTTGGTGTTCTTTATCGTAATCCGACATCTTTCTTCCTACATCTAAAGCCATTTTATGTACTGTATGGACAAAACTAATTTGACATTTTCGAAGTTGCACGTTTTGTCAAAAATTTAAAAATATTTTTGATTGATTCTCATGAAAATTCAGTGATGTAAATAGCATGTCATGCCTCATATATTAGCAAATATTTTGTCCCGAAGTCAAAAGTGTAGCGTGTAAAGGTTAAGGCCTATTTATTGTACGTGCGTCCATGTGTGTGTAGAATATTCTACGGGAGATCTCTTTTTTTTTTTTTTTTTAATTCTGTAATTGTTTTATGTTCGATATTCACCCTGTTCATAGAACATATCATTTAACCAAGACATTAAAATCTTTTAACAGAACTTTTTAAATATATTAAGTGATTAAAATATCTCAATAGATTCTAACTGAACTTTGATTCCATATGCGTCTGTAGATTCTTCTGTTTCGCACTTATTCACTATACAGTTGCACAGTATAATCGCTAAAGGAAAGAGCGTCTTAAATCGGTCTCATTTTACTATGTTCATATTGTTATATATATAATTTTTAATTTTTAATCTAGAAATACATCTATTACATTACATTCAAATCACAATTCTTCTCCTTATTTAAAGGATAAAAATAATAAAAATAAAACAATTAATTAATAAAATATGCGAAATTTCTTGTAGGAACAAAATTATCTATATTAAGATGTAGATGAAAATATAATGAACAAGTGATGGCATTTCGCGAGAAAAAGTGCATGAAAAGGTAAGTGGAAGTTACTTAATTAATAATCGTTTGAATGACACGTAATAATATTTATTGCTCTCAGTGTAGCCTTATGATATGTAGAAAGAGTATTATTTAACTACTGTATACAGTAGTTGTCAGAATTATAAGTACAACTGAAACTTTCACGGAAAAAGTTTATTTCTGAAGTAAATAAAGTGAAATGCATACATAAAATGCTTTTTTATGCTACAAATCAATGTAGAATGCAAAACCTTCGTAAATGCAAAATATGAATGTTTTACCGTTATTAACGAAAAATGTCATTTTTAAAACTGGACAAAATTATAAGGAGAGTTTTGGCTTGAAATACGCTAATAATTAATAATCTCCGCCATTCTTCTCAATCATTTTTATCAATCCGTACGTCATGGTGTTTGACAGTTCCTTCAGAACATTCTTGGAAATTTTTATCCAGGCTTTTTCGATGGAGGACATGTGTTCTTACTCGTTTTGATATTGAATGCCATTTTCGTATACTTTCAATGCCAGAATACCCCACAGATATTCATTGGATTTAGATCGGGGATTCTGACCAGCCGGTCAATTAGTTTCACGAAATTTACACCAAACTGTGATCTCGAAGTCTGAGAAACATGTACTGAAGCATTGTCCTGCGGTAACAAGTAATTTCCACTCGTAATTAATAGTATTTCTGGTAAAAGATTTTCTCCCAATATATCAACATAACACTGAGAATTCATTCTGCCTTGCATAAAACTTATATTTTAGTAGTTTCTTAAGATGCGAAACCTCCCCAGACTCTTACGGAGCCCCCTTTAAAGGTTCGCTTTTTTTTAATTTCTTTTTCTTTACTGAAATAATATCAGAAGTAGCTAAAATCATCTGGTACATCAAAATTGAACTTTTTCTCATCGGAAAAGATAATATCATCCCACTTTTTTTCCCATATCAATGCATGTTTTTGAAAACTCCCTCCTCAGTTTTTTTATGAACTTTTGCAAGAGACCGTCGTGATATAGGTTTTCCGAAACGAATCTTTTTTACTTTTAGAAAAATGCGTCAAACACTTCAAGCACTGCATTATAGAGTTAATTCCCGTTTAATTTCAATCGATTTTTTTTTTTTTTTTAAACTTTTTATCATTTTTTTTTCTTTTCACGCACAGAAGTAGACGTTGGCCTACCTGTATATCATTGGCATTCATATTTGCCGAGATTTTTAAGAAAATTATAAATGACCCTTCTCAATCGATTACGCTTTGTCAAAATTTGACGTGCATCAGTAAGTCCTGAATTTCTAAAAGCAATCATTTTTTCTTTCTCAAACTCAGAATGTTTAGTAGCTAGTGGCATGTCTGCAAAAATCGAATACGATGCTCCCATTCGTTTACTAAGCAATTATAGCATCTGGGAGCGCCGTGTGCAGAATAAAAAACTTGAAAATTTTACTTTTTAGAGAACACAAATACAGTTGTCCTTATAATTTTGTCCATATCACATGGCTGTCTAAATTCAAAATAAATTTTGTGATTATGAATTTCCCGTGTATTTCAATAAAAACTAATAAAAAATTCTTCATTTATCATTCGTTTCCAACCCTTTTCATAATTTTCCTGTCAACTGTAACCAAAATTTAGCGATTTTTCTTCCTTACAATTTTGACCACCACTATATATCACAGAGTAAATAATTGTAATTATTATTATTATTATTATTATTATTTTTATTTTTTTTTTTTTTTTTTAGAGCTCCTAGCCCGTGTTCAGTGTTACCAAATTTAATGACTTTTTATTCAATACTAACTAATAATTTTAAGTAGTGATATTTGATATACATAACAGACTACTATGAAACTTCGAAATGATAAGACAAACGTTGCAATTAAAATTTGTAGATACTGAATAAAAATGTCCCTTAATTTAGTAACACTGTCTGTATTTAAAATGCTGACTAACATGACCTGGGATCGAGCCCAGCACTTTCTGTATACCTCAAAGGCAAAATAGTGACTAGTAACAAATTAAAAATTATTAATATTAAAGATAATCATAAAAAAAAATAATAATAATGTTTGAAATATGCTATGACTGTAGCACATGACTAGGGGGCATCTTTTGATTATCTATGTTCATTTGTATGTGAATAGCATAAATATTCATACAGATATAAACAGTACTTAAAAAAAAAAAAAAAAGAAAAAAAAAAGAAATCAACAATTTTTCTTAAGAAAAAAACCCTTAATTGGTTTGAAAACTCTGTGTGCTATAAATTAAAATTTATAGCACACAAAATTTACCAGTGGAATATCCTTTTTAGAGTACTTTATATATTACATTAGAAGCGACATAAGCAGTCAGAATGTAAATAAAAACATTCAATGTTTGATGATATATAAGCGTTTTTAGAAAATTAATGTTTTATTGCGCATGCGGAAACATTAACAAAATTTCTTTTGAATAATTTCCAGGAGAGCTAAAACAAATAATGCGCTATGGAAAATTTGCAAGATATTGTGCTTTATAATTCGAGATGAAAATCATTATAACTATAGGTCTCAAAGCGGTAAAATAAATATCAAATACCAAATGCGCTAGGGACTAAATACTAATTGTGCTACACACCTAAATCCCTTATAACTAGACAACCAATAGAAATTGAGTTAAGTTACTTTGATAGGTCACAGATATCAACGGTTTAACTCAAAATAGCGATTTTTTTCTGTTACGCCTCTTTATCATGAGAACGACGAAATATCTAGAAAATTCAAAAAGTTATAGTCGGTAAAATAAATTTCAATTTTTGTCTTAAAAAAGGGGGAGGTTATTCGTATTTATTAACCATATACATAAACAATAAATGTTTTTTTTTTTTTTTTTTTACGGGGGGTGGGAGGGGGAAAACGTAAAATCTAAAACTTAATTTTAAAATAAGAATTGCTCTGAATATCTGTAGGTATATAGTCATAGACCTATTTTAAGAGTGGACGGAGCATTCCATTATTAAGAGAATATAAGGAAAGGTGGCAAAGATTAAACCACGTGACTGCTGAAAAAAGGTTATCTTTTCTGGTATTTATCCCGTTATTGGCAATTTTTTGTTCTGAATATAAATAATAATATTACTATTAATATTAAAAGATACAGCAAGCAAAACTTGTGTAAAACACTGCAGCTGCTGAAATTTATTTTTACCTTGTTATTAACACTTTCCAACAAAGTTCAAAAGTGTTTTATAACTTTGGTTTGTCTATACTCACTTTAACTCTCATAAATAATCATGGACATTTTTGAAATCATATAAGATATAATATATTTAAACTAATTCAATTTAGAGAATTAAGTGTAGCAATTATAAACATTTTATAAAAATAAATAATTAAAAAGAACGAAATAATAAAATATTAAAAAGAATCTTACCTGTGAAATAAAATCCTTATTTTACATAATTTCTAGGGCTTTTAAAGTACATCTAATTACTACTTCTTGCTATAAAATTTTTTCTAAATTCAAAACAATCTAACTTTTAAAGTGAAATAAAAATTTTAAAATGAACTTTTAAAGAAAAAGGGAAAGTATCGTCTGCTTAAGAAAAAGCAGAGTTTAGAGCATGGCGTGAAAATTTCAATATTGGCCAGTTTGGCTCCCTGCAGTTCAACGTCACGTGACTTTTCATGAGTTATCTTTGCCAATGAAAAAGGTTGTCATTGTTCCGTCTACTTTTATAATAGGTCTATGGTAATAGTATTAAAATTGGAAGTTTTGTTACTTTTTGGATATAGGTGTTGTTTGCAATCAATTTTATGATGCATAGCAATTATTTTAAATGGTAAACGAAATTTTTCACATAAACAAGAAAGAAAAATCATGTAGTTTACATAGATTATAAAACACTTTCTATAAGTACTACACATTACAGCCTTTAAACTTCAGCGCATTTCACTCCATTATTATTATTATTATTAAGACATAAAGTTCACAAAAACCACGTTCCCAAATTTACTTAAAACGAAACCATTCTATAGGAAAAATTCTTCACAATATAATTGTAAATGGCTTCTAGTAATTTTCAAGTTGATTCCCTTAATACCTGATTATTATTTTTTTTTTTTTCTTTCGTTTCTTTTGTGTGTGTGTGTGGTGTGTGCTTCAATAAACTATTTATTAAGTTAATCATGTCATACTGTATACGAAACAGGTTTTGATCAGCTGAATAATGTGTATTAATTTTGTTATGCTTTGTGTAGACTTTTAAAGATTTTGAGATATGTTTCAAACATACCTCTCACAGATCGTAATGTATCTGAATACTTTTGCGAGACCCCGTACATAAATAAGCTAGTAATGTCATTTATTCTCTTTATCATAAGAAATATGCTGCAGTGATCCAAAATAAGATAAATCAGTTTCTAGGCATTCCAAAAGTATTTACGGGTATGAGAGATTGGACAAATAAACATTTATATGTGGACAGACAGACGAAGCGAATTCGTAAACATTTCTCAGTTTTCTTAGAAACTGTAAAAAAAAAAGGGGGGGAGGAGGGGAGGAAGGTTTTTTTTTTTTTTTTTTTTTTTTGAAAAATTTTATTATTAGAAAAACTTTAACTGATGAAAATCAGTGTTGCCAACATTTAGAGATTTTTTATTTTATTATTACCACTTATTTTGAAGAATTATGTTTGATATACGTTTATGATAGTCGATTAGACACACACATAATTGGACAAACATTACAATAAATAAATAAATAAATAAATAAATAAATAAATAAATAAATAATAGTGGTTGATATTCAGTATAAAAGTCCTTAGATGTTGGAAACACTGACAAAAACTTGTTTAGCCAGTATTGCCAGATGGTCGATAGTCAATTTCCCCAAACAGGCTTTCAAATTTCCCCAAATCAGGATTCTTTTCCAAAAAAATCCCCAACTCAATTTCTACTAAAAAGTAAATTTTTTCCAAAAAAAATTTCAAATATTTAACAGATTGTTTTTCTCCAAATGACGCTCATTTTGAAAAAATCCTCAAAAACAAAAATAACTTTTATATACACATTAGTTATCGGAAAATTTTAAACTTGCGTGAAGTACTTTAGTGCGGAGGATCAGTGGCGGATTTAAGGGGGGGGGGGGCTAGGGGGCTGAAGCCCCCCCCAAAACACTGACATTCCCTATTGAATATTGCAATTGTAAATTTTTTTATTGGTCTAGAATAACACTTTGAAAAATCTTAGCCCCCCCCCAAAAGTCAAGTTCTGGATCCGCCACTGCGGAGGATGTACGCAAGATGTACTTTCATCCTCGGGATATCCTTGGCAGAAGGAGCATCTTCAAAAGCCCGTCTACATGTTAAAGAAAACTGTTAAAAGTCCCTGGCTTAGGGACAAATCCCTACAATTTGTGTAAAATGTTGAAAAATTCCCCAGATTTCGCCCCAAAAAATTAAAAAAATCCCCCACAAACATTCGTCCCCCAAAATTGTCCCCACAAGCCTGAAAAATTCCCAAAATGGGGACAAAATCCCCAATCTGGCAATACTGTGTTTAGCGAAGACGCAGTTTGCAAAACAAAGAACAAAATAGTTAATAACCACATAATAATATTGTTTAAAGTCGGAGTTTATTAATAGTTTAATAACTATTTATTGATTAAACTAGTTTATTAATGGACCTTCTTTATTTTGTTTATCTGGAAAATTGTGCTTTCTTGGATCAACTGGTGTAACAAGGAAACATTTACGCCTTAAAAAATGAACAAAAATAATTTTAAAATGGTAGAATACACTGATAAAGAAATTTTCAAGAAATAAAATAAAATAAAATGGTTGGAAGAGGCTATAGCTAGTAGTTTAAATTATATCATATCTTCTATTATTGACATCGGTATTAAACAACCTGAAATTGGAAATAAATAGAGCATGCTGTTGATGTTTTTAGTAGAAACAAAAAGATTTAACCTAAGCAACGATCTATAAAGCATTTAGATGATGTGGATTTTTCTTTTTATTCCTCAATTATGCACCGCTATTAAAAACATTACATTGAGGGATGAAACAAATAGTTATAATACATATTTAATCATCGATGTGTTTTTCCTTCTTCTGCCGTAATAGTTTGGCGAATAAACCAATTACATATCATCAACTATTTTCTTCACGAAATAGTAAATGGGTCTTTTCCTCTGCACATGTTGAGTGAATTTTTTCATTTGACTGGATTTTAAATGCTTAAAATAATATAACTGTGAAGATGGCTTCATAATTATGATTCAGTCATATTTAACTTGTAAAAATTCTAAAATCCTGTTTCGGTATTGCATAATTTAAAAAAATAAATAAATAAATAAGTAACCATTCAGTTTTTTTTATTTTTATTTATTTATTTATTTTTTTTTATGCGATAATTTTCTAGCGTCCATTTTCTTTTAACCTCATTTTTCTTTCTTGTCTTCATATCGTATATATCATATATATTATTATTAAAATGTTAAGTATTGGTATGTTTAAATTTAATGTGCATCTTATCTTTTTTTATTTTTTTTATTTATTTATTAGTGCTAGAGGCCTATTTCAGTCGGTACAGTTCTCGAATTTTTATAATACACTCTTAATTAGTGCTGCAGGCCTATTTCAGTCGGTTTATTGAATGGGGATTTATTGAATGAAGTCCCCCCCCCAGGCCCAACTTTGACATGAGTCCCCCCCCCCCCAAGCTACCCCTATTTCAGTCGGTACAGCGTTGTCGAATTTTTATACGTCACTCTTAATAGTGCTAAGGGCCTATTTCAGTCGGTTTATTGAATGGGGATTTATTGAATGAAGTCCCCCCAAGGCACAACTTTGACATGAGTCCCCCCCCCCAGGCCCAACTTTGACATGTGTCCCTCCAAGGTACTCCTATTTCAGTCGGTACAGCGTTGTCGAATTTTTATAATACACTCTTAATAGTGCAAGAGGCCTATTTCAGTCGATTTATTGAATGGGGATTTATTGAATGAAGTCCCCCCAAGGCACAACTTTGACATGAGTCCCCACCCCAGTCCCAACTTTGACATGAGTCCCCCCCCAAGGCACAACTTTGACATGAGTATCCCCCCCAGGCCCAACTTCGACATGAGTCCCCCCAAGGCCCAACTTTGACATGAGTCCCCCCCAGGCCCAACTTTGACATGAGTCCCCCCCAGGTCCAACTTTGACATGAGTCCCCCCAAGACCCAACTTTGACATGAGTCCCCCCCTAGGTACAACTTTGACATGAGTCCCCCCCCCAAGGCACACCTTTGACATGAGTCCCCCCCCCCCCAAGGCACACCTCCCCCTCATTGGGAAAAAGAGAAAAAACGTTGTTTTGTGGCTATAAGACAGTTTGGACTTCCAACGTTATTTGTTACAGTATCTGCAGCTGAAACACATTGGTTTGATTTAATGAAAACTTTATCATGGAATTTAGATCGTCACGAATTAACTAAAGAAGAATTTGTCGATATTAACAAGTTTAGCAGTAGGCCTCTGGCACTAAATTAAAATCTGTCAATGTCAGATTTTCATGTTTTAAATAATGAAATAATGTCGTGTCTGTATATTTTTTTTTTTTTTTTTTTTTTTTTTTTATGATTTTGTAAAAACAAAATTATCTAAAAATTTAATATATGTTATTTAGTTATATATTATATTTATTTAAGCTGTTCAAAAACTGTTAAAAAAAAAAAAAAAAAAAAAGAAAAAGAAAAGAAAGAAAGAAGAAAGCTTTCTCACTTCGCGCAGATATTTCTCTCAATTACAATTCCCTTTATCCTTATAATTTTTACAATAAATGAAACAAAACATTTAAATTAAGAATCTGAACTCAAAGATTTTTCTTATTTTATTAATATGGAGTTTAATTAGTCATTTAAGTTGAAATATGACATTATCAGTAAAATTTTTTTATTTCAATAATCATGATTTTTTCCCTACTGAACAGAACTTATTTTATTGTTAGTTCATTTTATTCATTGTGTCGAAATTTATGGTTGAGAAAAATTTTAAGTTCATATTTAAAATACTTTTGGAAATATCATGCATGGAGAGAGGAAGCACCCTTGAATTAAAAAAAATAATAATCTGCAATAAAATAATATTCTATTTTAAGGTAAACCAAGATAATATTTTTAACCAATAGAGTAATGTCACACTAGTTAACATATCAAAATTTTTGTTTGTACATGCATTCATTCTTTTTTTAAAAGTTTTGAAAATTTCTCCATTTCTCCTTTTTTTAAAGTAGTCTGTCCCTTTAAAGTCTGTATGAATTGACACTCTTACACTCCTGTCAATTTATCTATTTTAATGTATCAGTCCTTTATGTAGTTTTTTACAGAAATTTGTGAATAATAATCAAGTAAGAATTGTGGATTTTTTCATAACGGAATGCGCGAAACATACAGCTGAACACACTAAGAACATAAAAAGCCAGTAGATGACAAATGAGAATAATCATGAAGAATAACCGCACAAATAAAAAATTACATTATGTAGAATACGAATATTACATGCATAGAAAAAGGCAAAAGCATTTATATTTCTTATCAGTGTTTATATAGATAACGTTTACAAAAAATAAACGGGATATTCCAAAATAATGAGTGTAAAAAAATAAATAAATAAATAAATAAATAAATAATAAAAAGTTTTTATGCACAGGTACACACAAAATAACATGGTGTGTCCCTCACACGACTTTCTCTTGCCTTAAAATTTAATACTATAAATAGAGGTTGCAGATTAAGAGGTAAGGTAATGTAAACCTGTGTTAAATAATTCAAATTAGGCTTCGGAAGAGTTTTATATAATAATTAGTTCTGTGTGAGGGGGGGGGGGTGCCGCCCCCCTCAATCCTCCGTTTCATTAATGCACCTATATTTATATAGAATTTAATTCGGTTATTAAAAAATAATTCTGTTTTTAAAAAATAATTTATTAAAAATATTCTTTAAAAAAAATATTTTTTATGATAATAAAGACGATTTCCATATTAGAAAAGTAGTATAACCCTAAATATCCAAAAAAAAAAAAAAGTTGAATTTGTTCTCAAACAATTCTCAAATTTATTCTCATCATTTCTTAGTTTAAAAAAAAAAAATCGATAACTTCATTTTAAGTTATCGCAGACCAATGCTTCAAACATTCGTTTTAAAGGTATTGGAGAGCTCTTTTGAAAGATTCCCATCATGAAAATTTACTCCCCTCGAGCCCAGGGGGTGGGGGAGGCGAGGCTCCTACATACACAAAAAAAAAAAAAAAAAAAAAAAAATTCTCAGTTGACTATCTCTATTACAAAAAATATATATTCGTTTCATTTGGTTTAGTGCAGTCTATAGATGTTAAACTCTACTTACCTGCAATTTCCCCGATAGACGTAATGTATTTGAATAATTTTGAATGTCCCTGTACACGAACCGTTTGCTTCATCTCAACGAAAAGCTTACTGTAGCATCCCTATATGATACACATTTAGAATACCGAATTTGGAATTTCTGCTACTATTTGTTCTTGAGATATGCTGATAACAGACACACAAAAGACACACAGACCATTCGCTAAAAACATGATTTTCGTATTCAGGGGACCTCAGAACATGTAAATATAACAAAAACTCACTTTCGAAAATTTGACTTTAAAACAATACTTCCTCGACCCTATGGGTAAGAGAAAGTAATTAGAAAAAAGACTTACTAAAATGATAAAAAAAAAAAAAAAAAGTTGTAAAAATATTCAAATACGGGGAAATAAAGATTTTTACTGATTGCGGTTACAAAGGACAGTTAAAATAACTAACCAAAAAAACAAACAGTTAAAGTAAATTTAAATTTAGAAAAAAATAATACAGAGATTTAAAAAAAAAAAAAAAAAAAAAAAAAAAAAAACATTTTTAATGCGCGCAATATTTTAAAGTGCGATATGATATACATAAAAGGCGAAAAGAATCGAAAAAATGTTGATTATATATATCATTAACACTTCATTAAATTGTTGGTGACAGTTGAATAAAAAAGTCCTATAATCTGTACTAGGTGGCGCTGTCTACCGCTTCAACTGTTGCCTATTTTCCGAGCTACGCGACAGGCACCTAGTTAAGGAGGCTATGGTATGGGTGAGAGAAGGTAAAAATGTTAAAATTTTAAATTCTCATGAATTTTTGTCGTGCAACTGAATTTAAGAGTGTGTAATAAATATAATAATACCTTGATTTCAAAATTAAAGTCCCGTTTTGAAACAAATACGGTGATTAGCATTCACTCATTTTTTTTACTTTCTCTTACCCATAAGGTAGAGAAAGTATTATTTTTGGGTCAAATTTTCGAACGCGAGATTTTGTTATATTTACACGTTTTGAGGTCCCCTGAATACGAAAATCATGTTTTTAGCAAATGGTCTGTGTGTATGTCTGTATGTCTGTGTGTCTGTGTGTCTGTCTGTTATCAGCATATCTCAAAAACAAATTATGGCAGAAAGTTCAATTTCGGTATTCTAAATGTGTATCATATAGGGATGTTACAGTATGTTTTTCGTTAAGATCAAGCGAATGGTTTGTGTACAGGGACAATCAAGAGAATTCTAATATATTACGTCTATGGGGGAAATTGCAGGAAAATAGAATTTAACGTCTATAGACTGCACTAAACCAAATGAAACGAATATATATATTTTGTAATAGAGGTAGTTAACTGGGAAAAAAATTTTGTGTATGTAGGAGCCTCGCCTCCTCCCCTGGGGGGGGGGAAGTCCCCCCTCGAGGGAAGTAAATTTTCATGATGGGTATCTTTCAAAAGAGCTCGCTAATACCTTTAAAACGAATGGTTGAACCATCGATCTGTCAAACAAAGTTATCATCAAAACAAAGTTATCGATTTTTTTTACTTTTAACGAAAAAAAACTTAGAAAAAAAATCGTACTTTTTTTTTTTTTTTTTAATTTTGAGAATAAAATGGACTTTTTTTTTATATTTGGTGTTATACTACTTCTCTAATATGGAAATCGTCTGCATTATCATGAAAGATAATTTTTTTAAATAATAATTTTAATAAATTATTTTTTAAAAACAGACTTTTTTTTAATAACCGAATTAAATTCTATATAAATGTAGGTGCATTAATGAAACGGGGGGTTGAGGGGGGCGGTAGCCCCCCTCACACAGAACTAATTATTATATAAAACTCTTCAGAAGCCTAATATGAATTGTTTAACATAGGTTTACATAACAGTACTCGTTATCTTACCTATTAATCTGCAACCTGTATTTATTGTATTAAATTTCAGGGTAAGAAAAAGTCGTGTGAGTGACACACCAGATTATTAAAGGGTTGTTGAGTTGCGGGATTTAGCCCTTTATCTACTGACGGTACTTTAAAGTACCATTACTTTTAAAAGAGTTTAAAATCAAATTTATAAACGAAATGTTAAAGATATTTATAAGAAAGGAACATATGTACCTCACTTTAGTTTCACTACAAAGCATTAGACGATACGTATAGCCATTTTTAATCCATAAAGGATTTTATGGAGTGCGCTTGCTGTTTTCGCTCGATATTTTTCACGATCTTCATGTGCGTTATAATTAATTCCTATATTATTTCAAGAATATTCCACTAATCTTAGAAAAAATATGAGGAACATAAAAAGTAAATATTTCTTTACACTTTTTTCATATAGAAATACTTTTTTTGACCTCTATGTACCAGTGATACACTAAAATACCAAATTACAAAACTCTCATTAATTACTTTGATGAGGTGATATGAACGATTTTTAATGCATATACAGTGAAACCTGTCAAGTTGGACACCCCTTTAAGTTAGACACCCCTCTAAGTTGGACACTTTTTCTCGGAACGGAATGTATCCATAGGATTAACATTATGTCCAACCTCTATAAGTTGGACACCCCTCTAACTTGGAAGTTGAACAGTCAAATACTGTCCTAAGTTGGACACTTTTACCCAATGAGACAGGAAAATTTTACTTATCCCTTGTAGAAATAGCTGTAACTATCTAAAAAACAATGCTTCTTGTCACAATATATTCATCTCTGTCTCATCTTGTAAAAAAATATTTATTTTCTTCAAATGAAAAGTCCACAAATAACTGAATTTTGGCGCATAATAAAAGAGTCTTTCTTTTTATTGATTTGCATTAGTTGTTTTTGTCATTTTCTCCAGGAAATATCCAATAGAGATCCTACAGGCATGTTTTGACTTAGACTGTTTTAAAATGAGCATTAGACGATACATTTCGGTTGTTAGGGTTCCTCTTCATTTGTCCCTTTTATTTTTCCTACCAAGTTTTACTTGAGAGTATAATTGCACTAAACTTAATATGTGAGAGATCTATCTATAGTGAAAAAAGATGCTGATTCAATATGGGTGCATATCAATCGACAGGTGTCGCTGCTGTGCTGCTGTTTTCCCCGTTCACGGAAAAACTATATCTCATTTTTTAGAACGAATAAATTCACAAAACTGTATATGTGTGATGGCTATTATGAAAATTAATGTTATTTTAATTTGGGTATATGTCAGTATCAGTAGACAAAGTGGTGCTATTTTTAATCACATTCTCTGATTTTTCATATGATTACCATAGCGTGTATTGAATAAATTTGCGCTAAAACGCATATGCAAAATCTTTATTGTGAGGAGCTTTATTGATTAAATTTTCGTGCATATTAACAGGTGGATGGCACTATTATATAAAAAAAATTATAGAAGAAAGTGTTATTATGGCCACAATATACCAGTTTAAATTTAGATTTTAAATTGGCAAATTAATAATTTTTTGTATATAAGTTATGAATACTTAATTATGTTATATTTAGATATGATTAAAAGTTAAAAGGCATGCATAGATACAGTTTAATTAAATCGAAAAATGTAAGCACCCCTATAAGTTGGACACCTCTCTAAGTAGGACACTTTTTCCTGGAACCGTAGGTGTCCAACTTAGAGAGGTTTTACTGTATCTTTAAATAATGCTCTTTACTAACTAAAAATATATTTTTCAAACACAATTTTTGTCTGATTCGAAACGCAGTAGATAAAGGGTTAAAGCCGATTGACTAGGATCCTAGGCCTATACCCCCACAGCCACTTACATCCATAAGACATCTATAAACACGTACAAATGTTTAAAAATGATCCATTAAACTTCTATAAATATCCTACAGATATCTAATAGCACGACAAATGTCTCCCTTTTTTTAGATACATTAGATGTCTGTTACAAGTCCAGTAAATCTCCAAACATCCAATAATTGGACTTGTTAGATCTAATAGATATTTAAAATATCTAAATCTTGTTTTGATCTAACATGTTGCATGTATTAGACTTCGAAAAAGGCACGTCTAAATTTCGTCTATATTTAAACATCTAATAGATATCTATAATTATTACTGGATATCCAGGAATTTTAGAGAAATTTTTATTAGATATTTTGAACCTTTTATGGATCATTTGGATGTAATTTAAATGTCAAATAGATATTTGTGGCTGTATGGGTAGGCAAATTGCCTTACATGGGGGGTCTTTTCAAGGGGTCCTACCCAGTATCTCCCGTATCTACGCAAGTTTCTTTTAAAACCAAATTGCTGGATTGACGAGCGCGACCTGGGATCGACCCCGAACAATTGTAAAAACAACACTATATGTGAAAAACACCCTTCCGCTTCCTCTTCAGTGGGTGGGAGCAGCAGAATAGACAATAAAGTAAATTGAAAAAGGCCTAACAGATTTCGGAAACATGGCGAAACTAGCATACTCCCAACAAAAATCAATGAAATTCTAAAACAAGATTAAATTACTGGTAAATTATATATAACAACAGTAATGTAAATATAACAATATCAATGCTTTATAAAAGCAACATAACTAAACTAATTTAATAGTCCAAGAAATGCAAAGTCGATATTTGTGATAAGAATAATTTAATAAAAGGATATGCTAGATCGTCATGTTCCCACTAGACCTGAAAGGCAAAAAGATATTGTAATGAATTGAAATATATTGAACTTACTGCATTGTAGAAATAGGTCTATAAAGCAAAAGAAGCAGATTCACATGTAGTGGCTCAATACTGGCACTGTCTTGTCCGACGTGTATACATATGTGTGTGTGTGTGTGTCTGTTTGGGGGACTGTTATTAACATATCTCAAGAACAAATAGTAGCAGGGCGTCCACACTCGGTATTCTAAATCTATATCATATAGGGATGCTTTTCGTTCAGATAAAGCTAATGAATGGTATTATAAAGACATCCAAGAGATTTCAAATACATTGCGTCTATGGACGAAAATTTTGGTAGGTACAACTTGACATCTATAGACTGCACTAAATAACAGGAAATGAACATATATTTTTTATTTGCATAAAAGCATGTTTTGTATGAAATAGGGTATGAAAACCATTCACGATTCACTTTCAGGGTTAAACTATATTTGGAAATCACTGGAAGTGTGCGTGCTATACAAGATTACGGGCACGACGTGATTCCGCCGAAGCATAGGACAACTCCGCCGAAAATTTTCCCAGCTGTTTTCCCCAATGGGACAACTCCGGCGCATTCCTTTCCGGCGTTTCCCCTCGATAGGACAATTCCGCCGAATGAGGGGGAAGGCATTACCTTTGGCGAAATAAAAATTGGCGACACTTTCCATGCTAAAACTTCAGGCATTCAAATTTTGTTAAAAATAAATACACAAAAGAATGGTAATAATCTATATATTAATGTGCAAACATGAAATTTTTCGTACGTTTTTAACATATTAATTATAGGGGTAGAGGATTGAAAGTGGTATTGTTAGAAATTCCCATTTATTGCAGGTCAAGGGGGGGGAAGGCGGGGGAGGGGGGATTATATGATTATTTTTAAATGATACGACTATTGTAAACGAAGATATGAAAAAGGTAATTCAATTTTTCTTATTCCGTGAAAATGTCACAAACATGTTATATTATTTTATCGAGGATTGCCTTTCTAGAGTAAACTGTCAAAATCTGTAGTGAAACTATAATAATCGATTTATCATTTATATTACTAAAAGTCGTCCATTTCAAAGAATTATTTGCCGACATTTCTGTTACGTAATTTTAATTTTCAATCAACCCAGAATACCATAATAAAATTCTTTATACATTATTATGTGGGCTCTTGTTCTGGGAAGATATTTTTCGTGGTAAAATTTTCTGATTTTTTTTTTTTTTTTTAAGAGTGATTTTTTTACTTTCCGAACACTATAGTGAGGAAAGTATTGTGATCATGTCAAAAATCCGAATTCGAGATTTTGATGTTTCTATACGTTTCGAGGTCCAACGAGTCCATTTTCACTATTTTTACGATGATGTATGCATGTGTGTGTGTATGTATGTGTGTATGTATGTGTGTATGTCTGTGAGTGAACACTCTAGCGTCTAAACGCTTTGTTCGAATAAGCTCAAAGTTGGTACGTATATTGTACGTCACCATAGTACGAACCCTATAGATTTTGGTGAATCTAGCACTTATAGTTTTTTTACAGGGACACAAAGAAAAATTCTTTATCATTATGGCCAAGGGACCAAAATCTTAAAAGTGCGATAGCATCTAAACGCCTTATACAATTGAGCAAAAACTTTATACACATATTATAAGTCACAGATACTCAATCTGTATAGATTTTGGAGAATCTAGCACTTATAGTTTTTTTACAGGGACACAAAGAAAAATTCTTTGCCAAATTTTTAAAAGTGTGATAGCGTCTAAACGCCTTATTAATCTCAGCAAAGAATTTGTACACATGTTATAGGTTACATTTGAACCAACTGTATAGATTTTGGTGAATCTAGCACTTACAGTTTTTTTACAGAGACACAAAGAAAAATTCTTTATGATTATGGCCTATGAGACCAGCGATAGCATCTAAACGCCTTATTCAATTGAGCTGAAAATTTGTAGGAATATTATAAATCACTGTTGCACTAACTATAAGCATTTTGGTGAAGCTAGCATTTATAGATTTTTACAGGGACAGAACGAAAAATTCTTTATCATTATGATCTAAGGGCTCGAAGTTCAGTAGCGTTAAATAAAACCTCGTGTGATATATGGAGAAAAATAATCAAACACTCTGTTATGGTTTTCTCTTTTTTGTTTGTTTAGCAACTCCTCTTTCTTTATTTTATCTACAAAACTGTTAGTTACTCAATGTTCGGAAAGTCGAGTGGAGTCACTCCAGATTTTTTTTTTTTTTTTTTTTTTCCCAGTCTCCCAACAAAATCAGCTATGTTACTAAAAACTATCTTCTGAATGTTCCTCCAACATCAACTAGTATGTTGCAACCACCATGAAACTTCCTTCTATACTTTTTCTATACAAATTCACGTATTACAAATTATTTAATAAAAATAAAATAATTATTTATTAAAATTATTTTCCACGATATGTACAGATGGAGATGATTTTTATCGCAGAGAATTATTGCTGTTGTTTTTACTGTTATTCATCACTGTCGAATAAAAAATTAAAGACAGTAAATTAAAGAAAATAAGTAAAGAAAATTTAATGAAGTTAATATAAGTTAAATAATATATATTTAAATATTCCGTTAAGTAACGAAAATTTAAGTTCTTATTTATCCTTTAATAATTTTGTAAATGTAATCGGAACAATTTAAACTAAGATGGAAAATTTTTCTTAAGTTATTATTACTTGAATTTTATGATATTCAAGTGCTACACGAAAATTAGAAATAAATTTATTAACAGCAGAATTTATTATAATATAATAATAATGAACATATAATAATAATGAAAAATAAAATTAAATACATGTTTATGAGTACAATTTTTAATTAATATTTTGGTTAAAATCCACTTTACTTTTACTTAACTTTCCAAAGCGAGGGGAAGGGCTCTTATAATGCTCGATGTGGCACCAAAGTGCGATGCGTTGCCAAAAATGGAAATACTGCTACAGACCCCCTCTTCTCGTCTCAGAAAAATGGCGCGGCGGAGTTGTCCTGTGTGGAAAAAGTGGGGGTTAAAATTTTCGGCGGAAGTGTCCTATGTGGGGAATAGGGGATTAAAATCTCGGCGGAATTGCCCTGTTCCGAAGATTACATTTTCATCATATTACCTGTAAGAAATTTTCCTCATGTTTGTATCATAGAACCCCAATATTTACGCAAAAATCATTTCTGTATTTTTTTTTTTTTTTACCAAAGTATGCCAAAATTTCAAAGAGCTCGATCAGACAACGTTATATTCAACTAAATTACAAAAAAAAAAAAAAAAAAAGAAGAAAAAGAAGAAAAAGAAAGTAATGCTCATTTATAAAAAGCAATAAGTCAACAAGTTTATTTCTGGATCAAAATTATCATCTTGTTATATTGTATGTTTGTTCTGCAATGCGATTTTTCGCTTGATATCTTTTGCAACGCATGAAATAATATCTTTTGAAAACAAAACGTTGTAATAACAGCTTGTTAATTCAATAAACACACGTATAAGCCAGGTTCAATGGCCCAGGTTCGAATGCTGACCATGTCACTTTTTTATTTTGAGTACATTATTTAGGCCTTTACATCTAAATTTATGTTACACATGGTCGAGATTGTAAACTTATACGGGCCTTTTTTCCATGTTAAATCAAAAAAAAAAAAAAATCCTTCACAAGTGACTACTGCAGAAAAAAACTACAAATATTATAATGTTTATATTTTATGAAGAAAAGGTTTTATTTCATAGGGAAATATTCGAATTGTATAGGGAAATTAAAAGACAAATGGAGAACCAGAAATTACATAATGGTGTAAAACAATAGAGGATTTAACCTCTATGATTGTTATCCAGAAATAATGGAATTGAAATTAAATATTAAATCATCCGAATAATTATGTCATTAATCGCAGAAGAAGTGAATTTTTTTATCTTTCAAGTAAGCGAAAAGCGGTTAGTATGTCAAAAAGATAGCTCAGTTGATAAAGTTCTGGTGCGCTAAGTCTGATTCAACAAATGTTTGTGAACCAAATTGGTATATGCTCGAATCCTGCAACCCCCTCGCCCCCCCACCGATTTTTTTTTGGGGGGGGGAGGGGGGGTCAGGAAAGAAAATTGGTGCGGTTAGTTATACAAAACTAGTGCTGAAATGACAAAATAAACCTATAAAAACAATGAATGTACACTACTGGCCATTAAAATTGCTACACTAAGAAGGAATAATAATAACGGAATGAAATTTGTTGGACACATACATTATAGTAGGAAGAACAATTGATTAAAATTTCAGGAAATTTGGAGTAATATGTACTGAGAAAACAGTACATAAAGCAGTGACCTCTGTGAGCAATAACAGCACCTATCTGCCTAGGCATAGAATCGAACAGCGATTGGATGACATGCACGGGTAGAGCACTTCATGAAGTGCTTCATCGATGAATTGTGGCATCGTGTTAAAACTTCATGAAGTGCTCTACCCGTACATTTCATCCAATCGTTGTTCGATTCAATGCCTAGGCAGATATGTGCTGTTATTACTCACAGAGGTCGCTGCTTTATGTATTGTTTTATCAGTACATATTACTCCAAATTTCCTGAAATTTTAATCAATTGTTCTTCCTACTATGATGTATGTGTCCAACAAATTTCATTCCGCTATTATTATTCCTTCTTGGTGTAGCAATTTTAATGGCCAGTAGTATATTTTGTTGATCGCTCTTGTAGTTTTATTTTGTCACTTTACAATAATTTTCTACAATTAACTGACTACAAAATAAATCTATAAAAACAATCAATATATTTTGTCATTTTAACCATAATTTTCTACAGTTAACCGACTACGAAATAAATTAAAATAAATCTCTTGATCTCTTTTGATAATCAAAATATTTTGTTGATCTTTCTTGTAGATTTATTTTGTCATTCTAACAATATTTTTGTACAGTTAACCACACCAACTTACTTCGGTTAACTGAAAAAATATGGTTGAAAGAAGAGTTTCTCTTACTGAATAATTCGATATACAGAGAGAACCTAGTTAAATAAGATGCGTCATGTATTTCTCTATAAACAGCCAAAGAATGAGCAGTGTGCTGAATCAACAAAGCTGTTTATTTAAACCAACAAAATAACTTTGCTGATTTAAACTTTATTGATTGTTTGATTAAAACAACAATATAATTTGGTATAGGTTAACAAAATATATATACAGTATCTGTCACGTTGAAAACTAACCGGGCGAAATTGCTTGTATAAAAACAACGCTCAGGTCCAATGTTTTAAAACTAAATTGGCCGTAAAGAATCTTAGCTTCGGAATGAAGAGATAAAAACAGTTTTCATTTAGCAGACAAATTAGCTGAACATCAGAAAACAAGTGTAGTGGCTTTATAGCAATATAAAAACCAAAACAGTACATTCTGTTCGGGGACTGAAAAGGATGATAGAGAGAGGGACCGACGAAAATTAGCGTATATCCTCTACGATGATCTGGAGCAGTTCTGAGTTCCCTTCACCGGAACAGTTCAGGGATGTCTGAACTAAAAAGCCAATATTAAAAAAAGCCAAAATTTAATGCTAAATAATTTATTTGTTTCTCTAATAAAATGATATAAATATTTTGAATTCAAAAGTTCGTTATTAAAACTTCTGCCAATTACTTCGCCAACAAAATAACTCAAAAAAAAAAAAAGTTACATCTGACGATTGCACTATAATTGTGATTTAGAAACTAAGTAATTTCTTAAAGATATTAACTGACAGAGATTTCTAAATTTAGCTATAATGAAATAAACTTGTGAAATATTATTCGACGATGAGTTTTCTAAAAGAGTAATTTATTTAATAAATAATACTTTGAACTGCCAGTTAGTTGCGTTCTGATGGGTAATCACAAAGAAGTTATTTATTAATTGGAAAAGATTTAAATTGCATCAGTTACTGATATTTATTCGACAACAAAGTAATAAATCTACAATTAATTATTTGAGCTTTCACCAGCGTTATTAACAGAAAATGCACAAATTTTTCTCTGCAATCATGTTAGAAAGAATTTTTCCAATCATATTAGAAAGAATTGTTACATTTTTGTGGTTAAAGAATTGATTTTTCAGCTACTTCTGGGTTTGATTAAACGCCGAAAATTTTTGATCAAATCTGATATAACGATTCTACGTCCGATGAGACCACTTTTTGACCCAAATAGAAATACCCATCATGAGAGGGTTAACTTTTAAATTTTCGTGGTCAAAGAATCGATTTTTAAGCTACTTCCGGGTTTGATCAAAGGTAGAAAACGATTGATCAAATCTGATCGCACGATTCTACGCCGAATGAGATAATTTTTGTCCCAAGCATCCATTAACGAAGAGGAGGAGTCTAACTTTTAAAAATTCGTGGTTAAAAAATCGATTCTTAAATTACTTTCCGCGTTTGATTAAACGCCGAGGTCGATCAAATCTCATGTAACGATTTCTGAATCAAGTACCTGTTATTATTATTATTATTATTATTATTGGACATTTTTATTTTTTGCAAAATTTAGTCCCCCCCCATCCCACTCTTTTTTACACATATATATATAACTCTTTAAATAAAATGTCTCAAAAGAAAAAAAAAATGTTGATCAAACGAATTGCATAAGCGGCTTTTGCTGTTTCTGCCTTGAGGGGCTAACTTTTATAAAGTGTTACAGTCCTTTTTTTTTTTTTTTTTTTTTTTTTTTTTTTTTTTTTTAATCGTTTTTACTATGGCAATATAGGACAATAATTCAAATAAATGTGCACAATTAATCGCTGTGAAACTGTATATCACTAATAGTCAACCAGGAAAATAGTTTTATATATGTAGGAGCATCATTCCCTTAGCAGTTTAAATTTTTAGTAAGAGTGAGTACATTTCAAAAGAAGTCGTCAAATGCATGGTTGAACTATATAAGTGACAATTTGATAAATTTTATCGATATCTTTATTATTATTATTATTATTATTATTATTATTATTTATAACTTTTTTGTTAAAAATGGGGAAAAAAAAAAAAAAAAAAAAGAAAAAAGGAAAATTATATTTTTTAAATGTCTGTAAGGCCCAAAATTGACTTTCTTTGACATTTAGTGTTTTATTTCGCTGAGATGAAAATCATCTGCATTCATCACAGGAAAAAAAAAAATTTGATAAATACAATTTTTTTTTATTTAACAAGTTGTACTGCATGAATTTGTGTAGAAAAATATAAAAGAAAGTTTTGTGATGGCAACAATATAGTAGTTTTCTTCTCTTTTCTTTCTTTTTTTTTTTTTTTTTCCTTTTTTCTTTTTTTTTCTTTTTTTTTTTTTTTTTTTTTAGTGTTGTTAAAAAGACTGTGTAAATATCATCTGTATAATCCGTAAAAAATTAATTTCCAAATAATATGGTTAAAGTAAATGATCCTTTATTCCAGCAACCATAACTGATCATTTACTTTGACCATTTAGTTTCTCTCATTATTTTTGCTTTAAACACATTGCCAATCTCAAAAGATAAAAAGAAAAAGAAAAATGTAGTTTACTAAACAATCAAAAGTATGTGTTTTTCTTCCATTCTGAACTTCGAAATGTCTTCGAAACACTATAATTTAAAACAGGTTTTTCCATCATATGTCTTGTCAAATTAATCATTACAATAAATAAAAACATATATTTTATTCAGCAAATTAGGTTACAAATTTTGAAAACAATACTTAACTTTTCAAGGACAAGATTTTCAGTTACTGTAATTTCAGCTTCCTCACTAAAACGTTCGAAGCAACGTGATTCTTCCCCTTTTTAATAAATAAAGCAGTGACACAACAAAAATGATATAATTATGTTAGAAGTCGAGGGTTCGGACCTGTCTCAAGGATTGTGAGATGCCAAAACAAAAGCAAACTTTCAAACGAGCCACTCCGGCTTAACAAAAACGAAATTTTATAACGAGTCGGGTTAAGCTAATAAAAATTATACCAGAGGTCTGCGCGGATTCGGACGTGTCTCAAGGCACGTAAACAAGACAACAAAACAAAGGTAAACTTTGAAACGGGCAACGTCGGCTACACAAAAACGAAATTTTTAATAAACCGGTCCAAGCCAATACAAAATTGTTAAATCGAATAGAAAAATTAATGTACGACACTGGCAAATTGGGAAATTACAATGTAAAATTTCAGAAATATATCTTGCAATTAAATGTACATATACCATATAATTTCATGTAAATATTATATTTTCCCAATTTACAAAATATTAAGCTTTTTGATATAAATGGCAAATCTTGCTGTGGATATAAATAAAAACAAATGAGTTCCTGAATATTACTTATTTCAGCATTGCAATTTTTCACTATAAAAAAATTAATTTCCAAGATATTAATATTCAAAATTTTATCATTCTTAAGAATCACGCGAGTATGGCGACAAGGTGATAACTGTTTCCAAGCATCCATAAATGTCGCCAAAACAATATGCAGGAGGAAAAATATGTCGGAGGAAATATTTTTCTTAACTTTTTTATACTTTCTGAACATTTACAGGCAAATATTGTAATCAAGAAAAAAATCGACTTTGGAAATTTTAGCGCATTTGTGTGTTTTGAGGTCTCCTGAGATCATTTTAGCTATTTTTACGATGGTATGTATGTATGTGTTTGTATGTACGTGAGAGAACACGATAACGTCTAAACGCTTTGTTCAAATAAGCCGAAAGGTGGTACCTATAATGTAAGTCACCGTAGCATAGACTGCATAGATTTTGATCAATCTGGCGCTTTTTTTTTTTTTTTTTTTTGGTTACATGGACACAAAGAAAATTTTTTATCATTATGGCCTATAGGATGAAATTATTTAGAGTGCGATGGCATCTAAATACCTTATTCGATTGAGCGGAAAATTTATATAAATGTAGGTCACCGTCGCACGAACTATATAGCTTTTGGTGAATGCAGCACTTATATGTTTTTACAAGAACACAATGAAAATTCTTTATCATTATGACCTATGGGCTAAATTATTTGAAGTGTAATAGTGTTAAATAAAAAAGTCGGAGAAAAATACTCAAAAACCCTATTATAATTTTCTCTTTTGTTTATTTAATGATTTATCTTACTTCAATTTACTTAAACAACCGTTAAATACCTAATGTTCGGAAAGCTGCGAAGAATCACTCCAAACCTTTTTTTTTTTTTTTTACGTTGTTAAGTAAGATATATATATATATATATATATTCTTTTGAGAAAAGGTTACCACCCCTTTAACCCTTCTGTTTAAGTACTTTACCTCTCCACATAGGACTTAATACAAATAGGATTTTAATTTAAAAAATTACTTATTATTTTATGGTATTTACCTAAGGATGTATTTACTCACGGATGGTAATTTTAATTAAAAAAAATTACTTCAAATTATTTAGAAAACTTTTACCTCTATTATTTTTTAAAACTGAGTGATCTTAATTAACATAAAATTTTTAAGCGGCATTTTTATATGATCTTTATTACACGAAATTGAGCTTCAATTTTCTAAGTAAAAAGTTCAACAGCTAAAAAATTTTTATACGTGTTCAGGAGAAATCAAAACACGTAATAACAGCAAAAAGTCAACATCAAAAATTATAATTACCTTGTATTGTGTCTATTATATAACAAAGAGAACTTTCTCTTTGACATGGAACAGCTCTTTAAACGTTCTCTTGACATGGTATAATTTTCTGAATCACTTTCATCAATTCATAGGTGCCAAATCACTAGTTTTTTAAGGAACACTTTCAAACTGGAAATTTTTTTATAATGGTTTGCAATGCTTTGACACGTCGAAAATACGTATGAAAAAATCTTTTTTAGAAATAAGTGATAAATGTGATTTAAAAATTAGAATGGATAGCAGCTATGTTAATTACACCAAATACAAAAAAAAAAAAAAAAAAAAGTGTCCGCTTTATTTAGGATACCCCTGTATATTTTCTGTATATTATATACGCAACCGCATGTATGCTTAACTTTAATACAGTAACATAAACACATAACAACATTTTGAAATGTACTCTATGAGAGACTCTCTCCAATAAATCATCTAATAAATTCGAATTTTTATATATGGCCCTGTTAAAAAAAATTGTTAATGCTTTTCATACCATATCGTACATGGAACATGCTTACATGCTTATAAGAAATACATGTTTATTTTATTTTATTTTGTCAAGCGCAGTTTAAAGAACTTAAAATGTACCAACTATAAATTTCGTCCATAGACAATGTATTTCATGTAATGACTATGTTTGAATGTACTTTTGAATGCCCCTATCCACGATCTATATGTTCGATCTCAATAAAATGTTTTAAATGACTATGTCCATACGATAATGATTTAGAATACCAAGTTTGGACTTTCTGTTAATATTTATTCTTGTGTTATGGGCGCCGGCCTCGTAATTGGAAGACTGCGGGGTTCGGTACTCGAGCCAGTCAAAGACCGTCGTGTACACTAATGGTGGCTGGTGCACGTAAAATCTGTCGTGGCCGCAATGTCCTCCATGCTCCCATCAAAAATTATACCTCTGGGGAGTCACCGAAGCGGGAGAGCCATCCCTTCCGTGGAGGATCAAAATTGTGATGGCATGTCTCCGGACCACCTCTAGGGATGTGTCCCAGACCGTCGCCAATTGCCTATCTGCGCAGCACTAGTGTGAAGTTAAACCCAACCATCCATCCATCTTGTGTTATGGTGATAACAGTCTCACAGATATAAAGAGACAGACACAAACACATATACAGAGAACAACCTCTCAAAACTTTGATTTTTGGATTCAGGTGACTTCAAAATTTGTAAATATATAGCAAAAACTCAATTTCGGAAATTTTACTAAAATAGAATACTGTTACTCTAATAGAATCTTACCCTAACACAAGGGTAAGAGAAAGTAAAAATAGAAAGAAATATATTTTGATATTTAGAAAGAAAATAGATAGTGGAACAATGAAGAGAAGAAAAAAAAATAATTTTAGAAATCGAAATTAACATGTTTAACAAAACAAGTTTAGCATACGAATTTTTGTTGTTTGTCTGATGGATATCGTTAATAGCTCAACAATCTACTTTTTTTCAGTCTTTAAGTTTCTGTATACCAGTTTTACATTGTGGTAGCAACATTGTGATCTTGTAAATTGATTTTTTTCCTAATCAATGACAGTGCAAAATTATTTCACCCTGAAACAGTTGTTGCGTGTTTTTTCCAATTTATGGTTTTTGCTTACTTCCTTCATTTTTTAACACCTATTTTCCAGAGCAATTTTCAAGAAGTTGTTAAAAGCTTCTCTTGTACAATTTATTTGTTTAACACATTGCACGCGGGTTTATTTCGCCTCGAACTTACGCATGTAGTCAACACCTCCACCAATGCCTCTGAACTGGGCTTTACGTCACCGAAGATCAGCCGATTACATCCAGTGCACACATCCTGTAGATATTATAGAATGTGTTGGCTAGTTGTAATCGGCCGATCTTCTGTGTCGTAAAGCTCAGTTCGGAGGCATTATAGGAGGTGTTGGTCTAGTGGACGTTTTTTAGTGAGGAATGCCAAAAGACGACACTTATTCGTCAAAATAAAAAATAAAAAAAACTCGACAGCATTGTGTTAGCCTTTTGTTGCATAGAAAGTGGCAACAAAAGGTGCGTTGGCGCTTTGTTTGCAGCACTCATGGCTACTTCGTTCGCCTGACGAATTGTCGCATTTATTTTGAAACAATTATTGCGACTTTTTTTGCATTTTTTGGTGTTTATTCAAAGTTTTTTATTTATTACTTTTCAACGCCAGTCCTCTGTTTTTTTTTTTTTTTTTTTTAAGAAAATTATTCTTTAAAAAAAGGGGGGAGGGGTATTCACAATGCTCTTGAATAAATTAGAAATTTTGGCATATATGGATTGATAAAATTCTGGTAATGGTTTACAATTCATTAGCACAATACCATAGTCAATATTCATTTTTTTAAAACGAAGAGGACGTTCTCCTCTCGAATCATAGAACTTTCACACATAAATGTGCATTCTCTACATGTGAATGTGTATTTTCTACATATAATAAAATAAGATGTACCTATGTCCGTCTCTTTGTAAGCAAATGGCTGATCGCAGTGCTATACAGAACTTTTACATGAAGGTCCGTATTGACCTCTCCTGATGCACTTCGAAGCCCAATTTCCGAAATTTTGATTTTTTTTTTTTTAATTAATTAAAATCTATAAATTTCTCAAACGATCGTTTCTAGAGATAGAAACTTAAAAGTAAAGCAACCTTCTGCGGCCCGTTCTGGTAAGAGGATAAAGCTAATAACGCAAAGATCTATCATCCCCATGTTATTGAGCAAAAAATTTTGATGCCGAAAAAAAGTTCTAAAATCAGCCATTAGAGAGTATTTAAAAAAAATAATAAAAAGAATAAAATGAAAAATGAATTTGAAACTGTATCTGGAGTTTTTCATTCACCTTCAGCAAATAAATTATTCATAAATATTATTTACTAAATTATCCGTGTGTATTCCTGTGTGTGATTTACTCGGGGAAAGGCAGCCATTAGAGTGACTTTTCCCGAAAAAAAGGTATCACTTTTTCCCTCTTGCTGATCAATCTATGTCTTATTACTATATCTATGCGAAGATCATGGGGTCGATCCTCCGTGTAATATTTTGCAGATAATTAATAGAAAAAGTTTCAATTGAAAAAAGAAAATATTTCAGTGTCTTCGCAGTATTTTAAACCGTATAAACAGACGACTTTTTGATTAGTTTTTTTTTTTTTTTTTTTTTTTTTTTAATTAATTAATTAAAATTTTTACAGCTGATAAGATTGTCTTGTGCTGCCATTTCTTGTCATAGAGTGAAGCAAGGATCTGAAACGAGATTTTACGCGATTTCAATTGTTGTTACTTAGTTTTTATTTATAAAGTGATTTAAAATACAATGACTAATGTATTTGGAAAATCCCTTTAAATATAGTGACTAGTGAAGCAGGCGAAACCTGCTAGTATAATATAAAAAGTCAACCGCTTTATTTTGAACAAATAAGTTACTATTTAATACAATAAATAAAATCCTTCAAAACAACTACATCATAGACATATTTGTTCTGAAAGAAGAACAATAAGAGTGAAAAAAAGTAAAAGTAAAAGTAAAATAAAAATGAATTCCATTCTCCGAAAATAGAAGATCATTGTTTGAAAACTAATATGTCTACCATATGTCGTACCTTATAGGAGAAAGAGATAGATGAACAAAGGCGAGCAAAATATCAAAAAATATTCTCCACCTGTCTGCCCGAAAAAATAATGGGTTGTAAAAAAGATCGGCTTCTGGCTACCATTTAACACCGGTAATTGACCAGTTACACGTCCCCCTGCATTTAAGGGCACACGAAAGTTAATTCAATAACTGTTGATAACAGCAGGCCACACGTTACCACTCAACCATTTCGAAAACTCAAGAGTGGTTGCACGCGAACAGTGATGCGCCGATGAAAATGGCTAAGAGGCAAATGGAATCGGATGAGCAATGATGATACTTGTTTTAAAATGGAAAGTATGACGAGTTTGGAGAATGACGAGCTATATCAGCCATTTTGTTGCATTTAAGGGACGTCTTTAATTTGCCAGTTTAAAAAAAATTATATATAATGTACACTGTTAAAAATTTCATTTTAATTTAATTAATTATTGGTGAGAATATATTTTGGACTTGGAATGCTTTTTCTAAAGTAGAAACAGTCATTTTTAACTTTAATTAAATAATAAAATTAGGTAAAAATGCAAAATAAAGATTGAGAATCTCGATTATTCACTTTTAACTGTAAATTTACAGAGACTCTGGATAAATATTTACATTAAATTTACAGAATTTTTTAACAATTTAGTTGTGATTAAATTCTCACAAAAGCATTCTCCTATATCTGCCTATAAAATTATTTATTAAAATTGTTATTTATTAAAATTATTTTCCGTGATGAATGCAGACGATTTTCATCACAGAGTAGTACTCACATTCTTTACATTAAATGTCGAAAGAATATCTATTTTGTGCCAACATCTAAGAAAAAGCTTTTTTTTTTTTTTTTTTAATTAGTATTATGATTATTATTTGTTTAAAAAAAAAAAAAAAAAAAGAAGAAGAAGAAGAAGAAGAAGAAAAAGAAAAGAAAGAAAAGAAAAATCATGCGGTACGCATTGATTATTAAAATTTTCCAAATGTATGTGCTTGTTCTATAGAATAACTTTCAATATTCTTTTCTTTGCCTATGTTATCACACAACGGACAGTCAGAAGGAGTGAAAGTCATACAGACAGACTATAATTGATGTCATAATCACTCTCAAACATTGTTGAAAAATGTTTTAAAAATGCTAAACGTAAAAGAAAATGCAGCCCTTAATGTACCTGAATATTTTAATGTAGCCCTGTAAATATTCAGGGCAATAAACATATTATATAACCATATCATATTCTATACAAAATATTATTTTAGCATATTAACAAATAATATCAATTTCTTTATGATTTTTGCAGTAGAAAGTGATTTAAATGTGATTTATAAAAATGTCTCTCCTAAAACACAATGCACTGATATTTTTTGGGTGTCCCTGTACACAAACCGTGTATGTTGTACAGGTCCTATTCCTGTCATTTTAAATAGAAACCATTCCTTAGTTAACTTGAATAACATACATCATTTTTTAAAAGTTCTAAAAATATTTACGGACGCTGTAAGCGGGAAAATGGACAGATAGAGAGATGGACAGTCGGACAGATAAATCACAAATTCCCATCATATTCGCACTTTAAAATTGTTAGAAACGCTTAATGTAAACGAAAATGGAATTCTAGCAAATTTCCAATAATAGCCCTTAATGTAACTGAATATTTTTGTGTAACCTTGTAAATCATAATGCTAATCATGCTATATTCAATAGAAAGCATTCTTTTGTGTATACGAATAACATATTTCAATTTCATCAAGATTTATACATAGTAAAGCTATTAAAATTTGGTTTATAGAAATACCCCTCATTAAACGCAATGCTTTGGAATACTTTCAGGTGTCCCTGTACATAAATCAGTGGTGAGATTTACTCCATTTTCTATAAATAACATCATATTATTAACTTGAATAATATATTTCAATTTCATTAAGATTTGAGTAAAGTAAAGGTATGATTTACACAAATACATCTCATAGGACACGATGCGTTGGAATACTTTCGGATGACCCTGTACACAAACCAGTAGAGGTATTCAGTCCACTTTCAACAGGGAACACCCTATAGTGAACTTGAATAACATATATCAGTTTCAAGAAATTCCGTGAATACTTACAGGAGTTAGACCGCGGACAGGCAGACAAACTGAAGTTATTAACACCTTTCAACCTTGTTGGAAAATGTTAAAAATGATAAATTTGCTTCAAATTGTCCAAGATCTTGAGATGCAGCGTCCGCAAAACTTTCGCTACGCACACTCAGACAGACATTTTCTAAAAATGATCAAATCGTGCTCAATGTATCTCAAAACGTGTAAATACATCGATAAACAAAAGTCGGAAATTTTCACAAATTTAATACTTTCTTCTTATATGTAGAGAAGAAAGTAAGAGAGAGAGAAAAAAAGGATACTATATTATTTTTTTGAGAGGTATAGGTACAATATTAAACATTGGACGTGTGTAATTTATTGTAAGTTGAATTACTATAGACCCCATTACGTTGTACTATAAAGGCAACCGGTCAATCATGTTATGCTCATAATAATTTATGTGCAATACATTCGTTATAGAAAATATTCATTTCTCGATATTTTTTGCGAAATGATTACAAATATTTTAAATACATTGTTATTGTTTTCCACATATTGTAAATATTGTAACGGCAATGATACGAATTGTAATTGCAATGATACCAATTTTATTCGACTTGAAATAATCTATTCTATTAAACTATACTTTTAAAATTTACTTCCCGTAGACCATAATGGGAACTTTTTATTATTATTATTATTATTATTATTGAAAGAACTGTTATTGCTATACAATCCATTTTTAACAAAAAATATTCAATCGTAAATCTTTAGAAAATGGGGCACATGCGCTGTCTGAACTATTATGTTGTGGCCGCGACAAAACTTTCTTCTATATTTTCCTACACAGATTCACGCAGCGACATATTATTTAATAAAAATCTCAAAACATGTAAATCCATCAAAATTTTGACCTCACCAGTCAAAAATTGTTCCGAATACAATACCTTTTCTTACTGAATACAGAAAAATTAAAAATATGTAACATTACCACTTTTCATAGATAGGAAGATAATAAAATTTCTCATCAAAGCGGAAGAATAAATTTCAACTCCATATTCTGAAACCACTATTCAAAACAAATAAAATGCATATATTTTTGTTTGTTCTTTTTCATACATTTTAATTTCTAGTACTGTTCTATTATTAAAAATTCTAAGCTACAAACAAAACAAAAAATTCCAGTCACGGTCGACTTACTACTATACAACTTAAAAGATGGCCTAATTGATTATCGTCTGTTGTAACAGTTGTTTCTACCGATTTTGTTTCATGCTGACATGACGTGCAAAACAGGTGTGAATCGTCCCGAAGGGGAAGGTCTTCGAAAATCATAGACTAAAGTCAAAAAAGATGGGGGAGCTCTCTAAAAAACAGCAAAACAAAAGAGCGAAACTGATTGGTGATTCACTGCATCCCTCATGATGCTGTTCTTGCTCCAAATGGGTGCTAAATAGACGTGTCATATTATTTTCGATTCCATTCAGACGTTGATTAACCTCACTCAGGTACCAGATGGAAGTATGAAACAGATTTCGGCTTACGGGTGGCAGGATATTTTGACGACTGCGCATTTATCGAATTTGTAAATTGTAAACTTTCGCTTTGCGTGAATGATTTCTTTTCCCTATTTGGAATTTAAAAAAATAATTCGTCATCGTAAGTATTAGTTATATGAAGACTTGTTAATGATAGCATGAACTGCTGATAACATGGAAAAAAAAAATTATTCCCCTTGAGGTTCACGTTAACGAGTTTCGACTATCTGGATAATGCTGCATGATAGGCTCTTATTTATTTATTTTTAAGATGACATTACTTTAATATTATGCATAAATTTTTCGAGAATGATTTTTCCCCCCTATTTCGATTAAAATGTTCGTCATTGTAAGTATTTCTAGTCGGATCGGCCATAAATTGGATAAGTCATCATATACCTGGATAATGTTGCATGATAGGAACTTATTTATTTATTTTTAAAGATGACATTTCTTTAGTATTATACATAAGTTCTGTGTGAATGATTTTTTTTTTTTTTTTTTTCCTATTTGGATTAAAATTTTCGTCATCGTAAGTATTTCTAGTGGAATCAGCCATGAGTTGGATAAGCCAGCTTATATCTGAATAATGCTGCATGATATCATTTATTTATTTATTTTTAAATATGGCATTTCCTTAATATTATGCATAAGTTTTGCGAGAATTTTTTTTTTTTCTATTTGGATTAAAAGTTTTGTCATCGTAAGTATTTCTAGTCGGATCAGCCATGTTGGATAAGCCAGCTTATATCTGAATAATGCTGCATGATATCATTTATTTATTTATTTTTAAATATGGCATTTCCTTAATATTATGCATAAGTTTTGCGAGAATTTTTTTTTTTTTTTTTTTCTATTTGAATTAAAAGTTTTGTCATCGTAAGTATTTCTAGTTGGATCAGCCATGTTGGATAAGCCATCTTATATCTGAATAATGTTGCATGATAACATTTATTTATTTATTTTTAAAGATGGCGTTTCCTTAATGTTATGCATAAGTTTTGCGAGAATATATAGGGTAAGTGCACCAGTGAATGACGCTTTTAGAGCAATCTCTGATGTTTTTAATTTTCTAGTCATCAGAAAATATTTTTAGAAATCTTAAGTTAATACATATGGCATGAAAGACATTCAGAACCACATATATGTTAAAATATATACATTTGATAACAATTATTTTTTTTATGAATTTTTATTTGACACCCACTCAGTGTTCCAGTAATTGACACTGCCAGTTTTTCCATTTACTAGTAATTGACACCCTATGTTCCAGTGTTTGACACTGCTATTTATTCATTTTACCAGTTATTAGCACCCTATGCTCCAGTGTTTGACATAAAATGTTAAGATTCTTATATGTAAAATATATGATTTTAATATTTTTTCTTATTTATTAATTATTTCGGGATAGATGTCAATTACTGGAGCATGCCAATCACTGGAGCACCTACCCTATATATTTTTTTCTGTTTGGATTAAAAGTTTCGTCATTGTAAGTATTTCTAGTCGGAACAGCCATAAGCTGGATAATGCTGCATGATGGATCTTACATTTGGATAATGCTGCATGATGACACTTATTTATTTATTTTGAAAGATGACATTTCCTTAATATCGTGCATAATTTTTGCATAAATAATTTCTACTTTTTCTATTTGAATTTAAAAAAATTCGTCATCGTAAATATCTCTAGTTGAATCAGCCATGAGTTGGTCATCTTATATCTAAATAATGCTGCATGATATACATTCATTTATTTATTTTTAAGGATAGATATTGCCTTACTATATTATGCATCTCTGTAAGGAACAACAGTATAGTATCAAATATGCGGTAAAAAGTAAAGGCAAGCTTATTTTAAATCTTGAAAATACATATTCTGGTTAGATTTCGTCTTGCATATGGCATGATATTTTGATGACTGATCATTTTTGGTATTAAAAATTTCTCATTGTAAGCATGTTTAACTGAATTTGCTATAAATTGGATAATACAAAATCATCTCATATCTGAATAATGCTGCATAAAATGCATTTATCTATTTATTTTTAGTGTATGATATTTCTTTAATATTTTTAAGCATGATTTTTGCATGAATCTTTTTCATTTATATTTTTTTTCTATTTGGGTTTAAAAAAATTCATCATCGTAAGTATCTCTAACTGTGTCAGCCATAAGCTGGACAAATCAAGGCCATCTAGTATCTGAATGATACTGTGTGGTATGTATTTATTTATTTATTTTTAAGGATAGATATTTCATTACTATTAGGAAACTCTGTAAGGAACAACAAATAAAAAATGTAGTATCAAAAGTGAGGTAAAAGGTAAAGATAAACTTATTTTAAATCCGGAATTTCTTGCACAGATTTCTGCTTATACAGTGAATGATATTTTGACAACTGGTCATTTATCGAATTTGTAAGTCGTAAACTTTCGTATTGAGTGATTTCTTTCTTTCTTTTTTTTTTTTTCTTTTCTATTGGTATTTAAAAAATGTGTCCTTGTAAGTATCTCCAGTTAAATCAGCAATAAGTTAAATAAGTCAAAATAAAATCATCTCATATCTGGATAATGCTGAGTGATATGTACAGTCGGCAGAAAAATTATTGAAGCACACATCCACATTCTTCTTCTTCTTCTTTTTTTTATCAAAAGTGAGGTAAAAGGTAAAGATAAACTTATTTTAAATCCAGAATTTCTTGCACAGATTTCTGCTTATACAGTGAATGATATTTTGACAACTGGTCATTTATCGAATTTGTAAGTCGTAAACTTTCGTATTGAGTGATTTCTTTTTCTTTTTTCTTTTCTATTGGTATTTAAAAAAATTGTTCTCGTAAATATCTCCAGTTGAATCAGCTGTAAGTTAAATAAGTCAAAATCAAAATCATTTCATATCTGGATAATGATGTGTGATACGTACAGCCGGCAGCAAAATTATTAAAGCTCACATCCACATTTTTTTTTTTTTTTACTTTGATCGCTAATTTTTATCATCAACTTACTTTTTTAAAAACACCATAAAGACTAAGATCATGACTCGACAAATATTTACTTCACGAAACAGCATCAGGTACACATCTTTTAAATACGAATTATTGCTACTGCTTCAATAATTTTGCTGCCGACTGTATTTATTTAAGGATTTTCAAAGATAGGTATTTCTGAAATATTGTGCATAGCTATATAAGAAACAACGAATTAAAATACAAAGCAAACACGCACAAAATAGTAATAATAATAAATAAGCAAATAAACAAATAAATTGTTGTTCAAAGATTTGGAGAAAAAAATTTAAGAGATTTCGACTTACGGGTGGCATATTTTGACGATGGATGAATTATTAAATTTGTAAGTCATAAACTTTTATAACACGTGAATTTATCTTTTCTCTTTGGGTTTAAAAAGTATGTCATCATAAGTATCTTCAGTTGAATGAGCCATAAGTTACACGTCAAATTTATATCATATCCAGATAATGTTATTACCATGTTTTTATTAACTTCTATTCTTATTTGTTTGTCCGGTACAAATCTTGGAATCGAATTTGAACTAACTTCCCTACTAGCTAGACATTTGAAACTTACACAGAAGCTCAGAACCCGGTGACAACACATTACTTCGAAGTCAGATTTTCGAATTTTTGATCAGTTTTTTTTTTATAATTAATTAAAATATGAAAATAATAACATCCTAATAGCGTTAAAATAGCCATTAAAATATTAGCTATAATTTAATTGTTGCCTAAAAAATTGACGAGTTCATTTTCTTTCGACATAAAATAAATACATTTAATTCGACGTGATCGTTAAAAAATTATAAAAAGTTAAATTATGCATCTCACAAAAATTGACGTCATTATCACTATAAAAATTTTATACACATTGATAAGAGCTCTATCAGAAAATTTAAAACATGGTATATAAAAAGTTTTTTTTTATCTGATAAAGCACCGTTTACGTATCTTTTAAGGGACTGACATAAAAGGACGTTTAAATGAAAAGACGTATGATAGAAATAAATAAATAAAACTTTAATTACTACAAATTTAAAGTCACTGCAGCAAAATTTACATAAAAATACTAATTCATTTTTTTTTTTTTTTTTTTTTTTTTTTTTTTAAGATAGTAAAAAGTATATTATTTTATAGTAAAATGGATATTTGAAGGTAATAATTAAGTCAAAAATAATTCACTATAAAAAGTAATAAAAATCATATCATTATTGCATTACTTGAGTATTGTATTACATATCTTGAATACAATATGAACAATATCTTGAGTATTAATTATATTATTATGTATCTTTAATAGTAAGTATTATATGACTTATGCCCATACAGATAGTTATTTAATTAATTAAGAAATCTTTAATAATTTGTTTAGCGTTCTGATTGTCTGCGAGTATTAAGAACTGCATTGTGATTTGAATGGAGTTAATTAAATGCTTTTTCACTTGTACTTTGATATACAAAATGATTTCGAAATTTTCCAGTGCAGTCCATTGCGATTTTAAAAGAAAGTGAAATAGTTTTTTCCCATGCTTAAATTAGCATCAGGCAGTTTATTTTCAAACCATTCATCGATTGTGAGTAATTCCGAAGTCTTGACATTGGTATCATAATTCACATAACTCATCAAAATTGATATTTAGAATAAAAAAATAATGACCAGTCGAGAAATTATGCAAATTTTAGAAAAGTTAAAAAGACGTATAACCGATATTAAGTGGAGTATAAACGAAGAATTGTTTCATTAAAGTAAATAGAAAGGAATTAGGATTTCATTAAAAGGACCTATAACTATAAAAAACGTATAAACGAGAGATGTATTTATTAACGGTATTTTGCTGTATTTTTAAAATCTATTTTTTAAGATAGATGTCTCTGTGATATTGCTCTACAGGGTGTTCCAAAAGTCCCTCACCCCCCTCCTAATTCGAAAAGGAAATTTTCGAGTCGAAATTTTGAAAAATGGCGAAATACGTATTTAATGAATTCAAGAGGGACCTCTTTTGGTGAAAGTTTGGGCCCGGTGGGGCTAGGGGGACCGTTAGGGAGGACAACTTTAAAATTTCAAATGGAAAGATATGGCTTGTGATACATCCATAGAAACAGCTCTTCAAGACAATGAATTTGATATAAATAGTTTTGTCCTACGATGATTATTAAAGGAGATACATGAATTTTTAGACTTTTGAAATGTGGATTTTATACTTATGTATCCCCTTTAATAATCATTGCAGGACAAAACTATTTATGCTAAGTTCATTGTCTTGAAGAGACATTTCCAGGGATATATCACAAGACATACCTTCCCCTTAGAAATTTTAAAGTTGCATTCCCTAGTGGCACTCTTACCCCCCCCCCCCCCCCTGCCCAGGCCCAAACATTTTTGAGTAAATTGTATCTTGTGATACATCCCTGAAAACGTCCCTTCAATACAATGGATTTGGTATAAATAGTTTTGCCCTACAGTGATTATTAAAGGGATACATAAGTATAAAATCCATATTTCAAAAGTCTAAAATCTCATGTATCTTCTTTAATAATCATCTTAGGGTGAAACTATTTATACCAAATCCATTGTTTTGAAGAGACGTTTCCAGGGATGTATCACAACACATACCTTCCTATTTGAAATTTTAAAGTTTCCCTCCTTAGCAGCACTCCTACCACTCCCTTGCCCAGGCCCAAACATTTTTGGGCATAGTATGCCTTGTTATACATCCCTGGAAACGTCTCTTCAAGACAATGAATTTGGTATAAATAGTTGTCCTGCAGCGATTATTAAAGGGATACATAAGTATAAAATCCACCTTTCAAAAGTCTAAAAACTCATGTATCTTCTTTAATAATAATCGTAGGGCGAAACTATTTATATCAAATCCATTGTTTTAAAGAGTCGTTTCCAGGAATATATCACAATACATACCTTCCTATTTGAAATTTTAAAGTTGCCCTCCCTAGCGGCCCCCCTATCCCCCCCCCCCATGCCCAAACTTTTTTCACTAAAAGAGGACTCTCTCGAATTCAATAAATACGTGTTTCGCCATTTTTCAAAATTCCGACTCATTTTCGACTTTCGAGTTAGAAGGGGGTGTGGGACTTTTGGAACACCCTGTATAAAAGAACCAATGAATTATATGCAAGATTAAAATTTCAGTAAAAGTATAAAAAATTTGGCTTTAAATGACACACATTTAACACCAGCATTTAAAACTTGTATAGATTTCTACAAATGAGTGACATGATATTTTGGCGATTGAACATTCATCGAATTTGTAAGTCATTAAGTTTCATAATGCTCACACGATTTTTTTTTTTTTTTTTTCTATTTGTATTTTAAAAATTCATTATGGTATAACTATCGCCAGTTAAATCAAACTGTAAATTTCTTAAAATAAGTATGTCATGGAAATAAATATGAATAAAAATAAATTGGCTGACTATTCCAATTTGAATATATTACGTACATTTTTTATTGTAAGAATAATTTTAAGGTATTGAAATTTTAATTTTATGTATAATTATTGTTAAATTATAAATTTTTCACATACTAGAAATATTTAAAAAAATTAACTATATTTTCAGTGTAAAATGCTTTTAATTACTAATTGTAACTGCACTAATAATGAAAGGGTTATAAAACGGATTTTCTCATAATTTTAAGTTTTAGACAGTTTAGGACACTTTTGGACGGTAAAAACCACCTGTCCTGTCCAAAACCAGTTTCGGACGTCCTAAATTCCAACCCTGGTTAAAATGGTTCTAAAAAACACAAAAAGACAAAAAAGAAATGTTATCAATAATGTAGAATAAAACTTGATCAGATTTTGACGATATTTTGATGATTTATCATTTATCGAATTTAAAAATCGTAAACTTTTGAAATACATGACTGTTTTTGTTTATTTATTTGTTTGTCTTTGTTTAAGTTGAAAGCATTCTCATAAGTATCACCAGGCGGATTAACCATAAAATGCGCAAATCAAAGTCATCTCCATCTGATTAATATTTCAATATATACATTTGTTTATTTATTTTTAAAGATGGATATATCCTGAATAATGCGTGTCTCTGTAAGAAACTACGAATTAAAATAGTACGCGCACACAACACCAGTGCTGCCAGATTTGAGGAAAATTTTTATTCAATATCCACCGTTAAATTTAACTTGTAACGATTAACTAATTATTTCGACGATTTCTGCAAAAGATGTTTCCAATCAATTACGAAACAGTTCCAATTAAAATTTAGTGGTGGGTGTTAAATAAAAATTTCCTCAATCTGGCAGCACTGCACAACACACACAAAAAATAATTTTGAATTGAAAACAATAAAAACGTCATAAACGGATATCACAATATTGAAAAACATACCATGGTATTTACTTATTGTATTAAAAAATTCGAAATATAAGTATTGACAAAATGATCAGCCATTAAATAAATAAGTAATCTTTTCTTTTTAAATAATTTTGAAAGATAGGTTTTTGTTCGCTTATTTTTACAGATCAATAGACAGACTCCTGCTGGATATCTTAGAGGACGGTATGGACAAATTAATCTGAAGTGCCTTAATACCAAGCCGTGTGTGATTGTGCACATGTATTTGTAAATTCCAAAAGTACCATATATGAAAATGCCCAAATATTCATGTTTTAAAACAAGCGTCTTGTGAATCAAGGTTTTTGTTTTTCAGAATGATTAAATTTCATAATTTCTTCAGTCTGTTGAGGGCGCCAGGAAAACCTCAAATAGAGAGTCTGCAAGAAAAGATCACCCTGTCGTCTCAGGCTAGAGCTAGAACCTTATTGCTGTACATTTCTATAAGAAATAGTTAATTGGAATATACGGTTGAACGTGTATGAAAATGTAAGGAAAATATTCCGATAAACTAATGCTAAAAAATAAGAATAAAGTATTAAGCAAACATGAGAATATGCACACATATATTATGTTTTTTTTTTTTTTTTTTTTTTTTTAAGTTTTAATTTTTCGTTGTATCAAGAAAAACGTCGATTTTTCAGATTTTTTTTTTTTTTTTTTTTTTACAAATGCTGTATTAATGTTTCTAAATGACTGTTTTTTATTATTCTTTCTTTCTTTCTTTTTTTAATTCCGTATAATATTTTTCTTAATTTATTATTTACTAGCCGCATTCAATGACCATCTGGTTCGCGATCCTTGAAAAATCCGACTTTACGAAACTCCTGCTCACTGGCCTTATCCCCGTTTTAAAAGTTACAACAGCTTGCTCGCTCATAGTGCAAATAGCTTTGAAATTTTTAACTAGCAATTTTCCGCTCTGTAGCGACTAAGGCGTTGCTTTACGTTTCATGATTTGCATCAGCCTGTTCGCTCACCATATAAAGGACCTTCAAAAATTCTGATCGTGGCATATCCCCAACCCGGTGGGGCCTACGGCCTCCTAATCTTCTCCCTATAAGTAATTTAATCAGAATCAGAATTAGAGATATTGAATTATTAAAATAACAAAACGCCCTCTGGCGTCAGAGATGTGTAACATGTACTCTTCAATCTCAATTCAAATGACTTTTAAAGTGATATTTTACCTATGAAATTATGTTAATTAGAAGTTGAGATAAAAAGGTAATATAAACATTGTTATAAAAAAAAATGTGTCCGATTTTTTCGTGGTTTTTCTCTGAAACTTGTGTAACTGCGGGCTAAATAGTGTTAAAAATTCTTAATACGAAATGTGAGTGGAGTATCGGAATTCGAAAGCCTGCATCATAATTAGAATTGGAGATGTTTTAATAAAGGTGTTCTGGCTTTTCTGTGGTTTTCTCTAAAACTCCCGTACGGAATTTAACGGCTTTTAAAATTCCGCAAAGTTCCGTTTAAAAGTCCGCAATATTTCAAAAAATGTATGATAAGTATAATTTAACCATAATTAGAATTCTAGATATTGAATTATTAAAATATCAAAGCGCCCTCTGGCGACAAAGATTTGCAACATATACTCTTCAATTCCAATTCAAATAACTTTTAAAATGATGTATTACTTATGAAATTATGTTAATTAGAAGCTGAGATACAAAGGTAATATAAACGTTTTTATAAAAAGATTTGTGTCTGACTTATCCGTGGATGTCTTTTTATGAAAGAATGGATTAAAATAAATCTTGTCATAGTAAATTACATTCTTTACAAAGAATGTAATCATTGAAGAACAAAACACATTTAAATCAACCAAATAATTTTACCTCAACAAAAATTTGTTACCAGAATCGACAAAACCACAGCATATCGTTCGCCCATTGGTTGTTTTAGAGAGCCGTAGCTTAGCGGACAGCCCAATATCAAACTTTTATTCCTTTGGTCAATCAGAGCAAGTTGATTTGATTAACTGAAGAAAATAATTGTTAAAAAGACGAAATAGGCCTATAAAATTGGTAAACAAAGTAAATCTAATTTTCTCAGTAAAACATTTTTCGTGTGCAACTCTGCTGCTAAAATAAATAGATAAAAAAAATAATAATAAGTTAAAATAAGCATTTTTAAAAAACTTCATTTTAAATTAACTTTTCGTTGATGAATTTATCTTTCAATGACTATTAATACTAATAAAATGTATTTAATACATTTAAATTGCATGTATGAAATATATTTTTCATTCAATAAAATACTTAATTCAGGCCAAAAATAATATATTGTATTTTCTTCCGTGTTCATTATTTTACCATATTTTTATTAACTTCGATTCTTGTTTGTTTGTTTGTCCGGTACAAATCTTGCAATCGATTTTTAACTAACTTCCCTACTAGCTAAACATTTGCAACATCAGAATAGCTCAGAACCCGATGACAACACAATACTTCGAAGCCTGATTTTCGAATTTTCGATTAGTTTTCTTTTAATTAATTAAAATATGAAAATAATAACTTTTTCATAGCTTTAAAAATAGTCATTAAAATATTAGCTATAATTTAATTGCTGCCAAAAAAAAATAAAAAAAATACAAGTTTATTTTCTTTTGACATGAAAATAAATACATTTAATTAAAAGTGAACGTTAAAAAAATTGTAAAAAGTTAAATTATGCATCTCACAAAAATTGACGTCATTTTCACTTTAAAATTTTTATACACATTGATAAAGGGCTAATGTAGTTCTATAGCTATGATTCAACAGAAAACTTAAAAACATGGTATATAAAGAGTTTTTTATCTTAAATTATTTTTCCTTAAAGCAATCATGGCAAATATGAAACAATGAAGTCGAAGACAAAACAAACAAGTCGAAGATGTTACAATCACGGTTTTGAAGACGCTGTGACATCATTAGTTACTTATATTCACGAATGTGTCTGAAATAATATTTTGGTATGCTGCATGTGCCCTTCAAATGCCAAGAAGCCTAGGATCCCCTCATGTATTTACACCCCCACGTAGGGCATACCAGCTCAGGGCTAGGACTCTCGGGTAATCAATCGGCCTTAATCCGAAAATATCAACTCCTCATGTATAGTCAATAAGCCGTCACACTATTCAATTACATTCAATTATTTTTCCATCATGAATACAAACGATTTTCATCTCGAAGATGTATAACAATAAATACTGAAGAAAATCAATTTGTTTTACCCTACTGATGACAACTTTCTTTTTTCTTTCCTATTTTTTAGTGTGTGTTTGTGGGGGGGGGGGGGATGGAAATATAATTTCATTTCGATAATTTCATTTTAAATCATCACAGATGTATGGTTCAACCGCGTGGCTCGGAAACTTGGCGGTAGACAGCGCCACCTGGTACAGATTGCGCGACTTTTTTATTCAACAGCCACCAAAAATTTTTAAAAGTGGGATTTGGTATACATAAAAGGCGAATAGAATCGAAGAAACGTCGATGATATATATCATATATCACTTCTTAAAATTATTGGTGACAGTTGAATAAAAAAGTCTATACCAGGTGGCGCTGTCTACCGCTTGAACTGCTGCTAAGTTTCTGAGCCATGCGGAAGGCATCTAGTTTAGGAGGCTATGGTTCAACCATTCGTTTTAGAGGTATTGACAAGTTCTTTAGAAAATATGGAAAATTCACATCTTCCGAGAAGTTATTCACCCACAGGTTAAAGCGATGCTTTTACGTATACATAGACTTTTCTAGTTAACTATTACTATTATAAATATTTTTTATATTATTTATTTATTTATTTATTTTTATTTTACAACGATTCGTTAAAATTAATTCTCATCGCGTACATTTATACGAAATTTTGTCCTATACTGACAAATTAAAAATTACACATGCCTACAAAAATGAATTTGACAAAATTTTATTTGATGATTTCAACTGATCTTTATGTTTTTTGATATGCTGAAACCAAAAATGCAGCTCATTTTTCTCTATCACGTATAGATTTTTGTCAATACAGGGTGCTTACCGAGAGGATTTCTTACATATACCACATCATAAGAATCGGTTGGTTGGTTGATTGATATGGTTTTAAGTCGCACTAGTGCTTCACAATAACAACAATGGGAATCTATGATTAATTAATCATAGAAACATACTATAAAACTCACTGTATAATTATATTGGTGGAAGAGTAATGGAAGAAATTGTATAAACACCCTGTATTGACAAAAATCTATACGTGATAGAGAAAAACTGGCTTCATTTTCGGTTTCAGCACGCCAAAAAACATAAAGATCAGCCAAAATTATAAAATCAAATTTTTCATGTCGACCTGTGTTATGAAAATATGGATGACAGCGCCACCTTTTGGGCGAGTTGAACCAAAAGTTGATATAGGCACTATTTTATATCGTGGTGTAACTAAATATAACTTTTTGTGAAATTCTGTGCATCAGTTTTTGAGATAGAGTTTGTAAAATGTTTTTGTCACCCACCCATCAGACAGACATGCATTTTCTAAAATTGATCAAACCGTTTCCAGTAAGTCTCAAAACGTGTAAATTCATCAAAAACAGAAAGTCAAAAATGTTTACGAATCCGTTACATTCTTCTTTTGAATTTAAAAAGAAGTCAAAATATTTATGAATATTTATTGAGAAATCTTAAAATTTTAATTTTAAATTTAAAAAAGAAGAAGAAGAAGATACTGTTGTTTAGATAAAATCCCACTTTTTCTTTCTAACATTTCGAACTTAAGCTACTTTTTTATTTTATTATTATTATTTTCGAAGTTTTAGTTTAATTGTATACACATACAATACCCGCTTGCAAATATTTATTAACAAATGAATAAATAAATAAGTCCATGAAACTATCAATAATATTATTTAGTTATTTTCTGAAAATAAATAAATAAATGGTATAGAGTTTCATTTACTTGAAAGATTTACTTATTGCTTTACATCTTTTCATACGATAAAGGTTGCATTTTCTCAATTCTGGTCAGAAGAACATTTAAAATCCATTCCTAATTTTGCATAGCAAGGAACCTAAATAAAGCTAAAATAAATAAATAAACTAGTATGATGTGGCTATCACATGACTTTCTTCTATATAATTTTACGCAAACTTTATTCAGTACAAATTATTTATTAAATTATCAAATTATTTTCCATTAGAAATGCAAACGATTATTGTCTGACAGAATTATATTATCACTAAAGGCCGAAAGATGTCAATTTTTTGCAAATCAAAATATTTTTTTTTTTTTTTTTTTTTTTTTTTTTTTCAAAGTCTTTTTCGGTAAAAAAAGAAAGGTTAACTTTGTTTTAAATTATCACAGATCTATAGTTCAACCATTCGTTTTAAAGGTATTGACGAGATCTTTCGAAAGATATCCATATTGAAAATTTAATCCCCCCCTCCCCCATGGGCGGGAAGCGATGCTCCCACATGCAAATTTTTTTCCTGGTTAACTATATTATTAATAATTCATATGAATTTTACAATCGCACGATTAAAATGTATGTACATTTATACGAAATTTTGCCCTATACTGGCATTTTAGAAATTTAGAAAAAAATGTGATAACAGCGCCACCTGTTGAGCAATTGTTCCACATATCTAATCAGCACCAGTTTATATCAGGGTCCAACTAAATACCTAGTTTGGTTAAATTTTGTTCATTGGTTCGTGAGATACCGTCCACAAAATTTGTGATACACACACAAAGACATACAGACAGACATTTTCTAAAAACAGTCAAATCGTGTTCAGGACATCCCAAAACGTATAAATCCATCGAAAACTGGAGTTCGAAAATTTTCACGAATCCAATTCTTTCGCTATGTATACATATAGAAGAAAGTAATAGATAAGTTTGTAAAATTTTTTGAAAAGAGAGGTTAATGAATCATAGTAAATCTGTATGTTCACTTGTTGTATTACCTTTTACTCCCTACCCCCACACCCTTTTTTTTCTTCTCCTATCTACAACAGAGATTTTCCATATTATTCAGAAATTTTTACTGTAGAAACGTTTTATGTAGCTATATATTCACAATTAACTCGTAAATAATGATAGAGGAAACGGTTTACAGCGATAATTTACAATACCTTATATTTTCATTCTTTCTTTTCTTACCTTTCTTACTTCCTTTCTTACTTTTTTTTTTTTTTTTTTTTAAATGAAGGCACTTTACTCAAGCCCAGCCAACCCCCCTTTTTTATTAATAATTTCATCATAATTGAATTCTTCTTCTTCTGTTTTTTTTATGATTATTATTATTAGGATCCGTTAATGGTTATATTTAAATAAAATTTAATAATATTTTTCGGTGGCCTTCAAGAAAGCGTTTTGCAAATAAAAATCCTGCAGAAATCCGTAATGGAAACTACAAAAATGGAATCTGCAAAGAAATAAGTAATGCTGCCATCTAGTGAATTCGGAGAAAACTATTTAAAATCGGATTGATTTCAAAGGCGTACACTGCTGCTATCTGTTGAGTAAAATTTAAACTATTATTTCTTATTAAATTAATTGTTCTATTTACCGAATTTATTTCTGTTTAATTTTGCCGTTGTTACGAATAATTTTTGGATCTTGTATGTAATATATTGTTACAATGATTATACAATGTAAGAAAACATATAATGAAATGCCATCATATCCGCAAGAACCAAAAATATAGATTAAACCAGTAAAAGTTTTTTATTAGAGATGTGAAGAAATCCATAATTCTCACTTCATTGTTATCCCCAAAATTCTGTATAACAAATAAGAAACCGATTTAAAAAATAGAGCGATCAATCACAAATTGGCAAAAAAAATAAAGAAAAGAAATAAAGAGGGAGAAAAAGAAAAAGAAAAAAGAATAAGTGTATCAATCCATATGAGACTTTAACGAAAAAGAGCAATAATAAACTTACTAAAGATTTGAAACAGCAGAATATCATGCAAAAGCTCAATAATTTAATCATCAGGGTCGCCTAACTGTTCAGTGAGCATAAAAATGCAAGATTTCAATAGTCAATTTAAACTAAGAATATAGGATGAAACAAATCTTGCGTGGAAAAATAAATAATTTTGAAAGATGAAAGAAACAAATGTAATAATAATTTGGAAATCACCAAAGATATAGCAAAGCATAAAACACAAAACACACATGTGTTTGCATTCATATATACTGTGAATTGGGTATTAAAGGGAAAGTGAAAGAATTTGTGATTGTGGCGGTTAAAGGTTGATCGATTACACTAGGCCTGGGTGAAGTACTCTCCTTGAAAGTCTTATCATGAAAAACGGCAGTTTTTCGAGTGACGCAAGCGGAAGGACAAACGGACGGAACGCTGCGAACTCATATATACGCCTAGTTCGACATCAAAGAGATTTGTAAAAGCCGACACTTAATATCTCAGCAAATATACCATATTTTGTTCTGATATTTTCAAAATAATCTTTTATCGTCGGTCTTAATCCATCCTGAAAATTTTACGTTCCTACATGCAGTATGTTTTGAGATCTGAATCTCAATTGAAAGCCAAAAAGGGAAAATGTGTGGTGTCCACTGTAAGGATGTAAGGATGTAAATCTCTAAAACCGCACGAACGATTTTAATATAATTAATATATGTTGTTAATGGGATCTTTCTGAATCGAGTAACGTTTTTGTTTTTTTCAGGAAAACTCTTGTTTTTTGTAAAAGTTGATTTGAAAATAGAACTATATTACTCCGCCAAAATGTATGCTTTTATTCGGCGAAAATGTCGTAATTCGGTTCTTACTTACAAGACACGTTGGTTGGCTGACCAACGTGAATGCAGTCAATAAATTTTTGTTATGAAGAATATAATTTTAATTTTAAGATTTCCCATTTCGTCAAAAAAGTATTTAGATAATATTTAAAATAAATTAAGAATTCTTTAATTATAGATATTCTATTTCATCATTATTCATAATGAATTAAAATTTTTTTTAAAGCGAAAACGTTTAATAAATCCCTCATGCACACAAATTTATACCATGGTCCATGGTCTTTGGAGCGCATGCGTACATCATACGGATGCGTACATCCTGTAGACGCCAAGCTAATTGTTTTCCCTGTATCCGTCCGCGGTGTTTGTTTCATTTGTTGATTAGAAATTGGAATTAATACGAAATTTTGCATGATTTAGACAAACATTGCTAGTGCTCGGATACTTTTTCTGTGACCCACCAGTGTACCACGCCTGCGTGAACGCGTTAATCATAATTTTTATTAAAGAAATTAAGAGTGTGACAGTGTTTTTTACATTTTTATTTTCAATCGGTTTTCAATCGGGAATTAAAATATTTATTCAAAAATTCCACCTTCTTGCATGATTTAGTGGTAAGTGTTTTATAATTTTATATTCTTAAAACTTGCTTAATTTTACGTATATGTAATTATAGTCTTCGTCTGATTGCACGAAAGTATTGTTATTTGTAAACAAACCATTGTTTACTTTTTTTATAGTCGCTTTTTCCGCAAAATGTTACTCAGTTTTCTGTAATATGATAATTAAACAAGTTTTCGAATTCTTTATTAGGTTTATTATTACTTTAATTATGTTGTTATTATTGGTAATATGTCACCTTTTAGCTTAGCAATTTTTGGAAAAATAAATTTAAATGTTTTGATTAGAGATCCTAACTAATCGAGATACTAAGAGATACTTCGATTACAGTCTAAAATTTATTTATTGGAATAAAATAGCTGTATTATTCTTTTCAAAAAACAGATTACGAAAAACTTTATTTTTGAATGATACAGCCTTGTAAAACGAATCAACAAAAATCCTATATATGATAACATGGAAAGGGAGAAAGGGAGCTATCTGACTGATGTACAGCCTTAATTAGATACATCACAAGTCTAATGTAATGGGTAATTGGGAAATGTTGTGTGTACTGTATTAATACATTATAACTGAATATTGTTAAATTTTAAATGAATCTGAATGTCTTAGTTGTGTATCATAATAATCATTTATAATGTTTTTGACGGATATAGCTAAGGTAGTATGAAAACTACTTTATATCAACAGGGTTGCCACGCTACCTGGAGAACCTGGAATAGTGAGGGAATTTGAAAACTGACTATAAAAGTCAGTGAAAAGAAAAATCTGCCAATGCACGGTCATTCCCCCCCCCCTTTTTTTTTCCCCCATTAGCTTCTGCTATTTTTTTTAAACATCCCCACACTTCTTTTTTGCTCATGTAAGGAATTTCTTATTTCGCTTATAAGCGACAAATGCTATCATTATATGCAACTTTTGTCATATGTAAATTTTGTGTTTACAAGTGGGACCTTAATTATTTTGCCCTCAACACAGTCAGTGCTCAATATACGGTTAGACTGGAATCTTTAGAATATACCTGGAAAACCTTTTAAAAGTCAGGGAATTTCATTCTCCTGTTTGAGTGGCAACCCTGTATCAAGTTTATACTGTACTCTACTCTAAATATAATAATGCAGCACAAGCAGTATAAAGAAAATAAGGCTAAGCTTTACTATAGGGTACCTGTTGGCGATTCATGATGCTGTGATGAGATTCAGTGTATCGACACTTTTTAATAGTAACTTTTTTGTATCGGTACTTCATTTAACTGTCTTGGAACTTTGTTTTTCTTTTTGTGCCAGCCGCGCGCGTGCGTTTATCGTAATGCGGCCCAGCTGAATGATTTTACCATGTTTTTATTAACTTCGATTCTTGTTTGTTTGTGGGTTTGTTTATGGGCTTATTTGTGTGTTTGTCAGGGACAAATCTTGCAGTCGATTTTTAACTAACTTCCCGACTAGCTAGATATTTGAAATTTTCAGGACAGCTCACAACACGGTGACAATACATTTTTCTAATAATTTTAGTCAGCTATTTCAAGTCCCACTGCCTTCGGCAGCGCTTATATGATTCGACAGAAAATTTATTTAACTAACTTCCCAACTAATTAGACATTTGAAACTTTCAGAATAGTTCAGAACACGGTGAAAATGCATTTTCTTAATACCTTTAGCCAACTGTTTCGGGTTCCTGCTGCCTTCGGCAGCGTTATCAGTACAAAGCTTGCAATCGAATTTTCACTAACTCTCCGACTAGCTAGACATTTGAAACTTTCAGGACAGCTCACAACACGGTGACAATACATTTTTCTAATAATTTTAGTCAACTGTTTCAGGTCCCGCTGCCTTCGGCAGCGCTTATATAATGCGACAGAACATTTATTTAACTAACTTCCCAACTAGCTAGACATTTGAAGCTTTCAGAATAGTTCAGAACACGGTGAAAATGCATTTTCTTAATACCTTTAGCCAACTGTTTCGGGTTCCTGCTGCCTTCGGCAGCGTTATCAGTACAAAGCTTGCAATCGAATTTTCACTAACTCTCCGACTAGCTAGACATTTGAAACTTTCAGGACAGCTCACAACACGGTGACAATACATTTTTCTAATAATTTTAGTCAACTGTTTCAGGTCCCGCTGCCTTCGGCAGCGCTTATATAATACGACAGAACATTTATTTAACTAACTTCCCAACTAGCTAGACATTTGAAGCTTTCAGAATAGTTCAGAACACGGCTAAAATGCAATTTTTAACCAACTGTTTCGGGTTTCTGCTACCTTCGGCAGCGTTATCAGTACAAAGCTTGCAATCGATTTTTCACTAACTTCCCGACTAGCTAGACATTTGAAACTTTCAGGATAGTTCAGAACACGGTGAAAATAGATTTTTTTAATACCTTTAGCCAACTGTTTCGGGTTCCTGCTGCTTTCGGCAGCGTTATCAGTACAAAGCTTGCAATCGATTTTTCACTAACTTCCCGACTAGCTAGACATTTGAAACTTTCAGGATAGCTCAGATCACGGGGGCAATACATTTTTTTTTTTTAATACTTTTAGTCAACTTTTTCAGGTCCCTACTGCCTTCGGCAGCGTTTATATGATTCAACAGAAATTGTATTTAGCTAACTTCCCGAGTAGCTTGACATTTGAAACTTTCGGAATAGTCCAGAATACGGTAAAAATGCTTTTTTTAAATATTTTTATCCAATTGCTTCGGGACCCTGCTGCCTTCGGCAGCGTTTCCAGTACAAAGCTTGCAATCAACTTTTAACTAACTTCCCGGCTAGATAGCCATTTGAAACTTTTATAATAGCTCAAAAGACGATAGCAAGGAATTTTTTTAATACTTTTATCCAATTGCTGGGGTTCCGGCTGCCTTCAGTAGCGTTTATATGATTCAACAGAAAATTTAAAACATGGTTTATAAAAATTTTTTTATCGTATAATTATTTCTTTTTAATGCGTTTTTGAGGTATAAAAATTAATTTTTTGAGTGTATTTTATTATTTTATTTTACTTTTTAATAAATGGAATTATTTAGGGGAAAAAAGTGTATTCTAGTAATTGATGCAGTATAGATTTTCATGCATTTTTTTATTCATGTGCCATGAATTAGGAGTATCCAGTGATGGTTTTTTTTTGTTGTTGTTGTTGTTTTAATATCGGGATAGTGACCACTGTAGTACAGATTTTTTATGCATTTTCTGATTCATGTGCTATGACTTAGGGGTATCCAGTGATATTGTTTTAGTCTTAATATTGGGATACTGACCGCTGTAGCATGAATTTTCAGATTCGTGCATGACAAATTAGCTGCATCCAGTGATTTTATTTATTTTTTGTTTGTTTTGTGATTGCTTCTGTACAGATTTTCATGCATTTTCAGATTCATGCAAGGCTGTAATTTTGAAATTTTGGGGCAAATCTTCAAGTTATTTTAGATTATACATCATTTATAATGCTGAATTTTATGTGTTAAAGCTTGAAAGCTCTCTGATTTTTTTTTTTTTTTTTGTGGTGAAGTAGCTCAAATTTATATTACTGTTTTAAATATTTTATTAATCTTTAAAATATGCTTAATTTATTTCAGTGAATTTCAAAACAAGCACCAGAGTGAAACAGTAATTTATTTTCTTAAAATGTATTTTTGATGTTTTGTAATGATTCAGAATATCGATTTGCAGTAATCGACTCATTCAGTGAGATGTACATCAGCAACAGCGATGGGTGCCTTATAGTAAAGCTATTCCAAAAATAAGCTAAATAAAACTTATCAAAAGCTTTCTTACTTAGATTTCTTTTTCTTCTTCTTTTTTTCCCCCATAGCAGTTAATTGTACAAATGCATCTTAAAAATTAAACCCACTTTCAAGGCCTGCATTATTTATCATTAATAGATTGCTCACACTGTTTAGTGACAGTTTGTTTATAATTTCATTTCTTACCAAATTTATGCAACTGAAAACTATTTTCACAATTTGTCCGAAATCACAATATTTTTGAAAAAAGTTCATTCTGAATGAGGAATTTGCACACATGGGGGATTTGAACAAAATCCTATTCTTCTGGTAGTTTTAGGCCCATAAATTTCAAAAAGTTTATTAAAAATGCAAAAAAAATTCTCATTAATTTAAAAAATAACTTTAAAATTAACCAAAAGTCACGTGACTTCAAAACGCTGCCTGACGTCACACTTTATGATGCTTCAATGTTTACATTCTGTTAGCCTGGTTAGTAAGCAGCAATTTGTTTTAACTTTCGTAATTATTAATCGTTTATGTGATTTCTGAGCATTTCTTTTTCATCTTAGAATCATTCAATATCATTATCACCATTTTCCATTATCATCATTTTCAAATGTTTTCTTTTCATGGCGGTTGTCCAATGTTTTCGTTTCATAGGATCCTGTGGAACGCTAAAGAATAACTTTTGAGAAGCGTTAGCTGTTGTATTAGTGCAAAATGGTACAATACAAATAATACAATATTTATACTACAATTTTTTAATATCAGTCATTATTATATCATAGAAAACCTATTTCACTGATTCAAGAAGCAAAGTAAAGCATGAAATCAAATGTAAACAACGATTACTTTAGTTTGTTGTCATAAAGAGTGACGTCACGATATATTATACTGCGTTTTCTCTATACAGTAAATAGTGCGATGTTAAAATTGTTATAAATCAGTCATTAGATTTCAAATAAAGAAAATGTATGTATTTATTGTGTAGGTATTTATTATTATTCATGTAATGAATATGTATGTATTTATTTTCTTACCTTTTCATTTTCTATTAGAATAAAATCAGAAAACGTGCAAATTGTCTATTGTGACTTTTTTGTGAAAGATTTTTATTATTATTATTATTATTATAGAATTTAATGTAATTTTTTAGTATAAATGTGTGATCATGTTCTTTAATTATCGTATTTTGGATAACTGTCTAGCATTTTGCATAAAAAGCGACTGTAGTGGAAACACTGGTTTGTTTATATTTGACAAAATTTTTGTTCTTCATAACAGACGAAACATGTAATTACATTTTATGAAAAACTAATTGTAAGTTTTAAGAAAATAAAACTATATAGATATATCTTACCGCTAAGTCATGGAAGGAGGTGGAATATCCGTAGACATTAAATATAAACAACTCCTGCTGCCAGGGATCACTCTAGAGCGTTTTAGCGGTACGAGTTGCCACAGGGTTGGCATAATACTTACTGTGCAATGGTGTAACGGGTTTTATCAGTTTTTACCGCCTTCATTTATCTCAAACACTTTAAGGATATATTTTAAAGTTTTTAGTTCTCAATTTCCCAATGTATTATTTAATATTTACTATGAAATTCCTACTTCTGCAATTTCTAAAAACATTTAAAAAAGAAAATATTTCCTTATTTATTTAGCTCTTATACCAGTTTATGTCATTTAGCATTGGCTCATATGATATTTAAAAAATAATAGCATTGTTTACATTGTACTGTTTAAAAAGCCCTGCAGGCTCCAAAAAGTTTTAAAAAAATAATAACATTTTAATTTAACTACATATAATCAGTTAAATACAATTCGAGGCTGCTGTCACTGCTTGTTTTAATGAATTGTACCCACTAAATGTAAAAAAAAAGATTAAAAAAAAAAGTGAAAGTATTAAAATGGTAATGAAAATATGAATATTGTTAATGGGTAAAGTGTGAAAAAATTTTCTTGATTCAAATGATATTTGTTAAACCTAAGTAAAAATTTTTTAGGATATCTTTTTTTTTTTTTTTTTTTTTTTATCTTCTTTATTCCTTATTTTTTTAAAAATTTTGATTAGAAACTATGAGTAAAGATTTTTTTCTCTTAATACATTGCTTCAGTTATATGTCATATTTCCTATTAAATTATCCTTTTCCAAAATTATTTTATGTGTTCAATAGTGTGAGTAAAATTTTGCTTTATTTCAATACATTATTGTAGCTACAAAGTCAAAGTCTGAAGTTGAGTGGCTCATACTACCGCATTTATGATTGTTATACAATTACTTCTTATTATGAAGATATTATGTTGAATAAAAATGTTGGTAATAAATGCCTACATGGATTTTTTCTATAGAAATAGAATATTATTTATATTTTTATAATTTAAGTAAAATGATTGATAGTGTGGATATTGTGCATATATATACACATAATAAAAAACAAGTGTTGTACAATAATGTATGAATACATAATAAAAATCAATTAAATCTTGATTTAAATAAAAAAAATCGATTTTTTTGAAAAAAATAAAAGAATCAACAACCCTGTTTGGAAGTCAGATTTTCGAATAGTGTGCAACGATGTTAAAATTTATATTTCCAACGAATACACAATTTTGACTTTTAGATCCTGGAGAAAATTTTACAACTGGATACTAAATTTGAAGTAATTTAGTCAATATGCTTAGCAATTATACTTATTGGGACTTTTGAGTTTTTTAATGTTTTTTTTTTTTTTTTTTTTTTTCAATCTTAAATCTCTTGGTGATATTAGTTTTTTAGTGTAGCTCAAAATCTACTGACCAAAAGAACTGAAATTTCATAAAAGTATAATTAAAATAATTAGGAGCCAGTGAAATATTTGTTGCAAAATACTTCTAATTTGCAATTTAAGAATTTTTACTTAAATAATTTCTAAATATTTATTTTTTAGATAATTTTATTTAAAAATTTTTAAATTGTAATCTACAATAATATTTTTAAGTTGTTGCAGGCTTTAAATATGTAGATTCCCTAAGAATTTTCCCCCATAAATAATTAAATTACACATTCTATAAGGAATGGTAGGTATCTATTTTTCTCTCTCGATATTTGTTCAATCTTGTACATATAGGTATCATCTTTTTTTTTTTTTTTTTTTTTTTTTTTTTTAAAGGTCTATACATTATTATTAAAAAAAAAAAAAAAAAAAAAAAAAAAACTGCACAGCATGTGCAAAAATAAATGTGAAATTAACAATATTTATACATATAGTCACAACCACTTGTTAAAATATGCTATAATTTCACCAGTTATCGATAAAATTCACATATTTCAAGACTGATTTCCAAAATTCGCGATAATTTTACAATTGATCGCTAAAATGCATAATTTTTTTTCATCGCTAATTAATAAAGTTTCTGCGTTTTTTAAGTTAAATGTCCCAAATACTCAATTATTTCGTCGATAATAGACGTAATTTGCACTTTGTTCTCAAAGCTGAATGCTGAAATACACAATAATTTTGCAGCTGATTTCGAAAATACGGGATTATTTTCACCGCTAACTATGGTGTCAATTTTTATAGTTAAAATTTACATTTAATCACATTTAATTCCCAAATACCGCTATTATATCTCTGCTAACTAATAAAATTCACTGTATTATTTTGCGCCTAATCGATGAAATTCGTATTCTTTATAAAGTTTAATCTCCAAATACTCAATTATTTCGCCGCTAATCTATGAAATTTATGCTTTTCTCAAAGCTGAATCCCGAAATATGCAGTAATTTTGCAGCCTAATTCGGAAATACGGGATCATTTTACTATTAACTGTCAAAAATTTATGCTTAAGTGCAACTAATTGCTAAAATACGATATTAATTCGGCGTTAATCGATAAAAATTGAAATCTTTTCAAAGGTGATTTCTGAAATTCACGATGTTTTGTGGCTGATTATTGAAACACGCAATCATTTCGCCGTTGCTTAATAAGGTTATTTTAATCCTAATTGTTTGCTGAAATAGGCTTTATCTCTATGTTAATCAATGAAATTCGCCCTTTTTTGCAAAGACAATATCCGATGTATGCAATAAATTTGCTGAAATATGGAATCAATCATTTTACCGCTTATTTTTTAAAATTATGCAAGAGCAACTAATTGCTAATATAGACTATTATTTCACCTCAGTGGCAGAAACACCGTGACACGGTGACATAGTCGCGGACACAGAATAAATGCTTGCAGACAGTTTTTGTCTGCACTAATAAAACAATTAGTCCGTAACTTTCGAACACTCTTTGTCTGTCTCTGTACTAATAAAAAAAATTGCCCACAACTTTCAGACAGTCTTTGTCTGCAATTTACGGACATTTTTCGCCTGCGACAATGCGCTACCCATGTATGACGTCTTAGATGCTCTTTGGTAGGAACTCTAGAGCCCCCATATAGGTGCCTTGGTAGGAACACACAAAACAGTACTTAACAAGGGCGACCTAAGCAGCCTATATCTCCCTTGATAGACAGCATATGCGTATTCTTTTCCCCTGTTACTAAGATTCTACGGGGACATAGAAAAGTGCTAATTTCTTTTAAAACTGCTCCAAAACTTCTCCTCCACTTCATAATTCACTTATAAAAATTTCTGTATCAAAACTAAAACTAATACTTTTGTTATTTATACTGTGTTGTGTCAAACATTGCTATAAATATTTAATTGAATGAGTTCAACTTATTATTTTATAATTGTTTATTACTATAGTTCTGTAGTAAAATTGTATTTGTGTATTGTTGCACGAGATCACCACTATTGTTAAGCTCTCTCCCCCAAAGATTGCTGCTATCAGCTTCAGGCTTTTTGAGTGTAAGCCGTTCTCATCCCTGATTACAGGCAAATTTCGTAGACAGATTTTGAAATTTTAAAAGCCTGTCGCACACAGCTACAAAACTTTCTGCCACTGGAATTTCACTGCTAATTATTAAATTTTGTATGTTTTTAAAAAATAATTGCTGAGATATGAGATTATTTCACAAAACAATAATAAAATTACTTTTTTTATTATTTATACATTTCAGAAATACGCAATACAAAAGTCTATCTACAATACGGGATCGTTTAACCGATAACATTTACTTTTAATCTTTCAAAGTACGAAATAAGCTGTTAATTCATTACAAAACAACATAATATTTTTGCAGTGAATTATCGAAATCCCCAGTGGCAGAAAGTTTCGTAGCTGTCTGTGACAGGCTTTTAAAATTTCATAATCTGTCTGCAAAATTTGTGTTAATCAGTGGTGAAAATGGCTTACTCTCAAAAAACCTGAAAGGTGATTGGGGGGGGGGGGGGGTAACATCAGGTGATATCGTGCAACAATACACGAATACAATTTTACTGCAGGACAATATAGTATAAACAATTGTGTGTACTCATTCAATTCATCTCATTCAATTAAATATTTTATAGCAATGTTTGACACAACACAATATAGATAATTATAAATAATAAAAGTATTAGTTTTAGTTTTTATACAGAAGTTTTTTTTAAGTGAATTGTTATTCGAAAGTTGCAGACAAAAACTGTCCGCAAGCCGCTTTTCTGTGTCCGTAACTATGTCGCGGTGTTTCTGCCACTGGGTCGAAATCCATCGTTTCATGTCTTATTAACAAAATTTACCTTTATCATGGCTAATTGCTCAAATAGCGATTGTTTCTCTTTTTCACTAAATAAAGATAGGCAAATATTTTCGCTGCTATAATGGACGAAATTCGTGCTATTTCTGAAAAGTGATATCACAGATGTTAAATACATATATTGAGTCAAAAATCAGCGAGATTTCTGCCTTTTTTTGGCGTATGTTTTCTGATTACATAATTTTTGCATCTGATTACCGAAATATATGCAATTTTCTCATCTTTTGAAATACTGAATCAATTTAAGTTGGACATTGAACTTATCACACAAATATCTTGGATGAATTTTGTTCCAACATTTATCTAGTTTCCAAGTTGCAGCCACTTGAAATCAGGCTGCTACTTGAAAATATGCCACAACGATAACTTTTAGAATACTAAACTGGTTCAGACAGCAGCGGCGACTTTGAAAAATTTCTGGGGGGGCTCGAACCAAGGCCGTAGCCAGGATTATTTTTTGAGGGTGGGGGGCATCACATTTCTAATACAAGGTCATCAAATATGGTGTAATAATGTACACACGCTTACCCAAGGAAAAGAACATATGCACACACAAACAACGGCCTGATTAACACAGGGGCACGTGCCAGGGGCTCTGAGTAGCAAAGGGCCCCAAAACTGGACCTGAAAATGCCATCATAATCTTTGCCATTTAGTTTATGTAAATCGAATTTATATGGCAGTAACTTTTGTAAAAATAGTTATATTACTTTGCATCGATGTTTCTGAAAACTTTTGCTCCTCATGCACAAACCATAAGTGATTGGGATTCCCGTAGCACAGTAAAGGGAATCATCTTCCTCTGAACTCACCCCCCCCCCCCCCCGCGCCCCATACAGAGACTTTCAGCCTCTCTTGTTTTTCTTTCTTTTTTTCTTAGTCGATTTATGTCCATTTTCAATTGCAACAACCTTACTTTACAGCTATGATTTTGGTAAAAAACTAAATAAGAAATAGAGGAAAGAATTTCTTGTTTAATAGAGAATCAGTATTCAAAATTTCTGGGGGGGCTGATCCCTTACAGAAAATTTTCTGGGGGGGCTCGAGCCCCCACATAGTCAGCGCCACTGGGTTCAGATCAAAGTTGGGGAGTGAATTTAATACAGTTTAAATATCTTGGAAAAGTTTGCTAGGCAACTTGCTCCACCATTTTGTTTCCAAGTGGCGGCCACTTAAAAATTTTTTATTACAATAACTTTTGTAATACGGAATCAGTTTGAATCGCATTTGCACAGTTGACATATCATTCAAATATCTTTGATAAGTTCACTGGGCATCTCAGTCACTCTGTCCTTTGTTTCTAAATGGTGGCCACTTGGAAATTATCACAATAACTTTTGAACCGATTTGCTTAAAACTCCATATGTAAATAGACCTCTTTAATAAATCTACCAAGTTCATTAATAAATTGTAGCTGTCATTTTGAAAAAAGATGGTGGCATCTTCATAAGAAAAGATAAATCAACCTAACCTTCTTATGAGCCGGAACGACTTGTTTTAATTTTTTGATCAATAACCTCTAAAAAGTAATGATATCAGTACAAAAACCCTTAACGGGTTAAAAGTTTGTGACGCAGCTACTTTATCACTATAAGAATTTGAAATATGGGTCTTAAAAATAATGATATCAAGTTTTAAGTGACGCTCTTCTATTAGTTAAAATATACATAGATTTTCTTATTTGATCATTCACTTTTTTCTTTTATTTATATTTACAATGCAAACATAATATTTTTAACTTCAAGATAAGACAAATATATAAAATATACTCACTGATGCTTTTTCATTTTCATTTCAATTTCAAAATAACAGTTTTAAAAGGAATGATATAAAAATTCCAGTCACGCCTCGGTGTCATTTTAAAAGATTTGTTTTTAGATTCCATTAAAATTACCTTTGTTTTGTCTGATAAAGTATATTTACACATTCAAACAGTGCTTTTAATTTTTAAATATACTGTCAAATAATCACACTTTCACTGAGTTTGCATTATAAATAAAAATTATTTATTTCAATAAATCGATTTGTCTTTTGCGTCACGCTATCCAAAACTGCAAGTAAAATTTGGTCAAATGTTTTCTTTGCATCACACTGTCTCTTTGCAGAAATTCTCACTTAGTTGGATACTATGATACAAAATAACATTTACATATATTTTACTCACAGTTTTGGATAGCGTGACGCAAAAGACAAATCGATTTATTGAAATAAATAATTTTTATTTATAATGCAAACTCAGTAAAAGTGTGATTATTTGACAGTATATTTAAAAATTAAAAGCACTGTTTGAATGTGTAAATATACTTTATCAGACAAAACAAAGGTAATTTTAATGGAATCTAAAAACAAATCTTTTAAAATGACACCGAGGCGTGACTGGAATTTTTATATCATTCCTTTTAAAACTGTTATTTTGAAATTGAAATGAAAATGAAAAAGCATCAGTGAGTATATTTTATATATTTGTCTTATCTTGAAGTTAAAAATATTATGTTTGCATTGTAAATATAAATAAAAGAAAAAAGCGAATGATCAAATAAGAAAATCTATGTATATTTTAACTAATAGAAGAGCGTCACTTAAAACTTGATATCATTATTTTTAAGACCCATATTTCAAATTCTTATAGTGATAAAGTAGCTGCGTCACAAACTTTTAACCCGTTAAGGGTTTTTGTACTGATCTTAACCTACATTTGTATAGGAGAAAAACACAGTAAACTTCGAGCAATCAGACCGACAAGCGTGACTTGGGCTCAAGCCCAGCTCCTATCATCTTCCAGCACCGGAACCGGGAGCAGAAATTCTCAGGTGAAAAAAATTATGAATTTGCAATTATGCTTTTCTGTGCTGCGTGTAATTCAGATTCATACTCTTTTCCCTTCCCCGAGTAATTCTATAATGATTTTTGCTTTTTATTATAAGGATATCTCATTTAAAATGAAGTTTTTCGAATTATATTTTTTACATTTCTTTGAACCTTTCATCGTTTATGTATTGGGCTTCAGGTTGGTTGGCTGCACGAGGGTTCTAGAACTGGATTGAAGTGCCGTACGTGGAATCTTTCTAAGGGAGCCCTAGCTCGTATTCACGCAAGTATTACGCCAAACCTCGGGAAACTCCAAAAGACTAGGCCAACGAGCGCGAAATGGGATCGAACACAGTACACGTTAGGTTATACCCCCGTTTCGCCGACACGAAAATTTCCTACCCCCTTTCTTTGACAAATTCCCCAATGAAGGGAAAATCGACAATCTCGGTTTAACACCTGTTTCGCTGACAGTGAATGTTCACCCCCATTTTGTCGGCGAAATGGGGGTATCACATACATTTTTCAAGCTCATTTAAGACTAGTTGTGTAGTTTAAAGGCAATAATCCTAAAAAACTTAGATGCTAAGATGCAGAAAAACTTGGGAAATAAATACGAGAGTTAGAAATAAAACACAGAGTTAGAAATTAGAATGTGAAATGCAGGCGTCAATGGCACTTAATTATTTTTTCTTAGTTGCCAAAATGGTCTACTCAGGTATAATTGTTAAATTTTTTAATAGGATTAGACTTAGTTTATTATTATTATTTACTTAAATAATAAACACAAGCACAAAAGTTTAATATGAATATATTTATATTTAAAAAATAAAATAAAATAAAAACTCCCGTAAAACAGAGCAAACAGTAGAATTTCTTTTTTAATTACCTGCTGGCCAACTCATTTTTAAATTTAGTCGAATTCCAAATATTACATCTTCAAACAAAATGAGAACTATTAGAAAACATTCATTTAAACTTTTTTTTTTTATTATTATTATTAACTTTTACTTTCAATTTTATAAGCCCAAAGTTTGTTAATTAATTCAGTATTTCAAAAATTATCATGATAAACATTTTTTGGTGATGTATTAATAAACTGAGAAATAACAGTTGGTAGTAGGAAATAATATATATATATATATATATATATATATATATATATATATATATATATATATATTAAATAAATTAAAATATTATGTTTATTTATTTATTTATTTTTCTTTTTCTTAACAGCATTTATGGGATTTTTTACTTGCTGGTTTTTATTGAGCTTATGTATCGATGTGTTTAAACTAAAAATATAAGATTTTTTTTTTTTTTTTTTTTTAAGATAATAATAAACAAGGATTTTGAAAATTTCAGTAGACTTCAGAAATCTGCTGATCACGACCAATTTAAACATTGAAATTTATGATAAAGTTCAAAGAAGAAAATCATGATAGAACTTACTTCAATGGTGTTATTTTAGAAATGGAGTCTAATGATCTAAGGAAAGTTAATTTTAAGCAAGGTCTAGGTCTTGAAGATAAGTACCTAAATTCTTTTAACTCAATAACATTTGTGCTTAAACACACATACACACAGGAAAAAAAAAATGAATCCATAGACTGAAAATATAAATAAATAAATTACTTGTCTTTACCTATATTTCTAAACTGTAATAAAAGTCGCAAATTAATTATACAATTATTCTTATACTAGCAGGCTATGCCCACTTCCTTTTAAAAAGAATTCCTTTTGAAAAGAAATTATTAAAAAATAATGATAATAAAAAGTTGCTATATTATAAATGTTGCTATACTATAAATTTTATATGTACGTTTTTATTACATTATTTATACTCTTTATTTGCCTTAATCTATACATTTCATATATCTTATGTAATGATAATCATTTTCAATGCATTATAATGTCAAAATTCTAATTTTAAAATGAAAAAAAAAAATAAATAAATAAATAAATCTACACAATTTTAAAATTCGCGCAGTCTCTGATCTCAGGCTGTATGAATTTCTGGGAGTGCACTGTAAAAAGAGAAATAATTTTATGACAGTAACGCGGATATAAATTAGGCGTAAAAAATGACAAGTGAAAACTGTAATTCACCATGGGTTTGTGCACATGAGACTGTGAGTCGTATCAACTGATAAAAAGGGGTGAACTGGACTCTAATCTCCTTACGTAACTAGTACCCGCCATTTCATTGAATTGAAATTTTCTTTCCTCGTGTTTTCCCCATAATTATAGGACAAATCCCTAAACAGCTGGAAAGGGAAGCTTGAATGGGAAAAACAGGGGGGTAGGAAATTTTTTGTCGGCGAAACGGGGGTTACACCACACGTTACACGTAATTTTCGAATTGAAAACAGAGCCTCTCGACTGCTGGTGAGCTCTGTTACCTTTTAGATTAGTGAGCAATTGAAAAAAAATATATATATATATATAAATAAATAAACTTTAAAAAAATAATTTTTATTTATTTATTTATTTATTTATTCTTATTAAACTTAAAAGAAAAAAAAAAAACAGAACTGACATCTTTTAAAAGGAAATAGAGTTCAGAAAACTTCATTTTTGAATGAGATATCTTTATGATACAAAGCAACAAAAATGTCATAGGATAACATGGGAAGGGAGAAAGGGAGACTGATGCACTGCCTTATTATAAAGTATACAAATTTATCATTCTCAATTTATTTCGGACTAACAGGCTTTGTCCGCTTCGCTGGTCACTGTATTTAAATGAATTAAAAAAAGAATCAATATTTTTTATACCGTTCTATAAATTAAAACTAAAAAGAAAATACATTGAAATTGCTTTAAAACTTCGCTTCGGGCACTCGCTGCCTTCCACAGGGACTTCTTCACCGCAACGTCTTGGTACTGGATAATTTAATTTAATTTATAGAGATGTAATTAATACAGGAGAAACTGTATAAGTCATTTTCTTTTTGATAATAAACAGAACCGAAAACGCATAACATTTTACATGGAGATATTTTGCATAATTAGACCAATAATAAAAAAAAAAAAAAAAAAAAAAAAATGCTTTTTCTTTTTTTCCCACTCGCCTTACAAAAATATATTAAATAAAATTGAGAAAAATTGTGCAAAAACATTGAAACAGCTTGGACTTCTCGGCGGTATTTGAATTTTGGCACTGAAGTAAGTTGGACGTTTCTCGCCAAAATGTTTACTTATGCATTTGTGATACCCATAACAACTCATCGCCGAAATCACAACAAAATTATAATAAATAATTATAAGACATAGAAAACTTTTTTATATACCATGTTTTTGAATTTTCTGTTGAATCTTTTAGCTATAGAACTACATCAGCACTTTATCAATGTGTAGAAATTTTTAAAGTGATAATGACGTCAATTTTTGTGAGATGCATAATTTTTTTTTTTTTACAATTTTTCAATGTTCACGTTTAATTAAATGTATTTATTTTTATGTCGAAAGAAAATAAACTCGTATTTATTTTTTTTTTTTATTATTTATTTTTTTTTTGGCAACTATTAAATTATAGCTAATATTTATTTTCATATTTTAAATAATTAAAAGAAAACTTTGCAACGTAATATCTCTAATAACTTGATGTATATAGTGTCCCTGTCCACACAAAAAATGAACAGTTTTTAGAGCTCTTTTAAAAGTATAATATCTATACAGTACCTTTTAAAAAAATTCATCAGTTTTTACTAAAAAAAAAAAAAAAAAGCAAACTTTCACCACCAAAGTAGTTAAATCTAGACCAATCAAAAATAGTAGTGGTCCACCGGGATGTTTTCCCGACAAACTCTTTGTTTTTTTTTTTATACAGATTGTAACCCTTTTTCCTCACCAGCGTTTTAATAAACTTGATAAAATTTAGGTAATATTTTTTAACATTACCTTAATTTATTCTTTAGAAGTATAAATTTTTCCAAGACAAAATTAATTACCACTTATTATTATTAACACTTTCCAACAAGGTTTAAAAATGTTAATGACTTTGGTTTATCTGTCTATCTGTCCGTCCATCCGTCTGTCTGTCCGCTTTCTAACTGCTGTAAATATCCATGGAATTTTTTCAAACTGATATATGTTATTGAAATTGACTACCGGATGTTCCTATTGAAAATGGAGTGAATACCTCTACTGGTTTGTGTACAGAGACCCCCGAAAGTATTCCAAAGCATTGTGTTCTATTAGAGGCATTTTTATATCTTTATTTTACACAAATCTTAATGAAATTGAAATATGTTATTTAAATCCATTATCAGATGTTTCTATAGAAAATGAAATAAATACCTACACTGGTTTGTGTATAGGGACAACCGAAAATATTTGAAAGCATTGCGTTCTAGGAGACGCATTTCTATAATTCAAATTTTAATAACTTTATATAGTACATAGTTCAAATTTTAATAACTTTACTTAGCTCAAATATTAAGGAAATTTAAATAGGCTATTCATATGTACAAGAAAATGCTGTCAATAGAATATAGTATGATTAGTATGTGATTTACAGGGCCTCACAGAAATATTCAGTTACGCTAAGGGTTATTAATGGAAATTTGCTGGAATTGCATTTTCGTTTACATTAAGCATTTTTAATACTTTCTAACAATTTTTAAGTGTGAATATGATTTCAATATATACATCTGTCTGTCCGACTGTCCATCTGTCTATCTGTCCATCTGCCCACCCCCAGCGTCTGTAAATATTTCCAGAATTTTTAAAAAATGATATATGCTATTCAAGTTCACTATGGAATGTTTTCTATTTAAAATGGCATTAATAGGTACTGTACAACTGGTTTATGTATATTGACCTCCCCCCCAATCCCCCTCCCCCCCCCCAAAAAAAAAAAACGAAGAAAAAGAAGAAGAAGAAGCCTATGCATCGCTTTTTCGGACAGATATTTATACAAATTACGGTTGAATAACTTTCTACTGTAATTTCTTTCATTCCGTCAGTCTATCCGTTGTGTGATGACGTAGTTAAAGAACATCGGAAGTTATACGATACAATGAGTATGTATAGTTGGAAAAGGTTACTAATCAATGCGTACCGCATGATTTTTCGTTCTTGTTTCATATTATACCTGCTAATAAAATCTCTACATACGCCTAAGAATTTTACTAGTAACAAAATTGCTGAGTGCTAAAAAACAAAAACTTTACTTTTTCAATTATGAAATACTCTTTTAAAAGTTACTGCTAGTATATCGTTGCTATAACAAAATTATTAATTTTATAAAATTTAAATAAATAAATAAAATACACTCTATAACAAAACAAATCGATGCACCAAGAGGGAGTTATCCGAATGGGACAAAAATTGGTAGATGGGGAGAAAAAGAATTGATTACAGTTTCAGAAAAATTGAATGATTTAATCAAGAGAAAGGGCCTCACAAAGTACACAAGTCAATAATGCGTTGGTCCACTTTTGGCCCTTATGTACGCAGTTATTCGGCTTGGTATTAATTGATTGAGTTGGCAGATGTGCTCTTGTGAAGTATCGTGGCACATTCTGTCCAGTTGGTGCTTTCGATTGGTAAAATCCCGAGCTGGTTGTAGGACCTTTTTTATGATGTTCCAAACGCCCTCAGTGGAAGAGAGATTCGGGCATTGATCTAAACCCCATTTCACTGAGCCCCCTATTAAGGGTCTTTGAAGTCACTGAAGTACCAGTTGCACGTAGGATCGATGGTAATGATGAATTGGAGCTTTGAGTACCGCTTTGTTGATTGACTGGTTCTCACTTTCTGTCCTCTCTTTAGGCCGACCGTTTCCTCTCTGACGATGTGTTCGACCATGGTTCACCCATTCCTGTCAATATTATCTAATAGTGGTACCGCTCCTATACAATTGTCAAAAAAATCGCAGATTAGACAAACCGGCTTCTTTGAGCCCAACTACACACCACACTCAAATGCTGACATCTGCGCATGTTGTTTGCGCACCTGTATGCGAGGCATAGTTACTGTCTTACTGAGAAGATGGAATAAAATTCTCGAAGAATTTATGACCTAGAATCAAACTTTCTCATTTTTAATATTCTGCCAGTTGCACAGTTGAGATGCGCTGCAGTGTCGCATGCTCATTCGTCGACAGCCAAACATTAAAATTTTGCATTTACCATCGAAACCTGTATGTATGTCAATTTTTGTCCAGTTTGCATTACTCCTTCTTGGTGCGTCGCTTTTTTTTTTTTTTTTTTTTTTTTTATTATGAGAATATAAAAGAGAAAGAAAGAGAAATTAATGCTCAAACTCTTTCTCAATACTCAAACTCTTTCTCAATATCCATTCATACAAAGAAAATGAAATCAACAATTTCTTTGTATGAATGCAAGGGAATTAATAAAATTTTTTATGAATACAACAAAACCATGTAAAATATTTCCACTTCAGTGTGGGGCTCTATTCCAGGTCCAGGTCATCGATCTAGCCGTTCGGAGTTTTCTGTGTTTTTCTCCGAAAATCGCGTAAATACGAAATAAGAGCCCTTAGAAAGACTCAACCCACCCTAGGGTTCACCCTAGTCTATGCCTAGAACCCTCGTGTAGTTAAACGGCCTTATGTCCAAAACCCAATGCTATGAAATATTTTCACTTCGTACTTTTGGTTTTTTAAATGGGAAAACACAAAAAAGAATTGCTTTAAAACAGAAAAAGCATTAGAAGAGGAATAAAAAAAATATGTTATATTCGAAAATTTGTCCCATCAAGATAAAATACTTCATAAAGTTTTTTCAATGTAATTATAATAATAATAATAATAATAGAAACACTGTATACATTTTTTTACTTCATACGTAATTCGTTTACCTCATAGGTAATTCGTAATACGTTTACTTCATACTCATAAATTTCCATTGACTAAAAGGTTTAGAATCTTTAAATGAATTATAAATGGTGAAAACTATTTATTGAATCGCGTCGCGGTATCAACTCACTTCTCAATGAATATATGTTATTATAACCAACACAGACGGAATAAGAAATGAATGAAAAAAAGCGTAATCTAAAATGTTTGCTTTAGCTTCATAAAGAAAAATGAGTATTATTTTGTAAATGATGTCAATTTCAAAAAAAAAATTCACGTTTGTTCAAACTTTTGATTAAGTAATGTAGTAGAAGTAATTTTTATATTACTCAACTGATTTAGCTCCCAACTCAAATTTTAAAAAAGCAATTTGTGAAGAATACCTTACTATCCAGCTTGTTTTAGAAAGCAACTGATTTTAATTGAGTTTACCCTGTAGTAGATTACTTTCTGAATTTTTACGATACTCTTAAGTACTAAATTAAGGGTTACATGAGTTTCGAAGGCTAAAATAAAGCACATTCTCTCTCTCTCTCTCTCTTTTTTAATATAACAAATGAAAACTTTCATTCACTATTTTGAGCATATAAAAGAGCAACATTTAAGCAATATTTTATGAAATTTCCTTTAAAATTTTAGAAAATGCGAAAGGTGGTTTTTTTTTTTTTTTTTTTTTTTTTTTTTTCGATTATAGCTAATTTTACAAGCCCGTACGTAGGGTAAAATGTATCGAAAATTTTCTGTTTTGCATACAACTCTGCCAACAATTCAAATTTTAATTTTTACTTCCATTACCCTACTACCGTAGGTAATGGAAGTATTGTATTCAGTCTAAAAATTCGATATCGAGTTTTCACCTGATTTACACGTTTTAAGGCCTCCCGAGTCCAAAAAAGTATTTTTTGGTAATTGGTCAGTATGTGTGTATATACGAATGTGTGTGTGTATGTGGGGAATCACCTGGATATCATATCTGCGAAACTAATAAAGATACTACGAAACTTCAGAATTGATACAAGTCTGCTGTACAGATGGATTTTCCAAATTTTAGTGAAAATCGGAAAACCGGAAGTGGGTCATCGGAAACCAGAAGTGGGACCTTAAGTCCGTATCTCAAAAATGACTCTAACGATTTTCTTCAAAGTTGCTGTATAAAAACTCTATTAGATTTTCTTTCGAATGCTATAGTTCATCCGATTGCGCTTTATTTTGAATGCATGTATAATTCCAGTGACAATATACATGTTTAAGCTATAACTGACTTAAGAGGAGAGGAAAACCTTGTGGAACATTTTTTGTACATTTTGATTAACTTTGTATTAACTTTTATTTATGCGGTATTATATATGTTTTTCTTTCACTGTCCGATCATTTGTTATTTTTTTTACAGGCGCAACATTTAATCACTTTCGTTGCGATAAATTTGAAATTATTTTTCCGTATAATTTTTCATTGTCATAAATTTATTTGTAACTTTATTTACTGGAATGTATGGAAAGTGGTGTGCAATGGACCGCTCCCTATAATTTTTTTAATTTATTTTTATGGTTCGTATTTTGGTAAATAGGTAGCAGCACTGCCTAACTAACAATTTAGCCATTTTATTCGTGAAGTTTAGTTTACGGTAGCCAAAAATAAATATTTTTATTTAAACTTTTTTTTTTTTTTTTTTTTTTTTTGTCTTTCAGGAATAATGATCTGTAACAGGCTATTTAGCACAATAAAGAGCTAAGGTCATCTATTATTATACTTAATCTCATTAAAATATTTTTAAGAGGATTTTTTTTTTTTTTTTTAAATCATTTGCTGTCAAAGTTCCAGACTGGACCACTAAATAAAACGTTCCATAAGACCCAATATACAGGTAATATGCACACATATTTTCAATAGCGAGAAATTATTACTTTGTGAATAAACACCTAAAATTTCCAAAATTGATCCATTGTACCCCACTCTCTCCTATTGCATGCATTGTTGAAAAGGAAACATAAAAGAACATGTGAATGAAAACATTTTATTTTTATATTCTAAATTACACATTCATAAATGATGATAAAACATGATGCGACAAATTTACATGATATATTACAGTGTGATATATAATTTACAGTGTCTGTTATTTAGCAACGGAAAGTGAAACAAATACAGTAGTTGACAAGTTCATTATAAAGAAGGCAGTTTCAGGAAATACAGAAAGTTAAATAATTACTGAACAACAAGCTTTTACAATAGAGGAAACCAGTTAAACTAATCTTAATAATAAAAAACTCTGAAACAAAATATTTAAATTTGCAAATTAAGTAATAAAGAGATAAATTTATTTAAAAAAAAAAAAAAAAAAAAAAAAAAAAATGCGAACACGGTAGTACTTTCCATGAGGGTCACCAATAGTGAAATAAAAATTTGGTCTTGGTATTTTTTAGACAAGTGGCCATTGATAGGTGTTCTTCAGAAAATTTCAATTGAGGCAGCGAAATTTGTAATTGAAAGGGTTTTAACTATACAAATTTAAATTGCTTGTCTGCATAGCTTTTTAATAATCATTAATATTAGTTTGGTGTTTGAAACTAATTAATTTTGTTCTTCAAGTTTTTATGTACCGAAACAAATTGTTCAACGTAGTATCTTTACTAATGGCAAAAATGCTTTCTAGAAATTTCCACTACAGTTTAGTATCAGGAAATATTAATTTTACCGTTTAATTTTTTATCTTAGCTAGGTTTGGCACTCAGATTTTGACATTTAAAGACACCATTACTCATTTAGAAGCCATTGGATTTAATAATAAAATATTTAATAAAATATTTAAATTTGGAAATTAAGTAATAAAGAGATAAATTGATTTAAGAAAAAAAAAATGCGAACACGGTAAAACTTCCTATGAGGGCCACCAATAGTGAAATAAAAATTTAGTCTTGGTATTTTTTAGAGAAGTGGCCTTTACTAGATGTTCTTCAGAAAATTTCAATTCAGGCACCAAAATTTGCAATTGAAATGGTTTTAACTATACACATGTAAATTGCTTGTCTACATAGCTTTTTAATAATCATTAATATTAGTTTGATGTTTGAAACTAATTAATTTTGTTCTTCAAGTTTTTATGTACCGAAACAAATTGCTCAGCGTAATAATGTCTTTAGTAATAGCAAAAATGCTATCTAGAAATTTCCACTACAGTTTAGTATCAGGAAATATTAATTTTACCGTTTAATTTTTAATCTTAGCTAGGTTTGGCACTCAGATTTTGACATTTAAAGACACCATTACTCATTTAGAAGCCATTGGATTTAAATTCATTTACTAAACCAGTGGTAGTCAACCTAGTCCCTATCACTAATTTATGGCCGCTCCAATTTTCATGTAGGCGGTAGAAGTTTTGTCTAATACAAAAGCACATTTATTATTATTATTATTATTAATTAACTTTTTAAAAACATCGAAATGCAATTTTTTTTTTTTTTTAAGTACTGTTTAAAAAAAAAATTCATTAGCAATTAAAAAAAATTATTTTTAGACTAAAGGATTATATAATAATTTAATTAATAAATATAATTTCATGTTTCACTCTTCTGTGCATGCAAAATAAAGATAAAAAGGCATATTTAATAATAGAAATTTGTTTTATCAAGATTTATTCTGCCTAGCTTAGAAAAAATCCGACATAATGTATTTCGAAAGTATTTGTTGTAACACTGCTTTCTAAATTTTATAAAGTAAAGTAACACCCCTACTTTATAAATCACCATTCTGTTGAACCAGTGGGCAAATTTTACAACTGACAGAGATACGCAAGCGGGCGGCAGTATAAAAATATTGGCTACTCCTGAGCTAAATAATGGTATGACACTAAATTCCCCTTTCCAAGATTGGATTTTACTCTAATTACGCGCTTTCAGAAGTATGAACTAACCCTTATTTTATTTATTTATTTATTTATTTATTTTTGCACATGGGCTTTTATGGCAATAGTGAATTTTCTATATGTCAAATTTGGATTAAATATCAGATATTTCACTTTTACTAAAATATGAAACATAATAGTAGTAATGTTTGGGAAGAAGAATGTTTCAATTGCCATCGTTCACCATAATGTGAATGTTAATTTTAATATGGTATTTCACATCTACAAATATTCTACAATAAGACTGTAACTTTTTGCGATTACAGTGGAATTTCTTTTCTTTTCTTTTTTTTTTTTTTTTTTTTTTTTTTTTTTTTGGTACGGAGAACTATTTGTCTCAATCTACGGATTTTTATGATACCAGTTTTACGATGGTTGGACATTTATCGAAATCGAAAATTTACCGAAAATATAATTGAATAATTTCAAAGCGATGTTATAATTTAAAAAAAAAAAAAAAAAAAAAAACTGATAGTCCTCCATACTAAACTAAATTCTGCTTTTGCCAGAATTTCATCAAAATCATTTTTTTTTTCTTTTTGAAAGGAAAAGAAAAAAAAATAATAATAATCAGTATCGAAATGGACAATATCAAAAGAGTTTTTTTTTTTTTTTTTTTTTTTTTTTTTGAGGGAGGAAGGGTGAGAAGGTCGAAATGTTTATATCTTATTATTATTTTTTTTTCTTTAAGTTCACTGTCACTTTAATAGAAGTAAATTAGAATTAAATCGTATGAAGAAAATTTGAGACCACAAAATACTGCTTCTAAAAAGAGGTGACCCTACCCGTTAACAGAGATAGACTTTGAGAGATGTTTCACAGTAATTTAAATTAATAAAAGTCAAAAACAACTACTATCAAAACCAAAGACGTAATAAAGGAGCTATTAAATAGACGATAAAATAAGTAAGTAGGTGAGAATTAAATAAATGCAGAGTATTGAAAACACCTAATAAGATTAACTGAATGATGAAAATGGAATACAAATGAATAAACAAAAGAATCGGGTTAACAGGAAAGAAATAATAATCCATGCAATTTTGAATAGATACAATATTTAAATAAATAAATGCATGCACCCATATAAAAAGCGGAACTTATAGAACAAATAGGTATAGCTTCCATCATCAAAGTAATAATCTTTAATTAAACCTAGTATTTAAAGGTGAAAACAAATTCCGTGATTCAAAAATAATTAAAAAGATAGAGATTAACAGATATATGAAAAAATATAAATAAATGAACAAATGAAATAGATTAACAGGAAAGAAATAATAATCAATGCAATTTTGAATAAATATAATAAATGAAAAAATAAAATAAAGACATGCATTTATATAAAGAATAAAACTTATAGAACTGTTTAACATACAGTGCGTTGCATGAATATAAACGCACCTTTTCCAATAGCCGGAAATAGAATTTTTAAAACTTTAAAAGAAGGAATGCGACTTACAGTTATTGCATATGACTAACAACTGAATAAGGTGCTTTGAGCAAGTATGTTTATGCTCATGCAAGCTTATTTAATGAATGTTTAAGCATTTTCTTATTTTTCACTGTTATTCGTTTGTTGCACGAAATTAAACGCACTCTGTATTTTGGGTTTAAAATTTAACAGAGCCGCCGGAATTAAATTAAAACACAAATAGTCGTGTTGCTAAAATTCTCTAAAATCAGTTTTAATGCTTGAGTGCAAAATTTACGGAGTTTGTACAGGATGGCAAAAGGAAAAACTTTGACAGTAGACGAGAGGATAAAAATCGACTTTATGCGTGGTAAAGGCTTTAGCAATCACGAAATAGGGCGATGAATTGGAAGAAGTGTGAGTGTTATGCGAAATTATATAAAGAAAGGAGCAAGTTATGGGGAAAAAGCGTATGAGAAGCGAACAGGAAAGCTCACCAGTTACGACAAATGTCGAATATGCAACGCTGCAAAGACTAAGAATATTTCCTGTGTGAAGATAAAGGCTCAATACAAGCTGGGTGTTGATCGGACGACCATATGGAGAACTATCAAAGCTGCAACATTCATTAAATTTAAGAAAATGAAGGCGAAACCACCCCTCACTCAAAAGCACAAGGATATGCGGTTGGAAAGGGCAAGAAAAGGGATTTTAGATAGACTAAATTGGGAAAAAGTCATCTTCTCAGATGAAAAAAAGTTTAATCTCGATGGCCAGGACGGATTTCATAGCTACTGGCACGATATGATAACCGAAGAAATGTACTGTTCAAAACGTCAATCTTGAGGTGGGTCTGCCATGGTGTGGGCAGCCATAGGTTTTAAAGGGGCTTTCGAATTAGAGTTCGTGGAGTACAGTATGAACTCTGTAGATTATGTCCAGATGCTCACAAGGAACCTCGCCATCAAGCAGTCAAAAAATCTGGAAGAAATTATATTTTTCAGCAAGATTGTGCATCTGTACATACAGCACAAGTCGTGAAAAAATGGTTCCGTGACAATAAAATTAAAGTTCTGGATTGGCCCTCAAAAAGACCCGATTTAAACATAATGGAGAACGTATGGGATAATCTGGTTCGCCGTGTTTACGCAAACGGAAGGCAGTTTAACACGAAAGATGAACTAAAATCGGCCATTCTGTTAGTTTGGAAGACAATCACCTTAGATACCTCATGCCACTATATCAGTCAATGCCAAGGCGTTTACTGGCTCTTCTAGAAGCCCATGGTGGCTTTACAAAGTATTAGATACAATATTTGTTACTTAGTTATTTATTTTTTTACATGTGCGTTTAAATTCATGCAACATGTATATTTGTCATAAATTCAATAAAATTATTTTCGAAAAAATCATAGTGTTTTTTCGTTGTTTTGACTCATAATTTCATTTCTTGAATCATACACATACAGTTTGCATGAAGTGTCACCTATTCATATTTTTTTATTACTCTTCTATACTATTCTAATTCTTAAAGCTAAGGTGCGTTTATATTCATGCAACGCACTGTAATTAAACATTTTTTTTCGTCTCAATGGTGGTTAAAATTAAAGCAATATTTAAAATGAGATATTTATTTACAATAAAAAAAATATATAAAAGCACAATTTAAAAAGCATTAAAAACAAGATATCCCTTTTGATGTTTTTATTGCTAGATTGTAACTGTTGCGCTTGTGACGTGTTGACACTGATGAGGGCTGATTTTCAGCCTAAACGTCTGTCTTATTTTTAATGCTTTTTAAATTTTGCTTTCATATATTTTTTATTGTAAATGAATATCTCCTTTTAAATGATGTTTTAATTATGGAATATTGCTTTCATAATATAAATAACTGTTGTTTAATTAAACCTGTTATTTAAGGGCGAAAACGAATTATATGTGATTTAATCACACTTAAATTGATAAAAGACTAGAGAAAGATGAAAAAAGAAAGATAAAAAATTGAACAAATGAAAAGGATTAACAGGAAAGAAATAATAACCCATGCAATTTTTAATAGGTAGAATATTTATAGATAAATAAAATAAAGCCATGTACATACAAACATATGCTTATAGAATCGATGGTATATAGCTTTTCTAATAAAAATAACTATTGTTTAATTAAATTTGGTACTTAAGGAAGAAAAAAATTTTTGACTGATTAACGATATAGCATACAGAAAATTCGTTTTATGTGTGGACTTATTACTTTCTCTTACCCTTGCAAGGTAGAGAAAGCATTGCTTTGCGACAAATTTTCGAAATAGAGATTTTGACATATTTACACGCTTTGAAACTTCCTCTGACTCGAAAAATCCTGTTTTCCGCGATTTTTTTGCTTGTCTGTGTGTATGTCTGCGGAAAGTCTATGAGTCTGTATGTCTGTTATCAGCATAATTCAAAAGCAAATATTAACAGGAAATCCTAATTCACTATCCTAGATCTGTATCGTATGGAGATGAAAGTTAAAACTTTTTTTTTTTTAATCAAACAAATAGTTCGTAACAACCAAGATAATTCAAATACGTTATGTATATGGACAAAATATTAGCAGGAAGTCCTAATTTAATATCCTGGATTTGTATCATATGAAGATGCTACTTTTTGTTAAAATCAAACAAATAGTTCGTGTACAGCGACATCCAAGAGAATTCCAGTATATTATGTATATGGACGAAAATACTTGGTAGGTACAGTTTAACATCTTCAGAACTGCTCTAAACAAAATTAAATGAACATATATATATATATAATGATTATCAATATTGTTTTACGAAATCGATGCAGAGCTTTATGAAGTACATGCCCCCTGACGAGATTTTACTTCTAATTTTAAGCATTTTTATCCAATTATTATTTCTGTGGTCCTTTAGTTATTTTCTCTGTCATTAAGTTTAATGGTCCTTTTTTTATTATTGTCATTCATGTCGGCGTAAGTAATTTAAATTGTTTTTATCTCTTATTGGTTCTTAATCTGTATCGCAACATTTTTGTGTCAGTCTTACCTATAAGTTAAAATCAGTTCTATTTTTGTTGTGTTGGTATTGTTTTGTATCTATTATACATATATATATATATATATTATATCTATAAAATCATGTTTCGTATGGAATACAGTGTTGTCAATTCGCAGGGTCTTTTTGTTTAAATAACCATCAAAATTTTTAATTGGAATGCTTGTCTAATTGTATACCAGTCTAAACGACTATCATATGTATCAAACATCATTCTTCAAAATAAATGGAGATTATTAAATAAAAAATCTCTACAAATTGGCAACACTGATGGAACAAGGTATGAAAATCATTCACCAATCATTTACAGGGCCAAATAAAAGATTTATGATGTGTTATGACTAGGAAATTGCTGGAAATTCATTTCAAGGCACGCTATGTGTTTTTCTCATCATTCTAAATCATAAGTACTCTATATGGGGTGTATATAATTTATAGACATATACAGGGCTACCCAAAATTTAACGAATATATTATTATCTGTTAAATTTAATTGTTGGTAATGCTTTACTAAATCTTATCAAGTTCAAGAATAGTGCTTAGGAATGATAATTACATTTTCATACCCATATCACAGACAAGGTGTCGTTTGAAATATAATTTTAAACTCTAATTTATTGCAATATCAATGCGTTTTAAAGTCCCTTGAATGTGAAAATCAAATTTTAAGCCGTTTTTATGCGTGTATGTCTTTTTTCAGCATAATTTAAAAAACAAATAATTGTCGAAAATTCGAATTTGATATTTTGAAGATCAAATATGTGTGCCACTTGAGAGGTTTTACAAAGATTGGTAAGTTTCAAAGAATGGTATGTATGTGAAAGTCGTGTGAATGATTTGGATTAAACTTCGAAACTTAAAAACCATCTTAATTTTTTTAGGAATGTAAGTACTATATTCAAACGGGGGTTGTGAAGAGCGTTAGTCCCCTCACAGAGAAATATAAGTCAAGTAAAAAAGTTTCTAAAACTATTTTGTTCTGTTTTTAAAGTATATTCATGTGGAAAGTAATTCCTTGCGCAGTCAACAGATGGCGCTGTCTCCGATGTATCCAGAAAACGAGCTGACAAGCGGAAGAGTTAGTTGGGATCCGGCTACAATGGAGAGCTGTTGAGATCGTCAGCGCGAAGGCTGATGTAGTCACTTTCTTCTAATTAGAGCTTGAACGCTCTGAGTAGTTGGGTAGAGCCATGAAAGGCTCAATACTTCAACTCACTATTTGATATAGCACGCGTAGGTGCTATTGTGCATTATAGTACGAGTAGGTGCTTATATGTTGCTTTGTAATAGTCATTTAATGAAGCGAACTTCTTAATTTGAGTGTAAAGCCACGGAACCAGTAGTTGGTTATTAATGAAGATCTGCTGTTATAATAATATTTATGTGTAATTTGTGTTTTGTGTATCTTCAAATAAATGTGACGTTGTTTGATCTGCATCTCATCATTGACCGCACCTCTAGACGCCCAGCCAAGATCTTACATTCATATATACATAATACTAACCCTTACTCTGCAATGCGTCTTTGTAGGGTAAGAGAAAGTTCTGTGAGTGCCACACAAGATTATGTTTATTTATCCACATACATATATGTAAATAGATTGATTAGGTAAATAATTTACAGAGAGAATAAAGTTTTAAAACAAATTAGAAATATAATTGGGAATTTGAAAGAACTTTAATGATAAAAGCATGAAAGAATCGGATATTTTTTTCTGCAATTAACAAATAAGTAAATGAAAATAGTTTTATTAAACATAAATGTAAAAAAATCATTAATAATGGTGAAAAAAAGATACTTTATCATAAAATAAGAGAAATTGCATCTAGGAGAAATAAGAAAATAATAATAAAAAGAAGTAAGTGATAGATAACTCAGAACTCCCCGCCTCCTCCACTCTTCGGTTTCTTTTTCTGGTCTATTTTTCAATTTTTCCAACATTTTCTCACTGTGTTACATTTTTGTTTTCCCCACACACACTTGCGATTAAGCGGTTTTTCTATTCTTTTCTTTTTTTTTCTTTTCTTTTTTTTTTCCGAAGCTATTTTCTATAGATTTTTGACTTTTTGTTTTCCCGTTTTTTGCACATTCTTAACAGAGAAACGGATAGACAGAAGAGGAAAAAGAAAAAGAAACTAAATTGATCAGCAGAGTAGCCTATATCATCGTTACTAATGTCAAAAATATAAAAGGATAAAGAATAAATCATTATAAAGATGTATTTTGTTTATAATGTACTTTTATACAAAATATCAGTGGCTTTAAACCAGTGATGCCAGATTGGGGATTTTTGAGGCTTCTGGGGACAACTTTGGGGACCAAATGTTTGTGGGGACTTTTGGGGGAAGTCTAAAATGTTTTTGGGCAAATCTGGGGAGTTCAACTTTCTGTGTTGGCAACGTAATGATTTATCCCTACGACTAGGGACTTTTAATAGCTTTATTCATGATGTACGGACAAATTTTAAATTCATAGGGACTTTTTGGTAATTTTGTAAGTAATTTCAAGGAATTACGCATGGATTATGTTGTTGATTCTAATTTTTTCATGATTATTCTCTGAAGTAGGGAGTTTTATCGTCAGTGTAGGGACATTTCGAGTTTTGAGTGGAACATCGCAAAATTTGAGCTTTATTAAAAATTTTATTACAATTACATATTACAATTTCTCTAAAATTTTACACATATACAATATATTATAGGTTTATTTAATATTAATTTATTAATTTTTCTGTTCTTTATAATAATAATAAGTTGTATTTGGTTCATAATGTTCGATTTTTAACTTCTACACTTGATTTTTTGTATTTGGTGATTTTTTTTTTAAATTGCCTTCATTTGGGGAAAAATCTGAGCTTAAATCTGCTTGATATTTTCTTTTTGAAGAAAATTTTATTTTCCCTTTTTAGTAGAAATCAAGTTGGTGATTTTTTCGAAAAAAAACCCTGATTTGGGGAAATTTGAAGACCTGTTTGGGGAAATAATTTTCTACCATCTGGCATCACTGCTTTAAACAGACTTGGCAGTGTAGAATTAAGGGGGTGGGAAGAGGGACGAGGTTCAGTGAATATGAATAAATACATGCTGAAAAAATATGCAAAAATAGTATTAATGACAAAATTTAAATAGGTGAAGTACCATGTTTTTCGCCCAGGTTCGAATCCTGATTTAACCTCTTTTACCCACTTTTTTAAATTTAATTCTGTTTTACCGTCAAAAATCTAGAAACATGAAATAGTCCCTCATTTTTACTAATAGTGAATTTTTTTCAATAGCAAATAATACTAGTAGGTGTAAGAGATAGGAGGTTATGGAGTACGGGATTGTGGATATTAAAAGTACGAGATTCAGACATAAGACTATGTTGAATGACTAGTGATTTGCTTAAAGTAACAAAATATTTTCTTTAAAAAATTTTCTGGTACCTTATTCCGATAGTGTATGGGTTGCTAAATAACAGTTTCAATGCAGGATCATTTAATCACATTATGACTAGTAATACACATTCTTTAGTAATGCAGTCGAACCTCGTTAACGTGAACACTTTTAACGTGAATTACTTTTAACATGAACAGTTTCCACAATCCCCGTCAAAATGAAGATTAGTTTAGTTGTATGATGATTAGTTACTGATAGCATGAACTACTGATAACATGAACACATTTTTTATCCCCCTTGAGATTCACGTTAACTAGGTTCGACTGTAGTACATTTATCTTTCTAAAATCTATTTACACAATTCACCAAAAACAATAGCATTGTAACAAAGAGTATATATTAGAAATTTAATTATACTGTATAATAAAAATTTTCAGGTACAACTAATCCAAGACAAATTTTTAAGGCTATCAAGTTTGATATATATTTTTTATAGTTTCAAATTCAGCAATATGATATATTTAGTAAAATAATTTTAACATTAATATTTTGAGTGATTTCGTAATTTTTTAAAATAATATATTTTGCTTTATTGATAGAATAACTTCTATATTAATCTGATAATGCAGTACAAAACTCTTTGGTTGTTCAGTTTCATAACATAAAGTAAATATTTTAATGATATCAAGCTTCATTAGGTGCTGCGTTTTGCAATCACTAAAAGAGCAAAATACAAATGAAAAAGTTTTTAAATTATGAAAGTTTTAAATGCATATACTATTTAAATGAGCATGTATATATATATTTTTAATTAAGTTTAAAATAAGATACAAATATACTAAATTGGCTACAACTTAAAAACGTTACCAAGATCGTTTTTTGATTCATTCTCAATTATGTTAATTTTTTAGATTTTATTTATTTATTTATTTTATACAGTTATGCAGTAATTACAATTAATAAAATAGAATTCTAATAATCGCAACTTATTTTTTTACTGTGAGCATAAAATTCTATTTCCAATGGTTTAAATATTTAAGTTTATTGTACATTTGTACTTATTATTGGAAGTTCCTTATACCTTCCTATTTATTGTAAATATTCAATTAAAAAATGCATTTTAAAAGTAATTATATTTAGGATTTTGTTTTAAAGACAATCTGCCTACTTATCTTGCAATCGATTTTAATTGAGCTTTTTTTTTTTTTTTTTTTTTTTTTTTTTTTTATGTTTTTAGATGTTTAGAACGTAAATGGCTCTAAATAAATTTATTTAAAAACAAAAAATAACATTAGAAAAAATAGTAACAATAATGATAATTTACCACAGAAAAACTTTAAGAAAATCTACCAATATCAGCAACCCAGTAAAAGGTATAAAAATATTATTTTAAAATGCTACCCAGAAGGCAATTCTCAGTAAAGCTGTATCCTAAGATTAAAAAGTATGCCAGCCTTTCTTTTATTTGTAAATTTTGAAGATATAAAGGGTGTTTTATAAAAAAAGCGCAACTTTTGAAATACATGCCATTTATGTTCCAGTAATATGCCAGTACTGAACATTACAGATGAATATCATATTTCGTAATTACTGGTAGCATATACCGCAAAAATAAGTAAATTACTTAATTTTACCAATAAATTTATAGGTTATTCAGCACTCAATAGCTGCGTTCTTTTTGGTACAAACTATATGTAAAAACAGCTTTTATGTTCTTGAATTTGATTCCATAGGGAACCATGGGCTCTGCAAATGCCCATCAACAACATATATGGGTGGCACAGTTTGCTCAGCAAATCGTTGGTATTTGAAAAAATTATTGTCATCCGTTTCCGAGGGAAGTGTGGCAATTTTGACTGATGGTTGGGTTTCTTGTTTGAGGTTATATTTCATCTGAGGTTGTGTTCGAGGTTTCACTTCTGTAGTCATAGCTTCAATGCCATAAACAGTGGCATCATAGTCGGAAGGGGGATTAGCATCCAACAGAACATCGGCAGGGCCTGTTACATCCATGCCAGGTTCGTTTGTCTTTATACTCGCTCTAAAACCGTCGTCGTCAGCCACGTAATGAACCTTTAAAAGAAAAAATATATATATATTTATTTATATACATAATAATTAGAGAAAATACAACATACAGTGAAACTTCTCTAAGATAGCCTCCTACCGTACCAAAGAAAAGTGACTCTTTAAATACGTGGTCTTTTGATAGAGGTGGCATGAAAAAAATTATCATTCAGGAAAAAAATGCTATAAATTAAACAAATTTTTTACCTACTCATATTTACACTATTCTTAATTTCCTGTTTATCGACATAGCTCTCCAATAATCATTAATATTAGTTTAATTTAATTTAAAATATTTCTCTCTCTCTCTCTCTCTCTCTCTCTCTCTCTCTCTCTTTATTAGAATTATTTCATATCTAGGATAAAACTATTCAACTTATTATAATTTCTAAATGTTTTCTATTGACCTATTAATTTCCAATATAATTTCATGGCAGAAAATTCTAGGTTCAAGCTTTTATTTTTAATCTAAATTAGGTTTATGACTTTTATTTTGGACATGTAATGTTAACCTCATATTAAGGAACAATAGATTTAAGTTTATTAACTAAATAATAATGAAACAAAATTCACTTTTCCCATTTCAACCCTAAATATGCATATAATGTATACAATAAGACTCCTATAATACGAGCTGACTTACAGCTGATCATTGTTGCCAAGCGGAAATATAGCTTGGTGACGTTTAGTTGCAGACGTATTACTCGGCGTCTTTATCGCCTAAAATGACGAGTTTGCCTAAACAGACGAGCGAATTATTGTTTGGACAGTAGGTGCCGCTTAATGTGATCACTTTGGGACTGATACTATTTGATAACGATAGCCGATTGATAACGATAAACGAAAAGTATCAGGAATACAAAATTTTAATTTTACTACGTACGTAACATTTACTTTTGGAACTACAAATAAAAGACAATGATCCATTTAAACGCTATATTGAACAAATCATTAAAATAGGTCAATTAAAAAAAGTCTTCCAAAGTTGTCTGCCTTGTTTTTTGTGTCAGCAAATTATTGATAAAACTTTCATACCTGTAATGTTCGTGAAAGTCTTCAGAAGTGTCTCTGTGTTGCACTCAGAGTCCCAAGACACGGAGAGCCTGTCTCATTTCAGTAACAGTTGGAGGATTCTCAACAATGTTTTCAACACATCGTCATCCTCTTCATCTGATGCTTTTTTACCGTTTTTTTTTTTCGATAGATCAAGACACTGCCCGGCATACATATTCATGAGTCATTGTGGTAGTCACCTGGGCGTTCTCATCTATAGACATCCATTCTGCAAAGTCATTTTCAGTCATGTCTGATGGTACGAGTAAGGTTTCGTCGAATTCCGGTATGTTCATACCTTCGTCAGTTTTAACGAATCCACCATGCGAGAAACAGTTCTTAATTGTTTCCTCGGACACTCTATCCCATCCTACGACATTGAACAGATACGTGTGTTCTGGCACGGCACGAAAATAAAGTGCGATTTCATCAGCATTGCAGATGCTGTTGGGTGAATAATGAGCGATTATTTTCGGTCATTCCTCGTAAATCCATTTTTATGCAGCTGAAAAATCAGCATATTTTTTTTTCTCCATGGGTACGTTTAAACACAATATTCTCTCTTTTTCACCAACGATTAAATCACCGTCTGTTGCGGTTCCTTTGCCCATTTTCTTTGCGCATTTTAGAAGCAAGATCTTCAGTTTTCTGCCGCATTAAAGGAAATTTTATGTGCGCATCATTTTGCCTAGCATTGGCAAACCTCAGTTTCCAACAGTGTTGCCAGATTTGGGGACTTTTTTATTCAACCCCCGCCGCTAAATTTTAATTGTAACGGTTGCCTAAGCACTTCGAAAGATAAACGTCTATTATGTATAGCAAATATCACTTCTCAAAATTATTGGTGAGAGTTGAATAAAAAAATCCCCAAATCTGGCAACACTGGTTTCCAAGCAGATTCGACTTCTCCATCTTTTCCAGTACGTCTTCGCTTACAGTTCAAATTTGCGTTCATCTTCGCTTTATTGTCATTCTCGTCGCGATTCTTTATTATATTTTACAGAGTAATGGCTGAGAGATTTTTAGTGCAGCAGCAGATCTCTCTGACTCATCTTGGGTAAATTATCAAAGCGTTTCAAAATGTCAATTTTGTCCTTAAGAGTTAAATCCTTGCGTTTTCATTCCATAGCTAAAATGCTTGGATTATAAGTGCAAATGGTTAGAGAGAAAAAATTCAGAGAGGCCTTCTATTATTTTGGGGATTCTCCCTTTGATTTTATAGTTTGCAATTTTAGTTGACTGAATGAAAAAAAAAAAAAAATCGAAAATGGCACTTGAAAGTGATAACAATAAACAAAGGCGCTGATTGCAAAAAACGATTTTTTTAACATGTGTTAATATACAAACGTTCGGGACTTCGTGATTCTGATAACATTAGATAACATTATGTGCGATCACATTAAGCGGCACCTATTGTACTTGATAAGTTTGGTGGTAATATTTGGTGAAATTTTCTTATAACCCTTGTAAAAAGTAGCCATCACTGTTGCTGTTAAATTAGTTAATTTAAAATATTTATACACGTTGAAAAGTAATGTCGGTTTTAAAATACAACATTTAGATAATCAAACAGCAATAAAAACAAATAATTGATACAAAAAATGCAAGAAAACATATCATAATTACATTTCATATTTGTGATTGAAAGCTAAGCGTACAATTTTCTTTTGAACAATTAATAGCCCATTTCTTTCGCCTTTCTTCGTCTGTAGGAAATCTAAACGTTCTAAAAGCAGTTCTGGTATGATTTGAGTAATTTTCGGCTGCAAAACCTCCATTTTATGTGATTTGATAACATTTGAAATTCGGACGGAGTGGGCAACAATCGCTGAGTGGGAAAAAAATGCCTGATGAGCCAGCCTGTATTGGATTAGCTCTAGTATACGATGTGTAAACGATGTCTTATCACAGACTTCAGTATTCACATCTACAGATTAACCTTAGCTATATGGTAAACAATTGTCAAATCAAGTGAAAAATAATATCACCGGCTTTCGCAAAATGTTTTCCTTAACGAAGGTACACTGTTGTTCTTAGTCCTTTAATAAAAATAAATTGAATTAAATCTTATAGGGAAAATTTAAAACGGAAAAACTTTGCTGTTAAGTAAAATGACTCTTGAATAAAGAGAAACTTTTAAGGCGGTTTCACTATATTTCCATAATGTGAAATAGCATAAATCCACGTTCTGACATTTAATTTCTAATTATAATAATAAAGAAAAAAAAAAAACTGGATTCGCAAATTTTCTTCAACTTCCAGTTTTTGTCAATTTTATGTGATTTTGAATAACCTAAATTTGGTTTGGCAAATTAAAGAAAATATACCCTTGTGTGTCAGTTTGTTGCCGAACTTGTTCTGGCACTGAAATTCATTAGATGAAATCTCACGAGAGATGGTTGGATATCGACATGAATTAATATCGATTAGATTTTGCAGTCCATGCGTGGTGCTGATCATCTTTCAAATTTTTCAGAATATCAATATATCGGCCTCTATGTCATTAAATTGTATCAAGCTTAATTGTTAAAATGGCTGAATATGAGAAAATATGCTGGTTTAATAAAATTAATAAATTATTGCAACGTATCATAAAGTCACATCGTATAGATGGAGCCTATTGAATCAAAAGCAGCAATTTTTGCTTTCTAAAATTGTTCAAGATATTTTAAAACAAATTTTGAATACTTTAAAGATTTTTTGCGTTTTTATTTATGTAATTTATTTAACAGAAATAAATATTCATAGATAACGCATACTTATAGATCCAATTTAATAAATAATTTAAAAATCTTAAGAGTTTCTATTGTTAAAATATTATTATTATTATTATATAAAACTTAGATAATTACTAAAATATCATTGAAATGTTACGAAAATTAAATTTTAAAATAAAATTGAAATTGTATTAAATTTAATATTTAAACAAATTTCTTGTATTAATTATATTTTTGAATATGCTAATTTTATACAAAAATAACATGTTAAATTAGATGTTATTTTAACAAATATCAAACTACAAGTATACTTGGTTTATTACAAGTATACTTTATACTGTACTCGTTAAAAAAAAAAAAAAATAATAATAATAATAATAATAATAATAATTTGTGACAATAAATGTGGAAAACTGCAAACTGACGAAAAAATACCCAATCACTTTGAAGAATTACAGATTGCCGATAAAACAGGAATTAAGCTACCTAGTATGTTATGACCATCACAAAACTTTCTTCTATATTTTCCTATACCAATTCCCGCCATGGTATTTATCAAAATTATTTTTCTATGATGAGTGCAGACGATTTTTACCTCAAAAGAATACAACCCAAAATGTCAGAAGAAATTCAGTTTCGTGCGCTACAAATAACAGGTAAAGAATTTTTTTTTTTTTTTTTCTTTTCCGTTGGTATTGAGGAGTTTCTATGAAAAAATACTCATATTGAAAATTTACACACACACGCGCGGGGGGGGGGGGGGGGGATCAATCCTAAATATACAAAAATTTTATCCCAGTTGACTGTTGCTATTATACGTATTTCTTTTTAAGTTTCTCGATGACTTGTTAAACATAATCCTCTTTTGTACAGCTATTTGAAATTTTGCCCTATGTTGTATGTTCAACATAATGAAAAAACAAGACAACAGAGCCAACTGTTGAGTGATACGCACCAAAATTTAATGGATGCCAATTAAAGTTAAATTGCAACTAAATATAAACTTATATGAAATTTGGTGTATTAGTTCTTGTTTTAGGGTTACCACAATTTTTTTGTCCCACATATTATCGCTGTCATCACAAACAGGTGTAACTCGAAATTTCTAAATTTCAGATGCAAACGACATACCCGTTATAACTAGGCAACCAATGGGAATTGAGTTACGCCATTTTAACTTGTCATTCATACTAATACAGGCCTTTCAAAAGAAAAAAAAAAAAAGGTTTCATCCAAAATCGCGATTTTTCAAACTAACTCAAAATTTTATTCCAACCGATTTACTCAAAATTGCGATTATTTTCTTTCTTTTTTTCTCTCTTTAGTTACCCCTTTTTGTCATGAGAGCGACGATATACAAGCAGATATTACTCTAAAAATAGCCCAAACGCGTTCAAAATTTCTTAAAACGTATAAAACCATCGAAAACCATAAATTGAAATTTTTTAGGAATCAAATATATTTTCTTTTTATGATTATAGAAAAAGTAAAATAATAATAATAATAATATTCAGTTTAATAATTTAGTACGGAAATAAATCTTGATGTGTTATTTAAAGAGATATCAAAGAGCTAAAATTATATGTGTGTGTATATATATATATATATATATATATATATATATATATATATATATATATACGAGTTTTTTTTTTTTTTTTTTTTTTTTTCAAAATCTGTGACAATGAATGTGAAAGACTGCGAACTAACTAAGAAAAATCCAATCACTTTGAAGAATGACAGACTGCCACTAAAGTAATAGTTTTAAAAAATCTAAATACAATGACATGTACATGCGACGAGATTAAATCAGGATCAAATAACAAAGAGATTACTGGAAGAAAAAGCTGCCGGCAATAAAGAGAAAGAGACTTAAAATGAAGATGAAGAGATGAGGTCGAGAGTAACCTGGCTTCAATGAGAATCGAAAAATGGAAACAGGAGTCAAAAAGCAAAAAGAAATGGTTAAAAATCATAAAAGAGGTTAGGGCTCATCATGGTCTGCAATACCAAGAACAAGAATAATTAGAAATCGTGTAGTGAGATAACGTTACCGACAGATCGTGAGGTGAGGAGGAAAATTACAAAGGTGCTCGAACTCAGACCTCCATACACGTATGCTGATGAGACTAATTTCGAATTAATTACGTTATTTTTTGGAATTTTTAGAACAGTTGTCATAATTAGAAACCCCTTGAGGAGTGCACTAGAATTGTTCTGGCATAACTGCTTACGATATTGATTTGTGAAACGATTAAGTTATAAATACTTAGCTTTTCCTTATGCATTGAATTTAATTTGTTGAGTGGTTAATAAAGTGAGATGCAGAGATTAATATAAAAAAACTTCTAAATGAAGGCACAAATGTATAAATTAATCTTAGTTGCAAGATTATTTGATTGGCGAATTATTATTAGAATATTTAGCTAATATAGTTATGAAGATTCTCCTTTTAAGCGAATTCAGACATAAATAAATTAACATTCGTAAGCAAAAATTAAAAGATTGATAAAAAAGTATATATATTTATTTTTTTTAACAGCACTGTCAAAAACGTGACTAAGAAACAATGATGTAAGCATATAAACTATTGACGAGATAAGCACATTTCTGTTATTATATATATATATATACTTTTTTTTTTTTTTTTTTGTAATTTTTTTTTTTTTTATTTAATGTCTAAAAATTACTACCGATAATTATTTCATTTTAATACACGAATTCTGATCGAATTTTTTGTTCGTTATCTGTTTTATTTGCCCAAGGAAAAAAACTTGCGTACTAAACTAAAGAATCACATTTACGGAATGTGTATATATGTATATATATATACTGTATAACAAAAAAGTGACGCACCAAGAAGGAGTAATGCAAACTGGACACAAATTGACATACATACAGGTTTTGATGAAATCAAGTACCAATTCATCATTATCGTCGATCCTACGTGCAACTGGTACTTCAGTGACTTCAAATGCCCTAAATAGGCGGCTCAGTGGGGTTGAGCTCAGTGCCCGGATCTCTCTTCCACTGAGGACGTTCGGAGCATCATAAAAAGGGTCCTACAATCAGCTCGGGATTTTACCAATCTAACGCAACAATCTAACGACAGAATTTGGCACGATACTTCACAGAAGCACATCTTCCAACTCTATCAATTAATACCAAGCCGAATAACTGCGTACATAAGGGCCAGAAGTGGACGAACGCATTATTGACTTGTTTACTTTGTGAGGCCCTTTCTCTTGATTAAATCATTCAAATTTTCTGAAACTGTAATCAATTGTTTTTCTCCACATGTACATCACATCTACCAATTTTTGTCCCATTCGGACCACCCATTCCACCCCATCTACCAATTTTTGTCCCCACTTTTTCTTGATGCTTCTTCTTCTTTTTTTTTTTTTTTTTTAGTTCCCCATCATACTATAGGCATGGGGAACTTAGGTAATCGTGAAAATTTTCGACCTCGGTTTTTTGACTTTTTTACACGTTTTCAGGTGTGAGGAATCCGAAAATGACAAAATTTCTATGGTGTCTGTCTGTAGGGTGTCTGTTAGTCTGTTAGTGTGTAAGTCCGTTAGTTTGTTAGTCTGTGTACACGATATCTCAAGAACAAATTGCCGCAGAGAGGTCAGATCAGTTTTAAAATATTACTTTCGACACTGACAAGAACCCTATTTATTTGCAACATTCGAATTTAAAAACTTCGTAAGTTATTAGAAATTTACGATTTTCTTAACATGGGAGAATAGGACAAAAATTCACTTAAACGTGCATTAAATGGAAACTTTTTACTGTAAAAATGTCAGACCAGTTTTAAAATATCAGTTTTGATGCCGGAAGGAACATCAGTAACTATAAATATGCTACTTTGCAAATTTCGCAAGTTATTGGAAATTTACGAATTTCTTAACATGGAAGTATAGGGCAAAATTTCACATAAACGTTAATTTTGAGAGATATTTTCATCGTAAAGATGTCAGACTACTTTTGAAATATTATTTAGGACACTGGTATGAATATTAATGACTATGAATTTTCCAATATAAAAATTTCGTAAGTTATTGGAAATTTACGAATTTTTTAACATGGCAGCATAGAGCAAAATTTCACATAAACGTCAATCTTGAGGGATATTTTCATCGTAAAGATGTCAAACCACTTTCGAAATATTATTTAGGAGTCTGGCATGAATGTCATAGACTATGATTTTTCCAATTAAAAAAAAATTCGTAAGTTATTTGGAATTTACGATTTACTTAACATGCCAGAATAAGGTAAAATTGAGCATAAACTTTCATTTTGAGGCTCATAAATACATTAGACAACTTCAAAATTACATTTATGATATTTGTTTGAACATGATTGAATACAAATATTCTAATAGGAAAATTTCGTAAATTATTCGTAATTTACGATTTTACCAACATAGCGAAATTGTAAATTTTTCATATAAATATGAATTTTGAGGATTATTGCATTGGAAATAGTAGCATGAAAACTAAACAACGGAATTGACCCTGATAAAATAAATTAATAGATTAGAATAAGATAAATATATCGAAGTGAACGGTGGATAGCCTATTAGACGGGGTTTTCATTCTGTCACTGTTTCAAGCTTTTGTCAAATTCATTTCTTTTAACATGATTATATCTCTCAAACTAGAAATTTATGAGAACATAAATATGATGGGGAACTGAGCAGAGTCCACCTATGCCAACTAGTTTTGTTATAGAGTGTGTGTGTGTGTATATATATATATATATAAAGATTACCAAAGCAAAAGCTGTTGTTAGTGGATTTATTTACTTTCATTTTTAATAATTATTTTTATCATTATTGTCATAAGCAAGTAAAAACAAAGAAATGTTCTAATTTTATGCAAAAACTGTGTGAACAATGCGCATGTAAATGCTTACACAGTTATTCCAGAGCCCGTGTGGATTACACATGCAGAAAATGTTCTCATTTCATATAGTCAAATTACCAAATTTTAATCAATTAATTTTTGTTGTTATTAAAAAAAGAAAAGAAAGAAAGAAAGAAAAACAAAAGTTTTAAGCTTATTTATTTATTTATTTTAAAGAAAGGCTACATGAAAATTAAATTTATTTTAAACAGAGAATTTCTTGGTGGACATAAAGAGCATTCCATGCAATTTTAATTTGCATTGGGAACTTATATAATAAATACTTATTATAATAAGAACTTATATATTAAATCAATTGGAAACTTATATAATAAATACTTATTTCCATGTTATATGCAATAGTTTTAGTTCCCCATCATACTATAGGTATGGGGAACTTAGATAATCGTGAAAATTTTCGACCTCGGTTTTTTGACTTTTCTACACGTTTTCAGGTGTGAGGAATCCAAAAATGACGAAATTTGTATGGTGTCTGTCTGTAGGGTGCCTGTTAGTCCGTTAGTCCGTTAGTTCGTTAGTTTGTTAGTCTGTGTATACGATATCTCAAGAACAAATTGTCGCAGAGAGGTCAGATCAGTTTTAAAATGTTACTTTCGACACTGGCAAGAACCCTATTCATTTGCAACATTCGATTTTAAAAACTTCGCAAGTTATTAGAAATTTACGATTTTCTTAACATGGGAGAATAGGACAAAAATTCACTTAAACGTGCATTAAATGGAAACTTTTTACTCTAAAAATGTCAGACCAGTTTTAAAATATCCGTTTTGATGTCGGAATGAACATCAGTAACTATAAATATGCTACTTTGAAATTTTCGCAAGTTATTGGAAATTTACGAATTTCTTAACATGGTGGTATAGGGCGAAATTTCACATAAACGTCAATTTTGAGAGATATTTTCATCGTAAAGATGTCAGACTACTTTTGAAATATTATTTAGGACACTGGCATGAATATTGATGACTATGAATTTTCCAATATAAAAATTTCGTAAGTTATTGGAAATTTACGAATTTCTTATCACAATAGAATAGGGCAAAATTTTACACAAACGTCAAATCTTGAGGGATATTTTCATCGTAAAGATGTCAAACCACTTTTGAAATATTATGTAGGATACTTACATAAATACCATAGAGTATGAATTTTCCAATTTAAAAAAATCGTAAGTTATTTGGAATTTACGATTTATTTAAAATGGCAGAATAATGCAAAATCGAGCACAAACGTCCATTTTGAGGATCATAAATATATCAGACAATTTCAAAATAACATTTATGATACTTGAATGAACACGATTGACTACAAATATTCTAATGGGAAAATTTCGTAAGTTATTCGAAATTTAAGATTTTATCAACATAGCAAAATGTTGCGATATTTCATATAAATATGCATTTTTGGGATTGTTGCATTGGAAATATTAGCATGAAAAATAAACTACGAAATTGATCCCAATAAAATAAATTAATAGATTAGAATAAGATAAATATGTTGAACTGAATGGTGGGTAGCCTATTAGGTGAGGATTTCGTTCTGTCATTGTGCCAAGCGTTTGGTCAAATTCATTTCTCTTAACATGAATATAATATGTCCTGTACAAGAAATTTATGAGAACATACATATGATGGGGAACTGAGCAGAGTCCACCTATGCCAACTAGTTTACTATATTTTGAACTGACAAAGATTGCTACTTTTAATCAGCGATAAAGCGTTGTCACCGTAAACATGTATAAAACAATAAAACATTCCTCACATATTACATGATTTAGTTACAATTGCACACACAAGCATGCGTGCACAAGCACACATGCACACAATAAAATAATTATGAGTATTTCATATTGATATACTACTCATAATTTATGAAATTCTTCCCAAAATTTTTAAGTAAAGAAATAGCCATTGTGGGCGAAATTAATTTATTTCTGTAAGAGAGAGAATTTGGTTTTCAACTACTTCAGTTATTATCATTATTATTATTATTATTACTATTATTATTGCTGTTGTTGTTAACAAAAATAATTTCTGACACTGTATTTAAATTTTTAAAAAAGTATATGAGATTTGTATTTTTTATAAACTTTGCACTTAAATTTTTTCACACAACCTTTTATAATAGTACTGTGTAGACTAAAAGTCTAAGACGCATTTTAAACTTTAATGTAAAAAAAAAATAACAAGGATTTTTTGCTCACTCGATATTTTTCAAGACAATGACTCCGACATCTAAATGCTCTAGATATTCTCTAGATAAAGAATTTAAACGCAATCGATATTTATTATAACAACGGGATCGAGAAGTCACTGTGAATGCACGTAAACCAGACTCAATTAAATAATATAGTAGGAATCTTTTAACTATGTGGTATAAATAATCAAATATTTTTACTTTAAAAATTGTATTTTAAATAATATGTTTTACATTTAATGATGATTCATATAAAATATCAAATTTAACTACATTTGGCAGCAAAATTATTCGAGCGCGAGCAAAAATTCTTGTATAAAAAAAGTACACTTAATACTATTTTGTGAAATAAATCCTTGTCGAATCATATTCTTAGTCAGTCTAAGAACATGATTCGAAAACGATTTATTTAACAAAACAGTATTAAGTGTGCTTTTTTTATATAGAAATTTTTGCTATCGCTCGAATAATTTTGCTGCCGACTGTACGAATTGGTATGTGTTTATTATTCATGAATATTTTATGCTGAGCATCTTATGTTGAAACATGACAATCTGGCAGAACATATAATTAATATTTTACTTAAATTTTACTGTACAAAACATGAATTTATTTCTGTTATTTAGCAGAGTGACTCTAATTGTATCATATTGTACAAAATACGGTGAAAATTAGTACAATTTGTTGTACTTAAAAAATATTAATTAACTATTAAGGTAAGCGTCATAAGTTGCAAAAACATTTTTGAGAAGTCGGTACAGTTTATTTTAATTTAAACTTAATGTATTCAGTTATTTAGCTGTGTGTAACTCTTTAAAAATGATTAATTATTTTTGTATCGTGTAATACAAAATATAGCGCGATTCGGTTCATTTTTGTACAAATTACAATTAAGTACAAATTTTTCGAACTGAACAAATATTAATTCAATATTAAAGTAGGCGACATAAGGTGAAATTAAAAAAAAAATGTGAGGCCTATACAATTTATTTTAATTAAAGCTTTACAGTACATAACATGAATATATTTCGATTATTTGACTGCGTGACTCTTTTAAAACTAGTATTTTGTGGCCACCACAAGGCTTTCTTCAAAATATTATCTTAAACAAATTCACGCAGTACAAATTATTTATTAAATTATTATTAGGAATGAGGACTTTTAGTCTCAATCTACGAATTTTTACTGTACCAGTGTAGTGTTCGATAGTTGGAAGTTTATCGAAATCTAAAATTTATAGAGAATATAATTGAATAATTTGAAAGCAATGTTATAATTAGAAAAAAAAAAAAAAAAAAAAAAAAAAAAAAAAAAAACTAATGGCTCTCCGTCCTAAACTAAATTCTGCTTTTGCCAGAATTTCACCAAAATCTTTTTTTTTTTTTTTTAAGAAAAGAAAAGAAAATTAATAATAATCAGTGTCCGCGATTGTAATTAAATGCTCGCCCTCTGGTGGGCTAAGGCGAAATTACAATTAACAGGAATAGCATTCGGCTTTCGTCGAGATGCCATTGCTTGCTGCATATTCGATGTTTAGTTTCACATATATTTATTGAATAAAAATGAATAAATCCGGTAAAAAAGATAACACATACTGTTGTGTGCCACAGTGTAACTCCAAAGGATCAAGAAATCTAGAATTAAGCTTCCATTTATTTCCAAATGACAAATTTAAAATTTCAGTTGCTTCGGCTAATAGAAGTAAAGAATTAATCAGATGATTTGAAACTAATATTTGTTCAGCTTCAGTTAAACATCTACTTCTGATCGAACTTTGAATAAACTGAAATATTTTTTTCCAAAAGCATTCGATTTCCCATGATGTAATGGCGGAGAATATATAGCACGAATATTAAGTAGTAATACAAATAGAACAATAATAATTACACGTGGCTATTATATTTACTAACAACAAAAGTTGGAAAAGCGCCATTGCAAACGCGGATCGAAACAAACACTATCGAAAAAGCTATTTATTATTATTCGCGTGAAAATATATTTTATTATATGTCGAAAAATAAATTAACTCGCAATTTTTTTTGGCAACAATTATAAATTAAAATAAATAATTTAATAAAAGTTCAGAAGTTCTAATTTTATTTTATAACTAGCAGGCTTTGCCCGCTTCGCTGATCACTATATTTAAAGGAAACTCTTTTCTATATAGTTTTATGAAAAAAAGAGAAAATAATAATACTGAAATCGCTCAAAAGTTCGCTTTGGGTTCCCGCTACCTTCGGCAGCGCCTTGTTCGTCCTCGTATTCTGCGATACCTGTCCCTATTGCCTGCGATAATGACTTACCAGTGGGCTTCCATTAGGTGCTTATCATATATGACAATTTCGATACGGACAGTATCGAAAATTTTGAAGTAGCCCTTTATATTTGAATCTAGTTATATATGAGCAACATTATACGTGATGTACATAATATTTGCTTTCAAGTTATTCTCTATATTTATTTGATTTAATCGATCAACCATAGAATGACAGCAATTTCAAGCCAAATATAATATTACAATATGCTATGATCGGCTACTTCTATCGCATGAGACAATTATTATTATTTTGTGGTTATATATACTTCATGCTTAGTTAATAGTTGTTGGTATATAGAAAAATAAATAAATTAATATGTAAACTTGATCATGGTACAGCCTTAATGCCCTTGGCGACTTTTAAATTTTTGTTGCCGTTTTAGACCAAAATATAATTTATGCGATTATTGTTCCTACGCAAGTGAAGTGTGACGTCACTGACCGTCCGTGGATGCAAGAAATGATTTCCTATGTTAAACGCCCATTGGATTTTTTGTAAAAAATGATTAAAAATCGAAGAAAATTATTTCCCGATTTTAATCCCCATATTTGGGTACATATATGTTTTAGTTATCATGTGCATGTGTTAGATTGAGTTATTTTGCTGTCAAATTGACAAAATTTTAATTTTAAATTTCAAAACTCTGTCGTTCTTGGCGCTTATTGTATTTGGTGATCAAAAACGTAATACGAAAATATACATGCCAGATGTATATTTTCGTAATATGCATTGTACGAAATATTGTTTCATATTATTCATGGAACAACTATAGTATTTCCCCTCAGCTAGATTTGGCGATTTTTCGTTGGCGATTATGGCTAAATCATAAATCTAAAAATCATAAATCATATAGCATAAATGATAAAATCGTAAGCTAAATTATAAATCATAAATCCAAAATAAATAGCATGCAGGCTGCCATATTATATCGCAAACAATCCAGAACGACATCGTTATCGTTCAAATCGGCGCCAAAGAAAAATCGCCAAATTCAGCAGAGGGGAAATACTATAGTTGTACCTTATTCATTACTGTCTTAAAATAGGTTGTTAAAATAACCATGATTTTTGAAAGGAATTAAATTATGTTCGCCAAATAATTTGGCGATATTTTATTTTTCTACCAAGGATGACCGATATCAAATCTATTCCGCTACAACATATTAGTATCTTATATTAGATACTTTATTTAGACATTTGGAAACAAATTTGACTTCAAATTATGATAGAATATTTATCATTTCCCTTTCAATCAGTATATTAGTTGGATATTGTGTAAATATCATCCTTTGAAATGAAATGTTTGTGTTTTCAATCGAATATGGAAGTTTGGCATTTTTTTTTTTTTCTAGAGTTTTGAAATTAAAAATTCAAATTTTGTCAATTTTACTACAAAAATAACTTAATCTAATGCATGGACATGATAACTAATACATATCTATACCTAAATATGGGGATTAAAATCGGAAAATAATTTCCCTCGATTTTTAATAATTTTTTACGAAAAATCCATTGGGCGTTTAACATAGGAAATATTTTTCTTGCATCCACGAACGGCCAGTGACGTCATCACTTCGCTTGCGTATTTCTTTCTATCTTTTCCTTGGCGAAAAATGTCCGATCTACTTCAGCATCAAAATAATAAAAAATTGTCAAGAATTATCAATAAGAAAATACCTTTAATATATTGCTGAATTAGCGTTTATGCCAAGCGTGTTTCATCCGCCATACTACAAAAAAAAAAAAAAAAAAAAAAATCTGAAGTTCAGGTATATAAAAAAATGCTGTGAAATAAAATTCAGAAGAAATATGTTAGATTTGTAATATTACTATTTTATTTTAAAATTATAAAGTGTCATTTTCTCATCGACCAATTTAACATTTAGTAATTTCTTATTTTTCGCGTGAAAGCATATTTCATTTTATGCTGAAAACAATAAATAAATACATCTCGTAACCTTTTTTTGGCAACAATTAAAAATTTAAATGGCTTATATTAAGTCAATATAAGTCAATAAGTTTATTATTTTCATATTTTAATTAATTTTAAAGATTTTTTTCAATTTTTTTTTTCCTAAACCATCCCTGGCCTATAAGGAAAAAAACAAAAAAAGAATGATCGAAATCGGTCAAGCCGTTTACGATTTTATAAATAAAATACAGACAAACATTCATTTTTATATATATAGATTTGTTTTTCTTTTTACATTAACTAAATTAGATGATAGTTGTTTTATGTTTGTTTATTGATATTATTTTCCATCATGAATACAAGCAATTTTTATCTCAGAAAAGTATAACTCTAAATACCGAAAGAATGTCAATTTTGTGTCAACATCAGAAAAAGTGCGGTTTTTTTTTTTTTTTTTTTTTTTTTTTTTTTATGAAAAAAAGTCGATAACTTTATTTTTATTATCACAGATCTATGGTTCAACCATTCATTTGAAACACACTGACAATCTTTTTTGAAAGATACCCATACTGAAATTTTACACCCCGTGGGGAGTACTTCCCCCCTCAGGGCGAGCAGCGATGCTCTACACGTACTACACAATTTTTTTCGTAATTTACTACTATTATTATCAATAATTCACAATAATTTTAGAACCATTCGTTAAAGAGAACTATGTAAATTTATGTAAAATTTTGTCTTATAATATGTTTGACTTATAATATGTTTCCAAAACTGCACTCTATAAAACGAATTAATTACATAGAAATTTCTTAGGATAAAGTATTAAAAACCTTGTTCAAATTTGAAAAATGCGAAAATGTATGAAATATTTAATTAATTAACCATTAAAAATAACGAAAATATTTAAATATCTTAATTCCTTCTATATAATTCAGTATTGAAACATTTCAATGCAAGTTATTATGTTAATACAGTCGGTAACAAAAGTGTCCGAACACTAGCAAAAATTCTTATGTAAAAAATGTACACTTCATATGGTTTTGTATTTGTTAAATAAATTCTTATCGAATCATCTTCTTACACTGACTAAGAACAGGATTTGACAAGTATTTATTTAACAAAACCGTATGAAGTGTACTTTTTTTTTTTTACATGGGAATTTTGGCTAGTGTTCGGACACTTCTGTTACCGACTGTACGTAAATTATAAATTATCTTAAGGATAGTGAAATAATACTGAAAAACTTTGTGACATCAATAACTCCCAACATTTTTTATTTAAAATAATTAAGAGTGTTTCATTTTATAATTTTCGAAAAGTTAAAAAATATATATACAAATTTTTCAGATATTTTAATAAGAATTTTAAAACAGTCATTCGAAATTCTCATTTTTCTCTTGAGCATACTGAATGATATAACACCACTTAATCTATTATTAAGTCACAAGTAATTTTTTAAGTCGTAAGTAATTGTTTTGTTATTTTTTTAAGTCATAAGATATTTCAGATATTTTAATATGAATTTAAAAACAGTCATTTGAAAGTCTCATTTTCTCTTGAGCATACTGAAAAATATAATACCACTTAATCTATTATTAAGTCACAAGTAATTTTTTAAGTCGTAAGTAATTGTTTTGTTATTTTTTTAAGTCATAAGATATTTCAGATATTTTAATAAGAATTTAAAAACAGTCATTTGAAAGTCTCATTTTCTCTTGAGCATACTGAAAAATATAATACCACTTAATCTATTATTAAGTCACAAGTAATTTTTTAAGTCGTAAGTAATTGTTTTGTTATTTTTTTAAGTCATAAGATATTTCAGATATTTTAATATGAATTTAAAAAAAGTCATTTGAAAGTCTCATTTTTCTCTTGAGAATACTGAAAGATATAATACCATTTAATCTATTATTAAGTCATAAGTAATTATTTTGTTATTTTTTTAAGTCATAAGTAATTGTTTTATATTTACCTCTCTTCTTAATCCTTCACTATCCACATAGCCGTACGAGCCTTCGACTTTACCCTGACCATCACTCTTCTCAGATCTCCATTGGTCACCTTCCTTGTCATGCACTTTATATCCGAATGTGTATGGCTGTGGAGGCTATTTTATAAAAATAAATTTAGTTAACAGATGTTAGAGAGCCCTAATTGGTCTTAGTGAACCTTTTACATAAACTTATACCTTAAGAGGACGCATCAAATATTGTCACCTAAAGCCAAATACCATGTGGGGAATTATGGGGAATTTTGTAATCAGAATTACTCATAAACTAAATATTTCTGCTTCCTTTACTGTAGGTAATGAATGTTTTCTATCACGTCAAATATTTTGATATTGAGTTTCCTTTTGAATTACACGTTTTAAGGTCTTCTGAGTTCAAAACTTAGTCAGTGAGGCATTCCATGTCAAATCAACACAAACAAACTACTACAAATGTACCTATATTTTCTTTCCTAATTAATTTAGAGATAAAAGATTGGTACCATTAGAAAGCTTATAATACATGCTTCCAAATGATAGATCACATGTATTTTTTAAAAATTTTCCCGTTCATTCAAACATTTTGGCGTTTGAGCTTCAGTATCTCAAAAAGTACATGTTTAATTTTCTTTAAAAAATTATATGTTATTTTTACTTTTATTATCTGTAATTATTGTAAATTTCAACATAAAACGGCCATGAGATGCTGAGTTATAAGTTAAAATGCAACCTTCCATCAATATTTTCATAATATCATAACGTAAAGTTTACGCATATTTTGTTCCCTAATTAACTTAGAGATATAAAATTTGTATCATTAGAAAGCTTATAATACAGGCTTTCAAATGATATATCACATGTACAGTCGGTAACAAAAGTGTCCGAACACTAGCAAAAATTTCTATGTAAAAAAAAAGTACACTTCATACGGTTTTGTTAAATAAATCCTTATCAAATCATGTTCTTACATTGACTAAGAACTGGATCCGACAAGGATTTATTTAACGAAACCGTATGAAGTGTACCTTTTTTACATAGGAATTTTTGTGTTCGGAAACTTTTGTTACCGACTGTATATATTTTTTAAATTTTTCATTTTAAGGTCAAGCATTTTGATCTTTGACCTTCCATATCTCAAAAAGTACATATTTAATTTTCTTTTAAAAATTATATGTTATTCTTATGTTTATTATCTATAATTACTTAAGTTGCAGCATGATAATACTGAGTTATAAATTAAAATGCAACTCTATCAGTATTTCCATATTACCTTAACGTACGTTTTACAAAAAATGGCCGTCCCATGTTGAAACTTACAGTCGGTAACAAATGTGTCCGAACACTAGCAAAAATTCCTATGTAAAAAAAGTACACTTCATACGGTTTTGTTAAATAAATCCTTATCGAATCATGTGCTTACACTGACTAAGAGCAGGATTCGACAAGGATTTATTTAACAAAACCGTATGAAGTGTACCTTTTTTACATAGGAATTTTTGCTAGTATTCGGACACTTTTGTTACCGACTGTACAGTAATTATAGATAATAAACGTGATAATAACATATAATTTTAAAATAAAAATTAAATGTATACTTTTTGAGATATTGAAGTTTAAAGGTCAAAATGTTTTATCTTAAAATGGAAAATTTTAAATTTATATATATATATATGATATATCATTTAAAAGCCTGTATTATAAGCTTTCTAATAATGCCAATTTTATATCTCTAAGTTAATTAGGGAACAAAATATGCGCAAACCTTACTTTATGATTTATGAAAATACTAATGGAAGGTTGCATTTTAATTTATAACTCAGCATCCCATGGCCGTCCCATGTTAAAATTTACAATAGTTATAAATAATAAAAGTAAAAGTAAATATAATTTTTGAAAGAAAATTAAATATGTATTTTTTGAGATATTGAAGGTCGAAGTTCAAAATGCTTGACTTTAACATGAAAATTTTAAAAAATATGTACATGTGATATATAATTTGAAAGCCTGTATTATAAACTTTTCTAATGATACCAATCTTTTATCTCCAAATTAATTAAGAAAGAAAATATGAATACATTTGTAGTAGAAGAATTTCGTAAATTTGCATTTTTTACTCATTTTTGCAGCCCGGAATATCAAAACCTAAAAGAGATACGGACTTATTAATTGGTATGCATTCACTTCTCAGTAGAACAAGTAAATGAAACCAATTTCATAAAAATCTGGGGGGATCAGGTTTTTATCTGTGTTGATTTGACATGGAAGGACTCCAGTGTATAAATGCGTGTGTGTGTGTTGGGGGGGGGAGAAGGGGGAGGAGAAGAGAATTTTCGGACTATCATACCTCAAAAAATTATATTTAAAGTATAATTATCGTTTACAATTTAAGAACTTTCTGAGTACAGTTGAGTTTTGCAAATCCTGGTGAAATTTAAAAACCCTAGAGGTTGAACTAAAATTCTGCATCTCAAAAATGACTTTGATGATTTCCTTCTAAATTTGATTCATAAACTCCATTTTAGATAATCTTCATATGCATTAGTTGGTAATTACAAAAGGTTCGATACTATAGATAATCGTCAAATAATTATGAAAGTTGCTACAGACAGTCGTTCTGATTACATAGGTTAGTTTTATGTCTCGGGTGTGGATGTCTTAAAAAATGGTTCTCGATTTCTTTCTTTCTTTCTTTTTTTTTTTTTTTTTTAACACTGTCTTTCAGATACTTTTTCGTATAAATGAGTTGGTTTCTGGTATGCAGATGAATCTACCGAGGTTTGGTGAAATCCGGAAGTCGGGTCGAAATCCAGTGTCACAAAATATATTATTTAAAATTAATAAAATAAATTATTTGAAAATAAGAATTGTTTCAAAGTAAAATAGAGTTAAATAAAGATATATTTGGTAAACAATAATTTTTATTGCGAATTTTTCAAAAGAATAACATGGCATTTGGTTGCTGATGACAACAATTGATACATCCACTTAGAAGAAAAAATTGCAGATTTAACTTATGGATGTAATACTACAACTTCTGACTTACAAAAATTTCAACATTTCAACATTTTTTATTCAGCTCGTAATCACAAAAATTCTTTGTATATCTCTGATCTTAAAAGATTTTTTAAATAATTTTAAGTATTTTAAAATTTGATTTAAACTTCCAAACGATCTAAAAAAGAACTGTTCTGTATTTGCTTGTAGTTTGTAATTGAAAAAACAAAATGTATAAATTTGGAATTTACAGTGACAAAGCTTCTTTCCTTTTCTTTCACTTAAAAAAGAAAATGAAGTTGAAATTTTGTTTAAAAAAATTGTTGCAGTTTGAAATTTAAATAAGTTATATGCATATGGAGTATTATTTAATCCGTAGGACAACGTGGAATTCCACAATCTATTTCCCTAAGGTTTTTTTTTTTTTTTTTTTTTTTTTTTTTTTTTACATCAAGATAAGAGTTAATGATTATTGTACATTGAAAGAAAAAAAAATCAGAAAAGTTGTAATTCGGACAGTCATCTTTTCTGAAATGGAACGCTTTAAAAAAATTTAACAGTGCAGTTTTTAATGCATTTGTTGATTTTTAGGCACTTCTTTCCATTTAATCTGAAGAAAGATTGTATAAAGCAATAACTGTAATTTCTAGTTCTTGGAGAAAGGGGAAATGCTTGCATTTAATATAAAGAAAGAACATATAAAAATATCTAAAAATATAATACAATTTATAATTTATATAAAAACGGGCACTAATCTGTTAAGCTGATATACAAAGAAAATGTTTTTCTCATTCATAATTAAATAAAACTGAATGTAATTTTAAAAAAACTGATTCAAAGCATTTGTTTAAAACAGTCAGAACTATGATCATATAAATGGCAACATGAATAATGCAATAACGATTTATACTTGAAGTTATATAAGCATATGTATTTCTTGCTTTATAATAATATCTTTTAACCCCCGACCAAAAAAGAGGGGTGAAACTAGAGGTCTCCACGGGCCGGGTTCGGGCCGAATTTTTCAATTTGCTCTCGGGCCGGGCCGGGCTCGGGCTTAAAATTCTTTTGTAGGCTCGGGCCGGACCGGGCCTGGAGGAAATTTTAAGCCCGAGCCCGGCCCGGCCCGAATCTTTTTCTAAATTCCTCGTTAATCAACGAAAAAGGAAAATGATAAAATACTTTTTCAGTCATTTATTTTACGTAATTTTACAGTCTGGTATGTCACATAAAATTTTATTTTGTTAAAAGGTGTCTGTAACTACAATTTAATTGTCTATCAGCTTGACTGTTCGCGATCTGATTTTCCGTAAATATTTTAAACATGTCTCGAAATTAATATATTTTATTTAAAGTAATATTAGATGGTTTCTAATTCAAAATAATATGCATGTTACTACCAGTTTGCGTACATGTAACAAAGAAATTAGATACGTTACTGTATATAAGGCTGTGTGTTCTATGGTCTGTAGTGATTAGGTGGTATGAAGGCTATAAAAATCCTTACGCTGTAACTTTTCCTCTAAGGCTTCTTTTTCTTTTCTCCGGGGCACTGGATGAAAGTAGCATCAATTTTAACATGTGCAAAAGCATCTTTTCTATTGAATATGGTTGGATTAGCATTAAAGTTTTGTTTACCGGATCACATGAGAGATTTGGATGCATTACGGTATATAACAGGAAGTGGTTGAAAGTGTATTTTTAGCACTATTAACCATTTTAAATATCTTCCTATATTGTTTGAGGAATGCTAATATTTTTTATTTGACTTTCTGTCTGTCTTTGTGCCTGCTGTACGTCTGTAATAATGAAATACCGTTTATATATAAATATCTTGTAAACATTCAGCAGTTTTGTTAAAGAACATTCTATTGCTTAGCCATATAAAACCTCTGCAAAACACATACTAAAAATCTTTTTCGTAGAAAGGCATGTTTTTTTTTTTTTTTTTTTTTTTTTAATTTTACATATTTTTGAATCGGGCCGGGCCTGATTTTATCGCTTTTTGTCCGGGCCGCCTGGGCCGAATTTTTCGATTTCATACCGGACCGGGCCGGGTAAGCAAACCTTTCCAACGGGCCGGGCCCGGGCCTGAAAATTTCGGCCCGTGCAGACATCTAGGTGAAACATCCGTCTCTCTGTAGCAGCGTAGCTTTGAAGCGAATAGACTGATTAAAATGCGTTATTTATTTATTTATTTATTTTTCCGCTGGTTTAACGGCGTAGTTCTTAGCTATATCTCATAATAATATGTTTTATAGGTTATTATTATTAATAATAATAATTAAAATTTGTTTTGTCAGGCTAGTTTGCATTGATATTTTAAAATTTGCGAGCTGGCAATTCTTACAACTTTTAAATAGTGTTAGATTATAAATCGTGTTTTTTTTTTTTTGTTGTTGTTGTTGTTCCTTTGAGCATAAAAACGTCTAAAAATAAATAAATAAAAACGGGAATTTTCAAATGATTTTGTCAAAAATGTAAAAATTGGCTATAAATAGTGATTATGAGTCACAATCCAAAAATCTTTCTAAATTCGGATGAAAATTTTAGATTTATAGAGATATTTTAAAATTACTTAAAATGTAATATTTTTTTTTTTTTTTCTTTCTTTTTCAAGCCACTTTACATTGATATTTCAAAATTTGCGAGCTGTCAATATTTCAACTTTCAACACATATTTGATGATAAGTCATGCATTTTTATTTATTTATTTAACCCTTTCAGGGGCGGTGGTTGCATAGTGCAACCACAAATTTTAATTAAGATTTGCAAAAACTGTCCCCGGAATTTTTTTTATAAAATTTTTCTTTTATAACTTAGACGAATAACTTCATTTATTTATTGTCTTTTAATATTATTGGTGATTTCTAGTAGCTGTTTATTTTAAATGGAGAAAATTTGTTTGCCCCTGAAAGGATTATTTAATAGAGTATTAAAAAAATAATTATTCGTAAATTTTTAACTAACTTTTATAAAAATTAAAAATTGGCTAAAAACCATAGATATATTAATATACATATATCTATCATCCCCATGATATCGGGCAAAAATTTTTGATGCCGAAAAAAAGTTTTGGAATCAGCCATTAGAAGGTATTGAAAAAAAAAAAAAAAAAAAAAAAAAAAAATGAAAGAAAGAAAAAATGAATTTGAAACTGTATGTGGAGTTTTTCATTCACCTTTAGTAAATAAATTATTCATAAATTGTATTTACTAAATTATCCGTGTGTATTCCTGTGTATAATTTACTCGGGGAAAGACAGCCATTAGAGTGACTTTTCCCGAGTAAAAAGGAGTCATTTTTACTCTCTCGCTGATCAATCTATGTCTTATTACTATATCTATGCTAAAAACTAGTGATTATAAGTTTAGAGTCAAAGAATCGTTTGGAAATTAAAAAATAAATTAAAGAAAAATAATATTTAATTTAATTCTCGGCCTGCCCTCCGCAACATATTATAATTTGCGAGCTAGCATTTGTTTCAACTGAAAGCTACTGATTTTATAGTAAAATTTCGTTTAAGTACAAAATAGAGGAATTTTATAATGCTAGCATTAGCTTGTTTTGCTAAACAACTCGAATAAATGAAAAAAAAAAAATGTGATAAATTTATCATAAAGTATTTACAGATTCATACATAAAGTTATTATAAACGTTCATTTAAAAAATTCTTTCTTACTTCATAATCATCTTCTTCTAATGGAACAACTCTAATGGATGACATCACACAGGGTAGAAAAAGAGCAAGCACTATAATCTATTAAAAGAGAAATGGAAAAATATTTTGTAATTTTATAAAACTTTGTTAAATTTCTACATTTTTTGTGTAAAAAAATATAACTTAGATACCTAAAAATTCAGCACAGCATCAAATGACTTAATCGCATAATATTAATTTTACATAAAGATATTTACTAATTATTAAGGAAATCTTCTAATTATCTTAAAAGAGATTGTAAATTGGAAAGCAAAATTAAAAAAATATGTATTGAAAACTCATGAATATTGTTGATTAATATATCATTATATATACAGAAGCTCTCGAAAGATTGAACTTTACCTAATAAATGTAAATGCGCAATATAAATTGCAAAAGTGTTCAATTAATGTAGGAAACATGACCACGATAATAAAAATCTCTTTACACTATTCTTCAAAAAGTTACGCTTTTTAAACTTTTGTATGACCCCTAAACAAATTTTGTGAAATAGAAGATTTTTATTTTTAATGCAAAAAAAACCATTAGAAAAGAAAAAAAGAAAAAAGAAAAGAAAAGAAAAGAAAGGAAAGAAAGAAAAGAAAAGGAAGAAGAAAGAAAGAAAGAAATGTGTATCAGTATCTTTGAAATTGAGTTATACTAATTGAAAATTGAACGCTGTGTATAGGGACCTATACCAAAATGGAACTGGAAATTTGTAGCATTGTGCAATAAGATAAAATGTACGATAATATTTACCTTAAAATAACTTCTGCGTGGTTAAGGTAGATTCGTGAACCGGTAATGGATTTTTGAGTTTATTTTTTTTTTTAAATAACAAGCTTGACCTTTTTTATTTGAAAAAATTAAAAATAAAAATAAACATGCGCAAATATAATATTTGTTTTCAAACAGTTTATCACATTTTTTTCAAAACAATTCACTAATAAATTAATCCACAGATATATATATATATATTTTTTTTTTCGTTTAATTGTAATTTAGTCACATAATTGATTTACTCTAAAATAAATTTTAAAAAGTGTATGTTGAAAAGCAGATGATTTCTTTGTCAGTTTGCTTATTTATTTTCATTATTACTCAATCAAGCTTTTCTTGTACTCAACTCATCAAAATAAAAATTAGAAATTATTCATTCAGAGACGTAGCGAAAGTGGGGGGAGGGGGGAGGGGCGAACTGCCCCAGGCATCTGGTCATGCCGGAACCTCTAAAGGAATTTAAGTTTTAAGTACAGTGCGTAATTAAATTATTTTTTTTTTTTTTTTTAACATTTTTTCAATTTTCTAAAGAAAATACTAGAGAAAATGGTTTGGAAATTCAAACATGCCAAGAGCATTTAAAAATTCACATTTTACACTATCGATTTAGTCCATAGCAGAATTAGGGCACAAATCAGAAATTGATGAAAAGCGCAAATACTTTCGATCATCCTTTATTAAAAAAAGCTACAAATGACTTGTAACTAATAAATATAATAATACTAATAAATATAATAATAAATAGCTAATAAATATAATAATAAATAGCTAATAAATATATAACTAATATATAACTAATAAATATAATAATAAATAGCTAATAAATGACTTAACATACTGTTGCACGTACTATGTGCAATATTTGAGCATTTCGTTGTGGAAATTGCGCAATTATTTAAGCAGATATAATTTTTGTTGTTGTTGTTGTTTTATAACTAGAACGTATTTCCATGAAATTTTACAAAACTTGCAGAAAAATTGACAAAACACTAGAGAAATATTATTCTGAAACATAAAATTCACAAGTGTAATGTTCTCTGAGATGCGAGCATTTATAGTAAATATTTTTTTACTACGCATGCGTGAAAGATAGCAAAACTTTTATTACATAGGTTAATGACTATATATATTGGACAACTTTTGGCAAAAGTTCATTTGAATAGAGTAAAAATTAAGCAAATTTTCGGTAAAAGAACGAGCTAGATTTTAGGTATTTACCAGAGTTAAAAGTTCATAAGGGATTTGTCACATGCTGCTTAATTAATTTGAAGATCGAATTATTTTTACCACGTTGCAAAAGTTCTTTTTTGTGAAAAACCCCTTATGAACTCACAAATCTTTAAAAAAAGGAATAAAAATGCGTTAGAATTACAAGCCCTTAAGGGGTTTTTCGCAAAAATTAACTTTTGTGACGTGGTTGAAATAATTGGATCTTCAAATTAAATAAGCGGCATGTAAAAAATCCCTTATGAAATTTCAACTCTGGAAAATACCTAATATCTAGCTTGTTTTCTTGCTGACAATTTGCTTAATTTTTACTCTATTCAAATGAACTTTTGAAAAAAGTTGCCAATATATCTAGCTTTCAACCTATGTAATAAAAAAATTTCTATCTTTCCTGTATGCTCAGTAAAAAAACATTTATTGTAAATGCACATATCTCAGCGAATATTACATATGTGAATTTTATGTTTCAGAATAACGTTTCTCTAATGTTTTGTCAATTTTTCTGCAAGTTTTGTAAAATTGTATGGAAGTCCGTTCTAGTTATAAGCAAAGAACTTCAAAGAGAAAAAAATAATAATAATAATTTTTGAAAAAAAAATTAGGGGAGCGTGGGTCTAGTTGTCAGGGGTAAGAAGTAACACGCAATTTACGAAATAGTTTGTGACATTTGTGATTAAATAATTTTATAAACGTAATTCTTATGAAGCGATTTATAATGTAAGAACAATCGGTGCTCCACAAAAATGGTTAATGAGAGGTTCTGTACACGTGCTTCATTATCGCTAGTTAGGGGGGGGGGGGATTTCGTAAATTTTGATTAAAGATATGTTAATTTCTACTTTAAAGAAATGTTTATAGCTATTTATTTAGTGTGTTTGTTGAGTTATAAAATACATGTTTAATTTTTTGTATAAATCGCTATATATATATATATATATATATATATATTTTTTTTTTTTTTTTTTTTTTTATAAATAAACAAAATGTCCAAAATCGTACGATGGGGCAAGTTGAAACAAAATTTTGGGGCAAACTGTAACATATTAGAGGAGTGGCTTGTGGAGATGCCTACAGCCAGAGCTCGAAGTATCCACCCATTTTCAGGAAACTTTCAGAAATGAAGAATTTTTGGCTTCCTTGCCATTACTATATTTATACAGAAATATTTTCTGTGTTTTTGTAATATAGTGCAGTGATCACGAATTATAATCACAATTTAATCACGAATTAGAGAATATTGCATAAAAATTGTGGTAGAAAAAGAAGCAAAAATTTCTCATCAATGAGAGTGTCCTGAAAAAATGGCGGAGAATTCGAGCTCTGCTAAACCCTCTCCGTGGCAGTAGAATGGGTATAATGCTTAATTTGCAAAATGTGAGCACGCATTAAATGCATGAGAGGAACAAAATATCATTTGCTTGAATAAATTTCAACTCTGGCTAAGATGGACTTCTATGTTAATTTTATCTTTAATTTTCTCTTTATTTTACTAAAATCCATTTGATATTATTCATTTTTACTATACCAAGAAGGTTACAATTTAATATTAGTTATTAATTATCTTTTTTTATTAAATTAATAAATGATTGATAACAAAAAACATTTTTAAATATAGTCGTTCTTATTGTTAGGGTTCCCTTTGTATCCGTTACAGGCAAATAATTTATATATATATATATATATATATATATATATATATATATATATATATATTTGTGCTGAAACTAGCAACATTAACGAAAGTTTTTTTTATGAATATGATAGATGATTATGTATGCTATTGAAAACAGCAATTAGAAACAAGAAAACGTAAATACATTTCACAATATATTTAATTTTCTAAAAACTGCTACAACCTGCCCCCCCCCCCCGCTCCCCTATATCTGCCTAAAAGATTTTGCAACTGCAACAACAAAATAGACAAATATTGCACATAGTATGTGCAACAAAGTTTTAAGTAACAAGTCATTTGTAGCTTTTTATGATATAGAAGGAACCAAAGTATTTGCGTTTTTCTTCGGTTTGTGGTTGGTCCCCTAGTTGCACTACTGACTTCATCGATAGTGTAAAATGTGAATTTTTAAATTTCATTTGCATGTCTGAAGTTCCAAACCTTTTCCTCTAGTATATTTTTAAAGATTGAAAAAAAAAATGTAAAATAATAATAAAAATAATAATTTGATTACGCACTGTAGTGGTAGGTTTCGGTCTAAAAAGCCTTATTGTAAAAAAAGTGATCGCAAAGTGACAACCCCAAAACCATAAGAACCCATATATGCAAGTTCTGATTAAAAAAACGCAAGTGGGGTTAATGCCCCGGCCCCCAAGTTGGATTTCGACTTACGAATCAATCTTACTTCAATGCCTTTTTATGGTTATAAGTTTAAGTGAAGAAGTGCAATGATCCCCCCCCCCCACCTCCCGTTTCTCGATCTGACGCTACTTGATTTTTACTTTTGGGGGTCAGCTTCAAGCATTAGTTTATAATATTGAACTAAGCAAAATGTTATCCATGCTTGTCAGAATATTACAAAACTCTTCAACATTTACAGAAGTTATTTATAACATCCCTTGTAAATCTTGTAGCTCGGTTTTTATTGGTCAGGCTGGCCGTTCACTTCATACTCGTATTAAGGAACATAAAACAAATTTCAAAAACCGTGATTTACGTTCGAAAATTGTACAGCATGCCATAGAAACTGACCATTTACCTGATTTTAACAGTACAAAAATAACCATATCTAACTGTTTAAATTATCATTCAAGAATTTTCCTGGAGGGCTGGTACACAAATCAACATTTTTCACCACTTAATGAAGCATGCGCAGTTCCCAATGAATACGTTGGCAGTGGTTGTACTCACTGAAAGTCTGTTGTTCTTCTCAGCATTTACAATTGATGTTTTTTACTGATGAGGAGCCTGTAAAAGGCTCGAAACGTTTAAAAATTCTTGTTTTGTGTTTTTAATGTTTTAAATTGTATATTTTTAGTGTATATTGTCTGTCTCAGTTTTTAATGTAATTAAAAATTTAATTTACAGAAGTATTACTAGAAGAGTTCAGTTGTATGTTGATATTAACGGTAAACAATTTGAGAATGCTGTGAGGATTCTAATATATACTTGTACCTTTAGTGTTTTAAAAAATAATTTGCCTCATTATATTGCACGGATTTACTCGTAATTTTATTAATTGTAATTTTTATTATACTTATTAGCAGTAAAATGTTTAATAAATGCATATAGTAATAAAGAAAAACACATCTATGGCAAAATGAATCTTGCTTAACTTACAATGTTAACTGGGTGTAAAGATTTTTGAAGATTTTTTTATTTGTCTTGTGAGATATGTATTTAATTTTTCTTATTTTAATGATAAAATTCTTTAGATAAAAGTTTGTGAAATAAAAAATTTTAAAATCATTTTTTAATATTGTACTAAATTCGAAACACATTAAGTTATAAAGTATATTCTGTATAATTTGTCTTGTGAGATCTGTATTTAATTATTATTATTTTAATGATCAAATTCTTTAGATAAAAGTTTTTGGACTAAAAAATTTCAAAATCATTTTTTAATATTGTACTAAATTCAAAACACATTAAGATATATTCTGTATAATTTGTCTTGTGATATCTGTATTTAATTTTTCTTATTTTAATGATCAAATTCTTTAGATAAAAGTTTTTGAACTAAAAAATTTCAAAATCATTTTTTTAATATTATACTAAATTCGAAACACATTAAGTTATAAAGTATATTCTGTATAATTTGTCTTGCGAGAGCTGTATTTAATTTTTCTTATTTTAATGATCAAATTCTTTAGATAAAAGTTTTTGAACTAAAAAATTTCAAAATCATTTTTTTAATATTATACTAAATTCGAAACACATTAAGTTATAAAGTATATTCTGTATAATTTGTCTTGTGAGATCTGTATTTAATTATTTTTATTTTAATGATCAAATTCTTTAGATAAAAGTTTTTGGACTAAAAAATTTCAAAATCATTTTTTAATATTGTACTAAATTCAAAACACATTAAGATATATTCTGTATAATTTGTCTTGTGAGATCTGTATTTAATTTTTCTTATTTTAATGATCAAATTCTTTAGATAAAAGTTTTTGGACTAAAAAATTTCAAAATCATTTTTTAATATTGTACTAAATTCAAAACACATTAAGATATATTCTGTATAATTTGTCTTGTGAGACCTGTATTTAATTTTTCTTATTTTAATGATCAAATTCTTTAGATAAAAGTTTTTGAACTAAAAAATTTCAAAATCATTTTTTTAATATTATACTAAATTCGAAACACATTAAGTTATAAAGTATATTCTGTATAATTTGTCTTGCGAGAGCTGTATTTAATTGTTCCTATTTTAATGATCAAATTCTTTAGATAAAAGTTTTTGAACTAAAAAATTTCAAAATCATTTTTTTAATATTATACTAAATTCGAAACACATTAAGTTATAAAGTATATTCTGTATAATTTGTCTTGCGAGAGCTGTATTTAATTTTTCTTATTTTAATGATCAAATTCTTTAGATAAAAGTTTTTGAACTAAAAAATTTCAAAATCATTTTTTTAATATTATACTAAATTCGAAACACATTAAGTTATAAAGTATATTCTGTATAATTTGTCTTGCGAGAGCTGTATTTAATTTTTCTTATTTTAATGATCAAATTCTTTAGATAAAAGTTTTTGGACTAAAAAATTTCAAAATCATTTTTTAATATTGTACTAAATTCAAAACACATTAAGATATATTCTGTATAATTTGTCTTGTGAGATCTGTATTTAATTTTTCTTATTTTAATGATCAAATTCTTTAGATAAAAGTTTTTGGACTAAAAAATTTCAAAATCATTTTTTAATATTGAACTAAATTCAAAACACATTAAAATATATTCTGTATAATTTGTCTTGTGAGATCTGTATTTAATTTTTCTTATTTTAATGATCAAATTCTTTAGATAAAAGTTTTTGAACTAAAAAATTTCAAAATATTTTTTTTAATATTATACTAAATTCGAAACACATTAAGTTATAAAGTATATTCTGTATAATTTGTCTTGCGAGAGCTGTATTTAATTTTTCTTATTTTAATGATCAAATTCTTTAGATAAAAGTTTTTGAACTAAAAAATTTCAAAATCATTTTTTTAATGTTATACTAAATTCGAAACACATTAAGTTATAAAGTATATTCTGTATAATTTGTCTTGCGAGAGCTGTATTTAATTTTTCTTATTTTAATGATCAAATTCTTTAGATAAAAGTTTTTTGACTAAAAAATTTCAAAATCATTTTTTAATATTGTACTAAATTCAAAACACATTAAGATATATTCTGTATAATTTGTCTTGTGAGATCTGTATTTAATTTTTCTTATTTTAATGATCAAATTCTTTAGATAAAAGTTTTTGAACTAAAAAATTTCAAAATCATTTTTTTAATATTATACTAAATTCGAAACACATTAAGTTATAAAGTATATTCTGTATAATTTGTCTTGCGAGAGCTGTATTTAATTTTTCCTATTTTAATGATCAAATTCTTTAGATAAAAGTTTTTGAACTAAAAAATTTCAAAATCATTTTTTTAATATTATACTAAATTCGAAACACATTAAGTTATAAAGTATATTCTGTATAATTTGTCTTGCGAGAGCTGTATTTAATTTTTCTTATTTTAATGATCAAATTCTTTAGATAAAAGTTTTTGAACTAAAAAATTTCAAAATCATTTTTTTAATATTATACTAAATTCGAAACACATTAAGTTATAAAGTATATTCTGTATAATTTGTCTTGCGAGAGCTGTATTTAATTTTTCTTATTTTAATGATCAAATTCTTTAGATAAAAGTTTTTGGACTAAAAAATTTCAAAATCATTTTTTAATATTGTACTAAATTCAAAACACATTAAGATATATTCTGTATAATTTGTCTTGTGAGATCTGTATTTAATTTTTCTTATTTTAATGATCAAATTCTTTAGATAAAAGTTTTTGGACTAAAAAATTTCAAAATCATTTTTTAATATTGAACTAAATTCAAAACACATTAAAATATATTCTGTATAATTTGTCTTGTGAGATCTGTATTTAATTTTTCTTATTTTAATGATCAAATTCTTTAGATAAAAGTTTTTGAACTAAAAAATTTCAAAATATTTTTTTTAATATTATACTAAATTCGAAACACATTAAGTTATAAAGTATATTCTGTATAATTTGTCTTGCGAGAGCTGTATTTAATTTTTCTTATTTTAATGATCAAATTCTTTAGATAAAAGTTTTTGAACTAAAAAATTTCAAAATCATTTTTTTAATGTTATACTAAATTCGAAACACATTAAGTTATAAAGTATATTCTGTATAATTTGTCTTGCGAGAGCTGTATTTAATTTTTCTTATTTTAATGATCAAATTCTTTAGATAAAAGTTTTTTGACTAAAAAATTTCAAAATCATTTTTTAATATTGTACTAAATTCAAAACACATTAAGATATATTCTGTATAATTTGTCTTGTGAGATCTGTATTTAATTTTTCTTATTTTAATGATCAAATTCTTTAGATAAAAGTTTTTGAACTAAAAAATTTCAAAATCATTTTTTTAATATTATACTAAATTCGAAACACATTAATTTATAAAGTATATTCTGTATAATTTGTCTTGCGAGAGCTGTATTTAATTTTTCTTATTTTAATGATCAAATTCTTTAGATAAAAATTTTTGAACTAAAAAATTTCAAAATCATTTTTTTAATATTATATTAAATTCGAAACACATTAAGTTATAAAATATATTCTGTATAATTTGTCTTGTGAGATCTGTATTTAATTATTTTTATTTTAATGATCAAATTCTTCAGATAAAAGTTTTTGGACTAAAAAATTTCAAAATCATTTTTTAATATTGTACTAAATTCAAAACACATTAAGATATATTCTGTATAATTTGTCTTGTGAGATCTGTATTTAATTTTTCTTATTTTAATGATCAAATTCTTTAGATAAAAGTTTTTGAACTAAAAAATTTCAAAATCATTTTTTTAATATTGTACTAAATTCAAAACACATTAAGATATATTCTGTATAATTTGTCTTGTAAGGTCTGAATTTAATTTTCTTATTTTAATGATCAAATTCTTTAGATAAAAGTTTTTGAACTAAAAAATTTCAAAATCATTTTTTTAATATTATACTAAATTCGAAACACATTAAGTTATAAAGTATATTCTGTATAATTTATTTATTAGGATTGAGGGCTATTAGTTTCAATCTGGAGTTTTTGTAGACCAGTTTTGTGTAATACCAAAATGAATTAGAAATATCTGTTCTATCGTTACAAATTCGGTACCAAAGAAAGGTGCGATTTTTCTGAATCCATTGATGCAAACAGTTTTTCGACATGATAATTAGATTTTTTAAAATTAACTGGAGAATGGAATTCAGGTGGCAACACTTCATTTTTATTCATTTCAGTCATTTTAAAAAGGACGTGGCCCAGTTTTACGGTCAAAAAATGAGATAAAAAATAAATTTAAATTTAAAATTTAGAATTTAAAAATTTAAATTTAAATTTTACAGATTAAAATTAATAGCCCTCCATACTAAACTAAATTCTGTCTTTGACAGAATATTTATTATTATTATTATTATTATTTTTTTTTTTTTTTTTTTTATCGGATTTTAAAAGCAATCACGAGTTTTTTATAAGATATATTTTATAAAACATCGATCTACTTTTATGCACATTTTTTTTAAACTTACTTATCATCGCTACGGGACTACATAAAATAAAATTGAGGTTCGCATATGGCCTTCCATGTTCATATTGGTAAACGTATGTTTATCGTTATTTATTAAGGCTTTATTTAAATGCTTTTATGATTGGTATGACACACTACGTTATAAGTATCTTATTTTAGCTTAAAAGTTTTTCCATTATCAATTTGTACACGGTGCCTATTTTCACAGATTAAACAGCCTTATGAGTTGTACATGAAAACGGCGTAAATCATGCATTTTCTGTACGATAACTCAGTTGCTTTTAAAGACAGAATTGTGTTTTCTTTTTTTTTTTTTTTTTTTTCAAATTCTCTTGTTTGTTATAAAATAAAACTTTCTAACTCACGAAATTTGTCCAGATGTGTCGTATAAAAATTTAAAACATGTAATTTCAATAAGTTACAGAATAATTTGTCGAAAAATAGCAAAACGAAGTTATTATAACCATAGTCATATTTCCTACATTATTTTGAGAGCGTTTGCAATTTTCAATACCAACTTGCTTTTAATAGGTAAAGAATTAAATTGTGTTTCAACCAGGGGTCGTACTCTCCGCCCTATTTTCAGAACACTCTCTTGAATAAGAAATTTTTTAATTTATTGCTACCACAATTTTTATAAAATAATCTCTACCCTGTACAATTATGGCACATTACTTTAAATATACCACACGTATTTCTGCATGAAATTAGTGGAGGCAAAAAAGGCGGAAATTTCTTATCTCTGAGACTGTCCTGAAAAAAGGGCGGAGAGTACGACCCCTGGTTTCAACTTTTTGAGACACTTTGTATAAAAATTGTTGTCAAATTAATTCATGGTGTGAAATTTTATTTTCCTCTCTGCTTTCCTAGTAAATTTTATTAAATTATCATAGCTATTTGATGCAAGCAAGATAGAACACAGAATAAAAAGTACTACTTTTCAAAAGTTAAAGACTTTAAAACTTCCTTCCTTTTTTTTTTTTTTTTTTTTTTTTTTTTTTAAACACGCTTTTATTGGCTTCACCTGTATGTATGTTTGTAACCGCTCTGAGAGCAAACAAAAAACTTATTTTGTAAAAAAAGACTTTCCCTACGTGAACGCTGTGGCTGTGAGGTAAAACTCCGGGCTACGAACCTAAAGCCTTAACGTTCGAGCCCAGTCAGGGTAGATTTTTTAAAAATGTTTGTTGTTTAATTCTAAATTATGCATTTCTCATTCCTTCATTATGTTATTTATTCAGTTAATATTACGTAATTTCTAGACTTTTTTTTTTATTATTATTAATTATTGTCTTAAAAAAGTATAATATACAATTATTAATTTAAGAAACTTTATTAATTAGTATTTTCAAATAAATTTTACTTAAATGTCATTAAATTTCTAGTAATCAAAGTGTTGTTATTAAAATTTCGATTAAACGTCTTTTCGTTTACACGTCCTTTTACGTCAGTCCTTTGAAGGACGTGCTTTACTGTGATAATAATAAGGAAAAATTCTATATATTTAAAAATAAATACATATATTTGTCAGTTTACATGATGATATAGAAGAAATATGCATAAAATATGATGGATAAAATTCACATCGTTGACATCAATCACAAAATTATTTTTGTGATTGACCTGAATCTCCTTTGATTGACCTGAATTTTTGCACACGACTTCATAGTCGATGACAATACTACATGCAAGTGTTTCCAGGCTCTTATCCCATCAGGGACAGGTTCTAGGGGGGGGGGGGAATCTATATGTATAAAACTTTATCGTATGTGGCACAAGATTTGGCCTCATTTGTATAACGTTGAGTGTCAATAATTTCAATTAATTTTTTTGATTAAAGATGTAAATATTATGGTGTGTCACTCACACTATTTTTTCTTACCCTGCATTTTAATTCTATGAAGACAGATATTTTTTGCTTTTCAGTTCACATTTCAATAAAAGCGTGTTCTTTAATTTTTTAAAAGTACTATTTTCTTTTCTTTTTTAATAAGTAAAGCATCGTTTATACGTCTCTCGTTTATACGTCTTTTACATTTATACGTCAGCTTAGCGAAGTCCCGATTCATTCCTATTCATTTTAATACAAAAATTCTTCGTTTATACGCTGCTAATATCTATTATACGTCTTTTTCACTTTACTAAAATTCACAAAATTTCTCAGCCTGTCACTATTTTCCATTCTAAATAAGACGGATTTTTCCTAGAAAGCATCTTAAATGGAGGAACACAGGAAAGATCGAAGAATACTGATCAAAGAATCAATTGAATTCACAGTAGAATATTTAATACTCGTAGAGAACACGAAAATTAAAGATTTTTAATGTTATTAAATAACTATCTGTACGGACATAAATCGTATGCTTATTATTGAAAATACGCAATGTATATAAATAATATTCAAAATGTGTTCATATTAGTTCTAAAGAAATGTAATATAATACACAATATATGATACATGTAAATAGTATCCAATCATGCATTAATAGTATGATTTTTCTCACTTTTTATAATAAATCTTTTTTTTTTTTTTTTTTAATTAAGAATTGTCTTTAAAAAAGTATAATATACATTGACTAACTTAAGAAACTTTATTAATTAGTATTTTCATATGTCTTGCTTAAGTGTCATTAAATTTGTAGTAATCAAAGTGATATTATCAAAATTTCGATTATACGTCCTTTTACATCAGTCCCTTAAAAGACGTACAAACGGTGCTTTACTGTACTTCAAAAATCGAGCTTAATATTATCCGGGTTCTGCTGCTTATTGATATCGCTGATTGTTCAATCGATTGTCTGAAAATTACTTCTTGAATGTAATTTAAAGTCTTGGAATTACAATGTCACTGAAAGCAGTAAAATTTAAAATAATAATAATAATGCTGATGATGCTATCTAAGGACCAAATCGTTTGAAAATGTTTCCTTTCGGACAATCCATAAATTAAATTTCTGTCCTAAATAGAATTAAATTTTTGACGAAAGACCTATTTTCCTCTTCCTATAATATCACACTGCCTTTTACAGTTCGAGTTATTTTAAGTCCTAGGTAGATTTTTATTATAAGGTGCTTTTTTTTAAAAAAATAAAAATATTTCATGCTCAAAATACCTTCTGTTTATTATTTATTTATTTATTTATTTGCACAATGGATAACAATTTGTTTCGACTTGTAGCGACCGGAAACGTCATGGATCCTGTCACCTATGACATCGCAATAGTTACTTTTTCGAAGATTTTACTTTTTTTTTTTTTTTAACAAAAGATAATTGAAAATTAATCATTTAAAATAATAATAATAAATAGTCTGTCTCAAACAAAATTTAATTTTGGATTTAAAAAAAAAAAAAAAAAAAAAATAGTAATAATTGTGTAAGTTTTTCATTTTGTAGTCAGTTATAAATTGTCTATTTTAACGTGGTTGTGTGTGGGGGAGAGAGAGAGAGGGAAAAAAATCTATTTTAATTTGGTCTATTTTGTGTGAAAGAAATAGACCGCTTACCTTAGAAAAAATCAAGATGATTAAAGCATTTATTATTACAATAAGTTAATACTGTTTATGGTTTGAAAATTTGCTGCCATTCTATAACTATTACAAAAAGGAAAACTAATCTTATACGGGAAAAATTGTAGCTGACCTATCCCCTCCTCCCTTTTCGGTGCGAATATAAAATATTTATTTCTAAAAAGAAATTCTCTAAAATTAGTCCAAAAGTTTTACACATGATTTTTTAAACAGATTATTTGAAACTAGTACAGCTTGATTAGGATTAAAGCATACAATCCCACAATCCCAATACTAATTTTCAATCCCGGTATTTCCTATTAAGATCCTGGGATTCAATGTGTAAGAGATCGAAGTACCTAATAATCATTATTTATTTTCAATAATGAAATCTTATACTATTAAGTGAGCAATATTTGTATATTTCACTGTTCTCGAAAACGGTAGCTCGGACAGTCACGAGATTTAACACAAAGGTGCCGCCCGAAGGGTCATTGTGCACATCGAAGTCAGATTTTCGAATTTTTGATTAGTTTTTTCTTAATTAATTAAAATGTGAAAATAATAACCTTCTAATTTCTGAAAAATAAGCCATTTAAATTTTAACATTTTATCCATAATTTAATTGTTGCCAATTTTTTTTTTCGACAAAAAAAACGTACATTTATTTAAAATGAGGAAAATAAATCAGAAAGATTAGAAAATAAATTAGAAATATCAGTCGCATCGTTACAAATAAGATACCAAATGAAAGGGAAAATTTTTGTAAATCCGATGCATTAAACAGCTTATCAATCGGATGATTAGTTTTTTCTTAATTAATTAAAATGTGAAAATAATAACCTTCTAATTTCTGATAAATAAGCCATTTAAAATTTTATCCATAATTTAATTGTTGCCATTTTTTTCGACGAAATAATAATAATTAAAAAAAAAAAAAAAAAAAAAAAAACGTACATTTATTTAAAATGAGGAAAATAAATCAGAAAGATTAGAAAATAAATTAGAAATATCAGTCGCATCGTTACAAATAAGATAGCAAATGAAAGGGAAAATTTTTGTAAATCCGATGCATTAAACAGCTTACCAATCAGACAATTAGATTTTTTAAAATTAACTAAAGTATGAATTTTAGGTGGCAACAGCAGAAGATTGTATGGAAACCGTTAGGAGAAAAAAAAATTAAAAATCTGCTTCACATTAAGTCACATGATTTTTAAGTGGGATTGAAAATTGCAGTTTTCAAATTCTTTTAAATTTTCTCTCACGAACACAAAAATATAATATACAGCCTGTACCCCACAAGACCAACTTGCATTTCAAATTTCATCAATTATTTTGGTTAATAAACAAAAGTTATTATTATTATTTTTTTTTTTTTCAAATTAAGTTTTATTCTATCTTCGAAAAGATTTATGTGATCATAGATATAATAATATATATAGATCTATCATCCCCATATTATCGTGCAAAGATTTTTGATGCCGAAAAAAAAGCTTTGGAATCAGCCATTAAGTGGTATTGAAGGAAAAGGGAAAAAAAAAAAAGAATGAATTTGAAACTATATCTGGAGCTTTTCATTCACCTTTAGTAAATAAATTATTCAAGAATTTTATTTGCTAAAACATTCGTGTGTATTACCGTGTGTATTCACTCGGGGAAAGACTGCCATATTTTGGTAAAATCGCCGTCTTTTCCCAAATGAAAAGGAATCACTTTTTTCTCCCCAATGATCAATCTATATATTATTACTATATCTATGTATGTGATACGATACATTAATAATTTAGGTTTTAAAATTTTTTTTAAATAGATTATTTAAACTCTATGAACCATATTTTTATTTTATCAGTTTCATTAACAGATCCTGCTGGGCGATTTTTTAAATTTTGGTGTTGAAGTACACCGAACGTTTTTCGACATGAAGTTTAATATAGCAACAGCCATTTTAATCTAAGTAGCGCATCAAATATATAAAAAACATAAATGATTTAATTTTACACAAAATTTACAGAACAAATGCAGTTTTAAAGATATGAAATTTATTTCAACAAGCACTATTTTAAACCTAAAAACCATTAAAAATATAAGCAGAATATAACGGATTCTTATGTATAAACAAAAAAGAGTCTGATAAAATTATTAGCAAAATAGTCTTCCCCTTTTTTTACAAAAAAAAAAAAAAAAAAAAAAAAAAAATCCATCGCTAATATGGCGACAAAAATTCAAAATCCGCCAGTGGAGCGACATAATAAAGTTGGGTAACACGATACTGTTTACCTATTTATTTATTTTTTTATATAATAATCACTATGCTAATTTATCTTACAAACAAATGAGCCTCTGTGTGTTACTGCACTTGCACGCTGTCGATCAGAAATATTTGAAAAATTCAAATTAATATTTAAATAAACAAATAAAAATATGTTTAATGGGAAATATATATAACCATAAAAAGATTAGTTGTCTAAAATACGGCAGAAATAGCGCTCATTGCATATTGTTATAATGGATTAAGTCTAAAATGGTGACAAAAATTCAAAAGCCGCCGAAGAGAACTATATTAAGGCTGTACTATCAGGTTTACAACCCATGAATTATATATAAACACAAAAAATTAATTGTCTCATGCGACAGACGTAGCCTGTTACAGCATATTGTAATATTTGGTGTGAAATTGCTGTCATTTAATGGTTGATTGGATAAACAAAATAAACATATGAAATAACGTAAAAGCAAATATTATGTTGTTTAAACCCAGTTACATTTGAGTCCAGTCCGAGTTACATGTGAACAACACGTATAGTGTTGTTCACATGTAACTGGGATTCAAATATAAAAGGTAAACTCCAATTTTTTCGATACTATCTATTTCGAAACTGTTATATAATAAGCACCTAAATGGAAGCTCATTGGTAAACTATTGTCGCAGGTAATAGGGACAAGCGCCCGAGTTGCAGTGGATGACCAAATCGCTGCCGAATGCAGCAGGGACCTGGAGCGAGCTTTTGAACAATTTCAGTAATTTATTTTATTTTATTTTTATAAAGCTATATAGAAAAGAGTTTCCTTTAAATTTAGTGGCCAGCGAAGCGGGCAAAGCCTGCTAGTAATAATATAAACTTACGTATAATTAATAAATAGCATAAATATAAAATTTATCATATTCTAAATAATGAGATCTAACTTTAATTAATTAAAAAAAAAGTATATTATAATAATTTCAAAAAATCGTTGTTCATTTTTCGAAACATGATGCCAATAATTAAAAGATAATTGTGTTTTGTCTACTTTTATTGGCAGAAGAGATAACCGTTGAAATCTTTTTCTTTAATTAAACTATAGTGTTGCCAATTTTTATTATCATTAAATACATCTTAAATAATTCTCCTTGACTTCAAAACACTTTATATATATATATATGTATCTTCAGTATAATATCTATTGGTAAATTATGGGGTAAAAAATCCAATTTATCTCATATATATTTTTATAATTTGGGATTTTAATTAGTTGGCATTTAGGTAGACTCCGCTCAGTTCTCTATCAGATATTTGATCCTTGGAATGTTTATAGTATTTACATCAACTATTACTAAAATGGCGGGGGGGGGGGGGGGAATCATCCCAAGAAATTACAAATGTTGCAAATTGAATAACTTTTCTCTAATCAGAAACTATTTCAAACATTAGATGATTCATCACTTGAAAGAAACTGTCATTTTATCTTTTATTGTGAACTTTTTATTTATTTATTTATTTATTTTTATCGGATGACCTGAACTTTGTTTTGCAATATATATATTGCAAAACGAAGTAAAAAAACATCTAGATAGAAAATAAATAAAAATGGGAGGGGGGGGGGGGGAGAAATGAAAGAAAAATATATCTTAAGCAATATAGAATACATCTACCATTCTTTAATTTCATATTTTAATTTAAATCTTTTCTTAATGTTAAGCTAAGATGCTTTGCGCTGCTAAAAGACAAAATGTGTAATGTTGCTTAAAGAATAAAAATAAAATAAATACTTATTGAAAAATAAAGTTAGAATCAGCTAAATATATAAAAATGAAAAAAAAAGGGGGGGGGGGGGGGGTTATACTCAAATTTTAAAAACTTGTTATTTATTATGTAACATGAGTTTGAAGTTTGACATCGTGCAAATTTTAAAATATCAATACAAAATGACCTGAAAATAATCTCATTTTAATTAATTTTAAAAAATATTATTCGCTTGGGTATTGCAGTAACAAAGTCAGATAACATGCACACACAGAGAGTTGAAGTCAATTAATTTTATTTTTATGTAGCTATATATGTGTGTATATATCTGTACTGATAAGTATAAAGGATTTAAGTCCCTATTCTTGATTTTTCAGGAGACGAAAAATAAAGTTAAACTAACTAAAAACTAATGAGCAGTATCGATTAGGGAAAAGGGATTATGTTGAATTATACGCTTTATACCATTCAGTGATTGTCAATCTTCATTTAATAAAGGAAAATTTGAATTAAATATTTTATACCAAAGATTAATGCTAAATTTCTGACTTGAGTCTTTTTTTACCAATGGATTTTCTCAAAGACTAAATGACATGTATTTAAATCTTTTATACCAATCGATAGAGAATTTTTTTCTGAGTCTGACTATGTACTTAACTCAAAATCGACATTTTTGTACATAAATCCTTTATACTTATCAGTACAGATATATGCATATTAAAGCGCACCTTATCATCTTCATTTGTCCTTTATACATAGCTGCAAATGCGTTTTTTTTTTTTTTTTTTTTTTTTTTTTTTGGGCTTAAGGTAATTTATTTTGTATATCCGAGGATACATTCAAATAAAATTTGAGAAATATTTTTAACAGTATTAAATTAAAAATGGTGATGGATATAATTTATGTGTATGTAATTAATTAATTAATTATACAAACCTGATAATGGTACAGATTTAATATAGATCTCCTTGGACACTTTCGAATTTTTATTGCCATTTTAGACAAAAATACATAATTTATGCGATCATTTTTTCTGTTTCTTTCTTTTCTTTTCTTTTCTTTTCTTTTCTTTTCTTTCTTTCCTATTTTTCAATAAATTGTAAAATATTGAAAAATAGGAAAGAAAGAAATGAAAGAAATGAAAAATTACGAACTCAAACTCAAACTCAATTATCTTGTTTTATTTTTTATTTCTGTTTGCACGCGCGCTTTTTATTTCCTAATTCAAAATTATTTAAAAAAAAAAAAAAAAAAAAAAAAAAACTTTTTCGATACGATCCATTTTGAAACTGATTATTATTAATTTTCTTTCTTTCTTTTTTCTTTTTTTTTTTTTCTTTCAAAAAAAGAAAGAAAGAAAGAAAGTTTTTGATGAAATTCTGGCAAAAGCAGAATTTAGGCGCAGGACTATTAGTTTTATAATATACGCAGGACTATTAGTTTTTTTTTTTTTTTTTTTTTTACAAATTATAACATTGCTTTCAAGTTATTTTATTACATTTTCGATAAATTTTAGATTTCGATAAATGTCCAACTATCGTAAAACTGGTATCGTAGATTGAGACTAATAGTCCTAAGTCCTTTAAAAAAAAAAAAAAAAAAAAGAGTGGGGGGAGAGAGAAAAGGAAATTAAGAAAGTGAAATACATATATTAAATAATGTAAGATTATAACTATCTTTCTTTAAACTCATATTTTAACTTATAGATTTTTTAATGATAAGCTAAGATGCTTTGCTCTGTTAAAAGAAGATATTTATTGAACATATGTATATGGGAAAAAACGTAAGAATCAGCTAAAAAGGTAAAAGTGAAAAGAAAAAAAAGAGAAAATATGAAAGAGAAATATACTAAACAGTGCAGAATATAGGAGAAAATGGCCTAAAATTATCTTAGCGGTCAAAACGATCCACAAAGTTTTCTTTCGCAGACAGATAGCTATTCTGTTATACAGTATATACAGTTCGCTTTTGCTATCTACAGGGTAACACATAAATTAGTTGTATCAAGTCTAGAAGAAGCAATTGCGGTATTCAAACGATTACAAAATTATGCGTCTGAATACAATTCTTTGAAAAAGTGAGTTTTATAACATCTTTTATAAGGTATACACAAACTTTCTTATTTATTTAAATATACAGTCTTTCATATACAGAAATATGGCCTGACCTACTTATTTTATTTCATTATGTATTGTCATAATTACTTTTATATCCTTTATTTTGTCGATTAAAAAAAAAAAAAAAAAAAAAAAAAAACGATTTAGGGGACAGTGGGTTGAATGGGACGCAGGGTGAATGGGATAATAGCAAAATTTTTATATTTTGCAAGCACCATAAACTTGACAATTTTTCTGATAAATGGCAGTACTGAGGTCACTCGTAAAGTGTAGTTTCAGAATTTTGCTATATAGAGAAGGGAAGAAAAAATTAAAGTGTCTTTTTCTGCTACCAAAGTAAGTTTTTACTGATTCAATTAGGTAGCAGTTAAAAATTAACTATTTGCTTAAAGTTAATATAACTCTTATATGGTGAAAAGGCATAATCTTTTATTGTGTTTATGATATTCAAGAAGAATACTGACAATTGTTCTCTAGTTATTGACAATTGTTCTTATTTCCTGTTTTATATGATCATGTGGTGTAGGGGATGAATGGAACAGTTTGAATGGGGATGAATGGGACATTCCCCACTATGTGCTAATTTAAAATTGTACACAAGAATTATATTAAAACAAATCGTAAATAGATTTTCAATATTTGTATAACCTGTAGTTCAGTAGTTATAACATGGAATTATAAAAGTAGCATGGATTTAGAGAAAAATAGATTGAAATTAATTGTTCTGATTTTTGTTTATAATAATTGTGATTAAAAAAATTATAAGTTAGAATATTCAATGTAACGTAAATCAATAATATCAATAATTAAAAAAATAAATAAATTGATTTATAATAATTTGATTAAAATCACAATTTCAATCAAGCTAATTAAATAAATCCTGGTGATTATTAATGTAATACAGAATAGAATGCTGATTTTTCCCGATAAGTTTGAAATAAAAATTTATCTGGATAATTTGTACTCTATTATAAGGATTTATATCTTTCTAGTGTCTTATTCATTTACTTATTTTTGGATTAGATCTTATTAGATTAAATTACCAGAGCCTAGAGCACCAGGAACTGTGCGAACCAAAGGAATTTTACCTTTTGATGTTAATTTGAGTCAATACATCAGTTTATGTTATTTTCAGAAAATTCATAGTGTATAATAAAATCACATAAACCAATTTAACCTTAAAAATTTGTTTACTTTTCATTTTGTTTTCTTTTCTTTGTTAACTCCAGTCCTGTAATATTCAACCTCATAGGTGGGGATGAATGGGACAATGCACATACATGTAATATATATATATATATATATATTAATTAAAAATGATAACTTTTTATTAAAGTTAGCATGTTTAGGTGTAACTGATTACGGCTGTGTACTTATGAGCAACGTTACAAAATTCTGAATTACATATGGTGAGCGTTATTAATAAAAACATGAAAAATGTCCCATTCGTCCCCACTCTTCCCTACTCTTATTTTTAAATAAAAGAATCATTTTGCCCTTTGGGGAGGGTAAAATGATCCTCTTGACACTTTTTCAAAAATCTGTTAGTAGATATATAATGTTCGTTCTACGCCAGCGGCACCAGCGGCACGGCACGGGCGAGCTGTGCTGCTGCCGCACCGTCTCTTATCAGTATCGTTCCGGTGACGCATGCCGACATGAAAGATAAGGAGGGTTAGAATTGGGATGTTATCTTGAATGATAAAGAATATTATTTTAAGAGAACTTTAATTAGGATTTTAAAAGAATTATGGTAATTTTAAACTTAGAAAAAATTGTGCTTTAAAAAGATAATTTTAATTATGGTTTTAATTATCACTGTCATCTATTAGTTGATTTGAGAGAATTTATTTTTTCTGTCATATGCAGTAATAGAGTGATTTATAATTGTGTAATCCACGGTTTATCCTTCAAATAGTGTATTTAAAGAACTTTATCAGTGTACTTTCTTAAATTACGGGATGTTGATATTATCTTTTACACTTGTAATTTTTAGTTTGAACTTCCATTTTATAATAAAATAGTTATATTATCTTCTATCCTAATATATTTCAAATAAATAGAGAATCTTGTAAATGAGTTGTCTTAGAAATTTTGCGAAGGACAATTTAAATAATGTGATAAGTGCGTATTTTCGGATATATGTAGAAATAGTGATTAAGAATTGTGTGTTAACGATTGTTTATCTTTGCAATTCAGGAAATGCTTAAACATGTATTCATGAGATCTTGGTCATAAACTTTTAAATAGATAAGGAATCTTTTAAATGAGTTGTATTAGAAATTATGTAAGAATATATTTTTATGTAGATAATTGTTAGATAAGTAGTTTTCGTTTAAAATTATGTGATTTCGGATAAAGTCTATTGATATGTTTTTATCAACTTGCTACTTTTGGTGAAAAGTTTAACTAAGAATTAATAATTGCGTCGAGGATTTGAATGTGTAATGATGATATTTTTAGACATGTACTCATCTTTGATATGACGTAGAATTGAACCCGTCACCTTTTCAACTTAAGTGGTCATAGAGATATGAATATTATTTACATTAATTATCAATTTTAAAATTAATTTTAAACTTAGAAAAAAAAATTATGATTTTTAAAAAAAGAATTTTAATGATCGGTGGTGTTAGTCGATCTGAGAGAATTTATTTATTTATTTTTATTTTTTTAATAAAGAATTTAATGAGAGGTAATGTATTTCGAGGACTTAGCATTTTTCGCAAGCACTTAATACGTCATACTACAATAAACTCATTTTGTTTGATTATCTTATATAGTTCTACTAAACTAGTTAAAAAACTTTTTTAAATTATTCACCTTAAAGTGAAAATACTATACTACAGAGTTACCATTTATTTAATTCATTAAAAAATATACTTCTTGAAAATAATGAGCTATCTAGAAGTATTTTTCATTGATATGTAGGATATATTTATTCAATAATATTAATTTATGAACTTTATTTTATAAATTAACTTCTATTAACAAATAATATTTTACCACATAACAGAGTTATAGTAGATTTAAACGAAATTATTTAACTTATCATAAGCTAAAATCAAACCAAACACTTCTTAATCTTATATTCATGTATTTGCATTTTTTTTTTGTTTTTTTTTTTTTTTTTGTTTTTGTTTTTTTATGCATTCTTAATTATTTCATTACAAATGCACTTTTAATCTGATTAACATGCATATATATGTATATTCATGTATTACTGTTTAAAGTATATGCACAAGAATTTTTTTTTTTAAATTAAAATAGTCACACGAATTTATTTTGATAAAGTTAGAAAAAATAATATATTTATATCTTATAAGAAAGTAATGATTAATAGAATACGAAAATTATACTTACACGAGCATTTTCTACACTCCCAAAGAAACAAATGAGTGATAAGCTTATTTCTTATCGACCATGTTGATACTACGTCATACTACGATAAACTCATTTTGTTTGATTATCTTATATAGTTCTACTAAACTAGTTAAAAAACTTTTTGAATTATTCACCTTAAAATGAAAATACTATACTACAGAGTTACCATTTATTTAATTCATTAAAAAATATGCTTCTTGAAAATAATGACCTATCTAGAAGTATTTTTCATTGATATATTTATTTAATAATATTAATTTAAGAACTTTATTTTATAAATTAACTTCTATCAACCAATACCATTTTACCACGCAACAGAGTTATAGTAGATTTTATTTAACTTATCATAAGCTAAAATCAAGCCATGCACTTATTAATCTTATATTCATGTATTAGCATATTTTGTTTATTTATGCATCCTTAAGTATTTTAGTTATGTAATATTTTAAAATGTCATTGGAAAAAAAATATTTCGCATTATAAATGTAATTTAAGTTTATGCACGCACACACATAGAAAAATTTAATTATTTATTTTTTTTTATCTTAATAGATTAAAACGGAAATTTAAGCATATGTACATTGCGAAATTGATTAAGATTTAATATTACAAACTTAATTATATTGAGTGAAATTAGGATGTAACTTATTAAATAAGTAATACTTGTAAATATTGCAAAAATGTTGAAGTACATTAAGGTTTCATAGCTGCATAGTTATATTTTATGTGCATATTTAGTGCTTTTTGTGATGATATGCGACTTATTAGTTGTCCAATAGTTATAAATGATGCAAAAATGTTGAAGTACATTAAGGTTTAATACTTGCTTAGATATATTTTATGTGCATATATAGTACTTTTGCGATGTTATGTAGCTTATTAGATAAACAATACTTATAAATATTGTAAAAATGTTGAAGTACATTAAGGTTTCATAGCTGCATAGTTATATTTTATGTGCATATTTAGTACTTTTTGTGATGTTATGTAGCTTATTAGATGTCCAATAGTTATAAATGATGCAAAAATGTTGAAATACATTAAGATTTCATAGCTGCTTAGATATATTTTATGTGCATATATAGTACTTTTTCGATGTCATGTAGCTTATTAGATAAACAATACTTATAAATATTGCAAAAATGTTGAAGTACATTAAGGTTTCATAGCTGCATAGTTATATTTTATGTGCATATTTAGTGCTTTTTGTGATGATATGCGACTTATTAGATGTCCAATACTTATAAATATTGCAAAAATGTTGAAGTACATTAAGGTTTCATAGCTGCATAGTTATATTTTATGTGCATATATAGTACTTTTGCGATGTTATGTAGCTTATTAGAGGAACGATACTTATAAATGATGCAAAAATGTTGAAATACATTAAGGTTTAATATTTATATTTTATGCGCGTATATAGCACTTTTTGTGATGCGAAACAAAATATTCTCAGGGGATAGTAGTTTTCAAAAAATTTAACCACAGGAATACACTCTATTTAAGATAGAAATAGGTGCACTAGTATTGAACATGGTGGCTTTTTGGGGTCACGTGATTTTTTTTTTTCGTCCAATCAGAAGCACGGAATTTTAATGAATAGTATTATAAAATTAAATGTTTTTTATATACAGATATTTTTGAGGTTCCATGAACCAATCAAAACCAGGGATTTTTAATGAATAGTACTATAAAATTAAGCACTTTGTGGAATTAAGTGTTGATTGTGTACAAATAATTTTGGTGTTTTTTCAACCACATGGATTTTTTAATGATTATAAAATTAAGTGTTGATCATATTCAAATAATTTAGGAGTACCCTGAACCAACCAGAAGCATGGATTTTTAATAATTGTAAAATTAAGTATACAAGTTTCGGAAAAAACCATGAAAAACTTCAAACGAATAGTCTACAAGCTTTAAAATCTGTTATGCACAAATTATTTGTTTTAACATGTTGATAAACTAGATTACATTAAAAAGTTTGGGTATTAAAATGATATATATTTGGTGTGATTAATAGGGGTTCTAAAGAATTTGGCTGCTTTTCCTGGTGTATGAATTTAGCTTATATTTGGCGTGATTTCGCCAATAATTACAAATTTGGTGGTAAACCTGCAGTATAAATGCGCTCGCAAAGAAATTTTAATCAGTTGCTGCTATATTTTTGAGGAGTGCGCACGTTTAATTTTATAACTTCGATTTTGTATAACACTCTACTTTTTAGTGAGAGAGATGGATTTATCTGAAAAGATGCCTATTTCAAATGAGTTGTCATCAAACTTGGATACTAAGAAACTACCGAAAACTTTTAGTTGTGTTTCTTGCAGTGTGGTATTTAAACGAAAATGGGATTTGCTTCGACACATGAAAATTCATCTCAACGAAAAATCTTTTATTTGCAATGAATGCTCGAAAGCATTTACCAGATCAGATGAGTTAAAGAGACATTTAAAAATTCATGAAAAGATTCCTATTGAACATAGATGTAAGCAATGTAGCGAATCCTTTAATCGCAAGTATCAATTGCTGATGCATATTAGAAAAAACCATCGAAAACCTTTAGCAGTGCATTCCTGTGATCGATGTGCAGAAACATTTAGACAGAAATATAAACTTTTAGAGCATGTTAGAGAAAATCATCGAAAACCCTTATCGCAAGCAACATTAAAGGGAATGTCAAATTCTGACCGAGATCTACTCAAGGAGAAAATTATGCATTTTAAAAGAAAAAATGCTCTTAATACATTTACAATAACCACATTTGATAATAAAAACAAAGATTTGGATTTGACGTCATTTTTTAATAATTTAAGAACTGACATTTTAAACGAATTAAACTTTCAATTAAATGACCAAGGAACATTGAAATGGCATATTAATGTAGAAGTTATTTTTAGTTGTATTTATGAAAATGGAGAGAAGGATTTTATCACTCAAAATTTTAGGTCAAAAAGTATAACAACTCTTTTAATAAACGATTTGAATAATGATCTTGAAAACGCTTTTAACAAGATGAAAAAGTGTTTTGATGAATTTAGCGAACAAGGATCAGGTTGGACATTAACAGAAATTTTCAAATTAGAACTTTGTATGACTAAATATGGGTCTTTTCAAATGTAATATCTGATTTTACTATATATATATATTAAAAATTGTTAGTTGAATCTTATAAAATTATTGTAAACTTTGTATAAAAATGATGCATGTAAAAATCTTATAATTTGAAAAATAAAAGTATGTGCATAAAAATTGTATTTCTAATTATTTATCTTATATAAAAGTTTAAACTATTAATCGGATTTTTAAAATAAATGCACTTATGTTAATGTAGAGGTATTATTATTATTATTATTTTAATATGATTTTAAAACTATATATTTTAAAACTACACATTTTTTTAAAAACGTTATTTCATGAATAAATTGATATTTTATAGTAAATATATAATCATAATCTTACCAATTTTAGAGATTGTATCAAAAAATCATGAACTTTACATTTGACACATAGTCTAGAGTAATACTAATCTACTTAAAAGTTTAACTTTTCTGCGTGCTTGAAATTAGACATGAACAAATTATCTGTTTCGACATGTTGATAAACTAAAATAGTTTACGTGATTTTTTAATGTGATTGAGGATAAACTAGAATATTTTACAAGATTTTGGCTATTAAAATAACATATCTGCTAACATTTGGCGAGATTTTTTTAATGTATTTGGCAATAAATACTGATTTGGCATTAAACATAGAGTATAAATTCAGTCTCAGAGGAAAATTTAATCAGTTGCTGACTTGTTTTCGTGGTTCATATACCATTTTTAAAGTTTTACTTTGATTAAATTTATAATGGATCTATCTGAGGAAGTGCAAGTTTCTGTTCATCAACAACCCTCTTCATCATGTTTTGAAGATGAGACTTTACACTTAAAGGATGCAAAGCCATATGTTTGTGATATATGTAAGAAAGCATTTAGGAGATCGTACGGTTATAAAAGACACTTAAAAACTCATGAAAAACCTCGCATAGGATATGGGTGTGAGTACTGTATGGAAAATTTTACTCGTAAACGGGATTTTTTAAAACATAATGCAAAAATTCATAAAAAGACTTTACATAATCACAGTTGTGATGAATGTAGTGAAGTGTTTAGGACTAAACAAGATTTATTGAATCATAAAAAAATGCTACATCGAAAGGTTTTACCTGAATATCTATGCGTAGAATGTAACGAAAGTTTTCGATATAAGTATGAATTATTACGTCATAACAGAAAAAATCATCGTAAAGATTCTTCTGCTTACGTATGTACAAAATGCAATGAACGAAATACTCTCAACTTAGACAGTGAAAATATGAACTTAACGAATTTTTTGAATAATTTGAATACTGCTTTCTTAACCAACAGCTATTCTTTAGCTAAAAGCTTTCATGATGAAAATAACAATATGTATTTTTTAATATTTTTAAATAATGAAAATATGAATACCGAACGCATAACACAAAATATTGACTCACCAACCAACAACTTTGAGAGTGCAAATGCGAACTTAATGAATTTTTCAGATAATCAAAATATTGTTTTCGGTTCATCAACCAGTGAAAATGTGATCTTATCAAATGTTTTGGATAATAATGAAAATGCATACAACGTTTTACCCACTGCTAATGGAAATATGAATACTGAATGTTTGACACAAAGTAATATTTATGACTCACCAACGAACAACTTTGAGAACATAAATGTGGACTTTACGAATTTTAATGTAGAGTGTATGAGTAATCAAAATAATTTTTCACCGGTGAGTGTTGATAACGACTTGTTGACATTTTTGGATAATTTTAATGTAGAGTGTATAAGTCATTGTAACCTTAACGATTCAACAACAATTTAGATTTATATGAACCTGTTTTTATATTGACAATAATAATGTAAAATAAATTATTTTAATCAAAAATTGTGTTTTTATTATGAAATTACTTTCTACACTCCATTTTATATTACAATAGATACGTTAAGTCACGAAAAAATCTAAACATGTGTAAATATATTTTTGCTTTCTTATTAACTAAATCGTTTAATACATTTATATACAATAAGACTTGGTGATTTTAATTCGTTTTAAAGAAATTCTCTCCCAACAAATTGGAATGGGACGAAGTGACTTATAAAAACCGTAAAATAAAGAACTCTAATATTGCTGATTTATTAAATATTTTCTACGAATAAGAAAGTGCCTATCAATGCACAGGGCGAATTGTTGTAAGCTCTTAATGATACGCCTAAAACCTTTATTAAAAACAAATTTTTATTATCTTCTGTACCCAAGGAACGAAAACGCCCAAATGTAGCCCCCTATTGGTTAAATTATTAATAAAAAATACTTTTTAATATAAAACACTGGTCTCTTTATTTATGTTTAAATAAAAACATGTTTATGTTTATTATGTTTAAATATAAAAATTGGACTTACCTCAACACAGTTGTTAATTTACGTCCTTCTCTTCTACTCGCACAGTGTGAAATGAGCGATAATGCTATTTCTTATCATGATCACGTGGTAAGCTTTCTTATCTACTACGTCACATGACATTGTCTAGTATGACGTATCTACTACGTCACATATACTACATTAGTGTAGGGTTTGTGTTATCAGTCACAGAGCTTACTACGTCAATGTGACGTAGTAGATACGTCATACTAGACAATGTCATGTGACGTAGTAGATAAGAAAGCTTACCACGTGATCATGATAAGAAATAGCATTATCGCTCATTTCACACTGTGCGAGTAGAAGAGAAGGACGTAAATTAACAACTGTGTTGAGGTAAGTCCAGTTTTTATATTTAAACATAATAAACATAAACATGTTTTTATTTAAACATAAATAAAGAGACCAGTGTTTTATATTAAAAAGTATTTTTTATTAATAATTTAACCAATAGGGGGCTACATTTGGGCGTTTTCGTTCCTTGGGTACAGAAGATAATAAAAATTTGTTTTTAATAAAGGTTTTAGGCGTATCATTAAGAGCTTACAACAATTCGCCCTGTGCATTGATAGGCACTTTCTTATTCGTAGAAAATATTTAATAAATCAGCAATATTAGAGTTCTTTATTTTACGGTTTTTATAAGTCACTTCGTCCCATTCCAATTTGTTGGGAGAGAATTTCTTTAAAACGAATTAAAATCACCAAGTCTTATTGTATATAAATGTATTAAACGATTTAGTTAATAAGAAAGCAAAAATATATTTACACATGTTTAGATTTTTTCGTGACTTAACGTATCTATTGTAATATAAAATGGAGTGTAGAAAGTAATTTCATAATAAAAACACAATTTTTGATTAAAATAATTTATTTTACATTATTATTGTCAATATAAAAACAGGTTCATATAAATCTAAATTGTTGTTGAATCGTTAAGGTTAAAATGACTTATACGCTCTACATTAAAATTATCCAAAAATGTCAACAAGTCGTTATCAACACTCACCGGTGAAAAATTATTTTGATTACTCATACACTCTACATTAAAATTCGTAAAGTCCACATTTATGTTCTCAAAGTTGTTCGTTGGTGAGTCATAAATATTACTTTGTGTCAAACATTCAGTATTCATATTTCCATTAGCAGTGGGTAAAACGTTGTATGCATTTTCATTATTATCCAAAACATTTGATAAGATCACATTTTCACTGGTTGATGAACCGAAAACAATATTTTGATTATCTGAAAAATTCATTAAGTTCGCATTTGCACTCTCAAAGTTGTTGGTTGGTGAGTCAATATTTTGTGTTATGCGTTCGGTATTCATATTTTCATTATTTAAAAATATTAAAAAATACATATTGTTATTTTCATCATGAAAGCTTTTAGCTAAAGAATAGCTGTTGGTTAAGAAAGCAGTATTCAAATTATTCAAAAAATTCGTTAAGTTCATATTTTCACTGTCTAAGTTGAGAGTATTTCGTTCATTGCATTTTGTACATACGTAAGCAGAAGAATCTTTACGATGATTTTTTCTGTTATGACGTAATAATTCATACTTATATCGAAAACTTTCGTTACATTCTACGCATAGATATTCAGGTAAAACCTTTCGATGTAGCATTTTTTTATGATTCAATAAATCTTGTTTAGTCCTAAACACTTCACTACATTCATCACAACTGTGATTATGTAAAGTCTTTTTATGAATTTTTGCATTATGTTTTAAAAAATCCCGTTTACGAGTAAAATTTTCCATACAGTACTCACACCCATATCCTATGCGAGGTTTTTCATGAGTTTTTAAGTGTCTTTTATAACCGTACGATCTCCTAAATGCTTTCTTACATATATCACAAACATATGGCTTTGCATCCTTTAAGTGTAAAGTCTCATCTTCAAAACATGATGAAGAGGGTTGTTGATGAACAGAAACTTGCACTTCCTCAGATAGATCCATTATAAATTTAATCAAAGTAAAACTTTAAAAATGGTATATGAACCACGAAAACAAGTCAGCAACTGATTAAATTTTCCTCTGAGACTGAATTTATACTCTATGTTTAATGCCAAATCAGTATTTATTGCCAAATACATTAAAAAAATCTCGCCAAATGTTAGCAGATATGTTATTTTAATAGCCAAAATCTTGTAAAATATTCTAGTTTATCCTCAATCACATTAAAAAATCACGTAAACTATTTTAGTTTATCAACATGTCGAAACAGATAATTTGTTCATGTCTAATTTCAAGCACGCAGAAAAGTTAAACTTTTAAGTAGATTAGTATTACTCTAGACTATGTGTCAAATGTAAAGTTCATGATTTTTTGATACAATCTCTAAAATTGGTAAGATTATGATTATATATTTACTATAAAATATCAATTTATTCATGAAATAACGTTTTTAAAAAAATGTGTAGTTTTAAAATATATAGTTTTAAAATCATATTAAAATAATAATAATAATAATACCTCTACATTAACATAAGTGCATTTATTTTAAAAATCCGATTAATAGTTTAAACTTTTATATAAGATAAATAATTAGAAATACAATTTTTATGCACATACTTTTATTTTTCAAATTATAAGATTTTTACATGCATCATTTTTATACAAAGTTTACAATAATTTTATAAGATTCAACTAACAATTTTTAATATATATATATAGTAAAATCAGATATTACATTTGAAAAGACCCATATTTAGTCATACAAAGTTCTAATTTGAAAATTTCTGTTAATGTCCAACCTGATCCTTGTTCGCTAAATTCATCAAAACACTTTTTCATCTTGTTAAAAGCGTTTTCAAGATCATTATTCAAATCGTTTATTAAAAGAGTTGTTATACTTTTTGACCTAAAATTTTGAGTGATAAAATCCTTCTCTCCATTTTCATAAATACAACTAAAAATAACTTCTACATTAATATGCCATTTCAATGTTCCTTGGTCATTTAATTGAAAGTTTAATTCGTTTAAAATGTCAGTTCTTAAATTATTAAAAAATGACGTCAAATCCAAATCTTTGTTTTTATTATCAAATGTGGTTATTGTAAATGTATTAAGAGCATTTTTTCTTTTAAAATGCATAATTTTCTCCTTGAGTAGATCTCGGTCAGAATTTGACATTCCCTTTAATGTTGCTTGCGATAAGGGTTTTCGATGATTTTCTCTAACATGCTCTAAAAGTTTATATTTCTGTCTAAATGTTTCTGCACATCGATCACAGGAATGCACTGCTAAAGGTTTTCGATGGTTTTTTCTAATATGCATCAGCAATTGATACTTGCGATTAAAGGATTCGCTACATTGCTTACATCTATGTTCAATAGGAATCTTTTCATGAATTTTTAAATGTCTCTTTAACTCATCTGATCTGGTAAATGCTTTCGAGCATTCATTGCAAATAAAAGATTTTTCGTTGAGATGAATTTTCATGTGTCGAAGCAAATCCCATTTTCGTTTAAATACCACACTGCAAGAAACACAACTAAAAGTTTTCGGTAGTTTCTTAGTATCCAAGTTTGATGACAACTCATTTGAAATAGGCATCTTTTCAGATAAATCCATCTCTCTCACTAAAAAGTAGAGTGTTATACAAAATCGAAGTTATAAAATTAAACGTGCGCACTCCTCAAAAATATAGCAGCAACTGATTAAAATTTCTTTGCGAGCGCATTTATACTGCAGGTTTACCACCAAATTTGTAATTATTGGCGAAATCACGCCAAATATAAGCTAAATTCATACACCAGGAAAAGCAGCCAAATTCTTTAGAACCCCTATTAATCACACCAAATATATATCATTTTAATACCCAAACTTTTTAATGTAATCTAGTTTATCAACATGTTAAAACAAATAATTTGTGCATAACAGATTTTAAAGCTTGTAGACTATTCGTTTGAAGTTTTTCATGGTTTTTTCCGAAACTTGTATACTTAATTTTACAATTATTAAAAATCCATGCTTCTGGTTGGTTCAGGGTACTCCTAAATTATTTGAATATGATCAACACTTAATTTTATAATCATTAAAAAATCCATGTGGTTGAAAAAACACCAAAATTATTTGTACACAATCAACACTTAATTCCACAAAGTGCTTAATTTTATAGTACTATTCATTAAAAATCCCTGGTTTTGATTGGTTCATGGAACCTCAAAAATATCTGTATATAAAAAACATTTAATTTTATAATACTATTCATTAAAATTCCGTGCTTCTGATTGGACGAAAAAAAAAAATCACGTGACCCCAAAAAGCCACCATGTTCAATACTAGTGCACCTATTTCTATCTTAAATAGAGTGTATTCCTGTGGTTAAATTTTTTGAAAACTACTATCCCCTGAGAATATTTTGTTTCGCATCACAAAAAGTGCTATATACGCGCATAAAATATAAATATTAAACCTTAATGTATTTCAACATTTTTGCATCATTTATAAGTATCGTTCCTCTAATAAGCTACATAACATCGCAAAAGTACTATATATGCACATAAAATATAACTATGCAGCTATGAAACCTTAATGTACTTCAGGGCCCACCAGCGGCCGAGCGGTTCTGCGCTCAAAGCTGGTAGATGGGAGGTGCCGGGTTCGATCCCAGGTCGCGCTCATCGACCTAGCCGTTCGGAGTTTTCCGTGGTTTCCTCCGAAACTCGCGTAAATACGGGCTAGGACCCCTTAGAAAGACCCCCACGGAGGGCATTCCCCCTATAGGCCTAGGACACATAAGGAGTCAATCGGCCTTAATCCTCCAACCAACCAACCTTAATGTACTTCAACATTTTTGCAATATTTATAAGTATTGGACATCTAATAAGTCGCATATCATCACAAAAAGCACTAAATATGCACATAAAATATAACTATGCAGCTATGAAACCTTAATGTACTTCAACATTTTTGCAATATTTATAAGTATTGTTTATCTAATAAGCTACATGACATCGAAAAAGTACTATATATGCACATAAAATATATATAAGCAGCTATGAAATCTTAATGTATTTCAACATTTTTGCATCATTTATAACTATTGGACATCTAATAAGCTACATAACATCACAAAAAGTACTAAATATGCACATAAAATATAACTATGCAGCTATGAAACCTTAATGTACTTCAACATTTTTACAATATTTATAAGTATTGTTTATCTAATAAGCTACATAACATCGCAAAAGTACTATATATGCACATAAAATATATCTAAGCAAGTATTAAACCTTAATGTACTTCAACATTTTTGCATCATTTATAACTATTGGACAACTAATAAGTCGCATATCATCACAAAAAGCACTAAATATGCACATAAAATATAACTATGCAGCTATGAAACCTTAATGTACTTCAACATTTTTGCAATATTTACAAGTATTACTTATTTAATAAGTTACATCCTAATTTCACTCAATATAATTAAGTTTGTAATATTAAATCTTAATCAATTTCGCAATGTACATATGCTTAAATTTCCGTTTTAATCTATTAAGATAAAAAAAAATAAATAATTAAATTTTTCTATGTGTGTGCGTGCATAAACTTAAATTACATTTATAATGCGAAATATTTTTTTTCCAATGACATTTTAAAATATTACATAACTAAAATACTTAAGGATGCATAAATAAACAAAATATGCTAATACATGAATATAAGATTAATAAGTGCATGGCTTGATTTTAGCTTATGATAAGTTAAATAAAATCTACTATAACTCTGTTGCGTGGTAAAATGGTATTGGTTGATAGAAGTTAATTTATAAAATAAAGTTCTTAAATTAATATTATTAAATAAATATATCAATGAAAAATACTTCTAGATAGGTCATTATTTTCAAGAAGCATATTTTTTAATGAATTAAATAAATGGTAACTCTGTAGTATAGTATTTTCATTTTAAGGTGAATAATTCAAAAAGTTTTTTAACTAGTTTAGTAGAACTATATAAGATAATCAAACAAAATGAGTTTATCGTAGTATGACGTAGTATCAACATGGTCGATAAGAAATAAGCTTATCACTCATTTGTTTCTTTGGGAGTGTAGAAAATGCTCGTGTAAGTATAATTTTCGTATTCTATTAATCATTACTTTCTTATAAGATATAAATATATTATTTTTTCTAACTTTATCAAAATAAATTCGTGTGACTATTTTAATTTAAAAAAAAAAATTCTTGTGCATATACTTTAAACAGTAATACATGAATATACATATATATGCATGTTAATCAGATTAAAAGTGCATTTGAAATGAAATAATTAAGAATGCATAAAAAAACAAAACAAAAAAAAAAAAAAAAAAAAAAAAAATGCAAATACATGAATATAAGATTAAGAAGTGTTTGGTTTGATTTTAGCTTATGATAAGTTAAATAATTTCGTTTAAATCTACTATAACTCTGTTATGTGGTAAAATATTATTTGTTAATAGAAGTTAATTTATAAAATAAAGTTCATAAATTAATATTATTGAATAAATATATCCTACATATCAATGAAAAATACTTCTAGATAGCTCATTATTTTCAAGAAGTATATTTTTTAATGAATTAAATAAATGGTAACTCTGTAGTATAGTATTTTCACTTTAAGGTGAATAATTTAAAAAAGTTTTTTAACTAGTTTAGTAGAACTATATAAGATAATCAAACAAAATGAGTTTATTGTAGTATGACGTATTAAGTGCTTGCGAAAAATGCTAAGTCCTCGAAATACATTACCTCTCATTAAATTCTTTATTAAAAAAATAAAAATAAATAAATAAATTCTCTCAGATCGACTAACACCACCGATCATTAAAATTCTTTTTTTAAAAATCATAATTTTTTTTTCTAAGTTTAAAATTAATTTTAAAATTGATAATTAATGTAAATAATATTCATATCTCTATGACCACTTAAGTTGAAAAGGTGACGGGTTCAATTCTACGTCATATCAAAGATGAGTACATGTCTAAAAATATCATCATTACACATTCAAATCCTCGACGCAATTATTAATTCTTAGTTAAACTTTTCACCAAAAGTAGCAAGTTGATAAAAACATATCAATAGACTTTATCCGAAATCACATAATTTTAAACGAAAACTACTTATCTAACAATTATCTACATAAAAATATATTCTTACATAATTTCTAATACAACTCATTTAAAAGATTCCTTATCTATTTAAAAGTTTATGACCAAGATCTCATGAATACATGTTTAAGCATTTCCTGAATTGCAAAGATAAACAATCGTTAACACACAATTCTTAATCACTATTTCTACATATATCCGAAAATACGCACTTATCACATTATTTAAATTGTCCTTCGCAAAATTTCTAAGACAACTCATTTACAAGATTCTCTATTTATTTGAAATATATTAGGATAGAAGATAATATAACTATTTTATTATAAAATGGAAGTTCAAACTAAAAATTACAAGTGTAAAAGATAATATCAACATCCCGTAATTTAAGAAAGTACACTGATAAAGTTCTTTAAATACACTATTTGAAGGATAAACCGTGGATTACACAATTATAAATCACTCTATTACTGCATATGACAGAAAAAATAAATTCTCTCAAATCAACTAATAGATGACAGTGATAATTAAAACCATAATTAAAATTATCTTTTTAAAGCACAATTTTTTCTAAGTTTAAATTACCATAATTCTTTTAAAATCCTAATTAAAGTTCTCTTAAAATAATATTCTTTATCATTCAAGATAACATCCCAATTCTAACCCTCCTTATCTTTCATGTCGGCATGCGTCACCGGAACGATACTGATAAGAGACGGTGCGGCAGCAGCACAGCTCGCCCGTGCCGTGCCGCTGGCGTAGAACGAACATTATATATCTACTTCTGTTTTTTTTTTTTCATTACACAATTTAGGTTTAAAGTATTATTAAAATATATTCATAATGCAAAATATAGTGTAAAACATATTAGCAAATGGCCAAAGTTTTATTTAAATAGGTTGTTTTACACAAGTTTTTACCTTAAGAAGATCATTTTAGGTTTAAGAATTTCATCAGTTAAAGAAATCAATTATGTGTTTAAGAATTTTACTGAGCGCCCTCTATTATTATTATTATTATTTATTATTATTATTTTTTTTTTTTTTTATTTTATTTATTTATTTGAAAGGGTGTTAAAATACAAATATAAGTAGTCCTGTCGTACTAAATTATATTTTGTCCTAAACAGAATTTCATCCATAGTTTATTTATTTATTTTATTTATTTATTTATTTATTTTATTTTATTTTATTTTTATTTTATTTTATTTTGTTTGTTATTTTTTTTTTTTTTGTCTTATCTGTTATATTATTTCTCAGTTAAAAAGGTGTGGTTTTTATTTATTTATTTTTATTTTATTTTTTATTTTTTTATTTTTTTATTATTATTATTATTTATTTATTTTTTCTTAATCATAGAAATAAGAATATAGTAATGAAATTATAAATTGCAGTTAAAAACACAGCAAATTTTATATCTAAATATTTTAAACAAACTTTTTCACAGTTTCCTTTACTAATTTAATTTAACGAAAGTTATATTGACTAATTATCCTGAAAATATATTCAATATTCATTGCCATAAATTGAACTATAATTGAAATATGAGCCTTTTAAACAGTTTGAATGCTATCAATGTTATTAATAGCTCGACAAAAAAAAAAAAAAAAAAAATTATATGTATACATATATATATATAATAGAAATTATCAGGGCGAGAGACCAAAATGATTCTTTTAGACAAAATAGACGAACTGAAATTTTTACTTCCTTTTATACAGCTAAGAAGAAAGTATTGAATTCGTGAATATAATCATACTCGAGTTTTCAATGGATTTACACGTTTTGGAATGTTTTGAACACGATATCAATATTTTTAGAAAATGTCTGTCTCTCTCTCTATGTGTGTGTATCAAAACTTTTGTGAGCACTACATTTCTTGAGCCATTGAACGAAATTTAATCAAACTTCGTATGTAGTTGGACTATGGTCTAAATTGGTCCTGAGGATCCAATCGTTCAAAAGGTGGTGATGTCATCCCATTTTTTTTCATAATTTTTAATATGGCAGTACATAACAAAATTTTGTATAAATGTACAGTCGGGGAAAAAAAAAAAAACGCAACACTCAACGTAACTTCGTTGCTAATCGATGTAGAAAAATGTAATAGGTATCATTCGACGGGGAATTGTAAGTAGTTTCAGAAAATGAATTGAAATTTTGAATTGGGGGTCGTCTACATATTAAAACGCGCACCAACTTTGATTTTTTCAATTGTAATGCCCCATTTTTATTTTATATTTGAATTCCTGGGATCGCGACAACGCGAAAAAGTATATTGGTTGTATATTTTACTTATTTTTTCACAGAGTTATAAGCGTTCAAAGTTTGAAGGTGCTAATGTTAAATTCATATTTCAAACTTTTATTAATATCTTCACAAAAAATAACTTGATCAGTATATTTTTTTTTTACGAGATACAGTGAAGAAACCCAAACATAATCCATCATTACTTTTGATTCTGAAACATATTTTTAATTATGAAAAATATTAATAAATTCATATTCAAAAAAATTATGAATTATGACCTATATTAATTTTTACATAAAATGAATCCTAATGCTGAAAAATATGGGTGTGCAAATTTGCAGCTCATTCCAGTTATTAATTTTCGAGATATAAATAATACTTTCTTTTGGAGGGGTTTAGGGGGCCGTCTCTTATAAAGTTTTGCATGAGATAACGAATCAAATCTTAAAAAATAACACAGAAAATTAAAAAAAATATTTTTATTTTTTATTTACGGGTCAAATTGTATACCAACAACGTCAAACGCAAAGAATTGAAACAAAAATGATGATTTTTTGACATAGCATCAAGAATTCCTGTTTTCTAAAGAAGACAAGCCCCGCCCCGCCTTCATCGTTCTTCAAAACAAAACAATATAGAAAAGAAAAGTAAATGTGACATTGAGTATTCCTGTTAAACCCCTTATTTTATGTTAGCAAAAATATGCACAAGTGGTATTTACTTCATCGATTAATTGGCGATAAATTTTGAACCTTTTAAACGAACACTAGAAGAAAAAAAATTAACTAATTAGGCGGGGTTTACCGTTTTAAATAGAAAAATAGGTTTAATGTGAAATTGTCAAATATAAAAAACGAATCGAATTGGAATGCAAGACAGACTTGTAAAATCGTTTCTTAAATACCGTCAAAGTTAAAAAGGCTTAATCATTTGCTTCATATAGTGCTTTATTTTATTTTATTTATTTACTTACTTATTTATTTTGTAGGGGGAAGGGTTATTATTTTAAGGACACTTTAGTCTTTAAAATTTTATTAATATATTTTAACTTTATACATTTTTAAAAACATATTTTAAGTTTTATAAATATATTTTAACACTTTTTGCGACTTCAGGATTTCGTCTTTTTGACAGTAAGACCCGCCTACGGGCGTTATAATCTCAAAATAAAATATTTCAGAACAAATTTTCTGTATTCACAATTATATTACGAATGGATATACTTTATAATTACATTCTTTCTAATCAATATATTTCTATCCATAGTATATTTTATTGCAAAAATATGAACACTGGGTACACACTTAAAAAATATGTAACACACAAATTACGAAAGAAACGCCCACTCACACAGTTACAGATTTTCAAATGGCGTGAATCTACGTCAGCAATCGCGAAACGGTTATTTAAGAAATTATATTTTCATAGAAATTATAAAACCAATCGTATAGTTCCAAAGAGTTTAACTGACCCAAAATTGGTAAGTGCGATTAAAATTGTTTAATATTTACATCATGAACCCTTACAATAATTTATCCGAAAAGATTTAGTTTATGCGTTGTTGTATATATATCTATATTATTTCCTTTCGTATATTATGTTACCTACCTACGAAAGAAAGTTTAAGCTTCAACGGTGATCAGTATAGCCATAATAGACACTTTTACTTGAAAAATATTGCACTGTTTTCAAAGGGTGCTGCATGGACTAATCGCAAGTGTAATGTATTTAAATAGACCTACAATTATCTAAAGAAGTACTGAAGTATATACAAATCTAAAAATTGAATTCAGGTTAATTAAAAAACTAGAAAACAAGCAATGTTTTATTAATTTTTATAATTATTTTTTTCCTAAAAGATTTCCGGTGTGAAACATTAAAATTTTGTCTATTTCTTATAGGATCTTAATTTTATTTTTCTACATTTACAGATAACCCCCTAACACATTTTTGTTTATAACTCTATAAATACTAAAGATAAAGTATATAAACAGTATACTTTTCCGCACTGCCAGACTCTCAAAAATTCAAAAATGAAGTCAGAATTGAGTGTGCTATTGAAAAAATCAAAGTTGGCGCTCATTTCAATATGTAGATGACCCCTAATTCAAAATTTGACAACATATTCAGAAAGTGCTTTTAATTTCCTGTTGAATTATGTCTATTAGATGTTCCTCCGTCAATTAATAACGAAATTACAGCGGATGTTGCGTTTTTTTTTTTTCCCCGACTGTACATAAGAAAAATTATTTTTAGCTTTTCAAAGTGAAGTGATAAATATATATCTATATTTATAATACTAACAGTCAGCCATAAAAATATTTTTGTATATGCACGGGCAGCGCTTCCCCTTCTAAGGGAAGGAAACTTTCAGCACCCCCCCCTCCTCGGGCGTGAAAATTTTTAATATGGGTATCTTTCGAAAGCACTCATCAATACTTTTAAAACAGAATCATTGAACCATAGATCTGTGATAATTTGAAATAAACGTATTGATTTTTTCTTGATGATAATAATAATAATAATAAATAAATAAGATATTTTTATATAGTATAAAGTTTATTTTCTTTGGGCATTTAGTGTTATACTCAATAAGATAAATAAAGTAGAGTCATAAATGGTAACCCTGACATAGATGAACAATCTATACAATGGTTTCCTTGGTTACAACTTATTTTCAATAAATTTCTATTGACGGAAGTCCTAACCGCCAGTATTTTTATTTACTTACGTAATTTAATAGTTTTTTTTTTTTTTTTTTTTTTTTTTTTTTGTTCTAAATCATTTTAGTTTTTATTTTTCTTCTTTTTATTTCGTGTAGTCAAAATTTAACCGATAAAATATTTATAAATAGTTGAGGAATTATTATTTGTTTTTAAATTTAGCTCTTTTAGAAGTTTAACTTTTCTTTATAAACACTTTTAAACTTTGCTGGGAAATAATGAAAAAAAAAAAAAAAAAGTACTTTATTAATTATTATAATGTCTGAATAATTATTTTAAAAACAGTTTCTTTCGATCATAGGACTGTCATGTTACCTAATAATAATAATAATTTGTTGAACTGAAATTTTAAATGCTAAAATAGCGATAAAGGGCCAAACGTAGCAATATATTGGTTCATATCACGTGGTTCATATTGAACCACGGAAAGCTAATCCTTCATCCATTGAATCAGCACTCTGTTTTATTTATCTAGTTAGTTATAGTTCGCTGTAATGAAAATTGTCTGCATTCATCATGAAAAATAACTTTCATAAATAATAATTTTAATAAACATAACTAGTTTTTCTTTGGCATCATGTTAAAAAAATCTATAAACAATTTATAAAAGACTACAATACGAAAAAGGGGCCCTCCGTGGCCGAATGGATATGTCACTACACTGCTAATCGCCTTCGAGCGTAGGAGAGCGGGTTCGATTCCCGCGCTGGCCCTGGGTGTTTTCTCCAATTCTTCGTATTGTAATTCTGTCATGTGCTATCTGTCGTTATCTGACGAAGATTTACAAGCGGACTATATGTCAAGCATACAAATCTGATGTATATGTTATCAATAAAAAACAAAAAATACGAAAAACTTATGTAATTCTTTAGTATCCAACTTTTTATTTTATTTTTAAGACCAAAATTAAATTATAATAATTATTTTTTAATTGTAAATCACTTTTCATTGTTTTAATTATATTTTGTTTAAAAAAAAATAACATTGATCATTTTAAAAAACGTAAAATCTTTGGTAAAAGTATATATTGTATGACGCCTTAGATGACAGGATATATAACACTACACTCGTCGCAAAGGAAAATTAATTGTTATCCATGGTTTAAAATAAATACCGTAATTTCTGGTAGATACCCCCCCCCCCCAGGTTATATAATTCAGTTTTGCACCATAGATTTCAATTGATAAATAAATTTATATTTATACGAGCTCTTCCTTCGAAAAAGTATAGATTTCTCTATTAAATAAAATTTCTGGTGGAGAAATGACACATCTTACCTGCGGGTTATCTACCAGAAATTACGGTAATTAATGACAATAATCAGAAGATATTCTGTATGTCAAATATTGAAAAAAGCATCTGATAATAAACACTTATTACTCAAAATGAAAATTAATTAAGTTGTCGAAGGCAGTGTAATGCCGAAGAACGAAAGAATATTGAACTCTCGTACATTTTATTAATTACGCGAGAGTAGAAAATTTAATATCGTTTGGTACTTAGATAATATTGTTTTATTTTTATTAATTTCTTTTGTGTTTTGGAAATGGTTTAAAAAAAAAAAAAAAAAGAGGAAAAATAAAAGAAAAGTTGTGAAAATTCCTTTTCTTTTTCCTTAATCAATAGTTATTATTATTTATTTATTTATTTTATTTTATTTATTTATTTATTTATTTTTTTGTTTTTATGTTGGCAAATAAAGATAAAAGCAAATATTATACAAATTAAATAATTAAAAATTATACATAAATTCGGAAGAATTTTAAAGATTTTTTTCCTCTATGAAATTTTAAGTACTATCTAATCTATTTAATTTAATTATTTTAGAGCCAATTGAATAATAACTTAACCATACTAATCGAAATGCAAAATTTCTCATCACTACAATAAAACACACTCACCTGTTTCATGTTTATATGCACAAGTGAAGAACTGTAGTATCCGATCGTATTCCTATTCCTTTTTGTGACTGAACTAATGTATTTATCGTCTGCTTATTTTAAATACTTCTTGAAAGATGGTTGGCCAAACAGAAAATTATTTTTACTCTTTTTACCGGGATTTCAAATCGGGAAGTATTTTGCTACGAACGTTGACGTTGCTTTCACTTTTAGGCGGGAAACGTGAAGACACCGAAATTACACTTTTGAAAACACGAGAAAAAAGTTCGCTGCTGTGATTTTTCAGGCTCTACTGATTTTACCATCTTACACCTGAGTGGGAAATTTATCCATTAGGAAGAGGATAACTTTCACTTCTATTATGATTTTATTTTGCCTCAAGGGCAAGAAAAAAATGTCAGTTTATTTTTGTTGTACATGCTTCTTAGAGATAATTACCGCGATAGTGAAAATTAGCTTCTTAACATAAACATTAACTTTTGAACAAGTTTTTTTTTTCTTTTTTTAATTTGGCTTTTAAATATTGAGATACGACTAAATTAAATTTAAAAACATTTATATTTATCTCCTTTTACAGCTTCTAAACAATGATTTAATTACTTTATTTACATATCTGTAAGCAAATATCTAGAGCAAAATATAAGCAATATTTTGTAAAACTTTCATTAAAAATATTTGGAAAATTCCCAAACAGTGGGTCCTGGTTTTCGGACACACCTTTTAGAAAAGCAGTGCACATGATTTCTCAATGCACCGAACTTATTGAAATTGTGTACCCTTCATCAAAACAGAATTAACTAGTACTTGAAAAAATGAGTTAAAAAAAAAAAAAAAAAAAAAAAAAAAATGAATTTTGCATTTTTAAAAGAGTTATATGCAAAAGCAGTAGAATTTTCAATACATTTCACCCCACGCATAATATTGTAAAATTAGTTGTAATAGGAAAAGAAAAAAAAAAAAATCTGGTGTGAAACAACCACACGACTTCCATTACACACTATTACACGTATTATATGCATTTTTGACAGATAATGTGATCAGAAAACATAAAAGTGACCTAAAGAGAAAATCGTTAGAGCCGTTTTTGAGATACCAACTTTTACAAAAAATCAATTATTGACCAGAAAACAATAATTACATACAAAAGGATATTTAAAAGTGAGCTAAAATGGCGAGTTTGAAAAAAATCCATACAACCGTTTTTAAAGGAACGCCTTTGCGAGGCCTGAAATTGAGCTATTTATACAAGACGCCTATCAATTTTCCTGAACTAACCAACTATATCATTAGAAAGGACATCTAATAGAGTGTTTATATTGCAAGTTTGAAGAAAATCGTTTGAGCCGTTTTTGAGATACGGACTTACGGTCCCACTTCCGGTTTCCGATGTCCCACTTCCGGTTTTTCAATTTTCACCAAAATTTGGAAATTTCATCTGTACACCAGACGTATTTCAATTCTAAAGTTTCGTAGCTCTATCTTTATTAGTTTCTGAGCTATAATAGCCAGAAGATTCTCCACATACATACACACACACATACATACACACTGACCAATTGCCAAAAACCACTTTTTTGGACTCAGGAGACCTTAAAACGTGTAAATCAGGTGAAAACCCGATGTCGAATTTTCAGACCGAATACAATACTTCCATTACCTACGGTAGTAGGTTAATGGCCCTTTTTTTTCTAAATTTTTAACATGGCAGTGTAGGACAAAATCTCGTATAAATGTACATAATGAGAGTTATTTTTAATGTGTGATTTTAAAATTAATATAAATTATTCATAATAATAGTAGTAACCTAGGGAAAAAAGGTTGTGCATGTGAAAGCATCGCTTCCCCCCTCCCTGAGGGAGGAAGTACCCCAGCACCCCCGGGATGTGTAAATTTTCAATATGGGTATCTTTCGAAAGATCTCGTCAATCTCTTTAAAAAAATGGTTGAACCATAGATACGTAAAAATTTAAAACAAAGTCATCGATTTTTTTTTTTTTTTTTTTTTTTCATTTTTTAACGAAAATAAACTTAGGAAAAAAATCGTATTTCTTTTAATATTGGTTAAAAAAAAAACTGACTTTCTTTCTGCATTTAGTGATATAATTCTGTCAGATAACAATCGTCTGCATTTATAATGGAAAATAATTTAATAAATAATTTGTATTGTATGAATTTTGTGTAAAATTATATAGAAAACTAGTATGTTGTGGCCACCACATGACTTTCTTCTATATTTTCCTATACAAATTCACTCAGTAAAAAATATTTATTAAAATTATTATTTAAAAAAATTATCTTCCATGATAATGTTGACGATTTCCATATTAGAGTAGTAGTATACCATTAAATATCCAAAAAAAAGTCAATTTTATTGTCAATCTATATATATAAAAGAAGACTTCCTGAGTGAGGGGGTGATCTATCAACGCCCAGACCAAACCCCTGGACCTAGAAGCATGAAATTTTGTGACAATGTTCGTTCTATGACGTAGGCATACACTAAGAAGCGATTTTACAAAATTCGCCCCCCAAGGGGGGGAGGGGGGGCAAAACGTGATTTCACAAAATCCTTCATATCTCAAACAAAAAAACAGATATCCGTAAATTTTTTGCTTTAAAATATAGCTAACACAAATGTCTAAAAATCAATTTCTGGAATTCTCAAAATTCGGTCCCCAAGGGGGGCTGGGGGGGCAAAACGTGATTTCACACGCGTAAAACGTGATTTCGCATAATCCTATATATCTCAAACAAAAAAACAGATATCCGTAAAATTTTTGCTTTAAAATAGAGCTAACACAAATGTCTAAAAACCAATTTCTGGAATTTTCAAAATTCGGACCCCAAGGGGGACGGGGGGGGGGGGCAAAACGTGATTTCACATGCGTAAAACGTGATTTTGCATAATCCTATATATCTCGAACAAAAAAACAGATATCCGTAAAATTTTTGCTTTAAAATATAGCTAACACAAATGTCTAAAAACCAATTTCTGGAATTTTCAAAATTCGGTCCCCAAGGGGGACGGGGGGGCAAAACGTGATTTCACATGCATAAAACGTGATTTTGCATAATCCTATATATCTCAAACAAAAAAATAGATACACGTGAAATTTTTGCTCGAAAATACAGCTAATAAAAATATCTAAAAACCAATTTCTGAAATTTTAGAAATTCAGCCCCCAGGTGGGGCAACAAGGGGGGGGGCTATGGGGAAAAACAAATGGAAATACAGTTAGGCCGTTCAAAATTGGTACAGACAGGTTTTAAAGGCCTGCAAGTCGAATGGGGATATTTTAAAAAGTGTTAAGTTTTTAGGAGGGGCGTGAAGGGGGGAGGGGTGAGGGGGGGGGCAAAAAAATAAAAATAGTGTTATCGTTCAAAATTGGTATATAGAGGTTATCGATACTTACAAATCGATTGCGGATATTTTCGAATTTTTAAAATTATTAGGAGGGGCGGGAAGGATGGTGGGGCGGTAAGGGGGGGGGGGGCTATGGTCAAAAACAAATAGAAATACAGTTGGGCCGTTCAAAATTGGTACAGATAGGTTTTAAAGGCCTGCAAGTCGAATGGGGATATTTTCGAAAGTGTTAAGTTATTAGGAGGGGCGTGAAGGGTGGAGGGCGAGGGGGGGGGGGGGCAAAAAAAACAAAAATAGAGTTAGATCGTTCAAAATTGGTATATAGGGGTTTTCGATACTTACAAATCGATTGAACAGGGCGCAGCCCCCGCTCACCGCTCGAAGAGCGGTGTTGAGCGCTTCCAGAACTAAGTTCACGTGGGCTGCGCCAAGATGTTTATTGAAAGACAAAAAAAAAAAAAAAAAAAAAAAAAAAAAAAATAATTACAAGAATCATCGCCAGGCAGAGCCTACTCGCGACAATGGGCGATGTGAAACAAGTTCAATTTACATAGTCTTTTGTTGGTCGGCATGCCGAGTCTAGCCGACTCCTCGCGACAGAAGGCATGCTGACATGCTGTAATGTTATGTTGAAGTCCGAGAGGAATGGAGATGATCATTGTAGAATAGGTGTAGGTCATGTCAGCCTCTTGCCGGGTAAAACCCTTCGCGACAGAGGGCAAGAGGTGCAGGACTGACTCTTGATTTACAAATCGATTGCGGATATTTTCGAATATGTAAAATTATCAGGAGGGGCGGGAAGGGGGGGGGGGCTACGGGGCAAAAACTAATAGAAATACAGTTAGGCCGTTCAAAATTGGTACAGATAGGTTTTAGAGGCCTGGAAGTCGAATGGGGATATTTTCGAAAGTGTAAAGTTTTTAGGAGGGCCGGGAAGGGAGGGGGCGGAGGGGCTAAAAAAATAAAATAGAGTTAGATCATTCAAAATCAGTACATAGGGGTTTTCGATACCTACAAATCGATTGCGGATATTTTCGAAATTTTAAAATTATTGGGAGGAGCCGGAAGGGGGGAGCGGTGGGGCAAATAATAAAAATAGAGATAGATCGTTCAAAACTGGTTCTTAGAGGTTTTTGATACTTACAAATCGATTGCGGATATTTTCGAATTTGTAAAATTATTGGGATAGACGGGAGGGGGGGGAGCGAAGGGAAAAAATAATAGAAATAAGAGTTAGAGCATTTTGGGAATTTTTTCCGAAGGCAGTGAGAACCCGTTGCGACATTTTTCCTAATCAGATTTTGTTTCTCTTTTTTTTCACGTGATAAAAATTAATGCAATTTTAAGAATTCATTATAGTGATTCATTTAAAAATAGGGACCAGCGAAGCGGGCGTTGCCTGCTAGTATTACATAATTAAAAAAAAAAAAAAAAAAAAAAAAAATTTTTTTTTTTTTTTTTTTTTTTTTTTTTTAGTTCCCCATCATACTATAGGTATGGGGAACTTAGGTAATCGTGAAAATTTTCGACCTCGGTTTTTTTACTTTTCTAGACGTTTTCAGGTGTGAGGAATCCGAAAATGACAAAATTTCTACGGTGTCTGTCTGTAGGGTGTCTGTTAGTCTGTTAGTCTGTAAGTCTGTTAGTCTGTTAGTCTGTTAGTGGGTCAGTCCGTTAGTTTGTTAGTCTGTGTACACGATATCTCAAGAACAAATTGTCGCAGAGAGGTCAGATCAGTTTTAAAATATTACTTTCGACACTGGCAAGAACCCTATTCTTTTGCAACATTCGAATTTAAAAACTTCGTAAGTTATTAGAAATTTACGATTTTCTTAACATGGGAGAATAGGACAAAAATTCACTTAAACGTGCATTAAATGAAAACTTTTTACTGTAAAAATGTCAGACCAGTTTTAAAATATCAGTTTTGGTGCCAGAATGAACATCAGTAACTACAAATATGCTACTTTGAAAATTTCGCAAGTTACTGGAAATTTACGAATTTCTTAACATGGCAGTATAGGGCAAAATTTCACATAAACGTCAATTTTAAGAGATATTTTCATCGTAAAGATGTCAGACTACTTTTGAAATATTATTTAGGACACTGGCATGAATATTAATGACTATGAATTTTCCAATATAAAGATTTCGTAAGTTATTGGAAATTTACGAATTTCTTAACATGTCAGAATAGAGCAAAATTTCACATAAACGTCAATCTTGAGGGATATTTTCATCGTAAAGATGCCAAACCACTTTCGAAATATTATTTAGGATACTGGCATGAATATCATAGACTATGATTTTTCCAATTAAAAAAAATTCGTAAATTATTTGGAATTTACGATTTACTTAACATGTCAGAATAAGGCAAAATTGATCATAAACTTCCATTTTGAGGATCCTAAATACATTAGACAACTTCAAAATTAAGTTTATGATATTTGTTTGAACATGATTGAATACAAATATTCTACTAGGAAATTTTCGTAAATTATTCGTAATTTACGATTTTATCAACATGGCGAAATTGTAAATTTTTCATATAAATATGAATTTTGAGGTTTATTGCATTGGAAATAGTAGCATGAAAACTAAACAACAGAATTGACCCTGATAAAATAAATTAATAAATTAGAATAAGATAATTATATCGAAATGAACGGTGGATAGCCTATTAGGCGGGGATTTCATTCTGTCACTGTATCAAGCTTTGGTCAAATTCATTTCTTTTAACATGATTATAATATGTCTCGCACTAGAAATTTCTGAGAACATAAATATGATGGGGAACTGAGCAGAGTCCACCTATGCCAACTAGTTTTTTTTTGTTAAAAATGAAAAAAATCGATAACTTTATTTTAAATTATCGCAGATCTATGGTTCAACCATTCGTTTTAAAGAATGGTTCGTATGGTTCAACCATTCGTTTTTCGTTCAACCATTCGTTTTTCGTTCAACCATTCGTTTAAAACTTTACTGACGAGCTCTTTTGAAAAATAACCATCATGAAAATTTACTCCCCTCGAGGGGGGACTTCCCCCCAGGAGGTGGGGGGCGGCGAGGCCCCTACATACACAAAAAAAAAAAAAATTCCCAGTTGACTATCTCTATTATAAATAATTCTTGTAAATTTCATAATAATTACTAAAAAATAATTCTCTTTATGCAGATTTATACAAAATTTTGTCCTATATCACCATGTTAAAAATTTAGAAAAAGCGGGATGGCAACGCAACCTGTAAGACAATTTATACCAAAACTTGATAGGCACTAATTTATGTCAAAGTGCAACTACATACCAATTTGTATGAAATTCTGTGACGTAGTTCCTGAGATACAGTTGCCACAAAAGTTTGTCACACACACGCAGAGACTGACAGACAGACAGACATTTTCTAAAAATGGTCAAATCGTGTTCTACAGCTCTCAAAGCGTGTAAATCCATCAAAAACCCGAGCTCGAAATATTTTTACGAATCCAATACTTTCTTCTATTGAATATAGAAGAAAGTATAAAGTGTTGTAGTAGCCAAATCATACTGGTTTTTTTAGACTTCGAAACCTATGTAACCCCTTGAAATTAAAAAAAATTTTTGGGGAGGGTTATTTAATCTTCCAATCTTTTTCAAACATCCGACATAGCATTTTAAGATACTAAAAAGATGTAAAAATTCTTCCAAAAGTTTTATGAAAGGATATCTTTTTTTTTTCTCTCTCTCTCTCTCTAACATTGTTCGAAGATTATTTCTTGATAATATTACTGATTTTTGATAAAGCAAACTTAAGATAAATCACGCCACTTGCTAATTTTCAAGAACAATATCTTAATTCTGCATAATAATTTTGATTTTGATGAATTCGAATAGTTCTTATTAAACTCTTTGGTGTCTAATAAAAATTTCATTTAAATGTTCATTAATTAAGCTGGAGTCTGAGATATAAAATTAAGTAGTAAACATCACTGTTACTTTTTCTCTTTCCTTTAAATATATTTCTCAAATGAAGATTTATTTATTCAATTCAATAATAAACTGGTTATGTTTGTGCGAGAGGCACCATAAATTTTTGTGCTAGATTGCATCCTAAGCTCTTTTAATAAGCCTGCTAATGTTTGTAATAGCAAATATGTATATTATAACTGTAGTAATAACAACAAACATAATTAAAGAAAAGGGTTCTATCTTCTATCTTTTGTTCAATATTATCTATATCAATAAAGTTAAGTGTCTGTGAGTATGTCTGTGTATTTGTCTGCGCTAGCTCAAACTTATTAATCCTAGAGCAAGAGAACATGGTAGAGATGTGCATTTTAGCCTGCAAGGACACTGTGCATCGTCGAGATTTTTTTTTTATTTTTCTAATTTTAACGTTTTAAATTAAATTTTTTTTTTATTTTGTCTAGGATAGGTGCTCCAATGAATGGAATGCTCCAGTAATTGACATATATCCCGAAATAATTAATAAATAAGAAAAATAATAATATCATATATTTTATATATAAGAAGCTAACATTCTATTTCTTAACATTTTATGTCAAACACTGAAGCATAGGGTGCTAATAACTGGTAAAATGAATAACTAGCAGTGTCAAACACTGGAACATAGGGGGCCAATTACTGATAAAATGAAAAACTAGCAGCGTCAATTACTGGAACACTGAGTGGGTGTCAAATAAAAATTTATAAAAAAAAAAACTAGTTGGCATAGGTGGACTCTGCTCAGTTTCCCATCATATTTATGTTCTCATAAATTTCTAGTGGGAGACATATTATAATCATGTTAAAAGAAATGAATTTGACCAAAGCTTGAGACAGTGACAGAATGAAATCCCCGCCTAATAGGCTATCCACCGTTCACTTCGATATATTTATCTTATTCTAATCTATTAATTTATTTTATCAGGGTCAATTCCGTTGTTTAGTTTTCATGCAACTATTTCCAATAAAATAATCCTCAAAATTCATATTTATATGAAAAATTTACAATTTCGCTATGTTGATAAAATCGTAAATTACGAATATTTTACGAAATTTTCCTATTGGAATATTTGTATTCAATCATGTTCAAACAAATATCATAAATGTAATTTTGAAGTTGTCTAATGTATTTATGAACCTCAAAATGGAAGTTTATGCTCAATTTTCCCTTATTCTGCCATTTTAAGTAAATCGTAAATTCCAAATAACTTACAAATTTTTTAAATTGGAAAAATCATAGTCTATGATATTCATGCCAGTATCCAAAATAATATTTAATAGGTAGTTTGACATCTTTACGATGAAAATTTCCCTCAAGATTGACTTTTATGTGAAATTTTGCTCCATTCTGTCATGTTAAGAAATTCGTAAGTTTCCAATAACTTACGAAATTTTTATATTGGAAAATTCATAGTCATTAATATTCATGCCAGTGTTCTAAATAGTATTTCAAAAGTAGTCTGACATCTTTACGATGAAAATATCTGTCAAAATTGACGTTTATGTGAAATTTTGCCCTATACTGCCATGTTAAGAAATTCGTAAATTTCCAATAACTTGCGAAATTTTCAAAGTAGCATATTTATAGTTACTGATGTTCATTCCGGCATCAAAACTGATATTTTAAAACTTGTCCGACATTTTTAATGTACAAAGTTTCCATTTAATGCACGTTTAAGTGAAATTTTGTCCTATTCTCCCATGTTAAGAAAATCGTAAATTTCTCATAACTTACGAAGTTTTTTAATTCGAACGTTGCAAATGAATAGGGTTCTTGCCAGTATCAAAAGTAATATTTTAAAACTGATCTGACCTCTCTGCGATCATTTGTTCGTGAGATATCGTGTTAACAGACTAACAAACTAACGGACTGACAAACTAACGGACTGACACACTAACAGACACCCTACAGACAGACACCATACAAATTTTGTCATTTTCGGATTCCTCACACCTGAAAAAGTATAAAAAAGTCAAAAAATCGAGGTCGAAATTTTTCACGATTACCTAAATTCCCCATTATAGTATGATGGGAAACTAATAATTGTTATCAAATGTATATATATTAGTTCCCCATCATACTATGGTATGGAGAACTTAGGTAATCGTGAAAAATTTCGACCTCAGTTTTTTGACTTTTTTATACGTTTTCAGGTGTGAGGAATCCGAAAATGACAAAATTTGTATGGTGTCTGTCTGTAGGGTGTCTGTTAGTGTGTCAGTGTGTCAGTCCGTTAGTGTGTCATTCCGTTAGTGTGTTAGTCCGTTAGTTTGTTAGTCTGTTTACACGATATCTCACGAACAGATCAGTTTTAAAATATTACTTTCGATACTGACAAGAACCCTATTCATTTGGAACAATCGAATTAAAAAACTTCGTAAGTTATTAGAAATTTACGATTTTCTTAACATGGGAGAATAGGACAAAAATTCACTTAAACGTGCATTAAATGGAAACTTTTTACTGTAAAAATATCAGACCAGTTTTAAAATATCAGTTTTGATGCCGGAATGTACATCAGTAACTATAAATATGCTACTTTCAAAATTTCGCAAGTTATTGGAAATTTACGAATTTCTTAACATGGCAGTATAGGGCAAAATTTCACATAAACGTCGATCTTGAGGGATATTTTCATCGTAAAGATGTCAAACCACTTTTTAAATATTATTTTGGATACTATCATGGACTATGATTTTTCCAATTTAAAAAGTTCGTAAGTTATTTGGAATTTATGATTTACTTAACATGTCAGAAAAATGCAAAATTCAGCATAAACATCCATTTTGAGGATCATAAATACATTAGACAACTTCAAAATTATATTTATGATATTTGTTTGAACATGATTGAATGCAAATATTCTAATAGGAAAATTTTGTAAATTATTCGTAATTTACGATTTTATCAACATAGCGAAATTGTAAATTTTTCATATAAATCTGAATTTTGAGGATTATTGCATTGGAAATAGTATCATGAAAACTAAACAACGGAATTGACCCTGATAAAATAAATTAATAGATTAGAATAAGATAAATATATCGAAGTGAACGGTGGATAGCCTATTAGGCGGGGATTTCATTCTGTCACTGGTCAAATTCATTCATCAAATTCATTCACTTTGGTCAAATTCATTTCTTTTAACATAATTATAATATGTCTCGCACTAGAAATTTATGAGAGCATAAATATGATGGGGAACTGAGCAGAGTCCACCTATGCCAACTAGTTTTAACATATATGTGGTTCTGAATGTTTTTCATGCCATATGTACTAATTTAAGATGTCTAAAAATATTTTCCGATGACTAGAACATTAAAAACATCAGAGATTGCTCTAAAAGTGTCAATCACTGGTGCACTTACCCTACTTATATTCCTATTTCATTTTATTAAATTTATTCTTTTATTTCAATCGTCTGTGTCTCATAGCAAACGGCTGTTATCCTACTTGCTTTCCATTTATTTAATTAATATTTGTGAAAAGGATTTTTTTTTCTTTAACTTATTATATTTATCGAAAAAAAAAGGGGGGGAGGGGGTAATATAGTAGAAAGGATTAAGCTTATTAGAGCGAAAGCTATAAAATACATGGTACTAAAACTAAAATGGATAATAGATTTTGAGATATTCGATCCTTTTTATTAACTTTGTCATTATTATTATTATTTTTTTTGATTTTACAAGCTTTTTAATTTAGGGGAACTTTAAATCCCCATCGGTACAATAAAGGATTAACAAATGTTTTTTGCATATTATGTGTCATACAATAAAGGATTAACAAATATTTTTTGCATATTATGTTTCATACAATAAAGGATTAACAAATATTTTTTGCTATGTTTCATCTTCCTAATGAAACAACTATGTTTCATTATAGTATTACCAGTGCAGTTTTTTAGTATTTTGATTCCACTGGTCTTTAAACGGTAGGACATTTTGGAGTTTTTTATATGATAATTTACAGAAAATATAGTAAAGAAAGTAAATTGATATTCTAATGCGTGGTAGAATTATTTTAAACAAACTAACCAAGCTTAATATTTTTAGTGTTTAACTTTAAATATTATGCATACAACTTTCGTTAATTACTATTAAATTACTTTTTATTATTGTTTCAGTGATATACTATAGCATATCGCAGAAACAATAATAAGATTAAAACCGTACCCATTCTAAATTTCATTTCCGGATGATTAGAAATTCAAAATCGTGAAAGATTAGGATTAAGTTCTACAATAGCAGTGTTATTGTTTTTATCACGTGGTACACAGAACTAAACACAAGCAAATAATCACTGATGCATGTAAATCTCTTCTTAAGTTTATTAAAGATGTCATACAGGATTTGTGTAACTCATCTCATCTGCATATCCTTACAGAATAAGCTTTTGATATTTACTCTAACTTTTGACTTTTAGATTGGAAATATTTATATTCAATTCCAAAAAGCCAAAATGAGAAAAAAAGTAATATCAATTTAATGTATAACAGAAAGGTTATTCATTAGAAATTATTTTTAAAGAAACAATAAGCACAAAAGAAATATATGAAAGAATTTCTTACAGATGTATTTAAACATTATATCAGTAAAAATAAATTTATTAAAAATAAACAGATGGGGCACTCATATCACTTTACCTCATGCAGTATACTTCAATAAAAATTATTTTTATTAACGGCTCTGCATTCTTATTTAAACCTTGCTGTGTATAAGACAAAAACTATTGTACTGACAGTATTCCTTGACATGATATAAATTAGTAAAGCACTTTCATCATATCCAATAGGAGAAAAAGGTAGTCGACTAATTTTTGTAGCCCTGTATATTGTTTATAAATTGTATAATCGTAAATATGAAAAAATAATTAAAAGATATATTAATCTATAAGAAAAAATAGAATATTTAAATTAAGCAATAAAAAAAAGCATATATGTTGTAATTAAAATTACACATTTATTTATTAACAAAAATTAAACAAAAATGTGTATAATTAAAATTACACATTTATTTATAGAAGGATATAAAACAAACATGTGTGTAATCTAAATATATATATATAAATACTTTATATATGTATAATACAATTTAAAAAGTGATGTGTATATAAATATAGGCAAGTAAAAAATGTTTCTTTTCTAACATGAGCGATGTAAAAGCGGGAGGTCATCATTGTAAAATCGTAGGAGGTAGAATTGTAATGTATCTCTGATATGAATCTACCAGACAGTCAGGCGACGAGCGGAGAAAGCATTTGACACTAAACTACAAAAGCTCAAGAAAGTGGTTTATAGCAGCCATAAATGAGAAAAAAAGAGATGGAGGAGATTTCCAAGGACTGAAATTTTCTAAGAAGAGCAGCGGGAATCAAGAGAAGGTACATTGGTTAAAAAAAACGACCACTAAAAAAAGGGAAAGGTCCCATGTGTGGCAGAAGGCGGAGTCAAAATGGGCCTGTAAGTAAAAATATACAAAATATCGTCAGATGATAAAAAATTTTTGGAAGAAAAAAACAAGCCATCAGCCCTGAATCAGCGGTTGGACCCTCGCCGATGCAGACCCGGGAAGCGGCCGGTAAGATTGCCGAAGCAGAAATCATCGCAGGAATGTAGCCTTAGGAGGCGATACGCTGAAAGGGAGATGCTTTCCGGAATTAAAGGTTGGATTCTCATAACCTCGACTGATGATGCCCTGAGTATTATAGTGAAACTTCTCAAAAAAGAGCCAAAGATGCTGGATGCCTAATTGCTGCATTAGTGTATATTGAACGCTCGTCGTCTGGTGAGTCTCTAATTTTAAATTATATTAAAAAAGAAAATATTTAATTTTTAAATTTCATTTATTCTTCCTCCTAAACAAAAAAAAAAATGGCTGAGTCCCGCTTAAAGTGCTCACAAAAGGATATATTTAATTTTGATAAAGAATTTTATGTTTAAGATAAAAAATGAATAAAGGATCATTGGTTAGAAATTTTTAGTGTTTTTTTTTTATTATTATTATTGGTTTCTAGATAAATTATTCTTATATTTTTTTTATTGGTTTCTAATAGATGATTCCAAGAAGACAACCCAATAAATAGGAGAAAATTTTAGTATTCAAAATTTCATTTTATGACCCAGTAAAAAAATTTAGTGAACTTGGGTGTTATTTAAAGTATAATTTAAATTATCATTTAGCTTATTATTTTTTTAGAAACAACGCAATGTGTCATACAGATGGGAGAGTATTTCTAAATAACAATTTCTCTCCAACACTGTAAATCAACCAGAAAAGCGATTTGGTGCCTATCCAGTTGAGGTCATAAAATGATATAATAAAAAGAAAAAAATAAATAAAATAAGATAAACTAATTTAGGAAAACTTTAAGGTGGACTCAGACAAAATAATAATATAAAAATATACTAAGCAGTTGCTTAAATAAAATTGGATAGATATAAATAAAGGAAATCATAGCATTATAATGTTATTGTATTTGTATATGAATAACTGATAAAAAATATATATAACGAGTAGATATGCAAATGTGTACATATAATATATATATAGATATAAATTACACTTTCATTAATAATGATAAGTAGAATATGAAAATAAATGAAGTGTATTTGAAATAATTACAGTTGAAAATTTTGAAAAATTACTGGAAATATTTTATATGTACACATAAACAGCAAGATTGCTCAGAAAGGTTTCTTGAAAACAATTAATCTAATATTTTGTTTGTTTGATAATATTATTTTGGATGCCTGTATACATATAAAATTTGAATATTTTACTTTGAAGAAAGTAAATAGTTTCCTAAAATAAGGAATAATAATAATAATTGAACTAGAATAATCTAGCTAGTCAGTAAATATATGTATAGAAGCATAATTTGTGTTAATGTCAATACATATAAGAATGATTTTTTAAGAGTTGATTTAAAGTAAAGATTAGAAAGTAGGGGATGTAAATGAAAAGTACTTATAAATTGAGAAATAAAGTTGCGAATAAGTGTGATACAAAAACTCAAAATCAGAAGAAAACGGTGGAAACAAATTCTGAGAAGGTAGTACCGGGTAAAATAAAAATGGAGAAAAAATTAACAGTGTCATTAGATACGCTATTAGTGGGTCTTCCACACTTCAGTGGGGACAGTCAGGCTAATATAGATAAATTTCTAGAATCATTTGAGACATTAACAAATGCGACAGAATTAGACGATGGAATTAAATTATTAATTTTAAAAAGTAAAATCAGCGGAAAAGCTAAGGAGAAAATAAACTTGGATGAGGATTTAATAAATGAGAATGTGTATGAGCAATTCAAACTTAAATTAAAAGAAAAATTTAAGAGCAAAGTAAATTTCTCAAAAGCTCAGGCAGATTTCATGAATATCAGGCAATCACCAAAACAAACTATAGAAGAATATGCAACAGAAATAATAAAAAAATCAAATGAATTTTTAAAAGGGTCTGGATTCGAAAACAAAGATGGGGCAAAAGAATTTGTAAACAGTTTAAAATTAAATAAATTTATTGAAGGCATGAGGGCAGACATAGCATTTGAGTTAAGAAAGGCAGATATAAAATATTTTGAAAGTGCATTAAAAATGGCTAAGACCATTGAAAATGCAATGCAATTTAACGTGGAGGAAATAAATACTATAGAGAAAAAAAATAGCAACGAAACCGATATGTGTACATTATTATTAGAATTAACATCGAAACAAACTGAACAAATCAAACAATTAGAAAAAAAAATCGAAGAATTAGAAATAAGAAATAACAGATCAGAAAGTCAAGAGAGACAAAAACATGACAGCACAAGATTTTGTGCAATTTGCAAAACTAGATCACATAATACTGAACAATGCTGGTACAATTCAAGAACTAATCCCAATATTGTAAACAATACAGTCCCTATAATACAAGAGAATGAAAATGCAGGGGTTAGAAACGTAAGATCAGACGAAAATAGATCTAGTAATACAAATTATGGAAATTTCGATAGGGGTACTAGAAATTATTTCAGAAGAAGTTCACATAGAAATTTTAGACAAAGGGGTACAAACCGCCCTGCTATAACGTTTCCAAGGCAGTCGGGAAACTAAATGAGGGGTTTACCAAGAGTAAAAATAATAATAACATAGTCCCTCGTAAATCCCTTAACATATCCAGGGGACTAAAAATGCATCAAAATAGCGATAAAAAATATGAGAATCAAACAGACAAGGAATTAGACAGAAATTATTATGAAAAATATTATAAAGTAGAGAGGCAGAGAACCGAGAAAGATAACAATTCACGCAGGTATAATAAAAACAAAAAGAAATCAAATGTAATTCATACACCAGATCGATATCTGTGCACAAAAAGATGGAAAAACACACAAGAGATTAAATATTTGACAAATATTGATCAAAATGATATAGGTAACTTACCCATCTTAGATTTGAATATAAATGGGGTACCTACACGAAATTTAATCGATACAGGCGCAACTTTAAATGCAATGTGTCCCAAAATATTTCAAAAAATCAAAGAAACAGGGATAAAAATTCAGTATTTGTCAAATAATGTAAACATACACACATTAAACAATCAGAGAATTAATTTCAAAAAATGCATTAAAATTACATTCAAAATTAAAGGGAAATTCGTGACAGGTGTATTTTATATATTGAACTTTAATTTTGATAAGACGTATAATGTAATATTAGGTTATGACTTTCTAAAAAGAAACAAAATGATAGTAGATTGTAAGGCAGTACATGTACTATTTAAAAACATGAAATTGGAATTAAATAAAACTCCAAACAACCAAGAAATTCCAAATCATATAAATACCATGTCAATAGAAACAAATACACACGCATCACAGATGGAGGACAAAATACAATTCCCACAGTCAGGAGTGCATGATCAGGAACAGGAAGAAAATGGAAAAATTTATGGGTATTTTAAATGCTCAAAAGATCAGACAAAGTCAAAAAATAATGAAAATGAACTAATAAATTGGGAGGCATCTTCTAGTAAACAAATGATAGAATTAAATGAGAAAAATGAGCAAAACATTATAAGGCAGAATACGTTAAATCAAAATTATCACTTTGCAAGACTAATAAGAAAAATGGATGTTGCATCGAAACAAACAGTTTGGGCGGAAATAAAAGTTCCGAGAATATACCAACACGAAACAATATTCCTTGAACCACACAGAAATAATTCGGGTACAAACATAAATTGCTCTATACATAAAATAGATAATGAAAATAAACTAAAAGTTCAAATTTCAAATAGAAAGGACCACAAAATTACTTTGAATAAAAATATGAAACTGGCGAAAGTTACACAACAATTCATAATAACGGACAAAACAAAACCAAAGAGAGAAATTATTAACAATTTAAACATGGTAGATGTTAAACAAATGAGAAAAGCTGACTTAAAAAAGGAAGATTTTAATCTAAGTCATTTAGATTCAGTAACACAAAAATAAATGCATGAAATATTAATGAAAAATTATGCGGCATTTTCCAAAAATTACAAGACACTAGGGCAAACATCATTAGTTACACCAATATTTAAATTAGCTCATAATTACCCCATTCAATTAAAACCGTATAAATTGGCTTATAATATGAAAGATGTTGCGAAAGAGGAGATAAATAAATTATTAGAGGCAAAAATTATTGAACCAACAAACTCGCATTATGCAGCCCCCGTAATTTTCGTAAAGAAAAAATGTAACTCAAAAACAAATGATCCCAAACACATTAAAGTGAGAGCAGCAGTAGATTACAGGGTCCTTAATGAAATCATAGAAGTCTCACCACATCCCATCCCAGATGCGAAAGAAATAATTCAGAGACTTAGTGGCAAAAAATACTATACTGTGATGGACTTTCACTCGGCATTCTTCCAAATTAATTTAAAAGAAGAAGACCGAGAAAAATTAGCATTCATTACGGAATTTGGTTGCTATCAGCCAACCAGATTAAATTTTGGTAATAAAATATCAACTATGACATTTGCTAAACTTATGGATAAGATTTTAGGTCACATAGATAAAAATAAAATTGGGTACTTCATCGATGACATTATTTTAGGAACAGACTCAATAGAAGATATGAAAAAATTAATGCAGGAAGTTTTAGACATTTTAATAAAAAACAATCTAACTATTGACCCGCAAAAGATGCAAATATGTAAAAATGAGATAGAGTTCTTAGGGTATAAAATCAATGAACATGGTTATTCACCTTCGGAGGGAAATTTAAACAAAGTAAAAAAATTAATGAGACCAAACAATAAAAAAGGTATCTTACAACTGTTAGGGTTTTCGAACTATTTCAGAACATTGATAAAAAATTACAACGACATAATAGATCCATTATTACAACTTACAAGAAAAGACATAAAATTTAAATGGGGTGAAGAACAAGAGAAAGCATTTATAAATTTACAAACCGCGTTATTAAATGAACCAACTCTAAGAGCTCCAGATATGAACAAAGAATTTTATTTGATCACGGATGCTTCAAAATACGCAATATCGGCGATTTTGGCACAAAAAGAGAATGGAATCTTGCATCCGATTGAATATTATGGTAGGAAATTAAAAAATTCAGAAAAAAATTATCCAGCCATGAAACAAGAGTTACTAGCAATACATGAATCAGTATTAAATTATAAAAACTTACTGTTAGGAAAAAAGATATTTTTGTTAACAGATGCGAAGGCGTTAACATATTTTATTAATTTGGAGAAACAGCCTGACATAATTTCCAGATGGCTTTTAGATCTCCAAGAATTTGACATAACAGTAGAACATATATCAGGATCACAGAATCCGAGTGATTTTTTAAGTAGGCACATAGCAAACATAACGCATGAAGATCAAGAGAATGAAATGTATTTATTTAAAGCCGAAAAAGAGTTGTCAGAAGAAAACATTTTAAATGAACAAAAAAAATGCGACAAAATACAAAAAATAGTAGCATGTTTAAAATCAAAGAGAAATAATAAATACAAAAGAAAATACTCTTTATTAGAAAATGATCTATTAGTATTGAAACATTCAAATAATGCTACGGAAAATACGCAAAATATTATCATAGCTCCACATAGTTTAAGAGAGAAAATCATAAATACCGCGCATTCCCCACACTTCGGTTTTGAGAAAACATATCAAATGATTAAAAATAGATTTTACTGGATTGGGATGTACCAAACAGTAAAATATTTTTGTAGGAGATGTATTCCATGTAACTCTTACAAACCGCATCAAACAATAAAACTTCCGTTACAAGTAATGAATAAGAACTATGCATGTGGCCAAGCATTAAATATTGATATTGTTGGAAAATTAGTACCAACGCTAAAACAGAACAAATTTCTTTTAACAATTATTTGTGCATTTTCTAGGTTCTTAGAAGTAATACCGCTAAAAAATACCAATGCAACTACCATCATAAATGCGCTGCTAGAATATTTCGGAAAATATGGCCTATGCCAGTATATAAATTTAGACAATGCGCCTTATTTTAGAGGCAAAGAATTTACAGACTTCGCTAAGAATCTAAATATAACATTGCGTTATTCGAGCATTTACAAACCCAGTAGTAATGGTACGATTGAGAAAGCACATTTAATTTTAAAAAATTCCATCTCAGCCATGTGTCAGGAAACTTTTGATTGGGACACGAGAATAAATTTTTTTAAGTTAAACTATAATATGTCGAAACATCGAGCAACGGGATACGAACCCGCGGTGTTATTTTTTGGGAGAAAATTAAAAACTCCATTTCTAGATTGCAATGACAGAAATAAGGAAACCCCTTCCCAATATATATCAAAAATAAAAGAGCATATGCATCAGGCGAGAGCAAATGCATTGCTGAATATGAAAAAAATCTCAGAAGAGTACAATAGAAATAAAAGTATAAATCATAAGGAATTGGAGATAGGTGATGAAGTCTATCTTAAATCACTAAGAAAGAATAGAAAATTGGGTAAAAGGTTTGACGGACCATTTTTTATAGAAAGAAAGTTCAGAAACTCGAATTACTTGATACGAGAAAAAGAGGGAAATAGAAGTTTAAAAATTCATATTTCAAAAATATTTAAAGTACCACCAGAAAAAGAAAATTAAAATAACCAGCTAAAGGATACAGGAAGGATCTACGTCAAATAATAGAACAGGTAAAAAAAAAAAAAAAAAAAAAAAAAAAAAAAAAACACTAATAATAATAATAATAATAATAATAGATAGTAAAATAGTGTGGTTAGTTGAGACATACATAATTTTATTGTTGTAGAGGGGTGCTTCAGATTTTAACTGGTAACTGTTTGAAGCTGGTCTTCAAACAGAGAAATTAATATTTATGGCGGGGCCCCTTTATTAAGCTATAGATGTTCTTTTCTCCTTGCCAGTGAAGAATTTTGAATGTGGCCTTGATAACAATAATAAAAAAGTTTAATAGTAATAAGAATTGTAATAAAGCTAACATTAGAATGTATACAAAAATGTATCAAGTTGCGAGTGTGCAGATAATAATAATAATAATAGTGATAAAGTTATTATTGCATTTTGGCTGGAAAAACATAGAAATTGGAGTAGAATAAATCAATAACAGCTGTAATAATAGAGAAATGAACGTGAATTACATTGAGAATAAATAGAATGTAAGATAGAGATTGGATGAAGGCTCTAAAATGGGGATAGGAATTTTCTTCTTAAACACTAGAGGTTAAAAATAACAAACAAATCCCAAGCACGACAAAAAAAAAAAAAAAAAAAAAAAAAGCACGGCTTTTAGACTGTAACATTAAGTAGATAAGGAGTTTTTAGATAAACGGTGTATAAAATAAAATAAAACGAACGAAGAAATAAATAAATAAAAGTTGTGTACAGAATGTTGAAATATGCAAATAATCCAGAAAAATAACATAATAGTATATATATATAAACTGTGTGTGAAATGCTATGATTTTGTTTATTTATATTTATGTATAGATATATATATATATAGATATATATATAATTTTTTTTTTAATTTTTTGGAAAAGGAAAAATTTAAGAAAAACATTTGTAAAATAAAGAAAAATATTTTCTTTTTTTTTTGGAGTAGACTCACCCAACAACAACTATCAGTAATAGAGGTGCTCAAAAGCAACAAACACATACATAAATGTACAAAAATTACAAAAATATGTGTACACTTTTTAGAATCAGAAGGATGAAAAATGAAATATACTTCAAAATGAGACTCTGTACAATGGTAATATAAAAAGAGACATAAAACAAGGACAAAATGAAGTGAACTCTTACATTAAAATTTTTTGTTTTCGAAAACAAATACGAATGAACATTTAAAGTGCTATGGACTGAAAGAATGGACAATACTTATTCTGTTTTCTTCATATCTAAGTATCATATGAGTATTAGTATTTTGTTTGTGTGTATTTTTGTATTTTATTTTATCGGTCAAAAATGATGTAACAAAGGCTTATATATATATATATATATATTTTTTTTTTTTGTAGAAAGGGGGGATATAAATGTTGTAATTAAAATTACACATTTATTTATTAACAAAAATTAAACAAAACTGTGTATAATTAAAATTACACATTTATTTATAGAAGGATATAAAACAAACATGTGTGTAATCTAAATATATATATATAAATACTTTATGTATGTATAATACAATTTAAAAAGTGATGTGTATATAAATATAGGCAAGTAAAAAATGTTTCTTTTCTAACATGAGCGATGTAAAAGCGGGAGGTCATCATTGTAAAATCGTAGGAGGTAGAATTGTAATGTATCTCTGATATGAATCTACCAGACAGTCAGGCGACGAGCGGAGAAAGCATTTGACACTACACTACAAAAGCTCAAGAAAGTGGTTTATAGCAGCCATAAATGAGAAAAAAAGAGATGGAGGAGATTTCCAAGGACTGAAATTTTCTAAGAAGAGCAGCGGGAATCAAGAGAAGGTACATTGGTTAAAAAAAACGACCACTAAAAAAAGGGAAAGGTCCCATGTGTGGCAGAAGGCGGAGTCAAAATGGGCCTGTAAGTAAAAATATACAAAATATCGTCAGATGATAAAAAATTTTTGGAAGAAAAAAACAAGCCATCAGCCCTGAATCAGCGGTTGGACCCTCGCCGATGCAGACCGGGGAAGCGGCCGGTAAGATTGCCGAAGCAGAAATCATCGCAGGAATGTAGCCTTAGGAGGCGATACGCTGAAAGGGAGATGCTTTCCGGAATTAAAGGTTGGATTCTCATAACCTCGACTCATGATGCCCTGAGTATTATAGTGAAACTTCTCAAAAAAGAGCCAAAGATGCTGGATGCCTAATTGCTGCATTAGTGTATATTGAACGCTCGTCGTCTGGTGAGTCTCTAATTTTAAATTATATTAAAAAAGAAAATATTTAATTTTTAAATTTCATTTATTCTTCCTCCTAAACAAAAAAAAAAAAATGGCTGAGTCCCGCTTAAAGTGCTCACAAAAGGATATATTTAATTTTGATAAAGAATTTTATGTTTAAGATAAAAAATGAATAAAGGATCATTGGTTAGAAATTTTTAGTGTTTTTTTTTTTATTATTATTATTGGTTTCTAGATAAATTATTCTTATATTTTTTTTATTGGTTTCTAATAGATGATTCCAAGAAGACAACCCAATAAATAGGAGAAAATTTTAGTATTCAAAATTTCATTTTATGACCCAGTAAAAAAATTTAGTGAACTTGGGTGTTATTTAAAGTATAATTTAAATTATCATTTAGCTTATTATTTTTTAAGAAACAACGCAATGTGTCATACAGATGGGAGAGTATTTCTAAATAACAATTTCTCTCCAACAATATAGCATTACTTGAAGCACACTTCGAGCCATTTTTAACTATAACCCCCAAATATACCCAAATATTGCAGCAAATGAACAACCGTTAGTTGTGATTGAATTAATCGTGATTAAATCGTTAGTCATTTAATTAGTTGATTGAAAATTTAATCGATTGATGCCCAACACTGCCACGTACTTTTTAAAATGACTGAAATGAGTTAAAATAAAGTGTTTCTACCTAAATTTCAGACTTTAGTTAATTTTAAAAAATCTAATTGCCGTGTCGAAAAACTATTTGCACCCCTGGATTCAGAAAAATCGCCCTTTCATTTGGTACCTAATTTGTAACGATAGGACTGATATTTCTAATTTATTCTGGTGTTACACAAAACTGGTCTACAAAAACTGGCGACGATGTTTTTACCCAGATTGAAACTAATAGTTCTCCTAGTCCTAAAAAGAGGAATAAGAAAGGAAAAATAAAAGTGAAACGGGAAAAATTAAATATTACGATAATCACCTAAAATGTTTGAGAAAAACTGGCGATTTAATTGGCTCATCGGTAACTGACGAGCAACTTTCAATATCAATTTACAGAACAGAGGAGGAGGAATGGTGGAATAAAGCTATTTTAATCGGCGGCGTTTTATTAAATACACACACACACACCAAAAGAAAGAAAAAATTGCTACCAATATATTTTAGTTCATACAGAATATTTCACTATTAAAAATATGATAACATTCAAATAAATGCCAAGAATATCTGAGTTACCCATTTTCATAAATTGTTGCTAGTCACAACATTTATTACCATAAAGTACCTATATTTGGTGGGGAGGGGGGGAGGCATTTTTTTTTCTCTCTTACCCATACACATGGTAAAGAAAGTGTTGCTTTTGCATCAAATTTTCGAAATTGAGCTTTTGTTATATTTAAACGTTTAAGAATTTTAACATTTTATGTCAAACACTGTAGCATAGGGTGCTAATAACTGGTAAAATTAATAACTAGCACTTCCAAACACTGGAACATAGGGTGCCAATTACTAATTAAGGGAAAAACTGGCAGTGTCAATTACTGGAACATTTAGTGGATGTCAAATAAAAATTCATAAAAAAAAATAATAATTGTTACCAAATGTATGTGGTTCTGAATGTCTTTCGTGCCATATGTAATAAGCTTAAGAATGCCATATGCTTAAGAATTAAGATTTCTAAAAATATTTTCTGATGACTAGAACATTAAAAACATCAGAGATTGCTCTAAAAGTGTCAATCACTGGTGCACTTACTCTATATGCATAAAAGCATATTTTCTGTAGATTGTAGTATAGAAATCATTGTCATTCCTTTACAGAGCTATCCAAAGTATTTACATATGTTGGAGTTATACTTCAAAAATATTTGAAGTGTATTTCATTTTGTGTAATATGTTTTTCATATTGGATTAAATTTAAGTACATAATGTGATGTGTATATAGTTTATAGACAATATACAGGGCTACTAAAAATTAAGCTACACGCTCTTTTCTATTGAATGTAATTGACGAAAATGCTTTACTACATACAATGTTCTATGCCGACGAACACTGCTGAGGAAGAAAAATTAATTTTCTATACCCATAGTGTAAACAGATTATTTTTTGAAGTTTGATTTTCACCTCTGTTTTTGTGTAACATCACGTTTTGAGCCGTTCTGAATACGAAAGTAAAATTTTTAGCGACTAATCTGTATATATGTTTGTTATCAGCATAACCTAAAAAGAAATAATTATAAGATTAAAAAATCTTTTTATATACCATGTTTTCAAATTTTCTGATGAATCATTAATAAAATACGCGATTATAAAAAAATAATATTTAAGCAATATTTAAGCACGTGGACTCAGTTCAGTGAACTAATAATAATAATGGGAAAAAAAGTTGGTTTTAAAAATAAAATATTACTCCGTTTAGAACAACGTATATTATTAGCATCATGAACTGCATTGGCACTTATCACTGAGTATAAAATTTTTAAACTGATAATGATGTCAATTTTTGTGAGATGCATCATTTAACTTTTTATAATTTTTTAACGTTCACGTTTAATTAGATGTATTTATTTTTATGTCGAAAAAAAATGAACTCGCATTTTTTTGCAACAATTAAATTATAGCTAATATTTTAATGGCTATTTTTATTGCTATTAGGAGCTTATTATTTTCATATTTTAATTAATTAAAAGAAAACTATTCGAAAATTCAAAAATCTGACGTCGAAGTATTGTGTAGTCACCGGGTTCTGAGCTACTGTGAAAGTTTCAAATGTCTAGCTAGTAGAGAAGTTAGTTAAAAATAGATTGCAAGATTTGTACCGGACAAACAAACAAGAATAGAAGTTAATAAAAACATGATAAAATAAATACAGGAAATTCAAATTTGGTAGTTTGAAGTTCATAAGTGTTTGCCACTTGATAAGTTTGATCAAGATTGCAAGTTTCAAGGCAAATTGATAACAGCCTTAATATATATATACAGGGTGACCATAATTATACTTGGCCTATTCAGAGCACTCTGTAGTTCTAACTAAAATGAATATTGAGTAGAAAATTTGTATATAGAAATTTCAAAGGTTGCGCTCTAAAGATCTGGAAAAAAAAGTTTTTAAATAAAATTCAAAAAATTTCCCCTCCGACGGGATATGCACCAAAATACGAACAAGTTACAAATTTTAACACAAACTACTTTATTCATTTCAAATTTTATTGCTATTTGTTACAAGTTGCAGATCGTTTATCGATGGAGATCATATTATTCAATATGGGCCCCATCATTAAGTTGTAAAATCTGCAGCCGAAGAATAGTGTGCCCAGCAGCGGACTGCAGCTGGTCGCCAGTGATCCTATGCACATGCAACGTTATACGGTCCTTCAAGTTAGCCAAAATTACAACATTTCTTCTAAAAACCAAATTCTTTAAATGGTCCCATAACCAAAATGTCAAAGATTAAGATCGGGGGAACGGGCCGGCCATGGAGTAGAAAATGAACGGGTAGTCACCCTATCAACTGTAAAATTTTGCCACAAAAATCTTTGCAAAATGTAAGAACAACAGTTTTAAAAGTCGATATGGCTTGAAATATACTACATTTATTTATTACAAAACTTTTCCAGCACACTTTGACTGTGATTCCTGTTTGATTTTTTGATGTATGTCCTCTCGGAGGGGAAATTAAAGTATATATATATACAGTAAAGCCCCGTTTATACGTCTCTCGTTTATACGTCTTTTAGATTTATACGCCTTTTCACTGAAGTCCCAATCCATTCCTATTCATTTAATGTAAAATCTTTCATTGATGCGCCGCTCAGTATCGGTTATACGTCTTTTCAACTTTTCTGAAATTTGCAAAATTTCTGGATCAGTCATTAATTTTTCGTCCTAAATAAGGAGAACTTTTTCTAGATAGGTTCGAAAGTCCTTATAACTAGAGCTGAATGTTGTTTTGTTCTATTTGTTATTTAAAACCTTAACATGTCGGAAAAGCGTCAGAGCACTTTCATTGAAAGATAAAAATCGGAATTTTAAAATAAATCGACAAAAGTGTGGATTTAACGAAAGCAGAATAAAACAAAAGTAATATTTATAATTAACAATCAAGAAGTATTTGTGTAATGTTTAAGAAATGAAAAATATTATTAGTTCTCAAATCATGAATTAATTGTATGATTTTTCTTACTCCTTATAATAAATTTTATTTTAATTTTTATTTAACTATTATCTATAACTATAAATTTTATTGTAAAGCAATTTATTAGTTACTGTCTTAAAAAAACTTTTTTAGTTAGTATTTTTACATAAATTTTGCTTCTATGCCATTAAATTTGTAGTATTTTGTAAGTTTTATTTCTTTAAATTTCAATTATACGTCCTTTTACGCTAGTTTCTTTAAAGACGTATAAACGGTGCTTTACTGCATATATCCCTTTTTTTTTTTTTTTTTTTTTTTTAAGATTCCTAGAGCGCATCCTTTGAAATGTCTATATACAAATTTTCTACTCAATATTCATTTTAGTTAGAGCTACAGAATGCTCTGAATAGGCTAAGTTTAATTACGGTCATCCTGTATATATTATTATTTAGGCGCAATAGTTAAACGGGGATTGAGGGGGCGGTCACCCCCCCACACACACACACAGAATTATATGTCATATAAATCTGTTCCTAAACCTGTTTTAAATTATTTTTAAAGTAGATTGAACTTTTTTTGCCTTGCCTTATTGAATCACGTCTTAAATTGCAATCCACCTTTATAGTATTGAAATGCAAGGTAAGAGAAAGTCGTGTGAGTGATACGCTAGAATATTTTAAACATGCTAGATTCCACTTTTTTTTTCTCTCTCTCTCTCTTTTCATTTATAAGTCTCAACAATTACGTTAAATTACGAGCTGATGAGTTTCAGTGACCTCACCAACTAAAGTCAGATGTCTTTCCTGAGCTTAACAACTCAAGGAGCTGCGACAAAACTTGCAAGGTCAGGAACACGCAAAAATCCCAAAAAATCTTCAAAATTAACCAAGTGTCGTGATGCATTTTCATTTACTTTTTCTTAAAATAGTAAATCCTCACAAATGTTGTCGAATTCCATGCTCCGATGCATTTGAAGGCCAGCAGTGGGAATTCAAAAAGCATTTACTCTAATCGGATGGTTCAATGGTAAAATCTAAATCATACACTTAAACAAAAAATAAGGTTGAATTGGTTCAAAGACCAGGTAAAAAGGAGGAAAGCGGTTTTTGTCAGTAACCTTGGACCGCTACTGACATTTATGTAAAATTAAGTAGTTTTGTTTAAATATAGAATAGATGTATGAATACTAATAGGCGAGCAGAGCAAAATTAGCACAAACAATGATTTTAAAGTGTCAGAAAATCACTTCAACCAGTAGAAAAACGACGTAGAACACAGATGTTAATCTTTACCATCCGTTTTCAAGGATTAATTTTAATTAATCGTGATAAATAATGATTAGAGAAGTCTATTTTACTTTATAAATTCTTATTTAAAATGTAAAATTTGATTTATTAATACTATATATGTTCGCCCTATTTTTACTTTACGAACATACATTATGTAAGAAAATGATGAAAGTGTGAAAGTATTGTAATCATGAAAAAATTCGACTGTGAGATTTTGCTGTATGTATGCGTTTTAAGGTCTCCTGGGTTATCTTTTTTATTATTATTATTATTATTTTATTTTTTATTACTTTTTTATGGTGATGTCTGTACGTATGTGTCTGTGTGTGAATGAACACGATAACGTCTAAACACTTTGTTCGACTGAACTGAAAGTTGCGTGTTATAGGTTACCGAACTGGATAGATCGTAGAAACTGTATAGATTTTGCTAAGTATGCGACTAATAGTTTATTTTTATTTTTTTTTTTTTTTTTTTTTACCAGAGCACGAAGAAAAATTCTTTTTATTATGACTTATGGACTCAAATTGTTTAAAGTGCAATAGCGTCTAAACGCTTCATTCGATTAACCTGAAAGTTTACATGTTATAAGTCACCGTCACACGAACTCTGTAGAATTTGATGAGTGTACGACTTTTAGTCCTTTTAGAAGTTCATAAAGGAAAATTATTTATCATTATGGTCTATGGATTCAATTATTTAAAGTACGATTGCTCTAAACGGGTAATTCGATTGAGCTAAAAGTTGGTCGATGTGTTAAAAGTCACCGTCGCACGACTTGTACCGATTTTGATGAATGTAGGACTTAGAACTTATAATTCTTTTACAGATAAATACAAAAAAGAAAAATTCATCATTGAGGACTATAAACATAAATCATTTTAAGTGCACTAGCATCTATATTCTACATTCGACTAAGATTCTACATTCGACTTCGAACACACGCGGTTGGAAGGGAATTAGGAAAAACTTTCTCGAATATAACATTTTTCGATAGTTTTTACAGTAACAATGCCGCTAAAAACTCCAAATTTGATACGTAAACTTTTTCATAATATATGTAATTCTCCCTAAGTAGAAATTCTTAAAAATTCGAAATAAAAAGAAAGCGGTAAAATGATTTTTAAAAAAACGTTCTAAAATTACGCTTTTGTCAAAATTTCATCCATGAGATTAAAACATTTTACTGAGAATACGTCATAACGACATGGTGTCTTAATATAGTTAATATCAAAATAATTTTTATGTCATGTTCGCGTAACTTTCTAAAAATCTTCCAAATGAAATACTATCGTCTTTGAGAATGACGTCATTTCTTAGAATAAGTCATCCGATGGAAAACGTGCGAGTCAAACGATTAATCTTTAATCATTTTATACAGATGCCACATGCATCACATAAACTCTTAATTTTTACTCTCTTTTAAAGATAGCACATGATCATATCAGCACATATAGTTACGCTCATCACTGACTGACTCTGTCACGCTTAAAAAGGCTAAGAGATTTCCTTGGACTCTGTGTGAACGCAAGTTGCCACCTAATTTTCATACTTTAGTTAATTTGAAATAAAATCTAATTGTCCTATCGATAAACTGTTTAATCCGACGGATTCAGAAAAAACGCCCCTTTCATTTGGTACCTTATTTCTAAAGAATTTTTGATTCGATTTTTTAAAACTAATTAAAATATGAAAAAAGAACCAACTTTAAAATAGACATTCAAATTTTAACTGTCGCCATTTTTTTTTTTTTTTTTTTTTTTTTAGCATAAAATGTGAAGGAAAAAAAAAAATTATAAAATATTAAATTTGCTCGTGCATATGAAAAAATGACGTCTATAAAATAATAATAATAATTTTAAATATATATATATATATATAGATATAGATATAAACAAATAAATTTTAATCAATTTAATCCTTTTTACTACGTATGTACTACTATTTTTCCCGATAAATACTGTAAATAAAGAAAAAAAAAATAAAGTTTTTTCTTTTAAAGGAATTAATTAAAAAATGAAAAATAAGAAGTTGTTCTACAATAAAAAATTAAACATAACTGTTATAAATACGTTTTTAAATTTAAAACTAATTATACTTAATTTTTTCTGCTGCATTACGATTTTATTTTCAATAAATATAACAAATTAAAAAAAAAAAAAAAAAAAAAAAAAAAAATCGCCTTCAAATGAATATATTAAATAAAAATAAGTTGCGTTATAGCCGTTGCTAAGATACGCAGCACATGATCATATCAGCACATATAGTTACGCTCATCACTGACTGACTCTGTCACGCTTAAAAAGGCTAAGAGATTTCCTTGGACTCTGTGTGAACGCAAGTTGCCACCTAATTTTCATACTTTAGTTAATTTGAAATAAAATCTAATTGTCCTATCGATAAACTGTTTAATCCGACGGATTCAGAAAAATCGCCCCTTTCATTTGGTACCTTATTTCTAAAGAATTTTTGATTCGATTTTTTAAAACTAATTAAAATATGAAAAAAGAACCAACTTTAAAATAGACATTCAAATTTTAACTGTCGCCATTTTTTTTTTTTTTTTTTAGCATAAAATGTGAAGGAAAAAAAAAATTATAAAATATTAAATTTGCTCGTGCATATGAAAAAATGACGTCTATAAAATAATAATAATAATTTTAAATATATATATATATATATAGATATAGATATAAACAAATAAATTTTAATCAATTTAATCCTTTTTACTACGTATGTACTACTATTTTTCCCGATAAATACTGTAAATAAAGAAAAAAAAAATAAAGTTTTTTCTTTTAAAGGAATTAATTAAAAAATGAAAAATAAGAAGTTGTTCTACAATAAAAAATTAAACATAACTGTTATAAATACGTTTTTAAATTTAAAACTAATTATACTTAATTTTTTCTGCTGCATTACGATTTTATTTTCAATAAATATAACAAATTAAAAAAAAAAAAAAAAAAAAAAATCGCCTTCAAATGAATATATTAAATAAAAATAAGTTGCGTTATAGCCGTTGCTAAGATACGCAGACGATTGAAGCAAAAGAATAAATCTATGAAAATGAAGCATTAAAGCCAATATTTAAAATCGAAAAAACATTAATTTAAAAAATTCAAATTCGAAATTCGAAAAAATCTCGATGAGGTGCACACCTGCAGGCTCCCAGGTACCTATATGCCAAATCTGGAAGCTCTACAATCAGTAGTGTGAGCGCCAGAGCGCAGATACACACACAGACACACACACACACACACACACACACACACACACACAGACACTTCTCTTTATTTATATAGAAGAAGATAATAGAATATTTAAAGGTAAGAAAATAAATACAAACATTTTCTTTATTTGAAATCTAAGTACTGATTTATAACAATTTTAACGTCGCACTATTTACTCTATAGAGAAAACACAGTATAAAATATCGTGACGTCACTCTTTATGACAACAAACGGGAGTAATCGTTGTTTACATTCGATTTTGTGCTTTGCTTTGCTTCTTGAATCAGTGAAATAAGTTTTGTATTTTATAATAATGACGGATATTAAAAAATCATAGTATAAATATTGTATTGTACCACTCTGCACTAATACAACGGTTAAATGCTTCTCAAAAGCTATTCTTTAGCATTCCACAGGATCCTATTAAACGAAAACATTGGACAACCTCCATAAAAAGAAAACAATTGAAAATAATGATAAGGAAAAATGATGATAATGGTATTAAATGATTATAAAATGAAAAAGAAATGCTCAGAAATCACATAAATGGTTAATAATTACGAAAGTTAAAACGAATTGCTGCTTGCTTACTAGGCTAACAAAATGCAAACATTGAAGCCTCATAAAGTGTGACGTCAGACAGCGTTTTGAAGTCGCATGATTTCTGGTTAATTTTAAAGTTATTTTTGAAATTAATGAGAACTTTTCTTGCATTTTTAATAAACTTTTTGAAATTTATGAGCCTAAAACTACCAGAAAAATAAGATTTTGTTAAAATCCCCCATGTGTGCAAATTATCCATTGTTTGATATAGCTTCGAAAGAAGTATTTTTCCCCGGGCTGTGAAAAGTATGCATGTGAAGTTGAATCTAAATTGATTAACACATTAATGTTCATTAGTTAAGCATTCAAACCAAACATTTAATACATATTTTGATGCTGTAACACTGGCCGGCAACCTAAAAGTTTAGAAACCAATAGCTGATACGGATAGGTTTTTGGACGCTGATTTCAAGAAAACTAGTCAAATAATTCCATAACGTACTAGTTTTTCAAAAAACTGAAAATTAAAAAGTAATGATTCGTAGATACCAAGGTAGATGGAACGTCAATATATGGCGAACTACTGTTGGATGCTATATAGAAAAGACCCATACTGCTTACAACAGACTAAGTGCCAAAAGGAACTTTCTGTGCAAAAAGGAAAAGGAAGCATTAAGGATACATAAATTCAGGGTGTATTAAAGAATGGCAAAACATTAACTGTCCTAATTAATATATTTCCAATTAATGTAAAATCAATATATATTTAGCAAATCATTTTCATTTGTTTTGTATATTAATTAATTTACTAAAAAAACACTTAAAAATACGTTGAAAATGCCTTCTTTACCCCAGAATATGTACAATAGTCTTTCTTGTCCGTATATTTAAGTTTATTTTGTGAAAATTCCTTACGTTATTGAGAAAAATGGATGCCATATTTGAAATTTACATACAATATAATGTAAAAATCAGTCATTACATTGCAAACATCTTTTCATGACTAAAATTTTGTGTGTAAATTTCTGTAAATTTGTGTATTAAATGTGTGTAAATTTTCTGTGTAAATTTTCGATATTGTTCCCTTGTCTTAATCGATTTTTAAATCTGTGTCCCTTATTTGTTCGTTAGATAGCAGCATTACTCTGAAACTTAAAAAATGATGTTTCAGAGAAAGCCATATGCAGAAGTCATTTTAAAGTTCTTGGAAGGTACGAGTATGCTTTGCTGCTTTGTTAATGCACTCGTTCCTAGTTTTTTTTTTCCCTTGATGAAGGGCTATTATTATTTTCTTCTACATTCAATAGAAGGAATTATTGGTTTCGTAAACATTTTCGACCTCGGGTTTTCAGTGAATTTACACGTTTTGAAAGGTCTAGAACATGATTTGACCATTTTTAGAAAATGTCTGTCTGTGTATATGTGTGTGACAAGATGTTGTAGCAACTGTGTCTCAGGAGCTACTGGACAGAATTTCATACAAATTGATGTATAGTTGCGCCTTGACATATAAATTAGTGCCTATCAACTTTTGGTGAAAATTCTCCAAAAAGGAACGTTGCTATCTCGCTTTTTCTGAATTTTTAGCATGGCGCTATAAAACAAAATTCCGTATAAATGTGTATAAAAAGAATTATTTTTAAAAAATCCTTATGAAATTAAAAACTATTATTTATAATAGTGGCATTCAACTGGCAAAAAATTTTGTTTATGTAGGAGCACCGTTTCCCCTTCTGGGAGGAAGTCCCTCCAAGGGGGGCAAATTTTCATTATAAGTACCTTTCAAAAGAGCTCGTCAAGACCTTTAAAACTAATGGCTAAGTTACCGATCTGAGATGATTTAAAATAAATTTATCGATTTTTATTTTTCTATTTTTATTTTTAACAAAAAGAAAAAAAAAAAAAAAAAAAAAAAAAATATATATATATATATATATATATATATATATATATATATATATATATATAAGTGGGGGGGGGCGTTTTTTTAAGATGTCATAGAATAAAATTGACTTTCGTTAGATACTTTGTGTTATTACTTTTCTAGAATGAAAATCGTCTGCATTCATTAAGGAAGATAGTTTTAATAAATTATATGTGCTAAGTGAATATAGGAAAATACAGAAGAAAGTCATGTGGTGGCCACAACATACTAAGTACATTGATGTGGCCACTAGAGGTGAGTTCGGGCTCTATTTTGGCAATCCGAGCCCGCCCGGGCCCGAAACATTTTTGAACTGAGCCCGCCCGAGCCCGAAACGTTTTGTGTGATCAGAGCCCGAGCCCGCCCGAGCCCGATATTGAAAGTGGTACGCTATGCAACGCATACACAATAGTAAAATTATATACCATTTTCATTTTCAAATTAGTTTTCTTATTATCAATCCTCAATTTAAATAACTATAAATGTTATTATAACAATTTATAATGTCTGTGTCTCTGTATACATGTATATATTTTTATAACATATATTTATAGTGCAGCCCATTGTTTATAATGCGCCTGTCGGGGGACAAAAAATTTATCCGAATGAGTGATATAATGAGGCCCAATATAACGAAGGAGGAAGAATTACTGTATAACACTATGACATAATATGCATCCCGTTGAAAAAAAAGTTCTGTTTAGAAAAAAGAAAGTCAAAACTACTAAGGTGTGCAACATTATTTTGTGAGTTATAACCAAAAATGACTATTAAGGCATTACTAAAGGTGCTCTCAAAATGAATAATGTATTTTTTTTTTCTTTTTTTACATTTTCCAGTTAGTGAAGAATAAAATAAACGGAACTTTTAGCTTGAATCCGAGCCCGCCCGGAGCCCGAAGACTTGCGTAAGATTTGAGCCCGATTGGGCTCGAGCTCGGGCTTACGGGCTCGGGCTGAGCCCATCTCATCTCTAGTGGCCACAGAACATTCGTGACCTGTAAATACTCTCGTGATTTTTGTGCAATTAATAGTATTTGCTTACATTTATTATTATTATTATTATTATTATTATTATTATCATTTGAATTTAATCAAGTTATCATATAGATGCAATTTTCAAAAGAAAATATGCAGTGAACATTAAAGGGTTAAAATTAAAATCTTAAATTTATATTAAGGACATACGCATATATATTAGTTTATGTATTTATAGATTTATTTTGGATCTTCTTGAAGTAGTGGCAACAGTTGAATTCGGCTAACAAGCTTGTTTGCTTATTTTCGTGTTGCTCTAGCAGACCAATAAGGATATAAATGAAAAAAAGCAGCAGAGTAGACTAAAGGTGATTGGGATTAAACATATTTTTCGCGTGCATAGGTTCGCAGATGCCTACGGCTAGAAAAGGAAAGTTATTTACTTTCATAACAAGACTTCTGTTTATAGAAACTATCCATTACAGTTATCAAGGATTAGTCACTGTTTCTTTAAATACAACAGCTCAACTGACGGAGATTGAAATCTTTTTTTCCACATTTTCATAATCCTTTTTACTAGAGTTGCACAGAATAGCGATTTTTGCCGCATACCAAATACTGAATATTCGGTCAAAAATTTAATCAAATATTCGGTATTCGGTCGAATATTTAAATTTCAATGTAAATATTCTTTTACACCCAGAATAATTTACACAGACACACACATATATATGTATATGAAGTAAAATATGTTGTAAAGTCCTACTATTAAAAATATGTTGTAAGGTCCAGCGTAAAAAATAAATAAGTAATAAAATTAAGGAAAATTATCTAATAGATACTACAAGTTCAAGCCCACATGCCCCACGTGTATATGCTTGTAAATGTACTATACATTGAAAAACTCAAAAATAATACTTAAATATAATTCCTTTTCCTACTAAAAGAAAAAAAAAACATAATAATAAAAAATAAATAACAATAAAAAATCTTCTAAGAGAACATGTCTTGTGTGGAATATTTTTTGAAATTTTGACTAATAACACTGCTCGGCGTGAAAATTGCCCCAACACAATTTTTGCAAATTCTTATATAAAATGATCCCCTGATTCCTAATATGATGCCCATTTTGCCCTATCGCCCACCGTTTTTAGGTACACCCTCTAATTTTATCACTTTTCGGTGATTTTATGGCTATAAATTTGATTTTTAGGAGGTAGGAGAATTATTTTAACTGTTAAATATCTTCTGAGGGGCTATAGAGTTGAAAAATTCTAAAACATGAATATTTGCGGCAAGGGGAAAATTTAGGGAGGGATTTGCCACTCAAATTATGTATTACAGTTCTTATATATTTTTAAATCTGTTATTAATATTATTTATTAAACATTATATATTTTTTTTATTTTTAGGGGTCAAATCAACTCTTTTTCATTCTCCACATCAAATCCATGATCATAAAATTATCGAACAGTGATAAAAATTGAGAGCAGGGGGTGGTGTTCCTAGAAAACGGTGGGTGACTGGGCAAAATGGGAGTCATATTCGGATTCAGGAGGTCATTTTACATAAGAATCAGCAAAAATGGTATCTGAGCTCGATTTTTTTTTGCAGTGCAGTGCAGTGCAGTGCAGTGCAGTGCAGTGTAATTAAATGAAGACTAAATAAAATATACACTAAGCGACAAAAGAAAAGCCGCACTTGGATATTTTCCATTTTTCTTCCTGTAATCGCTAATTTTATTGTTTCAAAAGTAAATTTTTGAACTGATTTTATTACACTATGTTCCGTGTGCAATTTAGGATTGAGCCAAGTGTTAAAAACAAGATGTAATTGTTCGGAAAATTGTAATTTTAGAAAGTATTTCAAAAATGGTAAGAATAAGGCAATTAACGATACCAAAAAAAATATTAATTTTAGGGTGAAAATCCAAAAAAATATTTTAATACGTTGGATGTCAAAATTCTTAAATGTTAACAAAATATTAGTGATCTGGTTTTTAGCAAGATATAATATTTTTTGGCTGTTTAAACTGCGCATTTGTCCTTAGGCCCGAAAAGGCCACGAAAAGGCCACGTCCCGAAAGGGCCACGTTACTCATCCAGTCGAGGTGACCGCAAGTTTAAAAGCCAGCGCTTAAAAAATCAGTTTGTATTACGTTTAGAACGTAGCAGGGATTCAGAAAAAGGGCTTAGTAACATAATTTATCTAAATACAGTAAAATAACGATTAAACAAAGCAGGTTTAATTGCCAGAAAATCTGAAAAAAAATTCATTCTTAACGAAAAGAATTTAGAAAACCAGAACATTAAAGGGTTAAAAAAATGAAAAACGATCAATTAATTATTAGGCTGAAGTTGTTCTCTCTGATGAGTAAAGTTTAACTTATTTCGAACAGACAGAAACAAGTAGATCTGATCACGAAAATGTGACTGACTTAATGAAAATCGCACTTTTAAAATAATGACATATTTCCCGTACATTACGATACGAAAATGCATAATTTTTCGGTGAGTATGGCAAATTTTCATGTTCAAGGGATCAATTTATCCGAAATAAAACTTCGCCACTAAAAACTTGATACCTGACCGACTACTTTGGGGGTATTTCAGACTCTTCCATAAGCAGCAATTCAAGATGATAAAGCACCTTGTTATATGGCACTTGTGATACATTCATTTGATTCAAGTTATTAAAATTACTTATCCATTCTCATGAGCATCTATAATTTTGTAAGTTATCATAACTATTTTTACTTAAAATTAAATCTCACAAAGAATATCGTAGGATTTCTTCTTTATTAGACCTGAAAATTGTCCTAATCTCAATCCGCTCGAAAATGTTTAGTCTATAAAAGAGGGTTTAGAAATTTGTAGCCTACAACTTTAAAAAAACTAGCAAAAAAATATTTATGATATTTAGCACAGTGAAATTTCTGAATTTCATGTTAAAAAACTGTAAAATACTATGCAATTGGCCCGTTAAAGCAGTAATTCCATATAAAGGCGGAATTATATAATCCAGAATGCATATTTTTATTAAAAAATTGTTTAGACCTAACAAACAAATAGTTTTATTTCATACATTAACATAGCACTTGTTTATTTCATATAATAAATCATGGTAGAGTACAAAGTATATGTATATTATATTACTTTTAAAAAGAAAATTTTATGTGGATTTTTATGAAATGCTTCTTAGAGTGTAATAAACGAATTATTAAATCGAAAATGCATATAGGTATCATGTTATGACTTCCATACTATACAAACATAACACTTTTATTCGTTGCAATTATTAGTTTTTAAATTATTACAAACCCAAAAGGTATAAGTCAATTTTTCTGCAGTGCGGCTTTTTTTTTTGTCGCTTAGTGTATTTTTTTCTTATTCCAAAACATAGAAATAATTTTTAATTGTAATTCCATAAATTGTTCTTTACATATAATTTTACTAATTAAAATTATTATTCATAAAACTATCGATGATTTAAAAAAAAAAAAAAAATCTAATTAATTTTATACGATAAAAAATATTTTGACCATTTTCAATATTTTAACTTAATTTTATATTTAATTTTACTATTCGGTCAAACCGAATATTCGGGGCCATTTGCCGAATAAACAGAATACCGAATAATAACCAAATATTTGGTGTAACTCTACTTTTACTTTCTCTTACCCATATACACTAAGGGACAAAAAAAAAAAAAAAAAAAGCCGCACTTGGATGTTTTTTATTTCTATTTCTGCAGTCGCCAATTTTATCGTTTAAAAAGCAAATTTTCGAACTGATTTTATTACGTCGTCCTCCACGTACACTTTAGAATTGATCCAAGTGTTAAAAGCAAAACACAATTATCAGGAAAATATTCATTTTAGAAAGTGTTTCAAAAATGGCAAGGATAAAGCAATTAACGGTACCACAAGAAGTATTCATTTTAGAATGAAAATCAAAAAATCTTTTAACACGCAAGATGACAAAATAATTAAATGTCAACGAAATATTCGTGAGATAATTTTTACCAAGATATAAAATTTTTTGGCTGTTTAAACTGGAAATTTGGCTTTAGGCGGTCACGTTGCTCATCTAAGCGAGATGATCGCCAGTTAAAAAGCAAATGTTTATAAAATCTATTTTTATCATGTTCAGAACTTAGAAAAGATTTAAAAGAAAGTGTTTATCAAAATATTTTCTTCAAAAACAGTGCAGAAACAATTAAACAAAGCGGGTGAAAAACCAGGAGATCTACAAAAAAAAAAAAAAAAAAAGCCATTACAATGAAAAATAATTTAAAAAATAGGACTTCAATCGACCAAAAAATTAAAATATTATCAGTTAATTATTGGGCTGAACTGGTTCTCTCTGATGTGTCAAGTTTAATTTATTTCGAGCTGACAGAAGCAAACTAATAGGACGACGAAAAGGCGATCGATTTAATGAAAACTGCACTCTTAAAACAGTGACATATTCTCCGTATATTACGGTACTGAGATGCATAACTTTTCAAGGAAGAAATTGGGCAAATTTTCATGCTCAAGGGATCAATTAACTCAAAATAAAACACAACCATTGTAAAAGTGGCGCCTGACCGTCTTTTTTAGAGGTATCTCAGAATTTTCCACAATCAGCATTTCAAGCACCTTGCTACACGCTGTCTTTGGTACGTTTATTTGATTCAAATTTCTAAATTTACCTATCCACTTCCCTGAGCACCTTTAATTCTGAAGTAAACATAACTTTTTTCACCTTTTAGTTAAATCCCATAGAGAATATCGCAGAATTTTTTTACCAGACCTGGACTGGAAATAATCCTAATCTCAATCCGCTCAATAATGTTGAGTCTATAAAAGGAGAGGGAGATTCGAAATTTTTAGCCTACAACTTTGCAATAACTTGAAAAAGTTATTTGTGATATTTGGCACAGTGAAATTTTTGAGGTATATGTAATAAAACTGTATAATACTATGCCATTGTGCATTAAAGCAATAATTCCGTATAAAGATGGAATTACCCAATGCAGAATGCATATTTTTATTAAGTAATTGTTTAGATCTAACGAATAAATAGTTTATTTCATACATTAAAACATAACATGTTTATTTCATGTGATAAATCATAATAGAATACAAAGTATATGTTTATTATATTACGTTTAAAAAGAAAGTTTTATGTAGATTTTTTATAAGTATTTCGTACAGTGTAATAAAGCGAATTACTAAATCAAAAATATACAGAAGTATCGTTTTTCTGTCTTTGGTATTGTGCAAACATTACAGTTTCATTTGTTCCAATCATTAGTTTTGAAGTTTTTTCAAATAAAAAAGTATAAGTCAATATTTCTGCAGTGCGGCTTTTTTTTTTTTTTTTTTTTTTTTTCCCGTCCCTTAGTGTACATGGTAGAGAAACTATTGTTTTTGGGTCATGTTTTTAGCAGTTGGTCTGAGTGTATGTTATCAGCATATCTCAAGAACGAATAACAGCAGAAAGTCTAAACTCAGTATTCTAAATCTGTATCATATAGGGATGCTACACTAAACTTTTCGTTGAGATCAAGCAAATGGTTCGTGTACAGGGACATCGAAGAGAATTCAAAAACATTACGTCTATGGGACGAAATTGCAGGTACTTTTCGACCGAGATAAGAACGACCCTGGAACTTACGAAAGCACTGGTTGCCAGGGTAACCGATCAGTCGACTTATTTGAGGGATGTCTAGTATTTTCTTTTCTCGTCAACACCGGAAATTGTCACCATGCTTCTCTCGTTCAGTGATTGACTTATCGCATTTCCTATTGTCAAATCGTTCAGACAGATTGTAAATAAATAAAGTTCATTATTAATTATTTGTAGATGTTTAATTATTTTGAAGTTCATGAATGCATGAATAAAAATGAAAATCGAGAAAACGCAATTTTAAGATTTCAAATCTGTAAAATATACATCAAAAACCATAAGAACTGTTGCCTAAATATATATTTTATTGAACAAAACTAATACAGTTCAATTTATAAATATTAAATGGAAATATAAGCTTTTATTTGAAACCTACTTCAGTGCTGCCAAATACCTTTAAACTTACGCTGGACAAATTATTCATATTAAAAACTAGTATGTTGTGGCCACCACAAGACTTTCTTCTATATTTTCCTATATACATATTCAATCAGTAACAATATTTAAAAAAAAAAAAAAAAAATACGATTTTTTTCTTTTTCTTTTTCTTTTTTTTTTTTTTGTTAAAAGTAATACATATTCAACCAGTAACAATATTAAAAAAAAAAAAAAAAAATAAAATACGATTTTTTTTTCTAAGTTTTTTTTTGTTAAAAGTAAAAAAAAATCGATAACTTTGTTTTAAATTATCACAGATTTATAGTTCAACCATTCGTTTTAAAGGTATTGATGAGACCTTTCGAAAGATACCCATCTTGAAAATTTACTCCCCTCGAGGGGGGACTTCCCCCCCAGGGGGGGTGGCGTGGCTCCTACACGTACAAAACATTTTTCCCAGTTGACTATCTCTATTATAAATAATTATTGTAAATTTCATAATGATTACTAAAAAATAATTCTCTTTAAGCACATTTATACAAAATTTTGTCCTATATCACCATGTTAAAAATTTAGAAAAAGCGGGATGGCAACGCAACCTGTAAGACAATTTTTACCAAAAGTTGATAGGCACTAATTTATGTCAAGGTGCAACTACATACCAATTTGTATGAAATTCTGTGCAGTAGTTCCTGAGATACAGTTGCCACAAAATTTTGTCACACACACACACACACACACACACACAGACAGACAGACAGACAGACAGACAGACAGACAGACATTTTCTAAAAATAGTCAAATCGTATTCTACAGCTCTCAAAACGTGTAAATCCATCAAAAACCCGAGGTCGAAAATTTTTACGAATCCAATACTTTCTCTATATTACATATAGAAGAAAGTAATAAATAAATAAATAAATAAATAGTTATAGTTATTTAATAATCTGTTTAGACTTTTGTGTATTATCGTAGCAATTTATGTTTATTTTTTTATTTCTGTTTATTTTTGTTACTAATATAAATATCTTACTTAAACATAACCATGATAAAATTAAGTTCCTGAAATCTAAATATGCTACGTACATTAAATGAAATGGCAATATGAAAGAAATAAGCTATGCCATTTTTAAATAACATCTTGATTAGTATTTAAAAAACAAGTGCAGTTTTAAGATAACTGATATTGTTTATTTTAGTAAAAATAAATAATATTTTCTATTATCTATGGATTTTCAAGAGCATGCTAACTGGATAAATATTACTTTTTTTAAAAAAAACTAACATTTCTGTGTGGAAATGCTGGTATTAGTGTTTCCTGTATATAAATGCTAAAAAGCTTCCTAAACCGGTATACAAGATTTTAAAAAATGCGCGAAAGGGATGGATGGTTGGGTTTTACGTCGCACTAGTGCTGTGCAGATGGGCATTTGGCGACGCTCTGGGACACACCCCTAGAGGTGGTCCGGAGACATGCCATCACAATTTTGATCTTCCACGGAAGGGATGGCTCTCCCGCTTCGGTGACCCCCTGCGGGAAAGGGAGAAAAGAACTTTGATATCTGCGCCAAATATGACAACCTTTCTCCTGCACGTGAAACTTGTTCTCCCTCCAATAAGTTGCCCCTTCCTTTCTTGCAACCATACCCAGAGTCGTTCTAATGGGAGCCAGACAATAAAGGGCAGCGCCATGAGTAAGGCAGCTGAGGCGGCCGCCTCAGAGCACACGCATAGAAGGGTCGCATTTTACTCTTAAACTTTGAATTCACAGTCCACTATGTGTGTCAAAGAAAAAAAGAATTTGGTGTATTACAATCACACGAATTGCTCAAAAGACATAAAATTTATTAACAAATTAGACACAAAATAATTTTCCTGTAAGAACAAACTGATACATACGTATTGAAGACATATATAAAAGAGAGTTTATATAGTGAGTTAAAAAATAAAATAAAATAACTAAAAAATCGGTAGAGCTGTTTTCAGAAACAGCCATTTCCAAGATTTAAAAGACACCTAATCAAGATTTATATAAAAAGTGTTTATATACCAAATAGTGGCGTATCGTGAATGACGTTTAGGGCATGCTCCACATGAGACAAGACGTTAAATCGCGCCCATCACAAATGCTCCAACTCGTTCCTTCTTCTAGTGAGCATGCGCGGGGACTTGCTCAAGTTTCTTTGCTGACCAAAATTATGAAGGTCTAAGTAATATATTGATTCGCCGCCGGTGCTACCCTCTATTAGCGATTAATTTAACTAAATATTTTCACTTTCAGAAATTTTATTTTATTTTCCTTTTTAACCTTTTTTAAAATAATAAAAATCTAAGACTCAGAATCTTTTATTTTATTTCAAATTTCATTTTCCACCAATTAAAAAATAAATAAATAAATAAATAAAAAGGATAATAATAAATAGGGTTTAGAAAAATATACAAATAAATATTTGAAAGTGTAGGAGGCTCTTCATATATGAAAATATTTATAGATAATAATAATAATAAAATAAAAATCAACAATATTTTAAAAAGCTTAATAAAATAGCAGAAGTGTGTGAGGTATAATAATTCAAAATCAAGTTTAATAGTGCTTTATGATTGTGTTTGTGTTTATATTACTTTTTCACATCAAATGCTTTGCATGAAAGCTTTAAATTGATGCAAATGAAGTAGAAAATTTGTTTTAAGTTAAATTATGTATAATTTCCTATCCTTCGTATAATACTGCTTATTAATATTTCCAATTAATTTATAACAATAAGAAAAAATATATAAAATATTTCAGTTTTAAATTGCATTATATTATTATCAGTAAATTATAAAGAAAGTAAATTTGAATTAGTTTAAATCCTATATATTCAACTGTAAATATTATACTATATTATGCATGACACAGAAAAATTACATATGATTTTTTCTAACAAGTATTCGAGATATTCCCATTAATATTAAATAAGAATTTTATTAGATTTATCAAAGTACTTAAAAGTACGTATCTTAAAAACTGAGCAAATGAGAGTTAATTTTTATCAATAACAAACAGTAAGAGGATCAGTAAAGCTGTTTATCTTCTCCCCTGCAAATATTTACAATTATTATTATTATTAAATCTAATTTAGAAGCTTTTAGCTATATATAAATTCAATTTCATGTCAGTATTATTTATAAATATTTTACATATATAAGTCTTATTTTTTTTTTTTTTTTTTTTTTTTTTAGCTTTTCTAGTCATAGTCATGCCTTCCACTGTTTAATAAACAATTAAGTAAAATAAGCAAAAAGCATTAATTTAAGGCTTACTTTAAGGCATGGGTTTAATATATTCTAATTATTACAGTATATTTTTAAATTAAAAATTATAAGTAATATAATCAAATGATAAAAATTTGAAATTTATTCGAAACAGTAGTATTTATCAAAGGGGATCAAATTCTTTAACTATATATTATATATGAGGTTAGCACTGAAAATAAAATTGAAATAGATGAAATATGTTAAAACTTTTTTATACTGTCTTATGACATTCTGATTCAAACAGGGAGGAAGGGAAGAGGATAAGCAGTTTAAATGAACCTCTTAATGTTTGTTAGTGATAAACATTAACTCTCATTTCCTCAGTTTTTGAATATGTCTACTTTTAAGTACTCCAATAAATTTTTGATATAATATTGATGAGAATACTTCAAATATAGTTAAGAAAAAGTTTATGAAATTTTTCTGTGTTATGCATAATATGGTATAATATTTACAGTTGAATATATAGGATTTAAAGTAACTCAAATTTACTTTCTTTATAATTTACTGATAATAATATAATGCAATTTAAAACTGAAATATTTTATATATTTTTTCTTAATGTTATAAATTATTTGAAAATATTAATAAGCAGTATAATACGAAGGATAGGAAATTATACATAATTTAATTTAAAATCAATTTTCTACATCATTTGTATCAGTTTAAAGCTTGTTGATTTTTTTCTCTAATTATCTATGAATATTTTCATAAATGAAGAGCCTCTTGCACTTTCAAATATTTATCTGGATCTTTTTCTAAACCCTACTTTCTTTCTTTTTTTTTTTTTTTTTTTTTGTTGGTGGGAAATAAAATTTAATATAAAATAAAAAGATTCTGAGTCTGAGATTTTTATTATTTTAAAAAAGGTTAAAAGGGAAAGTAAAATAAAATTTCTGAAAGTGAAAATGTTTAGTTAAATTAATCGCTAATAGAGGGTAGCACCGGCGGCGAATCAGACCTTCATAATTTTGATCAGCGAAGCAACTTGAGCAAGTCCCCGCGCATGCTCACTAGAAGAAGGAACGAGTTGGAGCATTTGTGATGGGCGTGATCTAATGTCTTGTCCACATGAGTAGTTAGAAACAGTACATTAAAACTGATATTTAAGCACCTTATTGGCTAATTCGCTTGTTTCGAGAAACAACGTAGATATTACGACATTTAAACAGCCAATCTAATGAACGAGCTTTCCATGATAACGAGCTGTTCCTAGCCACCAGTATGGAGCATACCCAAAACGTCACTCACGATACGCCACTGATACCAAATTTTAAGACAATAGAGCCATTTTCGATATAATTTTCGCCGAATTTCTGCCCCACTATCGATTTATACCAAAACTTGGCAAACTCATGTGTTCATTGAAAACTAATAATTAAATGGATTATTTCAGAGAAAATGGTATAAATTATGACCGTCATTTCTTTTTTTTTCTTTTTTTTTTTTTTTATTGACTAGAAGGACTATTAGTTTCAATCTGGGTAAAAAAAGTCGTCGCCAGTTTTTATAGACCAGTTTTGTGTAACCCCAAAATAAATTAGAAATATCACTCCTATCGTTACAAATTCGGTATCAAATGAAAGGGACGATTTTTCTGAATCCAGGGGGGCAAACAGTTTTTTGTCATGACTATTAGATTTTTTAAAATTAACTAAAGTATGAAATTTAGATGGAAACACTTCATTATAATTCATTTCAGTTATAGATATAGTAATAAGGCATAGATTGATCATCGAGGGGGAAAAGTGATTCTTTTTTACTCGTGGAAAGACTCTCTAATGGCTGTCTTTCCCCGAGTAAATACACATAGGAATACATACGGACAATTTATCAAATGAAATTTATGAATAATTTATGTACCAAAGTTGAATGAAAAGCTCCAGATACAGTTTCAAATTCAATTTTCCTTCTTCTTTTTTTTTTTTTTTTTTTTACTATATCAATTAATTTAGTTAATATTTAAACTCTTTTTATGTACTAAAACACTAACGTTCTTTACCTGCGCCGTTGCTAACTATATTTAAAAGAATTTTGAAAATTCTATATTACTTACTAATATAAAATCTTTTAAAAAAAATCTAACTTAAAAAAAAAATATTCCATTAAATATCAAAACAGTATTTAAACCATAATAATAACAATGCAACTGATTATAAAAATTATATTTTTCATAATTTAGTCAAATATAATTTACTTATAAAAACTTATCCCTTTTTTTTTTTTTTTTTTTCATATATTTATTAGAACAATCCGCGTTTGTAATGATCGATAGATGGCGCTCTCTCAACTGCAGTTGTTAGTAAATATTGCCACGTGTAATAATTGCCACGTGTATTTGTTATTGTGCTTTCTTGTTGTTCTATCATTGTTTCAGCATGAAAGCTATCAGTGGTGTGATAATTTCACCTTAGCCCACCAGAGGGCGAGCATTTCATTACAATCGCGGATTAAAAGCCACGACATTTCGATATTTTGATAATTTATCAACATTCTATTATTCTATTACTATTTCTAAGTTTTATACTCTCTAATGACTGATGCCAAAAAACTTTTTCGGCATCAAAAATCTTTGCTTGTTCACACGTGGATGATAGATCTATAGGAATTACTATATCTATGATTTCAGTCATTTTAAAAAGTACATTGCCCAGTTTTACGGTCAAAAAATGAATTTAAAAATTAAAAAAATAAAATTTTTACAGATTAAAATTAATAGTCCTCCGTACTAAACTAAATTCTGTCTTTGGCAGAATTTTTACTTTTTATATAAATGGATTTGATAGTGTTTTTTTTTTTTTTTTTTTCCTTCTATATGTAATATAGAGAAAGTATTGGATTCGTGAAAATTTTCGACCTCCGTTTTTTGATGGATTTACACGTTTTGGGATGTCCTGAACACGAATTGATAGTTTTTTGAAAATGTCTGTCTGACTGTGTGTATCACGTTTTTTTGTGGACGCTGTATCTCACGAACCAATGAATGGAATTTAACCAAACTTGGTATTTAGCTGCACTATAGTGAGTATAAGTTATAGTGTGCCGTTCTACTGATAATCCAATGCAAAACCAGTTTCTTAAAAATTCCTGCATCTAGGCGGCGCTACTGTTCCTTCTTTGGCAAAACATTGGGGAATATTTAAATTTTGACTGTATATGACAGCATTGTTTTCTTCTTGTTTGAGGTATTGTTTATTAATATTTAATGTTTCCAATGTATGGGAAATGACAAAAATACTTGACCTAAGCGACAAAGTCACTGCTTTGTTTTGTTCCAGGATGCAGAAGTAGATATTCAAATTGCAAAAAAAATATTTCGTACTTTAAAGCACCCAACGATATTGAAATGCGAAAGAAATGGGAACGATTAATTCCAAGAGCGGATAAAAGCTAATGTAAGTTATATATGTATATATTTTCTTTGTTTCTATTTGTCAATTGTTTTTATTATGAACATATCAATATTAGTATTTATATATTAGTTGCAAGCTTGAATTTTAGTTGTGGAAATTGACTGGTTATATTAAAGGCTTCCCCTTTGCAACACATTTTGAAATATTATTCTTTAAATTTAATTTAATCAGAAAAAGATTATATATATTACATTCCGGTTATTGCATCCAAGAACAGTTTTGTGACTGTGTTTCTGTACCAGCTTAATATTTAAAATATTTTTGTGTTGAATATTTTCTGTTTTTTTCTTGAATCTGTGTTAAGTCTAGTTAAGAATATAAATAATGTAAATAGTAGTACTTAATGTAAATAGCAGTACTCTCAAGTTTGATTTTGTCATTTTACTTAAAATTTATTTGTACTGAATATTAAATGCATTTTTCACCACTCTTAATTATAACATTTCTTTTGCAAACATTACAATCAATTCTTGTCCAGCGTTTATATTTATATATATGTGTGTGTGTGTGTGTTATTCATGAATAAATAAAAAATAAATAAACTATTTGACAATTGCATCTTTTACTAATGGTTTTTTAATTACTTATTACTGTTATTTTTTATTTATTGTATTACTATTCAAAAAGTATTTTAAACATAGAATAATAATAAATGAAGAAGGAGCACGCCAATACTCTTAATGCTTACAAACCCCTTCTAGTGAAATGCCAGCGAAAGCTACTTTTGCTCCTCTCAACCTTGAAGTAGGGCACCCATCATCAGCGCTATTATCGCTGTTTGTTGTGGCAACACAACAGCTTATGTAGAAACACTTATGCTCCTTCTTCCTTTATTATTATTCTATGATTTTAAACTTTAAAAGTAAACTTCATTTACATTTAAAGAAGTTTAAGTGTTTTGTAATTTATTGTTTAATTTTCATTGTTCATGTTTTTCTTACGTAATTTATGTTTTTAAACTTCATTTTGTTGTATCAATTAATCATATTGCTTTAATAAATAAATTTATATGTATGGCTTTTGAACTTATTTTATGCATATTTTTATACAAAGCTTTTTTAATATTTAGTTATCGCTAACTTATATAAAGTTAAATTATACCCAAAAGGTTGATTTGATTACAATGAAATGAAAAACAACTTTGTTTACATAGCATTTTCGTTGCCGGAGAAACGGTGTTTGCGCCCTCTGCTGATTTTCATTCAGTTTCGAACGTAATCTCTGCGTCGAACGGTACACTCACGGAGTAGAAAGAATAGGAGGGGAAAGTCCAATGGTGCCCAGCCTTTGAAAGTGGAAGACGATATTTTTGTAAATATTGAGGGCGCTGTAGTCTACTTTCTCCCGGTTTTCCTTGACAGGAATTTTCGGTTTTCGACTGCTTTTGCTGCTAAATAAACTATTATTATTACTAAAAGATATTTTAATCGACACAATTTTATTGTTTTCTCTTTCAACTTTTTTTTCTTTCTTGCTTATATGTTACGATCTTTTCTTTTCGTTTATTTATCAAACTCCAAGTCCCTTTTTTAATATTTTGCAAAATAGTATATACGTTTTCCATAAAAATTCAAAATAAAGTTTTTTTTTTTTTTTTTTTTTTTCCTTGTTGTGTTGGTTTTAAGCATCTGCAACTTTCTTTCATTTTAATTCTTCCTGTATTTGGATTATTATTATTTTAATTCTTGCTGTATTTGACTTAAGGATTTTTTTTCAAACTCTAATATATATATATATATTATATTAATAAATGCTCATTTTTCGTAATGTGTGAAACTGGATAATAAATCAATAAATATTTTTCAAAATTGTTTAGATTTTCTTTCTTTCATCAAAAATATGTTATCTTAAAATAAATTAAAAAGATTTTTTAATTTATGTCTTTTCTTGTAACATTGAAAGCCATGACAATGAAAGAAATAATAATAATAAAACTTGCGACATTTATTTTAAGATCATTTATGTCTTTCTCTCACTTATTTTCTTCATAGAATTTGCTAATGATTTTAAGCTCAATGATAAGTTATTATTATTCGAAAGTGCAGATCACTTGGTAATGCATTTAAAAAAGGAAAGAAAGAAAAGGAAAGGAAAGAAAGAAAAGAAAATGGGAAAAAAAAATTGTGAATTAAATTTGATTTTAATCAAATAAAATTTTCAGAGATTACATTTTAAAAATTGCAAAAAAAAATTTTTACGTCGTTTCCCCTTTACTTTTAAATTCTTGCCATACCTGTGGTGGAGAGATTCTGCTATCTCGAAGCTGGTAGACCAAAAGTGCGTTCAATTTAGCCGATCGGAGTTTTCCGTGGTTTTCTCTGAAACTCGCACAAATACACAGGCTTGGAGACCTTAACCCTCCGTCGGGCGCACCCTGCCTGAGAGGCCCGTTCTGGGTTTTTTTCTCTAAATATCCTACACATGATTTTTAATTCAAAAACACCCATATGGTGACCTTATTAGGAGTGAATAGAAAGTAATAAACGAAAATTTGATGAATAAGTACGAATTTATTGATTGTAGTACAAGTATTTTAACAATATAAAGTATTTACCTGGCCTCTCAGGCTGGGTGCGCCCGATTTTGTTCGTCCTAAGGATGCGCCTGACGTAGGGTCAAAAAGACTTTCACGGAGGGCACATTATTCAGGCCTAGAATCCTCGTGTAATCAATTAACTTCTAAGCCCCCCCCCCTCCACACACACACACACACACCCCAAAAAAAAAGAAAAAAAAATTAATAACTTTCTTTCAGCATATAACGGGTGATGATTAAACAGTTGACAGATTTAAAAAAAAAAAGTAAGTAAACACCACAAAGTACTAGAGAAAAAAAAAATGTTTGTACGTTTAAATTATTTTTCTTTCTTTTTTTCTTTTCTTTTTTAGATAAAAAATGTATTAGGTATTTATTTATATAAAATAATATATTATATAATGGTAATATACTGTATAATGTAATATATTTAAATAATGTTATTGATAATTATATTTATTTATAAAACGTCAAATTTTTACCGATTTGACCTAATATTACTTTCTTCTATATTTAATAGAAGAAAGTATTGGATTTGTAAAAATTTTCGACCACGGCTTTTTGATGGATTTACACGTTTTGAGGGCTGTAGAACACGATTTCACCATTTTTAGAAAATGTCTGTCTGTGCGTGTGTGTGTGTGACAAAATTTTGGGGCAACTGTATCTCAGGAACTACTGCACAGAATTTCATACAAATTGGTATGTAGTTGCACATTGACATAAATTAGTGCCTATCAACCTTTGGTAAAAATTGTCTTACAGGTTGCGTTGCTATCCCACTTTTTCCAAATTTTTAGCATGGTGATATGAAACAAAATTTTGTATAAATGTGCATAAAGAGAATTATTTTTTAGTAATCATTATCAAATTTATTACACAATTTTATTTATTAATCATTATTTGAAGAATTATTTATCATAGAGATAGTCAACTGGGAAATAAATTTTGTATGTGTAGGAGCCTCGCCTTCTCCCCCCCCCCCCTCGAGGGGAGTAAATTTTCATGATGGGTATCTTTCAAAAGAGCTCGTCAATACCTGCAAAACGAATGGTTGAACCATCGATCTGCTATAATTTAAAATAAAGTTATCGATTTTTTTCATTTTTACCAAAAAAAAAAAAAAAAAAAAAATTAATTGTAATATTGGCAATAAAATTGACTTTTTTTTTCGATATTTAGTGTTATACTACTTCTATAGTATGGAAATCGTCTGCATTATCATGGAAGATATTTTTTTTTTAAATAATAATTTTAATAAATTATTGTTACTGAGTGAATTTGTATAGGAAAATATAGAATAAAGTCATGTGATGGCCACAACATACTAGTTTTAAGATAGTTTAGAAAATTAAGTGGTAAAATTGGATATTGGCAGATATCCTGGCATATATATGTGGTGGAACACAAAATCGGCGATAATGCAAAATCGCAGATTTAAAGAAATAGTCCTGCCGTACCAAAAAGTATTTTCCTGTAATTTATTAAACAAAAATAAATTTAATTATATCTACATATAATTTTTAAAAAATTCGTTCAGTAACGTACATTATCAGGATTTTTTCGTTACTATAATTGCAATTAAAAAAAATGGTATTATACATACCTTTTGGAACACGAGAAATGCCGGGTTCGAACCCAAGTCGCATTAATCATTTCAATCGTTTGGAATTTTTAATTGTTTTCACCAAATCTTACATGGATATAGGCTAGGCGTTCTTGGTTTCTTAGAAAGATCTCGACAGAGGATATTCTCCCCACGCCTAGCTCCTTCGTGTAGGCAATCTAGCTTAACCAGCACACCACTCCTCTATATATTTTAAAAATCTTAATAGAATTAATACACAGATACAAAGTTATAATATAAATCAAAATATTTAATATTTGAAACAATAATTAAATCAATTAAATCACGTAGATTGAATTAGACCTGAAGAAATCCACTTTCAACACTCGCCACATGGCGACTTAAAAATTGATAAAATCGCCATTCCCCTCTTCCCAACTTTCATAAGCATGAATTTCCTTAATCGATTATGTGGTTGAGAGGTTCAGCTCTCAAAGCTGGAAAACAGGAAGTGCCGCGTTCATCGCAGGTTGCGCTCATTAGCCAAGCCGTTCAAAGTTTTCTATGGTTTTCCCCGAAAGTAGCGTAAATACGCATTAGTACACCTTAAAAAGATCCCCACAGAAGTCTTCCCTAGTAACTATAGAAAAATACGAATGGTTTCGTCGAATAACCTAACCTGTATTCAAACCCGGCACTTCCCTGTCTACCAGCTCTGAGCGCAGAACCGCTCGGACACTGTTGATAAGGTGGTGGTGGTGGTGGTTTGAAGGTTAAGGCCAATAGACTGGACGAGGTTCTTAGACCTGGTGGTGTGCCCTATGAGGGGTGTCTTTTTGAGGGTACTAGCCCGTATTTATTCAAGTTTGGGCAAAAACCACGGAAAACTCCGAGCAGCTAAATTGACGAGCGCAACCTGGTATCAAGCTCGGCGCTTCACATCTACCAGTTTTGGCCGCAGAAACATTCGGCCACTGCTTAATAAGATGGTGGTGTTACTGTGTGAAGGTTAAGGCCAATTGACTACACGAGGGTCCTAGGTCTTGGTGATGTGCCCACTGTGGTGGTCTTTCTAAGGTGGTGCCAGTCTGTATTTACGTGTGTTTCGGCGAAAATCACGGAAAACTCTGAGCAGCTAGGTTGCCGAGCGCAACCTGGTATCGAACCAGGCACTTCCCGTCTATCAGCTTTGAACGCCAAACTGTTCGCCTACTGTTTAATAAGGTGGTGGGGGGGGTGGTGATGTGAAAATTAAGGCTGATTGACTACCCGAGGATCCTAGGGCTAGGTAGTCTGCCCGCCGTTTTGGTCATTCTTAGGAGTCAAAGCCCATATTTACTCGAGTTTTGGGGGAAAAAAACACCGAAAACTCTAAGCGACTAGGTCACCGAGCGCGACCTGGCAACGAACCCAACACTTCCCGTCTACCACATTTTAATGAGAACCTCTCGGCCGATGACGGGGTTTTTAATAAAGATAATTAACGTTTTTAATAAAGATAACTAACTTACCGAGACATATGTAAATTAAAATAGTTTTAAAAATTTTTAACATTAAAAAACTATTGATAATTCAGTCAGATATTTACATATAGCACATTCGTTAAAGATGAATGAGTTTTAAAATAAAAATAATACATAGTTTAAAAAAATCATATTATCCTATATAGTAAAAAGAGGTGAGGATGAATTTCCCTGTCATTTGTTGAAATGAAAATAAATTTAAATATATCTCCATACAATTTCTAAAATACCTCAAGTCACAGAAACTATCATAATTTTTTATTTATTTATATTTAAATACATATAAATTATATTACCTTAAAAAAATTAATAAGTTCGTTAACTTTCTGTATTATAAATAAATCAAAATAATTCTTATTAAATTTAAAAGTTTGAAAAATAAATGGAAAAAGTACAACAGATTTTATTTAATTATTTATTAATAATTTTCTTTTCTTTCTTTCTTTATTAATAATTTTCGCCCATTTATTTATTCTTTCTTTCTTTCCTTAATTTTTAATATTCCTTATTAATGACATTTTTTACTTTGTATCACAGATTATTCGTACAGTACTGAAAAATTTTAAATGTCTTTTATTCTGATTTTAATCAATACCATCTCGTATTTTGTATAACCTCTCACAAAGTAATTAAAAGTCCCACCGTTATAAAAAAAATATATGTTATTAGGAAGACCTTATATAGCATTATTTCTGTTTACTTGATTTTGTTAAAGTTAAAACTTTCCATAAAAAAATTAAATTAAATGACGTTTTTTGCTATTGAAAATCATTACGGGAGCGTTAGGAAAGGGAGGTCCTCGACTGTGGCGCCATCTGTTGTGGTAAGATAAAAAAAAGCCAGATATGGAAGCCTCTTTCGCATCCTCTTCTATTAATCCGTGGGTACACTATTTACTTATTCACTACTATATTGGCCGTGAC